>CM053759.1:21467732-21635264 GCA_028658305.1 Pachyuromys duprasi | reverse complement strand
GATCAGAAAGGAGAGGAAGACCTCCCCTATCAGTAGACTTGGGGAGGGGCATGCATGGAGAAGGGGGAGGGAAGGTGGGATTGGGAGGGGAAGAGGGAGAGGTTTATGGGGGGATACAAAGTGAATAAAGTGTAATTAATAAAAAATATAAAAATAAAATGAATTTTGGCTTGTGCCTGATTAGGATAGGATTTCTGGTCCCTTCCGAAATGGCCTTAAATCTACGACTGTCAACAGTTGGTCATACAACCTTTGCTTGTAGTCCAAGTCTCTCTGTTACATAATTTGGCTCACCTGTGTGAAAAATCTAAGGCCCAGAGCCTTTTGTCACTGAGTAGCTTCAGTTACAATTGGTACTTTCAAATGCCTCAGTCTTTGGGAAACAACAGCAGGAAGCCCTGAAGAGTCTCCTATAAATCAACTACTGTTTATTATGTACCTACTTTTCATTAAGCAGTGGCTAACCTACACAACTCCACGAGCCCCAGCTTCCCAGGCGACCATTTAAAACTGTGGCAGGATGTAACATTCCTCTCTGCATCACATCCTCATCTCCAGTTTAACCTGGTAAAATGAAAGGGGGTGGCAGAGAGTCCTTCGATATATAGCATATTCCTAGAAGAAGAAAAAAACCTTTTAAAATTAAGACATCTGTTTCTCTGTGCTGGCAGAAAGAGACGACAGAAATACCGGACCAAATTGCCTTCAGAAAGCCTGCTTCCTGCTCCAGGACTACAATGCTACTATTCTAGCACTGGAAGCTGGTTTTCCTGGTTTAATTGCTAAATGCACCCAGGTATAGCAGCCTCCACGATGACACTCAGTACCCAGACACTGTGTGCACTCTTCTTTGAAGCTTTGCCCTCTTCTTTGAAGCTCAGAACAGAAAACCTTATCACAGGAGACACCCTAACTTTATAGGGTAAGAGGAATACAAAGCAGAAAAATACAGAGGGGTCCATGTTAAGATCTGAGGTCCCCCTTACTAAGCTGATTATAATAATAGAAAAAGGCATTGAGTCCACTCAAACAACAGTTCTTTGACTTTTTAAAAGGACTTTTGATTGTGGATCCTATTAAGGATACAAAGAATAGCCCGTGGATATGGAATTGGTTGAGGGAGGAACTCTTACAAATGTACCATTATGCTAGTAAAAAGACAAGATGAACATACCCTTGAGAATGTAATTACAGCTAGCAGAAAAAAATTGAACTCTGCATACTATTATGGGAGACTAAGTGGGTAAAAATCACTTTGGGAAACTCTATGGCATTATGAAGAACATTAAATGACATGTTACAGTGACCCTGGAATTCCACGTCTGGCAATAAACTCAAGAAAATTGAGTATATGTCCTTACCACAAACTGTATACAAGAATATACAAGATTCCTTCACAATAGGCCTGAACGAAAATGAAGTACGCAAACAAAGCAACATCATATAACAGCAAGGATGGGCAGCCAACCAGTGCATATATCCATGGAATGACTGCCATGGAGAAAATGTTCAGCTAAAGAAGTGAGACATGGTATCCATGCATCATGTGCCTCCATTTAGGTAAAGCGCAAGCAGGCAAAACTAATCATTCTTGCTGGAAAGTAACAAAATGCCTGTCACCCGAGTTGGGTAGGAGAAAGCATTCCACGAGGCTTCTGTTTCTTATATATGAAGCATAGCTCACTGCTAGGGCTGTCCAACCTTTTGCTATTGCCACATAATGTCATCATCTACAAGGTTTACATTCAAGAGCCGCATAATCAAAAAGAATTCTTTGGCTTTTTTAAAAGTCATACTGAAAAGAAACTCATACTTTGTGTAAGTGTATAATTTGTGTGAGCCCACATTCATAGCTACACTCTTCTTCAGGTTAGACATGTCTGAATGGTTTTGTTAAAAAAAAAAAGCCATCAAACTGAACGCTAAGATATGCGTATTTTCATATGGTTGTATTTTTGGAAAATATAAAATATGATTTAAAATCTTTACCTCTCTCTTTACCATGTACATTTTTTGTTCTTATGGACTATGGGAACAGATATGTGATGGGCATGGACCAGTGAGGTCGCCCTCAGTGCTGGGAATTGAAACAGGTTTTTAGTGGACTAGCACCACCAAGGTCCACCCCTCATCATTACCAATAAGGCCTTAACAAACATAATTTGAGCAGTGAGTTGAAAGATTGTTTGCACATTCCCACTTCTACTCATGTTCTTGTGCAATTTCCACGAAAACATAGCCGGCCTAGTCAGCTACAGGACTCCACAGAGCAACAACCAAACTGCCCTACATCAGGGCAAAGGTAATCCTAGATGAGCCATTGGTCAGCTGACTCCCAGATAGAAAAATGCACCAAGACATGTCAAAGTACAGTCCAACCAAGCAGAGCATAAGCCTTCCAATTACAAGCTTGTGAGCAAAACAAACACTCTTTCTGAGCCATCAAGGACTGTTAAGCAATATTGCTGACAAATGATAAAACCACATATTTTAGGATAAAGTTAAAAGATATATGAACTGCAACACCAAAAAAATACTGAATTAAAAGATTCATCTCACACATCTGTTTTAAACACAGTCACATCCTATGAGAACAAAGGCCAACCTGGGATCCTGGGAACCTGGCATCCCCCAGAATCAGTGTCCCCAAAGTATAACAGGGCACTCAAGTAAAACCCAAACTGAAGGCATCCAATGGGCAAGCAAGCCAAAAGAAGGTCTCAGCCACATCTAAAATCTCGCTCTCGTTTTCCCCAAAATACACAGCAGCAAGTAGCCATTCCTTCTCCCATTTTTTAGACACTTGTCTGTCATGTCTATTTCAGTACTATTCAGAATATGAAACATATGAAATCAACCTTGATGCCCCTCAACAGATGAGTAAGTAAATAAAACATATCACTTGAAATTTCATGATTTTACCTTTCTTACATGCATAATAATTTTTGCTCTTTGAAATACAAAGCCGCTCTGCTCTGCATAATATCCACTACATGACATATGGAGAGGGAACTAATATGATTTTCTGTTTCTGACTTGCCATGTTTCACCACACAGCTGACAACAACTGACATTGTGGGTTCCCTTGGCAGAACTCTTTCTAAGATAACCACCGACAGGTCTGTGCAGGCACCTGGTCCTCGGCATCTAACTGAGTAGTGGTCGTGTTACCTGGATTAACTTGAGCTTTTGCAGAACCCAGGATGAGCAAGAGCAGGAGCAGCACCAGAGGCATTCTGGGAATCGGCATCATTTCAGAAGATGGAGTTGGAGCTGGAGTCTGCTGCACACCAATAATGCAAGGAAACAGAAAGAGAAGGAAGAGAAATGAGTAATGCAGATTTCCATACACATATGAACACAATCTTCACAGATAACTTGGGATTCTGACAATGCTTATTTCCATATTTAGAGATTCAAATCACACACCCAGGGACCATCTAATATAAGAATTTTCCAATTCCATTAGAGTAAACACTCACTCTTGGAATTAAAATCGGCAAAGCTATTCACAAGTAGCAACATATTACTGAGGTGAATACCAAATGGTAACAACAAAATAAAATTTGTATTTATGATGTCAGCTAATGTTTTCATGTTATCAACATTAAATTTCAACACCAAGCCAAGAAAAACATTCAGTAACTTTAACCTGTTTTTAAGGGTCTTGTCTTGAACCAATAGCTTTGAGGTGACATGCAGGACTTTGTTTTTAAGTTTCCTCTAGAGTGATCATGTGACAATGGATTAAGTATGGACATATTAGTATATACCTAGATCAACAGAGGCACAGGTAGGTTACATGTGAAATTTTTTGTAAGTATTTGTTTATATACACGTGAATATAATACATACCCACTGACTCCTCACTCAGTCACCCGAAAGGGCCTAGAGACAACAGCATTCTAGCAGGGAACATCCATTGACAATGCAAATCAAGTGTCCCAGATCTTGGTTTCTAATCCCATCTTACAATAAAGGAATCAGAGTTCTTTAGAATAAATGGTTGAGTCTAAAATTGAGTCAGGAAGTATACAAGATAAGCCTAGAAAATATGCTGTATGTACACACACACAAGCACGCAATGAAAACTGGAACAATTTGATGAACAAAATAAATACAGGAATATTAGATTATAACTCAGAGTATAAAATAAATATCCCCAAATCCATGCTGATGTAAATAAATGATTGAATAAACAAATGAGGGAGAACAGTCCATTTCCCATGAGAAAGAATTCCAAATAATTTTTGTAGCTAATCTGCTCTTAAGGAAGTAGAGTCTCCCAGCTCCTTACATACAAGTTGCACACAGTAACTTGCTTCCAAAGAAAGCAGCATGAGCCTGAGGAAGGAAAAGAAAGCATCTTTTCAGTGAAGAACTCTGACACACTTGGTGCCAGGTGATTATGGTCAATGTCAGCACTGAAAAGTCATCATGACAGTGTGTGTCCTTGATAGGATGTGATGGGAAGGCACTCAGGTCAATGGCCCCGACACACAAACCAAGATTTGTCTGTTCACAGGGAAAACATCAGACAAATAGTAAGTGAGGGCCATTCTACAAAATTCCTGATCCTCAATGCTGTTAGTCATCCAGAACAAGAAAGTCTGAGAAACTATCACAGCTAAAGGAAGGAGACAGTTAAAGAAAATGTGGCGTGTGCCACACTGTATGGGTCCTGGACTAGAAAAAGGGCACTGGAAGAAACCAAGGAAGTCAGAGTGAGTTGTGGACTTTAGTAATGAATGCATGGACAATGTTTGCTCATTTTGACAAACAGACTCTAATAATGTAAGATATTAACTCATGTCATGAACATAGGAATTCTTTTTTGAGGCAGGGTTTCTTTGGGTTTAACCCTGGTTGTCCTGAACTCGCTTTGTAGACCAGGCTGGCCTCAAACTCACAGAGATCCGTCTGCCTCTGCCTCCCTGAGTGCTGGAATTACAGGTGTGCGTCACCACGCCGGGCTACACACAGGAATTCTGTGTACTGTCTTCACAATGCTTTTATAAATATGAAGCTGTTCTGTCTGCCAGATAATATTGGTAAACACTAAGAAAAGAATCCATGTGTGCTGGAATGAGTAGGGAAGATTTCAGGGAGAGACTGTCTGGTTCGGTTCCCGAAAGACAAGCAAGGCTTTAATGGGCAGGAACAGAGATGGAGAAAGAAAGTGGCTGACACAGACAAGCAGATGGCACTCTTTAAATATGATGATTTCTAAACAGCAACATGTTGATCCACTTGAAAATGTTTTATTTACTTTTGTTTTGTGTGTGTGCATGTGTGCACATGTGTGCATGCATCCTGAGAGGGAAGCCTGTAGGAGTCAGTTTCTCCTTCTATAGCATGTATTCTAGAATTCAAACTCAAGCTGTCAGACTTTGCACCAAGTGCCTTTACCCTCTGAGTCATCTCACCATCCCCTAAAAATATCTTTTTAAAGTGTCTGCATTTCCTAATTCATTCATTCATGCATGCATTCATTCATTACATCCATGTGAGTGTAATTGGTAATGAGTGTCCATTATTCCATGTGAGTGTAAATGGTGGTCTGAGAACAAGTTGTTGGAGTCCATTCCATGTGGTTTCCAATGATTAAACTCAGATCATCAGATTTGGTGACAATCACCTATATCCACTGACCCATTTCAACATCCCTGAAAAAAATTGAAGTCAGATACTTGGATGGTTTCCTTTAAAGAAAATGGAGCCAAAAAAAAAGTCAAACAGAAGAGATAAGCATGACTCTGTGGTGTGTGATAGGGCTCGTGAGATCACCAAAGATGGAGTGTATGCTTTCTTTTCACTGACTCGGGTGTGACATACACCTGTCTTGGGGACCCTAGACATATCTAGAAACCCCAGAAGCTTGAAAATATGCTTCAATACAGTCTCCTGGAAAACACTCCCAGAAGACAAAACACAGAAGTAAGTGTTGTTCGTGGCCATGATCTAAGGATGTCCTTCCACAGAGGTCTGAGCTAGGTGTGCAGCCATCTAGCAAGCGCTGAAGCCCAGTGCCTCTGCTGCTGCAGGCTTTTGCAGAAGGCTCCATTGCACATTCTCTCTCTCTCTGTCTCTCTCTCTGTCTCTGTCTCTGTCTCTGTCTCTCTCTCTCTCTCTCTCTCTCTCTCTCTCTCTCTCTCTCGTGGCATCTTACTCATGGAAAATATCTGCTTTACCTCATGCCTCCTTCCCTTTAGCAGACCACCCACTAAATTTACCTTTGAAATATTATGAAGTTATCTGGTAATCATTAGCTTCTTGTACAAACTATATGGGTTTTAACTGGACCAAACCAGACTTAATAGGTAATCAAAAAGTTCCGATTTTTATTTTGGTGTTGCTACTTGGTTTCAGACTGCGAATCTCTAAAACTAATGATGATTTTTTTTTTAAACTAGTGATGACTTTTCCCTTTTCTTTAAAAATCAAGGTGAACAGTATCTAACTAACAAAAACAGAAGGATCATAACAGGCCTAAATGTCCTATCCTTGTAGCAAATGTGTCTAGCGTCCCAGGAACCATTTCACTGATATTCACTCAGTGATGTATGTTTTCACTGATAATGTAGATGAGGAGTGAGTGGCTAAAACTCCAGTTTAGAGCACACACAAGCAAAACAAGCACATAGCTCTAAGGTTCACATGCCTCCGGAGTCCACCTGGTATCACTGTTACTGTCATCATTACTTTTGTCTGTCATTCTATTCCATCCTTTTATGCATCCTCTGCCTGGCTTTCCAGCTCAGTCACCCTGGAGCTTCTCATTTACTTCTTCTATTTTCTTTTGCCTATGGGCCTCTGGCAAGCTCTTTCTTCTTTACCTGCCTAAGTATTCAAAGGTTTCTACTACAGCAAATCATTCTGACTCAATTGCTCAATGCACTGAAAACAGTTTTTCTATCTAGTAGTGATCATGGTTGCAACTATGTATGCCTACTGTGACTACTTAGTGTCCCTTCTGTAAGCTCCATGTTTACTCTCCATGTTACTACGTTTTAAAAACACAACAGAGATGCCTGATAAATACCATCATGGACCCAAATACTCAGTGACCCTATCTGGATAATCAGAATTTTTTTCCCTAAAAGGAACTTTCCTCAAGGATTCTTATGAGAGGACAAAACCCTCTGCATCATTGGGCTTAGGGATTCAGCATTTAGCCATGTGACACATGTACAGAGCACATAGCATATGTGGAAATATGATGAACAGTTGGGAAAGTTTTTCTCTGTGCATACCTGTGACTAACTGCATGAGCTTTGTTAGTCCTTTCAAGTCTTAGAAAAATCAAATTCACACTGCAAATGCCCCTGGTCAGAGGATTGCCTTTCACTCATTATTCAGTAATTATTCTTTAAATGTCCTTCCCAAGGTATTCATACATTCTAAACATCAGAGAGGAGTTGGGGTGATGACTCGGGCAGTAACATACTCTACAGAAGCATGTGGACCTCAGTTTGATTTCCCAGAATCCATGCCAAGAAAAGAAAAGGAGTTGAGCCAAATCAGTGAGCTCTGAGCTCAGTCCAAGACCCTGCCTCAAAAAAGCAAGGAGACTTGTGATCAAAGCTGGGATCCAGCATTGGCTATCACACACGCACACACACACACACACACACACACACACACACATATATGAACACAAAAAATAAAAATGAACAACTCAGACAAGATCACCTGTAATGCATGGTTTTCTACACCTATCCCATCTCTGAACAGTGACATGGAAACCTTTAAATTCATTGTAAGCTTGAGGAACGATAACTGGGCACCTATTCAGATTAACCTAACAATATTGGCAGGGCCTACAACCGCCAGACGGCCAGATAGCCCATTATCTGCCATCGTAGTCTCTTTTGGCATATGTTTCTTCATCCTTGACTCCTTCTCTGTCTGGTCCCCACTTGAGAACCTCTCCCTCTGCTCCAGAAGTCCCGCCTAAACTCTCCAGTCTAACTATTGGCCATTCAGAAATTCATTTGACCAATCAGAAAGTGATAGAGAAAAAACATTTTTGGGTGATAGAGAACAATGTTTACAAAATACTAAGACAGGAGATGCTTAATGATAATGAAAATTCAAAGTCCTGTAATAGACCTCTGCCAGGACAGAAATGAGCATTTGAACACACAGTGCACAAAGATATCATTCCAACAATCACCACCATCATACAGCTTATAGTATGCAAATAAATAAATAAATAAATAAATAAATAAATAAATAAAAGCATGAAAAGATATACAGAAAGCAACTGACAGGCCAAATGCTCTAAGTCATTTCTTCCTCTTTCAGTCTTGGAGTATGAAGAGAATCCGAATACAATAAAATAAAAAGCAAGACTGAGGACTGCAGCAATGGGTAAACTGTTCCAGGAAGGTGTGCAGCAAATTCCTCTAAGCATATGGGGTGGCTCAGAGTCAGATAAACAGAAGAGACTGGGCAGCCAGGAGCCATTGACTAATAAATAAGCATTTGGCAAACAAGCATATGATAACAAGAGACATAGAAAATCAATGATATTTTCAATGACTCAATAGCCTCTCCAAAAGGAAAAAGGGAGTGCATATCCACATCTCTCACAAAAATAAAGAACCCAAAATGTAAATACAAAACAATGAAAGATATTAAGAAAATATGATAATTTGCTATAAACTAAAGAAAGGCTTGCACAAAAAAAAAAAAAGAGAGACACTGAAAGCAAAATTCGTAGAGGAAATAAAATGATAACATTTCCCATAAAAATTTAAAATATCCAAGAGACAAAAAGAAAGATATTATAAACTTAACAGATAAGCAATGAACAAAGATAAATATTTGAAACTATGAAACAAAACAACTTCTGTTGAAAGAAGCTGCTAGGAACTTGGGCCGAGTAAATAAAGAGCATTTAACAAAGGAACAGCATACCGCGTCAGAGAGTACAGCTCAGAAAATCAGAACGTCAGACATCCAAGCCTCCCGCGCTCTTCACGCATGATGACGTGAGGCCTGGCAGTGATGCGGTGAAATGCGTGCTCCACACTAAGCCATTATGACACATATCCTTCTTGTTATTTGTCCTAGAGAAAGCTGAATGCATGTGAAGTGTATGTGTACAAGCCATTACTTTGTAGTGTGTTTTCTGAGTTTTCTGGGAAGGTGTCTATCAGCAGGGAGATGCTATACACTATGCTGTTCTTACTGTATAATACTTCGTGATGGTGAAAAAGAATGAATTCTAGAAGCTGAAGAGGTTGTTCAGCACATAACAGCACTCACTGCTCTGACAGAGGACTCAGGTGTGTATCCCAGCACCCACATGCCAACTCACAACCCATTACCGCTCCCGTTCCAGGGGGATCCAGTGCTCTCTTCTGACTTCTGTGGGCACCGCAGGCTCATGGCCCATATTCATATATGCAGACAAACCACTCACACACACAAAATAAACACATCTTTAAAATAAAAAGAATGAAGTACAGCTATGTGTAGTCACATAGCTTACCACTCAGGACATGTTTTGGGGTAACAAGAAGGCTGCAAAGCTTGTGTGAGACATGCTTTATATTTTTATGGACACACACATTTATATATTGGTAGAAGATCCAAAAGGTGAATCACTTTGTGGCATTCTGGTGACATTGACTCTCTCAGAGCTGGAGATGCCGGATGGAGTGTGGGCTTTGGCAAGAGGACTTGTGAATAATAGCCATGTGGAGGCTGTCTTATTCACAGTAAATCTGTTTCATGTCCATGTGCGTGTGGCATATTGCTGTATGTGCTTGCATGTATAAGAAAACACACAGGTGAATGTACATGCACGTGTGTGAGCCTGTGTGGAGAGAACAGAGGTTGACATCAACTGTCTTCCTGGATCACTCTTCGCTTTATCTACTGAGGCAGACTCTCTCACTGAACAGGAGCTCACTGACATAGCTAGGCTGACTAGCCAGCCACCTTGCTCCAGGAATTTCCCTGTATGCCCTGAGATTTAAGGCAGACTGCCACACAGATGCCTGGCTTTTATGTGGGTTCCACAGATCCAAACTCCAATCATTACACTTCTACGACAAACCCAGTATTCACTAAGACACCATCCTAATCCACTGTTTGATTTTTTTTTAAAGAAGAATGTGTTCTTGGTTATTGTCAGCTTTTATGAAAAGAAAAAAAAATGAAAACATTATGCCTGGCATCAGGCTATCAAAATGTCAGGATGCTTTCCAGGCAATCCTGCACATTCCAGAATGGGAGGTGTTGGGCCAGCACGACTTGCATCTCCAAAAGTCACTTAGACTACTCAGAGATAGTACTGATCAGTACATCTTACATGTGGGAGCACAAAATAGTTGAGAATAACCTTGTATCTTTTAAAATTAATTAATAATTTTATTTATTTACTCACTTTGCATCCCAATCACTTTGGTCCCTCCCTCCTCTCCTTTCAGTCCCACCCTCCTTCTTCCCCTTTTCCTCCCCTTTTCCTCAGAGAAGGGGACACACACACACACACACACTAATCCACCCCAGCTCATCAAGTCATATCAGGACTGAGCTTTTACTCTTCCCCTGAGGCCTGGCAAGGCAGCCCGGCCAGGGGAAAGTAATCAAAAAGTAGGCAAAAGATTCCATATCAGAGACAGTCCCCACTCCTCTTACTAGGGAACCTACCTTAAGCCTCAGCTTCCCATTGGCTCTATCTGTGTATGGACCCTGGGTCCAATCTATACATGGTTCTTGGTTGGTGTTTCAATCTCTGCAAGTCCTTCTGGGCTCTGGTTAATTGGCTCTGTTGATCTTCTTGTGGAGCTCCTGTCACTTCCAGGTCCTTCTATCTATCCTCTCCACCCCCACATTTCTACAAGACTCCCTATGCTTCACCCGATGTTTGGCTGTGAGTTTCAGCATCTATTTGGATCAACTGCTGGGTGGAGCCTCTCAGAGGACAGCTATGTTAGGCTCCTGTCTTCGAGCATAGCAGAGTATCATTACTAGTGTCAGAGGTTGGCTCTCTCTCATGGGGTGGGGTTCAGGTTGGGCTAGGCATTGGTTGGAGATTTCCACCTCATATCTGTCTACTTTAGAATGTTGAGTCCCTTCCAAATGTATCATATTACAGTCATCACAATCGTGTGGAGGGGAGTTGCCATCTTCCTTCTACACATCTGGAAAGCACAGTTGCTACACCCACTGCCCAGACAGTCTTACTCGCTCTGGATGTTCTTTCCCATTCATCCCTCTGAGTATAGTTCGCTTCTTTACCCATCTGACATTCTACCAATTCAGACTGTGAGTCATCTAAGATCAGGGATTCTGCTTTCCCTGATTCAAAATGAGGTTGATATTTACTGCCCTGCGCCAGGAAGTGAGGAGGGAAAACAATTAACATTGATTGATTCCAGTGACCCTAATGCTAAGGCCAGTATTTCTCTGCACACAGCCAGACACCTTCTAAGGGACAGCAGCAGAAGCGTGGCTCAAAGAGAACATGTAATAAGAATCTCCCTTTTTCCCCTCTTCACACTCAAAACCCTCCTCCCTTTCCCGTGTTCAATAAATACTCCTAACTGAACATAGAGGAAAACACAGCTCAGGACTTCTCATAAATTCTGTAAGATCTTCTGGAAGATTATTGGCTCTCTACCTCAGGATGGGTCCATACCAGGATTTGGGCACACCAAGAAGTCATAAAGAAAAATGAGAAGTCTGCCTGGAGTGTGGCGTCTACACCCAGAAATGAGCAACTCTTCAGGAAGGAAAATAAAAATAAGAGTCTGGGAAGTCCTACTTTTTAGTACATTATCTATGAACTCAGAAGAGCTTACAAACACTTCTCTCAACCACAGTCAAGACCATGTCATAGAGAAAGGTCAAGCTTGTTCTACAGCAGGCTCTTACAAGGTGGCTCACTCTTGACCAGTCCTAAGGCTCCTGTCCAACGGTTATTCATCCTTGTGACCACATCTGTCTCTTACAACTGTCTTAGGAAGTCAGAGCACCTCCCAGGGAATAAGCTTCCCAGTAATAATCTTGTAAGAGAGAGAACAAAGTTGAAATTCTTATTGAGATTTTGAATGAGCAGAAAGCTAATGTCACCCTCTCATCTAATTCATATGCTCCATAATCTCAGAGCAAGGCTTGGCTCCCTGTGATGGTGGAAACCACAGTCTCTGGCAGTCCAAAACATGAGCAAAACTGCAAAGTCTGTTCTTCATGACAGAACTAAATACATGCTACAGATAATAGATGAAATAGATGGGTAGATAGATGGAAAGATGAATAGATGGTAGATAAACAGACAGACATATAGATAATAGGTAGATAATAGAAGCAGATGAATTAATAGATATACAATAAATGTTGATTGATATACACACACAGAAAATAATAAATAATTGATGACAGTAAATGATGTGTAGATAAAAAATAAATTGGTAAATGACTGATAGATTATAAATGAAGGTAGATGAGAAAGGACAGATGATAGAGAAGTGGATCATAAAAGATAGAATATAGATAATAAATTAAGATAGCTGACATGTAAAAGGCAGGCAGAGAGGTAAACAAACAACTTTAGATAATATGGATGTACCTACGGATATAAGCAGAAATTCCTTTGTAAATGTAGTTATAACAAGTAACATTAATTTTTTTTGAAAATCCCCTCATGTTTCTAGCCTGTTATAATGTGAAAAATAGGAAGACCATGCAACAACTGAGGTCTTTCGACTAACAAAATGCAAGGTTTCAACAGCTCTGTTCTTCCCAATCCCCTTAAAGAAAGCAAAACTCACAGGTGGTAGAGTTCTTTGTGTCTTCATGAATGAATATTAGCAAAATGCACCTTCTTCTCTGTTATCCATCTCACCTTCAGAAGTGTCTGAGCTTACTTAGTGTGCAAAGCATTAAATGTTTATCCCCATCACAGACAAAAGAACTCTTTTCGAAAGAACTCTGCTGCATGATTTTAAATAACAAATCCCACATAGTACATTTGAAATAACATTGGTTTTTAAAAGTGCTCCATCTACTTATCAAAGCTGTAAACCACTGAGTGAGTAGCCAACACAACTAAAGGATCCAGCACTATGCATCCTTAGACAGCAAATCCTTTCAGTGCATCCAACATAAGAGTCAATGCACCCAAATCCAGTTTAGAGCCAACTTTTCAAGCATGTGGCTTGTGTTCCAATCAGAACATGTCCGATATAGCAGGTGGCCCTTCTTCCCAGATTGTCCATTGTCCCAGACCCAATAGCTAAGGAAAACCTGAGGAGGTACTGGCTTCGGTGAAGAAGCAGTGTCTATAGATTTCCTTTGAGGCCCTTGATGAAGCTTGTGTCAGGGACCATAGAGGAAGTGCTGCCCTCTTGGACAACCAGCCCTGCCCAGGGCCCTGGAAAGGCCAGGATATGGGTGGAAATGAAATAAAAGGACTTGGGTCAAGCTGGTACAGTACATGTGTACAGATATAACCATGTGGCACCTATGTGTACATATGTGGAAGATCAGGCTTTGGGGAAGAGAAATACACATTCATGTATTTAATTCAGAGGACATTGGAGGCCATTCAAGACTTGTTTTTTGTTTTTTTCTCTTTCTCTCTCTCTCTGTCAAGTCACTTCCATTTCAAATATAATAAATATGAAAAGTAATCTTTGGGGTATTTCATATTCAGTAGGCAAATATGCAGAAATGACTTTGGTTTGGGTAAGAGGTCCCCAGACACACATACACACAAATAACAGAACCTCCCATACAGTTTCATGTTCATCTTGATTTCTAAGGACATATCAAAGTCTTCCTCACTCCCAACTTGCCCCTGGGTCTCCTGGCCTTTTTTGTTCCCTCTGTACTTTGCTCTCAATCCTGAGCCAAACTCCCAGAGTGGCATAAGGACTCAAGATGTGAGCCAGTTGAGCTGGGGTCACCCACTCTGCTTGCATGGGACAGCTTCTGCCTTTGTCAGAGGAAGAGTCTGTAAAATGGAGACAGCAAGAATTTGTAAAGTAGTTGAAGGAAAGAGCAATCCAGATAGCTTTTTTTCACCTCATTCCCCTTCTCAGAACAGGAGACTGTGAAGATTAAATTCACTGTTGAAGTTTCCTCTCTTCCTGGGCACACGGTGGTCACCAACCATACACCATGTACCACTACCCACCCATTTTTACTTGTATATTACCCTCCATTGGGATGCTAAGCCCAAGGCTTGTCATAAAGCTTCCAGGAGGAGGAGGTAGACAGAATAATACAAAACAAAAGTAGAGATCCTTCCAAACACACAGACGCAGTCAGCATCACACACAATAGAATAGCCCTCGGCTTACCAAGATCTTAGAGCTTACACCTTGCTGAGCCTCAGTAGGCCCTGGATCTTCATTCAGAGTGGCCCCGACACACACACACACACATACACACACACTTCTGACTTCCAAACATGATCCCACACGTGAATGTGTGAATCTCCTTCCTACCCAGCCTTTGTTGTTTTCTTTCCCTGTCCCACCCCTATCCCAGCTCCTCAGCTCTCCAAAGCATGAGCTCATGAGCAGAGGGCTGTCTCTCCAAGGCTTGGGGCACAGGAGGGTCAGCATGACGGGTGGTGATATGGGAGCTTGGAAGGTGCCAGAGAAACTTGCTAGTCCTCAAAACCACACAACGGCGAAAGCTCCGAGAGACCTTCGACCTCGTCTTTCCCAGTGCTTCCCAGTTACATGACCTTTCTACAGGGGACCAGAGTCACCGTCGGACTTCTAGTTATCTAGTTCAGCAGTCACTCTCTGTAACGCTGCCTCTCCTGGCCCAGGTACCTGATCCTCCTTCTGAAAATGCCACACACAAGTTATTTAGGTTCTGTTTGTTTGTTTGTACCAGAGAAGTTACTAGGAAAGTGTCTTTGGTGGTTTTAAAGTGTCTCCACGGATTGTTTTTTTACATTCTCATTGGGTGCCTAATTGTCCTCCCTTCAATAGAAACTGAGTCACATTTAGGAAGATGAAGGGGTGGAAAACGATGCCTGTGAGACTATATCTTAAAGGCCACCTGGTCCCTTCCCTAGGACTGCTGCCCTGGACCCACAGCCACCATGCTGCAACAAAGAAGTCGCACATAAGTGCTCCCGCTGACTGTCCAAGCTGAGGTCCCAGGGGACACTTGGAGAGAGGAAGCCTTCCCGGGAGCCCCACCACAACTACTTCCTGAAACGTCTCGGGGACATGAATATCTTGCTTCTCTAAGGTTGTTTTTGTTTTTTGTTTTTTAGTAATGACAAATATTAATGGGGTATTTTCTAGCTACCAGGCTGTGTCTTCCCTTGTCTCCTCTTCCACCTTAATGTCCTCTTTCTTTTATAGCCATTGATTCAAATTAGTACTCCACGCATGCATGTGGCTGTGGCTGTCAGTGTCCATAACCCTCCCAAAAGACACCCCTGTAAGCCATCAACTGCAACCGTGCATGGAGCCTTGCAAGTCCCCCCTCCATTCACGCTGGAATGCCGGCTGGCTTGCTCTAGTGCAGGTTTTGTGCGGTGATGGCAGCTGCTGTGAGTTCCTGAGTGTAACAGCCATGTCGGATCTATGGACAGCATTTCCTAGCGCTCCCTCCATCCTCCAGCTCTTAAATCCTATCAGCTCCTTCTGTGATGTTCCCCAAGCCCAGAGTGAGGAGTGTCTTGATACAGATGTCCCATTTAGGGATGGGCACTCAACAGTCACTTATTCTCATCACTTTGACCAGTTAAAGCATCTGCATTACCCACGGTCCATTGCAAAAGAAAAAAGAAAAAAAAGAAACAAGAACAAACAAAACAGCATCTCTAACAAAGGTTGCTGATACTCTACATGCTGTGCATCATGGTTGCAAACACTGTATAAGACCTACTATAGCTTAGCAGAGCCGTCCCCAACCCAGGAGCAATGTGGTTCCTCTCCAACCAAGGCGCATGCTGTCTGACAATAAGAGTTTTGCCTGTTCTACATATCGCACGGCACCAGGACAGCCTGGTTTCATCGGAACTCCCTGTCCAGTCCACAGAGGAAATCTTGGCCAGACCCAGGCCAGAGTGGACATGGTAAGAGGTGCCCACACAGTCCCTTTCTGAAACCCATTGGCTCCTGTCTGGAGTGAAAATCACCAATGGGAAAGGCTGCTGGGAGGCCTGCAAGGTCACTCTGGGACAGAGAGGAGGCGCTGGCTGGAGTCATATTGGAGATATGAACTCACCAGGGAGGAGCTGGTGCCAAGCCTGAGGCTGCGGGAACCACGGCCTCTCACCTCTGGGAGAGACAGTAAGAGTCCAGCCAACGATCTCCATGGAAACATAGTGAACTAAGGACTCCCTCTGGGTCCTGGAGGCATCTTCAAAGCAGAGAAAACTTTAGTCAAACAAAAGAGAGAGGCAAGCCCACAGAAAGCGTTGGAATTGGAGACTTGCTCTCTCTCTCAGCTGTGTTTCGGGGCATGTCTTCAGGGAGCTGCGGCTGACCTAAAAGCAAAAGCTGAGACTATTCCGTTTGGTTCACCATGGAGAGCATGCAGTAAGACCATCCTGTTAACTGGCTCTTCCGGGATCTCACAGACAGTACTGAATGCTGGGGTGGCTCTAAGATTCACAGTGAAATGCTGGCCCTGCTGTGTGAGTGTATTGGAACGCGTGATACCCCCACCGTGACAGAGCTATTCTGTTGCTTTTCGAAAAGATAGTACTCTTTTACTCTTCTTTCAAAAGACTCCAAAGCTGAGGATGGTGACGCACGGCTGTCATGACAGCACCGAGGAGCTTAAGAGGTTGGTTGCTGTGAGATGGAGGGACAGCTGGACTACATTGTGAGACCTTGTCTGAAAAACGTAAGAAGCTAAAAACAAGACCCCATAAAGCGTCCCTCACCTGCTCCACCATGTGAGGAAGGTAGAAAGGAGCCATCTGTAATGATACCATTTAACAGTCCTAAATGATGGGCCCTACTCTGAGCTATGACTGCTGGTTCCTCCCTGGGTTCATCCGCAAACATGCCTCTGTCTCTCAGGGTTGTTTTCTGTGCCTCATCTCATTCCCCTGAGTCCTAAATGATTCATTAGGGTGCTGAATGCTATTGAAACACAAATCCACACTGCTCAATGTGTCTCTGATTTCTTTTCACCACCCCATACTGAGTGATCAGCTATAGAAAACATTACTCTAGTTGCAAGGCATAGAGTTTCATTCTCTGCCCTTAATACTAGCTCTAAGCAACTTGAAGACATGAGCTGTGTATGCCAGATCTCCTGCCTGTCATAGCTGGTGGGATACAAGGAAGGGGAGGAGGGCATTTCTCCCTCATCCTCACTACTGACCAGCAGAGAGAAGGCAGGGCCGGCTCTCCTGTGCTCTCCTAGTCTCAGGGACAAATCACCTGCAAACCTCCCATCCAGGGCCAGCTGTGCTGCCCCGATGAGATGCAGGGCCTGCTCTCCCCAGTGCTGCAGTGGGGAGGGACGGAGCCAGCTCTCCCAATCCTATGACCTCAGGGCCAGCTCTCCCACATTCACGCCTTTGGGGCCAGCAAGCCTGAACCCCAGCCACCAGGGTCAGCTCTACTGTGCTGCTCAGGCGAGACACGGGGCCTGCAGCTGAATGAGGGGCAAGGCCAGCTCTCCTGCTCTCACATCTCCAGGGCCAGCTCTCCCATGATGTCCAGTTGAGAGGTGAGACTACTTCCACACAGCCCTCAGATATCAACAGGTCCTGGGGGAACAGCCCAGACATCAGCCTGGCCTTTAGTGTAACCAAGCCCTGCTGCTTCAGGGCCACCGGCCCTGACATGCCTTCCCCCACCCCCATCCGGGTGGTAGCCCAGACCAGGATCTCGACATGGCTCCAGATGGCGTCACAGGTTACGCACATCAGGCTGTTCCTCGTTACCTCAAGTCTCCAATTCTACCTCTCTTCATTGTGCTCACACCCTTCTGCTTCTGTTTCGTTTCCATTTCTTTACCACTTACCTGTGTCTCTTAGAGGCTCCCAGGGTCTCTGAGCATCTAGAGTTGTCTCAGAAGTGCTATGCCCAACAGGTGCATTATGGTGCTGGGCAGGGGTCATCTCTGGCATGGTCTGTCCTCCACCCAAGGTCTACAAGGCACCCAACTGGTGGTAGTCTCAGGCCAGCTCCCTGTCTGGGCCCCATGGCTCCAGTCTGGTAGCCATCTCGGCCTCACTCCTAGGCCTTCTGCCAGGCCATCTGTCTCGGGCTCACTTCCTCCAAGGCCCTCAGTACCAGGCAGGGTTCCTCTAGTCTCTGGCTTGCTCCTGATCCAGGGAGTCATCAGGGCCTGTGCATGGCATCAGACTAGTGGTCATCTCAGCCTAGCTCCCTGTCCGAGCCCTCTGACATCAGGCTGTTGGTCATCTCAGGCTCACTGTTTTCAAGAAATGTTAAGCTACTAATCATTCATATGTTCATATGGCAGAACACTGAGCTTAGACATAGCTTCTATGTGTAGCACCTATTGATGCAGCAGCCACACCTAACAAGGCTTCTAGGAGCAGAGGACTCTCATCTTTTATTTATTATTATTATTTACAATTTATTCACTTTGGACCCTTATCTTTTTATGTGTGGATTATGAAACTAAACCTAAGTCTGACTTTGTCTGTCTGTGTCTCTATGTCTCTCTCTCTCTCTTTCTCCAGTACTGTGCATTAAGCTGAAGCATTTGTTCAGGCTAGGCAAGCAAGCATACCACTCTTGAACATCCACAAGAGTTTTTCATTATGCTTCATTTTCAGACTGTTCTTCATTAAGTGACCCAGTCTGCCCTTCTGTCCAGGCAGCCTTTGAACTTTTGACCCTCTTGCCTCAGCCTCTTAAGTAGATAGGAAAGCAGTCCATTGCTAACTGGCCTGGCTTAAAGCTGGATTTTTTACCTTCACAAAACTGATGGCATTTGTGGGAATAATTAGTGACTTTTACAGAAAGAAAGTTGAAACAAACTTAAGAGAAATACATTCTAACAAACTATAGAGAACAGCATGGTGGTATATAACAGCCAGATGGGCAGTTTGCAGAGACCATATCACAGAACCACAGTCCACCCTCACACAATTCATCAACAGCAAAAAATCTGTAGTCTTCAAAACCATCAAAGAGGGCAACTAATGGGGTCAGGTCTTTGGAATAGAAAAAAACCCTGTTTTTTACATAAGTGATACCTGGAAGTAGGAGCAATATCCAGAAATAAGGCAGACTTAAGAGAGCATCAACAATGCCATCTCCGACCTCTAATGCCTGGCTAGCGTCAAGTGTGCACATAGCACCTGCAAAGGACCAGCCCCTCAGGACTAGCAGAGCATCTACCTAGACAGCTTCTGAGACTCGGGTCCCTTGGCTGTTCTTTTTGAACACCTTATCCCATCAATCTCTGCCACTTGATCCTTCTGCCTTCCAACTCTCCTCCCCTCTCGGTTTTCTCCTTAGCTGATGCCACCATCCTATTTCATCAACAGTACCCTAAGAAGGACGAGTCTCAGGCAGATAAACTAGCGGACAAATTATAAACATCAGCAATTATTGAACCCGCAGATTCTCTTTTCAGTCCCAAAGGGGATGTCTTTACTTGGTAGTTGTCACTATTATCAATGAGGACAAGCTCTCAGGGTTAAAATGTACAAGCCCAGCCCATCTTAGCCTACAACAACCCTGTCACACATCTTAACTCTGCAGTTGAAATGTGGGCTTTCAAACAAGCTGCTGCCTCTTCTATTTCAACTCTGGCCTTGACTGTGTGATTGTAAGCAAGCTAGTGAATGCTCATGCTTAAGTTTTCTCATCTAGAAGTAGAATGCCAACAACAGTACTGTCTGGGAGGACCAGCCTCAGGACTAAACGAGTTAATCCTTAAAACAGGGCTTGGCATCAATCCCTGCCTACTATTATTACAACTGGAGCTGTTTAAATGACTGGAACCAATCTCATTTCACAGCAGATGCATTCTGATTCTCTCTCGTACATGGCAGAGGCTCATACATATTAAACAACTTTACAACACACCTTGGCAGCAGAAACAAACACACCAAAAGCAAACAAAAAAAGACCATGCTCCTCTGCTCTAATAAGAAGCAGTCCATGTTAGCATGCAGAGCTGTCAAACTAAATCTCTTAGCAGGACTGATTTTCCCAAGTGGATCTAAACCTACATTCATTAGAAATGAGGGACACTTCCATTGTCAGGGTATGCCCTTGGGAGACCCGAGAGTTTCAGTTTTGCCTGCTAACGAGTACTTAGGACCTGGATTTTATGGCTTCTCTAGGAGACCAGTTAAGCCCACTATTTGGGCTGTTCTCTAAACGGGTCTTGGCTCTTTTTCAAATGGTCTGGAATTCCATCCTCTCTAAGAAATACATATTCTAGCTGGTAATTCCAATCCTTGAAAAAAAAAAAAAGAAGAAAACGAAGAAAGATGTCACAAATGTGTTCTTTCTTCTATATTGAGCTCCCTGCAAAGACCTTGATTAGAGATCATTTTTTGAAGACTTCCTAGAAGTCAATGAAAGTGATTGATTAGCTATCTTGATACTGATCTTGAAGGAGAATGGAAGCTACAAAGAGAAGGTGGGGAGGCGCAAGGAAAGGAATCTGGCATGGCAAGAAAAATGGAGATACCTGGCCACCACAGTACAGAGGCATAGGCTCAGCAATTGAGAAAAGAATCTCCAGCCCCAAACAGAAGTCTAGCACAGGTGGAGGCTTTCCATCACAGAGGAGACAGGGGTGGCTGAGTGAGGAGCAGGGGCAGCGAAAGAGTCTTTTTGTTTGTTTGTTTGTTTTATGCTTGGTATTTATTTATTCTTATAATTATTTTTATTTTTATTAATTACAGATACTCACTTTGTATTCCCCTTGTACCTCTCTCCCTCCTCCCTTCCCAATCCTACCTTCCCTCTTCCCCATCCCTGTCTCTCTCCCAGTCCACTGATAAGGGAGGTCCTCTTCCCCTTCCCTTTGGAAAGATCATCCTGAGTGAGGTATCCCAGAAACAGAAAGACACACAGGGTATATACTCACTCATAAGTGGATATTAGACCTATAAGATAGGATAAACATACCAAAATCTGTACACCTAAGGAAGCTAATCACAAAGGAGGTCTCAGGCTAAGATGTTCAATACATATTCAGAAAGGAAAAGAGAATGGACATTGGAGGAAGGAGAAAACAGGGAACAGGACAGGAGCCTACCACAGAGGACCTCTGAAAGGCTCTACCCTACAGGGTATTGAGATAGATACTGAGACTCATGGGCAGACCTTGGGCAGAGTGCAGGGAACCTTAGGAAAGAATGGGGAGATAGTAAGACCTGGAGAGGACAGGTCTACAAGGACAGCAACAGATTCAAAAAGTCTGGGAACAGGGGTCTTCTCTGAAACTGATACTCCAGCCAAGAACCACTCATGGAGATGGCCTGGAACCCCTGCACTGAGGTAGCCTACGGCAGTTCAGTGTCCAAATGGGTTCATAGTAATGGGGACAGGGATTGTCTCTGACATGAACTGATTGGCCTACTCTTTGATCACCTGCCCTTACGGAAGAAGCAGCCTTACTAGGCCACAGAAGAAGACAATGCAGCCACTCCTGATGGGACCTGATATACTTGGTATTTATAAAACACCTAGAAATGTTAGCTATTTTGGAGCAAAAGAGTCTTGAAGGTACAATAGCTCCCTTGGGTTTCAGCAGAAAGAGCTAGGCAAACAGCAGGGGTGTGGGTAAAGGGGAGAGGGAGGAGCCTCTCTTAAGAGGGCTGTGTCCATGCCCCCAACAACAACAGGAGGGTGTATCTGTCAGTTTCATTTGGCACTGGGGATTGGTGACTTGCCTGTCTAGCCATCATCTCCACCAAATGTGAATCCAATCAGTGTTGTTTTTCATACCCTTGCCCAGATCTGGCTAGGGAGGCAGCAATGAAAACCACAGGCTCAGAATGAAACAAGCAGAATCCCAGAGCTCTGTGGCAGGGTCGCTTCATGAAATGAGACACCCAGAAAGAGAAGCTGAAGGGAGACTCACAGCCAAGCAAACACACCCTCAGCCTGAGCTTGGAGACCAGAGGGACAGCAGGGAAGGGTAGCCAGATGTTCCTGCTCAGTTCCTCTACAGGATCATTATTCCCCCAGAGCATAGCACTGCCCCACCCACATATCCTAGTGCCTCGGTAGTGAACTTCAGCTATGCGAAACCTATGCTAGCGCTGTCTGACAAGAAGGGTGCTGTTTCTGTGACCCCTGTGGGTTAGATGCTCTGCGAGGCCCATGGGATTCATTTTTCCCTTCTCCCTGGCCCTCTAAACAGCACTGGAGGACAATGAATGCATGACATTATCAGTAACCTACAGCAATAACCAGAAGGAAGACGCACATAGCTCCAAAATGAACTCACTCATATGTCTTCAATATGAGAGATGGAAAACCTAATGACAATTACCTTGATACATTTCAAGCCAGAAACACTGGGTTCATTAGCTTGGTGCTACCACTGACCTGCTGCATGACACAAGACAAATCATTCCGACTCTGTAAGCCTTCAGTCATCTGTAAGATGGAATGATGACATGGATCCCAAATGACGACTGTTGGAATTAAATAATATAGTCTACTTCAAGCAGTCTGACATCTAGAGTGTAGCAGATGCTCAATAAACGGTGGCCATGAGCAGAGTGTCTGATGCTTACATCTTTACAACTCTCCAATTAAACTTGCTGACTTAAACTTCCAAAGACTCTGACATCAGCTCTGCAATACCTCGATAATCCCCTGCTTAACTCTCTTCCATTCTCCTACCTCACAGGGCTTGAAAGTTTCATTTCTCACTCAATACAAAGACCCTTTTCCTCCTGTTCTCTGGCCTCTGCCATTCTCTGGAATGTGAAAAGTGTCCATTTCTATATGAAAGGACAGTAAGAAATTGGATGGAATGTCCGCTGACCTTGACACAAACTTGACAAAACTAATGAGCTTTCAGAATAATTTTTCTAAAAATTGGGTCTTAGTTCTAAAAACGAATCACAGAACAACATTGTCCGGGAGGCAGAGCAAGACACCTAGATCTCCAGGCTTGAATTATTTCTCACAGGTGCAAAGTTCTGTAAACTAAAATTTTGCATGTGTGTCGGGTGCAGTAATCTATGTGCTTGAGAATTTAGGGAACCACCAGAGATTAAAGAGAGGTATAAGAATTGTCTGGCTTTTATGAATTAATAAATGTTGTTTCGACTGTAAGATATTCCTATCAGCTACTAATGAAGAGATATCCAGGCTCTTACCAAACCTACGAGATACAAATCAATAGACATTTACTTAATAGTTAGGGAGCCATTTCTCAGGGCCAGCATCTGTGCTAAGTACTAAGAATACAAACTGATGCAGTTGCTGCCTGTCCAGCTTGTTAGAGTAGAGAGGGAGGCCCAGATAATAAATCCAGTTGCAGAATGGTATAAGGAGGTAATGGCGGGGACGTGCTGGCAGCCCACTGAACATCTGAGCAACTTCAGATGAGTGAGAATAGCTTTCCAGATGAAAACAACACCCAAGGTGAGCCCTGTGGGGTAAGAGTAATGTCACAATGAGCAGGCAGGGAAGTAGCAGCAGCCTGGTGTCCCTGGACTCGGCAGTTTAGGGGCTTGAGCAAACTGAGAGTGAGAGAATCGTTTCCGTGTGACTTTGCCTTGGAGTGTGAAGCACAAGCAGGAAGAAGTAACGACAGACAGGTGTGGAGATCATGGCGCCTGTATCAGGAAGTCACCGAAGTCCTTCCGGCAGAGGAGCAGCATGGTCAGATGACTTCAGATCTGAGGAGGAGGGGCAGAATTAAGTAGTCACTGCCCAGACAGCCCAGGGTGGTGAGGGATGAAGGGAAAGTGGAAAGGTTAATGGAAAACAAATGGGCCATGGTTTGGTTTGAATATGAAGGTGAAGGAGGTTGAGAGACAGAGATGTCAAGAATGAGGCTGGGAGTCACACACTGGGTCTTTGCGTTTACAGTTCTCTCCGCTTGGGATGTTCTTCCCCACGTAGATAAGAGGGCTCTGTCTGTCTGTCTGTCTCTGTCTCTCTCTTCATTCAACCCCTACCTTATCAGAGGTTTTCTTCAATCTTCTTATTCAAAATTAAGCCTAACTGGACTGGTGTCCTAACTCCCACCTCTTCCCCATTTTCCTCCTGTCTCTCACCCTCTAATATTACTTGAGCATTTTTCAGAATGTGCTCTTCTATTTCTTAGTCAGTCACAAGAATGCAAGCTCCTTGAGGGCAATAACTTCTCCTAGTTTTTCTGCTGCTCCATCATCAGGACCTTGAAGTCGTTCTCAGCATATAGTCACTCTCAGAACACCTTTAATAAATACACTTATAGGGACAATCACAAAGCGTTCATGAGACTCTCACCTTTTCATTCGTAAGTTCTTTGACTTGTACGATGTATAGAGAACTACACAAGTCATACACACACGGCTCAGTGAGTGCAGCACGCTGTCCTTTATCCAGCTTGCTGCAGAGCAGGAGTGTTTCAGACTTTGGAATATGTGCATAGACATTACTGGCTGACCACCCCTAAGCCAAATTTGTCCAAAATACGCCATGTCCCTAAATCTGATACTTTCAAATTAGCACGTTGGTATCTAAAGCTTTCAGATTTCAGGCTGAGGAGAAAGTTTAGCTGGTAAAGGTCATCACCCTGAGCCTGAGTACCTGAGTTTGATACCCAGGACCCCCATGAGAGAATATGTGTGTGTATATGCACACATATATGTGTATATATGTATATATATTAATATACATATATGTCCATATTATACACAAACTTTACATACAAAAATTTTTACTTGTATTCTGTTGAGTCTGGCCCCTTTGACTCATAATTATATCTATGACATACGTTCATATCCTTATACAGAACGACACTGCTTCTTCACATGTATGGCGTTCCACCTTGTGAATAATCCATAACTTACTTGTGTCTGTTTCCAATTTGGAGTCTTATGCATGAACATCCTAGTGTAAACCTTTAGGTAGCACATGTGTGATATTTTTTAATATCTTCCTAAGGAAGCAATTAGTATGCACATGCACAATTTTCATAAGTACTACCAAAAGGTTTATGGAAGGAGCAGACCAGTTTTCACTCTTATTGCCAATGTTTGGTATTATTCCACTACTCTATGTCCTCCCTCACTTCTGCCTATTAGGCCGGGAGAGTCCTCTGTTAGTCTGAACTCAAGCCCTTTCTGCGTGGAAGTACATCAATATCTCCCCTGGTTGTGCTGCTTGCCTTTCCTAACAGTAACTTGATGAACCTAAATTATTTGCTTTAATGCAGCCCACTGTGTCACTTTTTCCTCCATGACAGTGTTGCCTGTGAGTTGGGACTGTGTGCATAGGAAGGGTGAATAAAGCAGGGAGATGGAAGTGGAGGGAAATCACTTTCTGAGTGAGGAACCTCTGGAATGGAGGGAAGGATTTATCCTCGGGGCTGGGAACAGAATCCTGGGTTGGCTACGGTAGAAGGTTTGTATCAGCAAGCGTGGGAACAAACCTCGGGCGTGGGGGGTGGGATGCAGCTAGTTTGCCAGGAACCTTAAAGGCAGCCCAAGGCCTTTTCTCTCCACTTGAAGGCAGAGAGGCTGTTTGAAAGGTCACAATCTCCAACTCCCTAGATGTCTCCCTTACCACCTCAGCTTCGTCTGAACCACCTGGATGTGCTCACCGCATAACTGAGACACTGTGCCTTGCAGAACCTTTCTATCTGTTCATTTATCTCTGGAAGCAGACATTGGCAAAAGGTTTAGAAGCAGCTTTTACCGGCTCCTAAGAGACGGTTCTTGTAGATTCAGAAACTCTGATGGCAGTTCAGATTAGCCATGGTAACAGTATTTGCACAGTAGATTTGTCAGAAGCTTCACATCAGGGCTGACTGCCTCTTCCACAGGACCCACTCTTGAACATTTGCCAGCACATCCCCTGATTTACCCATCTCTTGATGCCTATCACAGATCATAGTGCCTATGTCGGTATTTGTTGAAAATTTGATTGCTCAGCAGTGAAGTGCATGCCCTACTTCAGCTCCAGGGGATCCAATGCCTTCTCTAGATGCCACAAGCCCATTCCCCAATGTGCATGCATGGGTGCAGGTGCAGGCGTGTGCACGCACGCACACGCACATAATTAAAAAATAATAAAAAGCAATCTTTAAGAAAAGCTAAAAGCCCAAGTAAATAATTCTTCTAGTGAGGTCCCTGTTTTCCTCTCCTGCAGTACAGTCAGTGTGTCCTGCCTTTTGTTATACTCAGTTACTGGCTCCTGACACTTTACAAGAAGACACTTTCAAGAACATCATGGAGTTATGCACAAATAAATGCAAAGCAGTGTGTGAAAAGCCCATTTTCCAGGGCTCAGACCTCCGGAGATATTTTTAAGCCATCTGCTGTCCCTAAGAGGTCTATGAAGCATCCTTTCCCATGAAGATCTAGAGTGAAAACAGCACAGTCATTTTCTAGAGCCAAAAGTGCATGTAACTCACAAGGCCCTGAGCAAGGAGCCCGCGGGCCTCTTGTGTCAGATTCCTGGGCATGTCCCTTGCTGCTGCCTCCCTAAACAGGATGGGGAAATGTCAGATGGCTCTAAGGCACATGATTTCCATCACCAATGCCCCACAGGGGCGGGGGGGAGGGGGAGGGAGGATGAGGTTCTCAGTAAAAGAAATGAGCAAAGCTTTATTTGCCGTGCAATCCCCAAAGCCAGAATTGGGTGAGAGAATGAATATACATTAAACAGACACGATGCCAGCATCTCAAAGCAGTTAATGCTCTAACTGTAGATCCCTTTGTTTTGGAGTGAGAGCACCACCCAATGCTTCTCAACCAAAAGAACGCAGGCTGTGATGGAAAGCAAAGGAGGAGGAGAATCTCCTAAAGAAGAAAACTGAGGGCCTGTGTGACTCAAACAAAAAATTACTCAACATTGTGATTGTTTTTATTTTATTTTTAGTCATCCTAAGCCACTTACTTTAAAATTTAAAAGAACATTAAGGAAGGCATAAACTATGTTTGTAAGTATGTTTACAAACTAGACAGGCACGGAATCCAAAAAGGATGAGAACGGCGCATCTATTTTCATGCTGATGAGAACGGCACATCTATTTTCACGCTACGAGACTGGAAGAACACAGACCGAACATCCATGAATCGCCCGTTTATAGCTAGCACTAACAAGCTCCAGCACACATAGGGCTGCTAGAAGCAGCTCTTGAATAAATGAATGAAGAGGCAGGAGTCTGCCTCAGGAAGAGTTGGCCTGTACGTCCTAAACACAAGCATAGGATCTTCCTACTGGAGAGAAGAATGGTTAATTCGAAAGATGCGGTCTGGAGCCAGACTGCCTAAATCAGCTCACTGCTTGCTGGCTGTGAGGCTGTAAGTGACTTTCATAACATTCTTGAATTTCAATTTCTTCTTCCATAAGATGGGGGGACATGATAATCTGGCTCCTTGGCAGTAGTCACAACATATGACTGGATGGGACTATATCCTGTGTCCTTGTTAAACCCTTTGAAAAATTAATCAGAGGACAAACCTTGGAGTATTATTTATAAATGATACTGTATTTTTTTCTAGTAGCCTATCAACTTCAAATAAAAATCAGTCTACCCAGAACATAAGTAACCTAAGAGCACCAAGACACTCTTTAGATCACAGAGCCCAAGGCTTAAGCCCTTCCACTTAAGCTCTAACTCTTCTCTTTGTTTCCTATCTGATCCAATACAAGTGACTCTCCCTCCCTACTTGGGCTGTTTGGGCTGTAAATGAGACTTGTAACCTGCAGTAACCCCATGTGGTCATAGCAAGGAATAAACACTGGCAATTTGCTAGAAGTACAAGTGTTAGCCATCGCCAGCATAATAAACAGCCACACAAGGTCACATGAGTTTCCATAAATCCAGCTGTGTGATGGAGAGTAGAGTTGTCTTGGGATTGGTTATCTTCACAGACAACATCATAACTGGAGCCAGAGTCCCAGTCCCAGTCCACATGCAGAGCTTACCCTGAGCAGAATTGATGCACAAATAACTAACAAAGCCAACACTGGTTACTGGAATAAAGTCCTGTGACAACCAGCTTGAATTATGGAGCTTGGGCCACACATCAAAAGTGGAGGCTGTTATCTGGAGAGCATCTGAGGGGAATCTCGGGGCCTGGGTCTTAGAAATCAGTGGAAACAACTTAACAGCACTGGCATAAGACTATGTCATCCAGAGCCAGCCAAGCTAAGATGGTCGAGCAGGTGTCGCGTGGCCCCCTGGGAGTAGATCACTCTCGAGTTACCCCTCCACTCTTGGTACTTTCCTGGGCCATCTCCAGGCAGAATTCTAGCATAGGCACAACCCAGTTCAGCCCAGGACAGCTCTGGGACTCCTGTGTGCTGACACACCCTGTGCCCCTCCTCTGTGACTCACAGCAGCCCTTCCCCTTACAGGCAGATTGAAAACCCACACGGATTTTCTTTAATAGAGATAGTGTGGAACTGTTCTTCAGCTAACAGAGCCTAAAATCAATAAACTTGGAGATTTTATAGAGCCAGTGCTGTTTGTGGTTAAGAGCTGAGGGGTTGGAGCTGCCTTCCAATCTTGCCTGATCCTCTTGTTTACTTTAAGGCAGATATTTAACCTAGCTGTGTCTCCGTTGCCATATCAATAAAATACAACAATTGGATTTACCATGCATGGAGTCCACAATAGTAAATGAGTTAACACGTGCAAGCACTTAGGAGTTTCCCAGAAAACGGGCTAGTTATGATTGACATACCACTTACATTGGGTGGAAAAGGTGCTCCCATCCACACAAATGGAGAGGAAAGGAAAAAATAAAAAATAAACAGAAAAGAAGTGTTACATCTTTCCACTGTAAAAATATCTAGTCTCAGTTGTTTCATTTTTAATAGAATATTTTATTAATTATTTCAAAATTTCATGCATTGTATTTTGCTCATAATCACTTCTTTTTCTTCCCCTAACTCTCCCAAACCCAAACTCTCATAATCCTACTCCTCTCAACTTCCTGTCCTCTTTTTATTTTCTTTAATAGCCCACCAAGCCCCATCATGCTACCCACATACTCCTGGCTATGGGGTCATCCCATGGAGCATGGGTCAACCTACCAGGGGCCACACCCTTAGAGAAAACTGGCTCTCTCTCCCTCTGAAGCCGTCAACTGTCAATAGCTTCTCAGCTAACGGTGGGAGTTTATGAGCCTCCATGCTGAAACATTGACTGGCTCGGTCTTGTGCGAGTCTCATGCAAGCAACCGGAGGTAATGTGAGTTCATGAGTGCAGAGGTCCTATCATGTCCATGTCCCATGGACGCTGTTTCACTCCTGTCCTTCTTAACCTCTGGCTCCTACAATCTTTCCATCCCCTCTCTGGAGGTGGTCTCTGAGCCAGGATGGGCACAGTGTCTCGTTTGTGGGTGACAGATCTCCTGATACTTACTCTCTACTCTCCAATCAGTTGTGAATTTCTGTGTTAACCACTGTCCACTGCACACAGAAACTTCTTCAATGGGGTCTTAAGATAGGCTCAAGGACTCCCTTTACTAAAAGCCACCGAGAACCTGTCCCACGGCAAAGGCTCTGTGGACTGCCCCCAGGCCTTCACATCCATAAAGTGGAAGTCAGTCACCGGGTCAGTCTTACTCTAGGTTTCCAAAACAAACATCTTTGGACTGAGTTGGCCTGGAAACTTGGTAAGCTGGGTTGCAGTTTCAAAAGGCTCTGGATGAAAACGCCAAATGGTTAGCTAAATCTGATTACACTAACCTAACCACAGACAGGGCACCCACAAGAGTGATGTACCCCATTAGCCCATTAATACTTAATGTGCTGCCTGGAGCCCTTCCTGCCCATTGTGAGATCCAGTTCTCAGGCCCTAACTCCTGAAGTCGGGGTCTCAGGATATAACCCTGCACTCACCCCCATGGCACACGCCACTGCTTCTGGTCATCAGCCACCTCCTCCATCTCCACCAGAGATCTCAGTCATAACAGGTCACAGTGGTAAACATCAGTAACCCCAGCCTTGGAAGGTGGATACAGGCAGATATGGGTGGAGGGCTCACTGGCCAGCCAGTCTAGCTCAGACAGTGAGCTGCAGGTTCAGTGAGATAATGTGTCTCAAAAAAATAAAATATGTTGGAGAGCAACTAATGAAGATATCTAACTTTAACCTTTGGTGTCCTTGAGTACATGCATGGGTGTGGGCAGCTGCGCAAACATACATGCACCACACACATATCCAAGTAATGACATATAATAATGATGATGATGACGTACATGCATGCATCACATATATATCAAAGTAATGATGATGATGCATAGAGCTAAAAAATAAATAAATAAAACCTTAGAGCATCTTCAACCCATTCCTAATCTATCACAGTCACTCCTGGAATTAACAAGCAAGTTCTCAACATTTTCTGGGAATGAATCTAAAAAGCGGCATGGACCAACCCGAGGCCTCGAGAGGCAAACCAAAGCAGTGGGATTTCAGTGCCATGGTGGCCACAACTGCTGCTAAAGATGAGGCCACTGAGCACACAAAGAAGAGCAAAGCTTTATCAGTGTTCCCGGTTTATGTAATACCTTGCCCCCTTTTTCCCCTGCCACACCCAGCACAGCATTAAAGGACATGAGAGAGTGTGTATGTCTGTCCTCAAGGGATACACAGAGACCACTCTTCCAAACATGAGAAGACAATGACAGCCAGAACCAAAGCTACCCCAAGCCTGACAACCTTGCATTCTTCTGGCTCTACCCTACCACTTCCTGCCCAGCCAGGAGCTCTCTTCATAACCAAGGCTCCTGCTGTGTGTGGAACATATTAGCAAAGCAAACTTAAACTCACTTCAGGCAAGTTCACGATATTCCTAGGAATCCATAAGGCTAAAATTGGTTAAGCTAAACACATGTCTATGATCATCAAGAATGATGAGTGTGAACTGAGGACCTAGGCAGAGCTATGAATAGACTTGCAGGATGGTGGAGGAAATATAACAGTTAGGACCCAACCTGTCGGTTTGTTTATTCTTTGCTTAGGACCGTCTGCTCCTGAATAGAATTTGTGGTATACCAAATGCAAGTTCTGCCACCGAATTATCATGGAACCCTAAGCAACTCAGCTTCCCATGGCTTCAGTTTCCTTATTCATAAATGAGGATAATGATATGCTCTAATTACAGTTTTCTACAGGGTTAATTAATGTAAAAGGCTTAGAAAAGTGGCTGCTGCGGAGAATGTGTTCAATGGACACTTTGTTATTAGTGAGATTCCATGGTGTTCCTTTCACTGAAGCTACTTCTTCTCCTCAGAAACATGCTCCCTCTTAGAAAACAATCACAGTGGACCTCAGTGGGCACCCATTCAACTTCCTCAATATGTAGAAGGGGTTCAGGGACACTGGCTCACTTATCTATAACTGTACTTCTTGTAAATGGAAGCCCTGAGATTAGACCCAAGGCCTGAAATCTAATGGAACTGCCCAGAAATCTAATGGATTATAAATTATTGTTAATTCTCCTTGAAACATACTTGTATTTCAGTGACTAAAAGAAGGGTATGTGTGTGATCACAATAACACCATGACACAACATATGAAGACAGTTTAAGGCAAAAAGCCTTAGTTGTCTCATTCTATCCATACATTATACAAATAGAATGATGTATTCATGCATTCCCTGTTTCGTGCATAAAAGCTGAGGAGAGATGACTCCCTTAAATTTTCACAGCAATCCTATGGGATAGACATTATAGCTAGCATAATGATAGTGAAGAGAAAACCAAACCACAAAACAGTTAAACAACAGGTCAAGGAGTGCCATTAATAATGGGTGGAATTACGAGCTAAACTCTAGCAGGAATTCCTACTTATGATTACTCTGCTATACTGCCTCATGAGTGTGAGCGAGTTCAGCTTTAGATATTGCTGTAACTATAGGCTTCAAGTTTCCTTGCTTGATTTTAACCGTATTAACCAGAAGATATCACTAGTGCAGAAGGAGCTATTGGCCTTGGCAGCGCCGCGCACACGTGTTTTCCACGTTCCTTTGTGGTTTATAAAGAGCGTAAGGACTCACATACTATGAATTTACATGTAATCATCTTTGGGTGATTGGCTGGTAGTTTTGGATCACTTCACGATCTTCCTGCCCACACAAGCAGAAGCAATCATCTTTGAACCTCCCTTAAATTGCTATAATATCTCTTGTTTCCAGACATTCTCAGAAGTTAACCTAACCAAGCCATGAGCTCCGGGCTTTCGGGAATTCTCAGGGCAGCTATCGAAAATTAAACCCCATCTCCGATGCTCCTCAAAAGAATTGAAGAACTGCCACTACCAGTCAAGAAGAAAAAAATGAAAACTTTCCACCAATGTCTGTAGCATCTGATTTCAGCTTTACATAGCCGGTTTTTCATGGTGTTTACTCAACACACTAATTATTTTGGTATGCGGAGTTCCTTACTCTTAAAGAACGAAAGAAGTGAGTAGGGTTTCTCTAGATAGAAGAGAAGCTGCATCAGAAAGGTCAAGTGACTTAGAGTCACCAGAGACACAGAGCTTAAAACTGGGAAACTTACCTGATCAAAGACACACACTAAATAGATGGTAGACCTAGAACCTAAACTTGGGCTTCCTGGTTCTATTTTTTTTTAATGAGGCTGCACAGAGTTATATTGGGTGAGATCATTTCTGGGTTCTGTAATGGGCTCTTTCCAGCCCTGTGTCTGATTTCAGCACAAAAGTCTTAATTACTGAACTATGTAGTAAGTCTTCAGATAGACTGATTTGTTCCTCATTCATCTTTCTTTTTAAATTTGTTTTAGATACCACATAGGTCCTTGTCCTTTGCATCTAAATTTCAGACAAACACTGCTACACCCACAAAAACTCACCAAGATCTTGTCAGGAATTATATTAGACCTTTGAATTGATTTTGAGGAAACGAGCATTTTTTTTACTATGTTGTGTCTTCACTATGCTGAGCATTTCCATGAACATTGTATGTCTCTCCGACTATTTAGACTTCTTAAATGTTCTCCTATAAAGCTTTTTCACTTTCAGCCTGTAAAGCCTAGGTATATTTTGTTAGGTTGAATTTTGTTATTTTTGAGTGCTTACAAGCACTATTGTAATTTCAAGTTTGGTGCTTGTGTGTCTATTACTGTTCTACAGTCATATAACTGATTTTTGAACTGGTGAACTTTCTGAATGCATGTATTAGTTCAAGGGGCAGGGTACTTGATAGATTTGGATGAGGGTATGTAAGCAATTATGTTATCTTAAAAACTAGGGTTTTGTTTCCTTCTTTCCAATGTTCACTCTTTTTCATAACACCTAGGACTTTGATAATATATTGGAAAGGTTGCACAGGCAAGCGTCTTTGTCTATACTCCAATCTTAGAGAGAAAGCACTCCATTACCATATCCAGGGTGAGCTGTAGACTTTTTATATAAGATCTTCATCAAATCAAGTAATTCTCCTCTATTCCTGACTTACCGAGGGGTTTTACTTTATAAGTGATTGTTGAATTCTGACAAAGTATTGTGCGCATCATTTAACATGGTCATGTAATTTTTATATTTAGCCAATATTGGATACTCGGAATGAGTTCCCTGAATGTGCTCATTTCCTTTACACATTGTCATATTCAATCTGCTAATATTTATTTCTGACCACAATTAATGTGGCTAATCTGGCTTTCTTTTAATTAATATTTATATGATGTAAACATTCCTTTTTGTCCAACATACTTGGATCCTTACAGTTCAAGAAGTTTTCTCATATACAACATATAGTTGGATCACCTTTTAAAAGTGGTCTATTAACTGTTGCCATCTTATAAGTCAAAAAACAGACGTCAGCAAATTTCATGTCTTTCAATCATACATATTAGTGCTTTTATTTCTTTAAATGATATTATCAAAATATAATTTCATAAGGAAAAATGAGACTGAGAGAAAAGAAAACATTTTTTGAGTTAACATCCAGGAAGCCTTAGACTCTGAATTAGACAGTTCTTGTTTACATCTAGCCACTTAGCCAGCCCAGGACAGCCAGCAAGCAGAGCTGAGTGTGGAACAAACTTCATATATTCCAGCAGGTCCACCTGCTCAGTGACCTCCAGCCTCACTTCAGAGCAAGGTGAAGGTTTTTTCTCCTGGCTTGACAGTGCCTGCAGCCATGGATTTCAGGATGACTACCTGTTTTTAATGCTAGGTTTGAGCAGCAGTGGTATCTGGTGCCCTTCTCCCTGTCCCAGAGGGCCTGGATATCTGGGCCTAAAATCACCAGCAGGCTTAGTGATTGAGGTAGAGTCTCTGGCCAATTAAAAAAAGGAGGGGCCAGACTTCATCCAGGGCAAACACAGCAGCAGTGTCCAGCTCAAGGGAGACCCACCAAGACAAACACTGGCCCCTCGCCTTGCAGCCTCACTGTGGATTCACAGGAATCAGGGCAAGGCCTTGGGGCTGATCCAAAACAGACATACAGAGCCAACCAGGCACCTCATGAGGTTATAGCTCTAAGCTATCCTGGACTTGGCAGACATTACCTAACTGTTTCAAGAGGACCCAAAATTAACCTTCCTCCCTTGAAATGAAGCAGCTTAGAAAATGACTCGGAGCAGTAGAGTGGAGGTCTGCACACAACTCACGGTTCTCCTCAGCTGAAAACCTGGGCTGCCCATGCATGTTCTATGGCAGACTGGATGTTTCTGTCTCCCCAAACTTGTACTCTGGAAGCATGTCTGCAGTTGAAGATATCGGAGCTGCAGCCTTCCAACGTTGATTAGGGACCAGGGGCAAAGCCTTTCTGAATAAGATTAGAATGGGAATCCAGAGAGCTTCTTCCTCCCTTCTGCCATGCTGACAACGTCGTAAGAAGGTTCTGTCTGTCAACCAGGAGGTGGGAGCTCAATACCTCCCTCTGGCACCTAGCTCTAAGACTTCTGCCACTAGACCTGTGTGAAATGTTTCTGTTGTTGAGTGGCTACCAATCCATGTCGTTTGTATGGAAATGCTATCCTTCCATTCCATTTTCATTCACAGTCTTTGCACAGGCCCGGGCATCCAAACTCATTGAAAGAAAGGAATTCAAAATGATCTGGAAAGTGATGTCTATCATTTCAGAGGAGGCTCAGGACCTGGCGGTACACATAAGGAAATCCAGGCAGATACTCAGTCTGCTCACAGTGCAGAAATCAATCAACCACGTCACAGAAAAAAAAATGCGCATAGCAGCATCTGTCCCTTGTGAAACCTCTGATGAGCACAGAGCAAACACTAAGCAAGCTGATAGGTAGTTGGTAGACATCAGATCCAGACAGGCTGAGACACTTGCATAAGGTCATCCAAGAGGGGAAGCAGAGTCCCAATCTAAGTTCTGGCTTAAGTCTAGATCTCTTGGTCACAGACCATGTTCTGTTCTCCTCATTGACTCTCCGAGATAACAAAAACAAACAGATGCAGGCATCTGGGGAAGGACACGCAACTCCTCCCACCCCACAAATGAGCCTGAATAACTTCCATGAGGTTAATCAAACAAGTCCCTGAGTGAACTCGTGCTTTCTTAGAAATATCTTGCCTTCATAATCTCAATTTTTGCAAACACAGCATGGATACAGAAGATGACTAGAGCCCATCTGATGTCAGGGCTGTGAGCAAAAACCTTCAACTCACTGTTCTATGTGACATTTTCATATAAATGTGTCCAACGCCACTGAAAGTGAATGAAGCCATTAACAATGAGCTGATACATGTCACTCTGGCTTGCCTCCACCCCGCAAAAACCAAACTAACAAAAACATGTTCCTGTCTTTAAACGTTGGTCATGTGTACTCCTGAGAAGAGGCGAGTTTCTCCTTCTGTCCCACATTACCTCAAGATGTCTTGGCTCTGCACCCGGCCCGGCCTGGGAATAGAAGATGGTCTCCCTACTTTGCTGCCCTTTGAGCATGACTTCCACTGTTATCTGGGGTGTTCTTGCCAAAACTACCTCATAGGTGAGGAGACATCTTTCCTGGGAGGTCTGAGTTGACCTCTAGAGGACCAGCCCACCCATCCTCCTGGCTGGGGACCTGTGGTTTCTTGAGAAGAAGGGTATTCTAGGCAGAGACTGACAGAGACGGTTTTTGAATTCTTCAGTGGCCTACTCTGTGACTCTGGGCCTATGATTCTTCATCCAGGAAATCGGTGTTAATGAAATTATCTCTATGGTTCCTCCCATCTCGAAGTTCTGCAAGGCTCAGTTTCCGGCACTAAACTCAGAGGATTTATTAGGAAGATGCTGGCATGGGGACAGCACTGTAGCAGCACACTGTCAGCAATATCTCATTTGAACGCGTTTACAGTATGCCGCGCTCTAGTCTTAGCATTCTACATACACTGCCTTGCTTGATACAGCAGCCCTGTGACAGGGGTCTTGTGATCTCTGATTTACATGTAAATAAAACGTGGTTCAGAGAAGTTGCTTTACCTAACCCAAGTCACATGACTGTCAACTAGTCTGGCTCCAGAGCCATGATTTTCAGAAAGAACTGTCCACATGGCTGTCACCCTAGGGTGACATTTACTGATTTGGGGTTTAACCACATTTACTCTGTCTCTTTCTTACAGGTCGTTCACATTCTTCATGGCTTTCTGGTTCCTTTGTGTAATCTTTTTAAGCCTTTGCTCAAGCACTGTCTCAGTTACTTTTACATTGTTGCGATAAAATACCATAACCACGGCAATTTATAGAAGAAAGCATTTAATTTGGCTTACTTTTAGAGGGTTAGGGTCCATGATGGTGGAGCAAAGAAACAGCTGAAAGCTCTTATCTTGATCCAAAGGTAGGAGCAGAGGGGGCATGGAGCATACACTGGGAATTTCAGAAGTCTTTTGAAACCTCAAAGCCTACTCCCAATGACAAACCTCCTTTAACAAGGTCACACTGGCAAATTGTTTTCCAAACAGACCCACTAAATGTAGATGAAGGATTTAAATATATGAACCTAAAGGGGCCATTCTCATTCAAATCACCACAAACACCAACAATATTAGGTGTAAAGGTACATAAATTGCAAGACGCTATGTATAGTTGTAGTTCAAATATATGTGAAAGCTGAAAGGTGAAGTAGTCGGGGCTGTCAGATAAGCAAGATAGCTGCTAGAGAACTGAAATCTGCCCCCCCAGCAGTCTTTTTGAAATTTGGTTAGTTCTTTGACAATTTCATACATGTACATAGTGCATTCGTGTTACTAACTCCCCCTTACCCTCTTTTAACTCCTACCCAGCCCCACTTTCTCCCTACTTGCCCCTTTGCTAGATTCACAACTTTTTGTCCTGTGACCCATTTACTTTAACCAGAAACATCCTCTGGATTGGACTTCTCCATTGGAACCTGGTAATGTCACACATGGTCACACAAGTGAGGGCAATGACTCCCCCTTTCCTGGAATCTATTAGTAGGAAATAGTTCCTTGGTGGCAGGTCAGACTTCTTGAGCCCCACCCAGCTGACAATGGGTCCATTCTTGAGTAGATCCTTGTGTGGTCACCTGATATTGGATAGAGTCTGTGCTTGCAGTGGTTGCCCGAAGCTGGCATTTTATGGTCCTTCTCCCTTTCTTCTGGTTCCTATATTCTTTCCACCACTGCCACCCCTTCTGCAATGCTCCCTGAATCTTGAAGGAGACAATATAAGTGTCTTCTTTACAGCTGAGCATTTGACTGACACCTATTTGCAGCAGTTTATGCAGCTATGAGTTTCTGCATTCACCAGAGTTCGCTGGTAAGACAGGCTTCCCTAAGAGGGCTGAGCGACATATTCTTGTTGCTGATGGTTAATGAGGTGGAAGGCTCCTTGTGAGATGCTATTCAGCCGCAGGATGATAAATATAAGACTAAGTGGATGAATCATGCAATGTGGATGAGAATGGTGACAAGTCAGATGGTGGGAAATACTACATGTAAGTCCAGATCCGCTGGCTTTCCTCTTTCTCCTGGATTGACCATGATAATGAGAATCCCATTGGGAGAGAAAACAAAGAGCCTGAAAAAACCAACTGAGATTTATTCAGGCGGTTTATTTAAGCTGTGACCAATCAGTTAAGATCCTTCAACAAATACATTACTCATTGAATGTCAGCCTTGTGCAGGCTAATCTAAAGACCCATGCTCTTTTGTTTAAATCTACCATAGTACCTAACACAGAGCTGAGAGGAACAAAGCCTGGATATAGTTGAAGTTTCCCACCCTGTAGCAGCCACATTTGGATGTGGCTTTCCCTGGCATAGAAAGCATCCTGACTGAACTCTTGGGGAACAAAAGAGAAAGACAATAGTTTAAGGGAAGGGGGAGGGGGCGTCTCTATTTCAACCCACCATGGACTTGGATCTGAAGTGAGGTATTATCATTCCCCATGTGGCCCATGGTCCAGCTGACATTATCCATGACTGGATCAAACCCAAACTAGTGTGACTCTGGGACAATGCTTTTGGTTTGATCTTTGAGATTGACTGAAAACCCCTGGCGTACAGAGGAAGCGGTTCCCTTGTAACCAGATGGTGCCATTTGATTTCCAAAGAGAAAGGCGGTGACTTTTCCACTTAAGCAGGAAATAGAGAGCTAAGAGTGATGTGTCATGGGAAATGGAAGACTATGAACATAAATGGTAGCAGCCCAGACTTCAACATATAGCCATAACTGTGTGACTTGGAAATGGTTTAACTTAGTGAGCCTGACTTCTGTGGTCTGTAGAAGGCAGGTGACAGTATTTTCCTCCTAGCAATTCTTAAAAGCATTATCTACAATACGCTTAGCACAGCACCCAGCACTCAATAAGCCAGAAGTAAGCAGGAAGTGCTAACTGCCATTGTTCCTAAAAGGTATGGGAGGCAGTAATGAGATTGATATTCTGGCTTAGTGAACCATAAACTTCCAAAATAAACTAAACATATTCAAAATACATTAACTGAGAATGTATTAAGAACCTGAATAAGTTAGGCTCTGGCAGCAAAAACCTTAAATAGCATACTTTGGCAACCTTGCCTAGCAAAAGGGAAGCATCATACAAACTAATTAGGGTAGGGCATCATGGAGAAAATGCTGTGTGGGCCTAGGGTTGACGTACTTTACAGCTTAGTGTGAGTCAGCATGGAAGTGCTTGGCCAGGTTCTGTCAGTGCCTTGTAGCCTATGATCAAGAGTTGAGCCTAAATATGATTTTACGAGATGCTAGGCAAAACAGATCTTAGATAATTTTTGAATGTTTATTTATGACTCATTCAGGCACACACACACACACTGAGTGGGGGGGGGGTGAAGAACACATTCAACCTACTTACTTATGAGATCATTTTACGTACAGATTGACTCCAACTTGCTCTCTCTGTCTACACACACACACACACACACACACACACACACACACACACGCACGATTCAATTATGCTCATTCATACATTGAAATCAATCTTTACATTGGGATTCCACCTCTTCTTTTGCCTCTCCAGACCCCATACTTCTCCATGAGTTCTGTAAGAGTCTGATGCTTGGTGTATTTTGTCTCCCTTTCCTGTCTATGCTCTTAACTTTAGTACCTTTCTCATCAGTCCATTCTCGGTTTTGTAAACAATAATGTTGTTTCTAAAATCCAAACTGACCAAGACTTTTCCTAGATAAAAGAAACAACTATCTGCTTGTCTCTTACCCTCACAAACAGCAAACAAAAAAAGTGGGACCCCTATGATCCCAGTTTTTCCAACATCTCAACTTTATTCTGACCATTTTTATCTGTTTATTGAATAAATATCAGCTAAGTGACTACTATGCATGACTTTGGGCTTGGCTCATGCTTTCCAGTGCAAATGGAAATAACCCAACTGTCCATTGATGAGTCAAACAGATCAGAAAAGTGTGGTTCCTTAAAGTCACAGGCTATCTCCAGGCTAAAGAGTTTTGTTCATCTCTCATTTTGGTTGGTAAGCTCACCAGGGACTGAGCCTGGGGAGATGATCCAGAAGATCAAGGATCTGGGTTTGGATCCCCCAAACCCACATAAAAAGTCAAGTATGGTGGCAGGTACCAGTAATCCTAGAAACAGCAAGATGAAAGGCAGAGACATGTAGATCTCTAGAAGCTCTAGGGCCTGGTAGCCTAACCTACATAGTGAAATCCCACATCAATGACAGACTCTGTCTCAAACAAAAAATGGCAGTCACCTGAGGACTGACATCTGAGATTGTCCTCTGACTTTCATTCATTCCTGCTGTGCACATGCATGGCCCCATAGACCCAAGTCAGATATATACACACATGCACACAACACATATTCACACCATGCCACACACAGAAACCTTACTGTAGACAATGACATGACCACGACAACTGCCATTCTCATTCATCATCATGCTCCTATGGTATCACTCAGACTGTGGTAACTGCTGTGTCAGCTCACTGATCAACATGCCTGTCCCTTCTATTTTATGAGTTCTGTGTCTCTAGCACCCAACATGGTCCTTTTTAGTCATGAGAATCTTTTAGGGAGTACTTGTTGAGTAGGCAGTATTCCTTCCATGACACCAATCATGATAACATGTGTCATCATGTTGGGTGTTCTTTGTCCCTCACAGCTAAGGTGATCTAAATAAGATTTGAAATATGAGGATTTCTGAGAATTATGTTAGATTTATTAATCATTATTGCAATGTAATTAACAAATAAGAATCATCTCTATGCAATGCCCTGCAGTAGTCGACTTTTATACTAGAAGTAGCAGAAGCAAGGCTCAAACTCAATTTACAGCTAAATTATGTGTTCACAAGAACTGAAAAATTAGGGAAATACCACAGACACTCCTCAAAAAACTAAAACCAGAGCTAATATGTGATGGAGCTATCCTTCTACTGGGTATATAAGAAAGAAAGAGAGAGAGAAAGAAAGAAGAAAGAAGAAAGAAAGAAAGAAAGAAAGAAAGAAAGAAAGAAAGAAAGAAAGAAAGAAAGGTATACCTCCCATGGATTGCAAGCCTATTGACAACAGCCAAGAAATAGAAACAAGCCAGTGTCCATTGATAAAAAAATGGATAAAGAAAATGTAGTGCATGTATGTAGTACAATACTATTCCATAATAAGCATGAAACTCTGCCATTAGAGGAACCCTGGAGGACTTTAATAAAGAACAAGTCAGGCCACAGTGGTGCATGCCTGTAATCCCAGCACTCGGGAGGCAGAGGCAGATGGATCTCTATGAGTTTGAGGCCAGCCTGGTCTACAAAGTGATTCCAGGACAGCCAAGGCTACACAGAGAAACCCTGTCTTAAAAAAAAAAAAAACTTAGTGAGGCTCTCTCTCACTCATAGGTGACAGCTTAAAAAAATAGAAAAGTTAATTACATAGATGTGGGAAGTTTAAGAGTTATAAATGGGGGGGCAGGGGAATGAGTACATATGTAGACTATGTGGGATGAAAGAGACCCTTTTGTTTCACATATGACTTGCTGAAGAATGAGAAAATGGTTCGTTTAGCTTCATGGAGCCAATATCACTTTTATTTGCATATGACAGTTGCCCTAATTGTTCTTTTCATTCCATGACTCACCAAGCTTTGATTTCACTACATTTTTCACTATCTGTCTTAATGGATACAGATCTCCATGGATTGAGGGGTTCTTCTCTGCCCACCATAGTCCTGATGTGCCTATCAGAAATGAGGCAGACAATCTGTAGGGAAATAGAGGCGAGGTAAGGGTCTCCTGTCCTCCCTGAACCAATGACACTAATGTGAAAACACGCCCAGTCTCCTCACAGCTGCCCTCTGGAAAGCTCTTTCCATGAACAAAATTTTATGGTGGATTAATTTTCCTTGTAAGGTAGGATATGGGGAAGAATTTAAAGTACATTTGAGCTGATTGTTATGTCTCCGAAATCAATGTCTTTATACCTAATTACAGAACTAAACTGGACTATTAGAGCCCATAATTAAAGAATACACGTAACAATGAAATTACAGTGGGCAATGATTTGAGAAAAAAAAATCCTAATTATACTCTTGAAGCTGAAGTCCCTGGCATAAACTCACATTGCTATTTTCATTGCAGAAATCAATCCCATGAGCTCATCTCTGAGGTTTACATGTCCTGAGTGTGCTCATTTCGTGGGACAAAGAGGCCCTAAGATCAAGCCCATTTCAAACTTTTACATAAATCAGTTGGCACGGCACACCTCTATAAGGACAAGTCATACACTGGGGGAGGGGATCTTAGGTTGGGAAGACAGCTCGGTAGGTGCTTGCTGAGCAAGAACAAGAACCTGTGTCTGAATCCTCAAGACCTCACAGAAAAGTCAGAGGCATGGCACACCCCTTTTACCCTGCTGGAAGACAAAGAGGAGAGTGCCCAGAGCTTGTAGACCAGCTAGTCCAGCACATGCAGCAGGAAACAACAAAGGAAACCTTGTCTCAGTAAGGTAGAAGCAAAGTCTGACACAGAGGCTGTGGTCTGGCCTGGACCACGTGTCACGGCATGCATGCTGTGTACTCACACACACATAAAGTAAAAATACAGCAGTTCACCTCTCAGTACCATGACAATGAATGGGCATTTGTCTAAATCTTTTATTTAGAAACATCATCAAAACATTAATTGAGCTGATTAATAAACTAAAAAGTATCTACAACCCAGACATGGTGGTGCATGCCTGTAATCCCAGCACTCGAGGCAGAGGCAGAGGCAAGTGAATCGCTGTAAGTTCAAGGCCAGCCTGATCTACAAAGCAAGTCCAGGAGAGCCAAGGCTACACAGAGAAACCCTCTCTCAAAATATATATGTGTGTGTGTGTGTGTGTGTTTAGCATACAAATGGCACATGAGCATGATGTTACATGTCTGGGGGTGTTGTGGTGTGTGTGCATGTGTGTCTTTTGAAGAAAGACAAATGCGATGGTTTAGATATAAAATGTCCCTCCTTGGGCATGTATGTTTGAACACATGATCACCAACTGGTGCACTGTTTAGGGAGGGCTTGGAACCTTGGAGAGATAGTAAGGTTAGCCAGCAGAAGCGGATCTCTGGGAGCAAGCCTTAAGGTTTGTAGACTGGCCCTGCTTCCTGGCCCAGCTCTGCTCTGGGCTCTCCTGGGATAAAATCAAGCAGCTGCTACCCTCTTTCCTACCACCTGTCACCTGCCAGCATCCTTTCTTAGATGCTGGGGCTGGGGTCCCTTAAGCCCCAAATCAAAATAAAGCTCACCTCACTTAAAGTGCTTTCAGGCAGTTTCTTGATCATAGCAAGAAGCAAAGTAACTAATACAAGTGTGCGTGCATGTGTTTGTGTGTGTGTGTGCATGTGCGTGTGCGTGTGTGTGTGTGTGTGGCATATAGTCCTTTGGATACAACCACTAGTCTGTGAACAATGACACAAACAACTCAGAAATATAATGAATAATGAGCCATAAAAGCCAGGACTGTCCTGGCTTTTTTTGTCAACTTGATACAAGTTGGAGTCACTTGGAAAGAGGCTCTTCAGCCGAGAAAAGGCTTCCATCAGGTTGTAGGCAAGCCTGTGGGGCTTTTTCTTGATGAATGATTGGTGTGGAAGGACCCATCCCATTGTGACTGGTGTCATCTCAGGGCTGGTAGTCTGTATAATATAAGAAAGCAGGCTGAGGAAGCCATGGAAAGCAAGCCAGTAGGCAGCACCCTTCACAGCCTTCAGTTCCTGACTCCAGGTTCCTGCCCAGCCATCCTTTGATGAAGGAGCGTAAAGTGGAAGCACACCGTGAAATAAACCCTCTTCTCCTGTTTTATTACAGCAGTAGAAACCCTAAGACAAAGAGGAACTGTGGGTGAACAAGAGGATCTGCCCCATGGACTGTTGTAAAACATTGGACACTTAACTGCACGTATGTTGACTCATTTCCTTTCTGCCGCAGCTCTACGAGAGGAACCCAGTGAGTTCACAGATAGAATGACTGCATCACGTGGTGATTAAGAATATGCCCAGGTGAACCAGGAGTTAGGTAGCAGTGATAGCCTCAGAACCCAAATGTCTACGTGCAGAGCTCAGCTGCAATCTCCTGGAAAGTTGTCAGGAGTTGACAAGCTCTGAAGACAGAGTGTGAGCTATGGAGGCTCTGGAGAAGAGCCCTCTGGGATAAAGAGGAAGGAAACAGCAAGCAGAGAAGGGCAAGAAGGACTACACTGCATCTAAATACAGAGAGTCCTAGACAGTCACAGCTTTGCAGGTGAGGTATGCATGGAGGGAGAGAGACAGCACAGTGCAGGCAAGATGAGGGGGTGACTGTGTAACTTGGGTGGCAGAAATTGAAGGCCAAACATCACAAAGCTCTGACTAGGATGATTAAATGGCTGATAAAAAAACTGTCAGAGGCAGAAAAGGAAGCAAGGAAGGAAGGAAGGAAGGAAGGAAGGAAGGAAGGAAGGAAGGAAGGAAGGAAGGAAGGAAGGAAGGAAGGAAGAAAAGATACAGTGGAGAGTGAGTTCTTCACCAAGGTTGTACCCTTGACATACCTAAGAACTTCCAAAAAGGTGTCCACAGGACCTACGATGCAAGGCAAGTGCCAGAGGGGACCATTGGGCCAGAGAGGCTGGTCCTGACAGGGAGGTCTTTGAAAAGAAGGGCCAGAAATCTGGGCTAGACTGAGAAGTGCAAGAAGGGTATTGGAAGAAGAGAAGAAGAGTGCTTAAAAGATAGGACTCCAAGCCCAGGCATGGTGCACACACCTGTAATCCCAGAACCCAGGAGCAGAGGCAGGTAGATCTTTGTGAGTTCAAGGCCAGCCTGGTCTACAAAGCAAATCCAGGACAGTCAAGGCTACACAGAAAACCCCTGTCTCAAAAACAAAACAAAAAAGGTATGGCTCCAAGGTAGAATAAGTATTAGCAATTGGTTGCTGCCTCTAGAGGCTCCAGACCACCCTAGGCCACTCCCCACTTCCTTCATCACAGCCACACACTTAGCAGACGCTAATGACTTGATCAGTTGCTTTTCATTCAAATTGCTCAATAGTAAATTATAAAAGGACAAGACGCACACAAGTCTAGTTCACTACTGAACTCTAGATCCCTATGCCTGGCCTGGTACTAAATAAATGCGTCCTGCTTGTGGCACAAATAAGAACAGAAGTGGGGAAAACGGGCTGATAGGAGGGCAGGAGCTAGCGGTCATTTCTGGCCCTGTTCTGTTTCTCCATATCCACTGCCTCCCTCTACCCAGACTCTTGAGCTCTCAGAGCTCCAGAAGACACCCCTGCATGATGCACACCTGTGTTGTAGAATGTGTGTGTGTGTGTGTTTACTGACAGGGTGCAGAGAAGCCAAGCCACAGCCACTCTTCCCTAAGAGCTCACACCTCTCATTTACTGTGAACCTCCTGGCACACAAATCAAAGGTTCAACCCAACGTTTCAACCACCACACCAAGCGTAAGATGTTTACCAGGGCCAAAGGAAAAAGCAGCATTGCACCCTCTGGCTCCACAAAACTCATACCAGAATCAAACCCCTAAAATTAGTGTTCCAACACCCCCACTAACATAACCACTTGCTCCTGGCAAGTCAGGAGAAGGAGAAGCCATTTATCCATCCTAATCATGTGATCCAGTATCAGCAGATAGCAGAAGCAGCCAGAATGTTGCTCTTGTCTAAAGCAGCTGGAGTCAGAGACATCAGCAAAGCTGAATCCTGCCAATGTCCGTTGAAGTCTTCCAATTTTTGCTGGCCAAGTTGTTGGTGGTTGTTGGTTGTCAATTTGACTGCACCTGGGATTAACTAAAATCCACAAATGGAGGGCACACCAGTAAGGGATTCTTTTTTCTTAATTTGAAGTAGGAAGACCCGCTTCTAATCCAGATCTTGAGGCAAGAAGAATACCTTTAATTTGGGCTACACCTTCTGCTGGAAGCCTATATGAAGGCATGTTTGCTTGCTTGCTCTTTTCTTGCCAGCAAGTCCATTTCTTTACTGTCATTAGAACCCACTTTGGCATTCTAGCATCTACTGTAGACCAGCTGAGAGATCCAGCCTTAGGACTGAACAACTTCTGGATTCTTGAGCTTTCCATTCATAGCCAGTCACTGCTGGATTAACCGGACCACATCCTGTAAGTCATTCTAATAAATCCTCATACATATGTGTGTATTGTAATAAATTACACATATGTGTAAACACACAGAGAGAGAGAGAAAGACAGAGAGAGATTCAGTCTATAAAGTTTGCTATTCTAAAGAACCCTGACTAATACAATGGTCAAAATGAAACCAGAGGGCAAAGCGTTCCTTAATCAATGAGTGTCATAATTTGCCAGTGTGACTTCCTGACTAGAATGCTGTGGCCCCTTACTTGGTTGATACAATGTTGCTGTGAAGGTAGTGAAGGCACTTTGTGAATGTGATTGAAATGTGATGAATTGGACATTTTCAAAGATAATACTTACGGGTCTTATCTGATCTGTCACAAGCCACAACGTTAAAGCATATCTGATACTCTGAGGAAGAAATCCTGCCTGTATACAGCAATTGCAGCCTAGGCCACAGCTCCAACCTTCCTTCCTGAAAGCTTTTTCTGTGGACATAGGCTTGCCGACCATCCCCCATAATCGCCTGAATCAATTAGTCAGTAAGTAATTAGATGTTTTAATATATGCATGTATCAGATTATGATCAAATAAGCATAACCATCACCTTAAACTTCGATCATCTCCATGTACTTACACACTCAATCTTCTCTTTCAGCTCTTAAATATGCATTATATTGTTCATTATAGTGCCCTTACTCTGCAACCACGGCTTGTTGCTCCAACCTAATATTGCAACTCTTGACCCTCCCCTAACCTCTCCCAGTGTCATATCCAATAACATGTTGATCAAAAGTAAAATTAGAAAAACAAAACAGTAATAATTATTGGGAGATTGCTAGGACCCAGGAGCTGTTCTGGATGGCAGAGAGGCAAATAGGAGCCACTGCCTGTGCCTGTGACTAGTGAGAGCCAGATCCCTTAGATGTCTCCAACATAACCTGAAACCCAGTCATCAGGAGCTGACATCACAGGGCTTCTCAGATGTCTATGCAAGACCTGAATCACACTCTCCAAGTTATCTTACTGGCAATAATGCTAACGGTAACACAAATAAAGTCTTTCCAGATTTCTGCAAGACAGGAGAGAGAGAAAGAGGGAGAGAGGAGGAGAGAAAGAGGTGAAGAGAGCACACCCTATGGGAATAGCAAGTTTCCAAGCAAGGGAGTAAAGAGAGGATGGCAAAGAGCAGTCCTCAAGTACAAAGACTTTCAGGAACGTAGGTTGGAAACCACAGAAGGCTATGGAAGGGCACAAATGAGGCAGCCTACATACTTTCTTCTCTCCTGCCATGTCATTAAGTCTAGCTCAGATCTTTCAAACTCTGACTCCAGCCACACACAACTACATAAGCTCTTTCCATTCATCTACCCAGATGGATTAGAAGAAATATGCATCAAAGAGGATACTTTTAGCTCATGAACAGGATTATTTTAGAAGTTACAAACTTGAGGGAGCTACGGTTTGGCTGTGAAAGTCCCCTACAGGCTCATGTGTTTGAACACTTGGTCCCCAGCTGTTGTGAAAAGTTATGGAACTTTTAGGAGGCGGGGTCTTGCTAGAAGGAATGAGTCATTTGGGAGAAGAGCTTCAGGTTTGATAGCCCAGCTCCATTTCCTGTCCACACTGTGATTTTTTACGTATAAAAGTGACCTGACCAGGCATTGCAAGGCTACTTGCTGTCATACTGTTCCCTCAAACTGTAAACTAGAATAAACCCTCCCACAGGTGGCTTCTTTTAAGGTATTTTGTTGTAACATAAAGATAATTAATGGAGAAGGTGCCAACTGAAATTCTAAAACTTGTGGGGGAATTAAGAAGAAAAACAACAGTTACACACTATGACAGATAACTGGCTTTCTCAATTATCTGTTTGAAACCAGATCCCTGGCAAGATTCCACATTGCAGACATGTAGGATGGGGCCTAAACTGACTTCACAATGAGATTCAGACATGTCTTAGCACATATGGAAGGCTATTGAGATGGATTCTTCTAGAAATACAATGAAGGACTGAGAAAGCTCAGGAGAAAATTGCTAATTTTTTTCAAAAAAAAAGAGAAAGAAAGAAAGAAAGAAAGAAAGAAAGAAAGAAAGAAAGAAAGAAAGAAAGAAAGAAAGAAAGAAAGAAAGAAAGAAATGGAACCAAGGCCATAAGCCTGGATTCTGTATGACCTTCTTCTGACTGTTGGTGGGGTGACAAAGCATGCATATGTGATAGTTCCAGTGCCCTGAAGAGGAACCTTGTGAGAAGACTGGAGAGAATATGTTTCATTAAAACAATATTTTCTGCCCAGCCCCAAACAGGACATCTACACCACCCTCTCCAAAGCCCAGGGAACACTGGGGAAGAGGGGCAGGCAGACTGTAAGTGGCAGAGGGTGGGGTGCAAGTGCTGGGAAACTCTCTTCCGTATAGATCATGGAAGTTACAACTGTGAACATGCAGCAGCCATGGATACTTGCTCAAGACCGGTGCAAATGCCTTTCAACATATCATCAATAGAAAGGGGTGCTCATGAGACTCTCCCCCTTTCTGAGGAGCTACTGGTAGTGAATGGCTACCATGGTCACTTCTTGCAATCTAATGAAGACCCAGAACCCTTGCTAGGAACGACATGGTTCCACACACAAAGAACATGAGACTACAAAGAAAATCAGTTAAATTGAAATGCAGTTTTCAAAACTATCAGAAATATGCATGGTGCGGCCAAGATGCAGATAGCCAAGATCCAGCCAAGGGCATAAAACCACAAGTTTTAAGTACCAGTGAGTGCATCTACACTTGAGAAAGCGGCAACGCTCCAAGGGGGTATGAAATGCCTTTGGTTTCTGCTAATTGAAGAAAATGCTGAATTTTGTTTACAGTTAAAAAAATACATAACCTTTTCTTTCAAAGGTCACTGATATTCTCCTCTTCAATTCTGTCACCTTGACCTCTCGTGTGAATCTCAGACTTGAAGACCCTTATTTATGTTCCATTCCCTCCCCCTTCTCTAGGAAAGTCCATACTTCACACCAGTACTTACTGGGTATGTAAGTAGGTTTAAAATCTCACCCATGGTGGAAAATCCAAAATATTTTGCAGCCACCTAAGCCAAGTCCTAGAACATTTTAGTTCCCTAAACATTTTTTCCAAATTCTATATTCATTTAGATTCCACTTATTTTTAATTTACAGTAAAGGGGAAAAATGAATTAAACTAGAGCAGATTCAATTTTACCTTTCCGCTATAAAAAGATTTTACAAAGCAAAGCATTTAGATGAATGAGGTTACAGGGAGAACTTGAACCATTTTAAGAAAGCAAACTGTTTCTCGAAGCTTTAACCAGCTTTTCAGGTGCAATAGCCACACGTTGTGAGCTATAAATCAGGGCACCAGATTTGACAAAGGACATTTTTGCCCTAGTTGACAAATTTACATTTTTAAAAAATCTGAAATGTTTTTGGAGTAATGGAAATAATTTAGTAAACTGCTTGTAACAGAAGAACAAAATTTTAACAAAAGGAATACATAATTTAGCACAAATGTTTCCTGTTATTGGCTGAGTACTTGAAATTAGGACATCTCATACAACACTGTGGTTATTTGTGTCAGTTAACGGGACTGACACAAATAGGTTCACCCTAATGAACCTGTCCTGCATCTCCTTAGGAATTTAAATTATGAAAGGTCTGTTCCCCAATCCATCACCACTCCTGCGAGCATATGTTTCTGCATGAAATGAAATATGCCTACCTAAAAGTGACATGGTTGAAGTGTGCCCTCCACCTCAAGAAAGATTTGTTCAAGTCCTGATTCTGCCTGCCTCTAGGACCTTATTATGAAATGGGGTCTTTGTAGATGTTCTGACGTTTCACCTTCTGGATATCATCCAATGCGTCTTTATGAGAGAAAACAGGCAAACGCAGGGAGGAGGCTAGGCAACCACAGAGGGAAGACTGGATGGGTGCAAGGGCCATGAGAAGCCAGAGGGTGAAGGTGGGCTACCTTTCTGCAACCTCCGAAGCGACACTGGCTCTGCTCGCATCCTGGTTTTGCATTTTGTCCAGAACTGTGAAACTGTAAGTTTCTGTTTCCTTAAACACACAGCTTCTGGTAACTCATTATAGAATCCCTAGACACCTAACAGAAACAACCAAATCCATTGTTCTTTTTCTTCAGAAATATTTTCCCATAAGTCACAGGATGTGGTTTCATGGGCTTAACTCAGGATTTTAAAAGCCAAAGTGTAAGCTTGAATCTCCCTGCTCCTGAACCTTCGTTTTCAATGGCTTTTCTATAAAACGTTACTTACAAACAAGCTTTTGGCCACAGACTGTTAGTTGCCAGATGAGTTACTAAATATTGAATTTAGATAGAGTTTATCTTTTTTTAATTTATTTTTGTTTTTATTAATTACAGTTTATTCACTTTGTAGCCCAGCTTAGCCCCTCCCCCTCCTCCACCCTCTCCCAATCTCACCCTCCCTCTCTCTTCTTCTCCTATGCCCCTCCCCTAGTCCAATGATAGGGGAGGTCCTCCTCCCCTTCCATCTGACAATAGTCTATCAGGTCTCATCAGGACTGGCTGCACTGTCCTCCTCTGTGGCCTGGCAAGGCTGCTCCCCCCTCAGGTAGAGGTGATCAAAGAGCAGGCGCATGAGTTCATGTCAGAGATAATCCCTGGTCCTATTACTAGGGAATCCCTCTTGGACACTGAGCTGCCATGGGCTTCATCTGTGCAGGGGTTCTAGGTTATCTCCATGCATGGTCCTTGTTTGGAGTATCAGTCTCAGAAAAGACCCCTGTGCCCAGATTTTTTTGGTTCTGTTGCTCTCCTTGTGGAGCTCCTGTCTGTCCCCCTCCCCCAGCTCTTTCCATCTCCCCCTTCTACCATAAGATTCCCTGCACCCTACTCAAAGTTTGGCTATGAGTTTCAGCATATGTTTTGACACCCTGCTGGGTAGAGTCTTTCAGAGGCCCTCTGTGGTAGGCTCCTATCCTTTCCCTGTTTTCTCCCTCTTCCGATGTCCCTCCCTTATGGCTTTCTGAATGAGGATTGATCATCTTACCCAGGGTCCTCCTTCTTGATTAGCTTCCTTAGGTGTACAGATTTTAGTATGATTATCCTATATTATATGAGTATATACTGTGTGTATTTATCTTAATTTCAGAATTTTTACTTTCAGCATCTTTAAGTTTGTACCCAAGGCACATGACTCACTCACATCCCTAGTTCCATACCCAGATTCCTAAGATTTTCCCACTATGCCCATTAGCTCTCATTTTGTCCACACTGAATTGTTCTCCCTCTGTCCAGCCTCCCCTCTGTACTCTTCACCTCTGAGTGATAACGCTTGGTTGTTGGGTGAATGACAACTGATTGCTTCTCTGAATTTTAATAACAAAGCTGGTGTTTCCGGTAGAGAATTGAGGAAAGTGCCTATTACAGCTGATCTTACCCAGGTACCTACAGGCACACCCTAGACACCTCCCTTGAGGGTAAGAGCAGTGTCTTTGTTGGTATGCACATCCTTTGACATTCTCCTCCTGCACCTCTGCAGGCGAGGCCATGCTTACTCTCATGCCAGCATATTGGGGACATTGCAAAAAAGATGGCCACTAGTTGAAGAACAAGTCATCCTACAATTTGCCCCTCTCTAACCACTAACATCTTCCAAGGACATCATCCAAATGTATTTGACCTTGAGGTTCGGGGAGGTGTGTATGTGTGTGTGTGTGTGTGTGTGTGTGTGTGTGTGTGTGTGTGCTTTTTTTAAAACATAATTTAATGCAAGAGTCTGCTCATTGGCCCACCCCTCTCTTCATGGTTTTGGGTTTATTCAATAAAACCCCTTGTGGTTGTATTGAAGTAAGATGAAAGGAGTTCTGAGCCACAGTTCAAGTCATCAGTAAATCTGGATCTGCTACAATCTAGGATGAGCCTGTTTGTGTCTCAAGCAGGCCCTCCTTCTTACTTTTACTCTGTTTTCTTCATCTGTAAACAGAATAACAATTTCCCCCTTCTTTCTCACAGTGTTTATGAGTCAAGAGAATAGTAAGTGCTCAAATAACTAGTTAGTACAGTAAGCTCTACCCCAGGCTTATAGATGCGGATATGTTGGGGGAGGGGGAGAAGGAGGGTCACAGAACATGTTTGCAACCACAAATCACTGGTAGGTAGTGACAAGTGATAAATCATGGTACACTCTAACAGTAAGTGATTTTGTTTCCATTCAAACGAAAGTTGATTTGGACAGAGAAACAGAGGCAGAGATAGTTTTGTTTTTAAACTAGTATATGTACACATAGCTATAGTGCATGTAACTTTGGAGATATGCTAAGAACTGTAAGGTCAAGGCAACTGTCCATCTCTGCAGCATTAGAAGAGACAGGTAGGAAAAGAAATGTTACTTCACATTATATAATTTTTAAGTGGTAGGCTAAGGTGAATATGATAGTGATTTTTGGGATTTTTAACAAACAAACAAATAAACAAAAAAAAACCTAAAGGAAATAAAATGTACTAGCCAAAAGTGCTAGCTCTCCAGCTGCAATCATGTACCAGAGGATCTTGAACTCACTTTGCAGCCCACATGAGCTTTAAACAAGATCTCTTCTCCTAAGCATACAGAGTAGGAGTATCTGGGCTTATAAGTAAGCACCACCCAAAGGGAAGCATTCTTATCCACTAACTCTCCTCTCTCCCCACCCCCCACACACACATTTTACACAGCTGGGCTGATTAACCTCATGGTGGTTAAAGTCTGAGCAATGACCCATCACCCATTCCACTATGGCACTGAACACTCTTCATTATCTGTCTATGCTTTGTGCTGCTCATTCATTCATCTTACAAATACTTAAGAGATGTCCACTGTGTGTTTTGCACCATACTTAGTTCCAGGAAGAGGAACCAGAAAAGATTTCTGTACTTAAGCCATTTGGAGTCTTCTGCACAGCTAATAAGATGGAGTCTTTAGAGATGCTACCTTTCTGTCCTAAAGACCGTTTAATTAGGTCCTCCCACCCCATGGTGTTGAATTCTCACTCAAATTATATTGTCTGTTGTATTCTTGACATGTGCTATGGTTTTAATTTTTTTAAAAAAGTGTAAGTGAGTAGCCCAAAATTCATACATGGCCACTATTAATTGAAACCACTGGGAACAGATCAAGACGGAACTAGAACATGACTCAGGAAGTACGGCATTTGAAAGGCGGAAGGGAGGAGAAAGTCCTCATCAGGCAGCCATAGCCTATGAGGAGGCATGGATGGGGAAGGTACACACCTAGAAACAAGGCTCACTCAGCTCTAGAATGGTTATGAGTCCTACTGAATATCCTCAGATTCCTTGTCTCACTGGGACACTGTGCGTGATCCTCAAAGGAACGGACCTGCCAGGACCATACATCTGAGCCAACGTGCTCATGCTGAAAGTAGCACTAAAACACTTTCAAGCGCTTAGCACACGTTCTGGGAGCACGCTGTCCCCAGGAACAAATGAAAGTTCCAATACGGGAAGCTGGGTATGGTGGAGATGGCGATTCCAAAAGAGCTTTTGAGAAAATAAATGGAGGGCACTGAGGTGCTCATTGGAAAAGTTCAGCTGGGATTCGATTCTGAAAGCCTGTGGACAGCAATCCAGGTGTGTGAGCCTGGAAGTCACAGGGCATCCCATAGATTTGAGCAGAACAGAAGCTCTGCATTTTGTTGTTACTGTTTAGTTAGGATTGTATTGATTTGTGGAGAGGCTTTAACTTTGAGCAAAGAAAATCTTTTAGAAGCTTTTTAAAAAAAATCTCAGAATACAAAGAAAGAAGAAAACTCCCTAGGATTGTGTGTATTCTCTCTAGAGAGAAAAAGTACACTGTTGTAAAATCTTCCCCTCTTCAAAAGTTATATAAGTTTATGTATCCCTTAATTAATGCACATTTATGACAGTTTAATTATATAAGGAGCCAAAGACGCACCCCTAACCTTCATCTGGAAGTAAGCTCACTTAATTGTGATGGCAGATCTTGATTACCAATTTGACACACCCAGGAAGAAGGGCCCTCACTTGAGGAATTGCCTTTATCACGTTGGCTCATGAGCACATCTAGGGGACATTTTCTTGGTTGCTAATTGATTCTGGGGGATCCAGCACTTTGCAAGCAGTACCCCCCCCCCCACTCAGTGCAGGTGAGAGCTGAGAAACAGGAACAAAACAATAAGCAGTTTTCCTCCATGGCCTCTGCTTCAGTTTCTGCCCCCAGAAGCCTGTGCCCCTGACCTGGTTCCCCTCAGTGATGGACTCTGACACATAAGCTAAATAAATTCTTTCCAACTCACGTTGCTTTTGGTCACGGTATTTTCTTATAGCAATGGGAAACCAAAGGAGAACATTAACATTTGGGGAGATTTATGCGTTGATTTTGTACTTTTTAAAATAACTTAGTCGATTCTGTTCTTTTGTTTCATACAAAACTACAAAAATCATCTTGTTTTATCTCACACTCCAAGAGACCATCACTGGAAGGTTTATCATACCACATAAAATTGTGACCTCAAAATTAGCAATTATCATCATCATATATAAAATTATCAATTATCATATATAAAATGTTGTAATAAGTGTCTTTCTGTATGAAGTTTGCTGCTATTTGGGTATTCCCTTAGTGCATTCATAAAATGAAAATTCTTAAACAGTACGGACACATTTTAAGTTTCATTCATACATCTGGTCTGGTTGAGTTCTACTTTTTATTATTTAATACATGAAAAGTATGCAATTTTGGGATTGGAAACAATTAGAGATTTTATTGAATAAAAGTAGTTTCTCCTATTTTAATAGTCTTTTATTAATTAATAAATATTTCCCATGTTAAGAAGAAAAAAAAAACCTCCATAAAAATTAGTTCACAGCAGCGGGGGGAGGGGGGAAGGGGAGGGTTCTCCGATTCTGGGATTTACGAAGGGAAATTCCACTAATCATTTCCTAGCACTGGGCCCAAGTACTCATCCTGAGGCTTCTTCTGTGTCCTTGTCAAGGCTTTGGAAAGTAGAGTTTTGCAACAAAAAAGATTAATGGTGCTTTCTTGATCCACATGGCCTGTGCGTTTCCGCATTATCTTCCCATGGGTGCAAACCCCTCCCTGTTTTGTAGCTGCAGGAGACTGCCCGTTGTTCCCAGAGCTGATACACTGTGTTCACCACACTCCAAGGGAATCACAGCCCCTTCCTCTCCCTTCTGCTGGGCATTGTTTGGCTGCGGGCCCCCTTGCTCTCGCACTGGGCTACCAATCCAGGCACCCACAGCTCCTAGCTGCCTCCCTTCCAGTCTTTCTGACACACTGCAGTGAAATCGAGCCTTCCCACAGCGGAATTTATAACATCTCACAACATCACTCAAACATTGATACCAATTCTTTGTCACCTCCATGGGGACAAAGGCATACTTTACAGTGGTTTAATAAAAAACAAAAATCGTGTGCTTTTGCAACAGGAAGCACCGTGGGATCTGTAGGGTGAGTTCTTCTCCTTTCCCACTAACCCAGACATAAAGAAAACTGAATATTTTAAAGAATTCCCTGAGGGCTGCCTGGAAGAGGTCAGGTAGTTTTCCGTGCAAGGAGTTCTCTCAGAATTGGCAAAACATGAGTCAGATTGGGAGAAGAAGGGACTCTCCACACGTGCCTGATCTACCTTCTCAAAATATCATCTGTGTGCTCAGCTAGGCAGACAGAAAGAAAAGGAATTTAAACTCCCAGGGCTGTAGCAGATTCCCACAGAATCTCTCACTGACCATCTGGGGCTCCAGGTAACCCTGCCTCCTCCTATGCCTACCTCCTTTGAAGTTTTGTTATGGAAGAAAAGCCAGGCTAAGACCCTCACGACTCACAGAGCAGAGTGCTCACATCCTCAAGTGACTCCGTGGGCCTGCCTTCTCCTCCCACAACCTCCGGACTTTGCTGCATGTTTGTGGAGCTGATGCCCGGTCCCAGCCCCTCTGCTACTCCTTGACGTAAACCCTGTCTCCTATCACTGTGTGCAGTCTCGTACACTTGACATACACATGCAGCTGCTGTTGGAACGCTGGGTACCATCACCTCACAATTCAAAAGCCCAAATAAGACACAGGGGTTGGCATTCTCCCTGGAAATTAAAAGAAGGAAACATCTGAATCTGCCTGCCCAGAGACCAGTCCAGCCGTGGGCTGAAACTAACATGCCTTTCCAATGAAAAGCACAGGTGACAAAGAGCCCATACAAGGATCTTTTTTTTTCTTTTTATTAATGTGTGGAGGGGTGGAGTGTGCATGCATGTGCGTGTGCGTGGGCATGTGTGTGTGTGTGTGTGTGTGCTAGCATGGGTGCTCAGTTCATATGTGAAAATCAAAGGGCACATTTGGGGAGTCAGCGCTCTCCTTCACTGTGGCTTCTGAGGATCAAACTCAGGCCATCAAACTTCTGTGGCAAATGCTTTAACTTATTAAGACCAAACACACTTCTACTCAAAATGTCTTCTCGGTTCATTCCCTATCATCTGTCTGAAGGAAGGAACCAAGAGTGTGGTGCCCCGGGGAAGCAGGGACTTAGGCTAGGTTCAGGCTCCAGTTCAGTGAACATTGCCAGCAAGGAATGTTTAACAGTATGCCCCACGGCCTACGACTGAGGTTAAAATATTCAACATGATATGAAAAATTGTAAGAGACTGAGAGTTGAAACTATGAAAATAATATTTCATGTTAGCAGCCCACGGTCTGCTCAGAGAGCAATGGACTTTATGACTGATTTTTAAATAAAGATCAAAGCAAAACTAACAGACTGAAATCTTAGAAAACACTAGCTCAAAATATGTCATGTGTGTACAGTTTTAGGCCCCCAAGTAAAATATTTCCCTGAAGGTTTATTTTTAATGACACTTCCAACCTCATTCAGAAATACCTTCACTCAACAAGACAGACACCAGGAGTGAACATCTCTAAAACTAAAGTCACACTTCTCTCTCCCCCACCACCCGCCACCCCAGAGAAGGGGCAGTACAAATGCTGAGCCCCCAACGTGGCATCCAGATGTCATATCCCAGCCAGCAGTCAGGGCTCTGCCCCCTCTGGCAGCTGTTCTCCTTTGCAACCTTATCCAGCACTCCTCCACCCACTCTCTGCTCCAAGTAGACAGCTATTTCCTCTCTCTTCTCCACCTCACGTGCCCAGCCAGGTTTCTCTGGGTCCTTGTGGCCTAAGTCAGCTCCAACAATAACAACCGATCGTACCCTCCCTTCTGCATGTTGGAGTCCTTCCTAGCTCCAAGGTTTAATTCAAGCACCATGCCTTCCAAGTGCAGGCCATTTCTTCGATAATATTCCAGAAACAAGTGCGCTTGACACCTTTCTATCTCCACTTCTTTCTTGAGTGCATGTAGTTCTTTCTCTCTGTCTGTGTCTCTGTCTGCCTGCCTGCCTGTCTGTCTGTATGTATGTATCTCTCTTTCCATCTCCTTTCCACCCATAAATAGCTTACCTGGGATTATCTCTCACTTACCTAGTTCTACTTCTTTCCCTTCCAACCATTTCCACAATTCTTCGAACATCTCAGACACTCAGTAACTGCCATTCCCATTTTACTAGGTAAAAATAGCATCCAAAGCTCTTGAATCTCAGCAACAAAAGAGCTTACTTATTGACCTTCAGCCGCCAGTGCTTTGCTTATGTTGCCAACATCTGTCCCAATGATGCTTTTCAGAGCACTGGTAGAGCTCTATTCAACCAGAAATGTCTAAGTCAACCTGGGTGTGTATTACCTCCATTTCCCTCTGGCAGAATTGTTTTCCTCCATTTCTAGTGAGTCCCCTCCCTCTCTGGAGGCTCACCTGTGATAGCTGTGGAGCCTCTATCCACAGCCTCTATCTAGTTACTTATCCCAATCCCACCTTTTGTACAATAATCCTGAAATAGATCTTCATCCACGTGATCACAGTGTTTCATTTCTCTCCGCCATAGCTTGGCTCCCAGATTTCTCTCAATTCAACCTTTACTTATTCCCTCTACCAACACCCCAGGCAGTACTGTCTTCATGTCCCAGAGTACATGTCCTCCAGGATACATGGTACCGCTGTCTCCCATCCCAGATGAATCAGAAACAAACCATGCCTAGGTCACTGTGATGGGAAAGAGCGTTTAAGTTGTGAAGGAGAATTAAGTAGAAAACTCAAGAAGAAATTCTTGTTCTCCTTGAAATGATGGTGCTGTTTCAGTCAGCTTAGAGCTTAATGGTAATCAGCTTCCTGTTTTCCTATTAGTTAGATGGCCAAACCATCAGCATCCAAACTGAAACACGCAGGAAAAAGAGTATCAGTAGGTCATCTGGAGCTCAGGGCTTAACCTGTGTGGCCGCCTGCTTTTTGACAGTCTTGCATAGTGGGTTCTGACAGCGGAAGTTAACTATAGCCTTGGGTGACTAAACTCTTTGAGTCCTGCTTGCTTGTGTGGTTAAAGGATGCGTTTCGTGGCACAGAGCCTGGTCCCTAGTGAATATGAGAGCTTCCAGGGAGACAGGGTCAATTGCTACCTGAGTTTTGGGATGAAGATATAATTGGCCAACTTGTCTCCTCTCACTTCTCCTTTCCCTTCCCTGTCTGCTCACTTTCTCCCCATGTTTTTTCATCTTCTGCTCTGTCCTTTCTCCTGATTCTAGGTTTCCTACTGCGCCACTCCACTATACACACACACACACACACACACCACACACACTCCCCAGTAGTTCTCCTATTGTTTGTGGCAGCTTAGAAGAACCAGAATTGGTGACAAAAAACACTTTTACCCAGAGAAACCATCATACTTGAGATAGTTTCCAGGTACAACACCATGAAAGTAACAGTGGTGGCAGAGTGGAGTGGGGGAGACACGTGACCCAAACCAAGCCACATGGGCTATGTTTAGCACATGCCTTCCATATTGAAATGATGGCTTCTTGAAATGGTTACTCAAATGGGGGCAGAAGAAGCAAGACTACAGTCATAGTCTCTCAAAGGTAGAGCAGAATGATTCTTAGATAAATAATGCTCAACAATCTAACAAAATAAAGAAAGCCTGTAGTAACTTCTGTTTAGTGGCTAAGCACAGCTATGAATTATTCATTCTGAAATATCTTCTGTGAAGGCACTGGTTAAGAGTTTGTCAAAGGAGGGAGACTAATAAGTAAATCTGTGGAAGGAATTCATTAAACTATGAATTATCGACATAAGGTGGAGGAGGAGGCATACTGAATTTTCCCTGTGCCCAGGAATCAGTCATCTCACAGTTCCACATGATTTGCTCAACAATATTCTAGAAACTGTATGGGAAACGCAAAGCAAGTCAGGACGCCTCACTGAGCAGCTTCCATGTGCCAGATGAAGATACAGGAATTAAGGGGATGGTGCATCTTGGCTCAGTGAGCTCTAGAATAGGAAGGTCTCAGAACCATGTTTAAGACAAGGCAGTGAGTCTTCACTGAGCATCCCTCACATACCAGGTGAAGATACAGGCACGAAAGACATGGTACATCTTAGTTCAGTGAGCACTCTGAGTCTTCACTGAGCATCCTTCATGTGTCAGCCCCTATTAGCACACATGAAATACAGCTCCTCCTAGAAATACAGCTGCAGGCATGAAAGACACATGATTGTGATATCAGTGAGCTCTGTACTAGAAAGGTCTTGGTTTGTGAAGCAGCCTAGGTGCTAGACTCACTGGTGAGATCTGTCCTGTCCAAAGTGTGATGTGAGAAGTCTCCCCAGCCAGGAGTTACCTCTGGCAGACCTCCTCGACATATGGGAAAACTGGTAAAAATATCTGCTTGTAGCATGCTTCTCTTTTTGCCTTGAGTCCTGGCTCAGCGTACACACCTGCCCTGGCTCTGAGGTAGGTGTTAAAGTTATTTACGCCTCTAAAACTGTGTTACCCATCACTGAGCTAGATCCCAGTTTTGACGGTTCTCAGTATTGTTTTCTCCTAAGTCATTTCAAATTATTGTTGATAGAAAGAAACTTATAAAAGTTAACGAGATTGCAATCTTAGAAAACACACCCAGGAATCCAACATTCCCATTAGTGTTGGGAATTAACCAGGATAGATGAGTTTCAATGTGAGCCACACCCTGATTGCCACTATTTCCAGTATCACGAGGCGACAGAGCCCCAGTGCCTGACTACTTACATCAGTGGGTGCAGGACATTCTCTGTAGACCGGAATCCTCCAAGACAGAAGGCCCCTGCTCCTCTGCTAGTATTTTGGCTTCTTTAAAGGAATTCAAGCAAAAAGCCTCAAAACTTTCTGGAACATCGAGTGTCAGGCCACCTGTAGATTTCCCTTGATGAGAGGAAGGAAGGAAAAGCAATATTTTATTGCAAAGTTTCACTTAATTCGCATTTTGTTCCTTCTTAGCAACCTCATCTACACTACACAGAGCTTCCAAGCACCCCAGGCTCTGATGGGACCGGACGAGTCCCAGAGAACCTCAGGGCTGTTTCATTTCTATCTCCTGATATTGACTGATTTACAGATTTAAACACAGCCTTTTAACTTTATTATATATTCCTTGATTACAATTATGTTAACAGAAATATTAATTACTGTGAAAAATAATTTTTCCCAGAAAATTGTGTGAGAAGAACAACATCATTTTACATTTTTTAATATCCCAAACATCTGGCTTCATCAAAAACAGCTGGATTATCATATCTGTTTCTGGATTCAATTTGTTACAGTATCACATGTCAGTTAACCTTTGGAAAGCTTCCCCCTCCCCCCTGTACTCACAGGAGAATAAGAGGGGGAGAGAAAGCAAGAGACATCTTGGCACTATCATGAAAATAACTTTATCACGTGGCTTTTCCAAGTGAGCCTGGAGGACTTGAAGGGATCCAATATAGCATCCAATGTGGTGAGAAGTCTCACACGTACCTCAGACCTTCATCCTCTCTGCGTTTATCAGAATGGCTTCTCTGTTCTGTGTCATTTTCTAAGAATACTCTACGTGTGTGGGGGGGGGGAGGGTGTTTGCTCTGCTTGCTGTGAATGTATAGATTTAAGTTTAATTTATAAGGTCAAATGGCAGCAAATTATGCATTTCACTTGGTTCCTCTATTTTAAAAGTTGGGGCAAGTTCTAAGTCAGCCTCCTTTGTAGCTGCCTCCCTTTCCACTAAACTCTTGTGTCCCACTAGATGAATATGACCACATGTATACACAGAGAGAGACTGATGCCTCTGTGTGTGTGTGTGAGCCCTATGCTTCCAGTGGCTTACAGACTGACTACATAAGTGTCATTTCCTAGTAGGCACAAAGTGGCCACACAAAGTAAGAACAGATGCTGTGTAGTTAAAGACAGCTTTCTCTATCTTCTGGTTGCCTAACAAAGCACACAGCTGAAATCTCTCAACCCTGAGAAACAGCTAATCTTTGCCTTAGATCCCTGTCATTCCACAGCAGGGCTCACTACTAGGAAAGCATGCCTTAGGCTCAGGGGACATGTGCACAGAGCAGTTTACAAACAGCAGCCTCTCTTGAGACATACTCTCCCGTCAACATCCTGTTGACATGAGGGGAGTGCCAGGTCCAACTTCTGAAAGCCATTTCCCTGCAGTGCAGAGGTGGCCAGTGGGTGATCCTGTTGGCTCACCACTTCCCTGATGTAGACGCTAAGGGAGAAACAACTCACACAATTAACTGGGTTTACACTGAATTCCTCAGATATTAAACTCTGCACAAAGCAGCAGTGCCAGATACAGAGATAAAGCACCATGCCGTCATCCCAGGCAGCATAGGAACTTCCTTTCATTATCTTCTAGGGCTCTCAACTCAGGGAAATGGCAGCAAACGTCAGGCCAAGCCAGTATGGAACAGAGTTTGGTCCTTATTGAAGGTATTGCGATACAGATTTCAAGCACAAAGATGGAGAGGAAGAAAAGCACTTTCGAAGAAAGTTAAGACCCAGCGGGGACCACAGCCATGGGCTTCTCTAAGCCAGAGTCCCACTTCCTTGTCTTTACATGTTCAGGGTTTAGCAGTTCTTAAGCTATTCTCTCCAAAGACTTGCCAAGAAACCTAAATGAAACTATGATGGTTCCTGAGGGGGCACCTGACAGGACTGAGGATTGGTTGATGGAGAAGGAAAGCAGTGTTTGAGCTAACTCTTGAGCTACAGCTGGGATTTCATTAGGTAAAAAGAATAAGGATGAAAAGCTGGAGAAAGGGGAGCAATCTGGATAGACAAGTTATGGGGTGAGGAGATCAACAAACACTTGGTTCGAAGCCAGAAACATGTAAGCAACAGGGAGACAGCTGGAAGATGGTTGAGGTGAGGAAGCAGGGCTGGGAATGTTGGAAGCCCAGGGAGTTCAGGCAAAGACTGTGGGAAGCTCTGTGGGGCTGAATCTGACGTGTGAGAGACTTTAAAAAGGGAGACAGGGGGTGTAATAACCAGACAGAACCTGACCTTTGCTAAGGACAAGTATCAGAGGCAAGAAATAATGTAGTGCATAATAATAATGTAGACATAATTGAGAGCAGGCCCACGAGTAGAACAGGAGGGGGGAAGGAAGAAGTCCTATGAGCCTGGCCTCCTAGCCTGCATGAGAGTAGGAACACATCCTTACTTTTGGGGTTTTTTTTTTGGTGGTTTTTTTGTTTGTTTATTTGTTTGTTGTTTTTCAAGACAGGGTTGCTCTGTGTAGCCTTGGTTGTCCTGGACTCAAATTTTATACCAGGCTGGTCTCAAACTCACAGTGATCCTCCTGCCTCTGCCTCCCTGAATGCTGGGATTAAAGGCATGTATGACCATGTCTGGCTAATATCCTTACTCTTTTGAAGCTTGGAAAAACAGAGGAAGAATTTGTTCATAAAGAACAACTGAACGTAAAGCATTTGGTTTCCTGTGGAGACCTGTAAAGAGGCAGAAGACTAAGCCTGGCATCCAAGTGAGTACAATGCTGTCCATACATGGATTAATCAACTACCTGAGGCAGGTACAGACACTTGAAATGGTTGAGAAGATCTAAGGAGGAGGAGAGCAAGAACAGTCTTGGGGTCCACTTGTGCTGGGTAAAGAGAGTACCTCTGTGTCCTTCCGCTCTTTCACAGAAGACTTGGAACCACTGGAAAAACGGCTCCTCCTCACAAAACAGCAGGGACCCTGCCCCAACACAACTTCCTTATTTTTGCGGATGAAGAACCCCGGACCCAGAAAGCTGACTTATCCAAGGTCACACAAGAATCGAGACAATGTGAGTGACTACTGGGAATCGGGATTGCCTTAGGTCTAGGATGCTGTCCCAGGCAGCGCATGGCACAGTGGCGTGAGAGACGCCTGAGAACAAGCTACAGACCAGTCGCCGTCAGCAGTGTCGGGCCCTACTGTATAATCAGCTCGGGGGTTCAAACCACATCTTACTCGTCATCTTGTCATTGTCCTCACAACCTCCCCTTCCTGTTTCCACTACCAGCTATTACGGAGCAGAAAAATCACAGATCACCTCCCTATTCTCCATATACACATGATCTCAGACTTCTGGACTTGAAATGGGCTTAAGAAGTCATCTAATATTTAGGAAAGAAAAGAAAAAAAAAAACCTACAGAAACTGGGTTTGAGAGGTGGAAAGCAGCCAGCGACTTGCCCCAGATTGTCAGTTAGTAGATTCCAGGTCCAAATTCCAGCCTCTCTTTTCTTTCTGTGACACTACAAACTTCTAGTGTAAGAAGCTTATTTCTCAGATGGACTGTAGAGCGCAGACTCTATGATGCACATTGTTTTTCTCCTTGAGGTGTCCCTTCCAAAAAGAGCCTGTGGTTCAGCAAGCTACAGTCTACCCCCTATAATAAGTAACACTCTGTGGGGTGAGGGGGTTTAGGTTATCGTAAATCATTCAAGTGTGTGTTTAAGTTTGTGTGCACATGTGTGCAGGGGCACCTAGAGGCCAGAGGTCAGTATTTAGCTGTCTTGCTTCCTCATTCTCTGCCCTGGCTTGAAGACAGTCACTGAATCTGGAACTAACTGATTTGGCTACACTGGCTGAAGCAAACTGCAGGGATCCTGTCTCTACCTCCCCAGTGCTAGGATTATAGGCATCTGCCACCAGGACTAGCTTTTTATCTGGGTGTTGGGAAGCCAAACTCGGGTTGTCATGTTTTCATACCAGCCTCTGCCAACTGAGCCATCTCCCCAGCCTGGAGGCAACACTTTTGTTACCATATGAAAAGAAACATATCTAATTCCCTAACAGTATTTTCCAAATTCACTTGACCACACAACTCTCAACTTCCTCCCCAAATCCCACTGCTCCTAACGTGTCACAGATTCCCAAAGGCTGTGCTTTGGGGAACCTCATTAGCAAGGATTCCTACTTATATCCCAAGTAAAATGTCCCCATGGAGTGGTCTTCCTTGTGGGCACCTAGTAGGGAAGCCATGAGACCCAAGGGAAGGAAAAAAGAAAGAATAAGTAGTTGCCATTGGTTCCAGAGTCGGTAGCAAAGGGTGAGGTGGCCATGCTGTCACCTGGAACTCTGATCCTAGGCTGAAGACACTTGACTACACCCACAGCCTCTCACGAACTCCCCGTCAGCTAACGTGAGAGTTTCCTTCTGCTCTCTGTTAGTAGAGACACTGTCCTAGCAGGTCCTACTACATCTGCCGTAGGTTTTCACCACTCTGACCTAAGGCCTCTGGTCCATTCCTCCTCTGAAAGAAGCTTTCTAATGAATGTCCCCACCTGACTCCTTCTCCCCTGCAGTTCCCCTTCCAAGATGCTGGCCTGTTAATCTTCTTAAGACAACATTTGCTTTCAGAGAAAGGAAATGTTTAAAGCTCTACAACAACCCAGGTCCCTCGCTAATGTCCTAAGTCACAACTGTGCAACACAGTGTGACTCCGTGCTCCTCCAACACGTGCCTCGTCACCTTGGGCTCATCTTCCGATGACATCCTAGCCACCCACACAATGTGACCGTTGAGCTCTGCACTTCTGCTCTGTTTCTGCCTCTCCAATTTCTCCCGGTTCTTACCTTCCAGCCTCTGTCCTGAGATAGAACAAACACTTCACCCATCCCTACTCTCAGAGACACAGAGGTCTCCATTTGTGCTTCTTGGTCTTTTGACTGACTCTTGTATTTCTTGACTCACACTAAGCTTGGGAAGGGAAAGCATGCATCATTAAGTGTATTTAGAAAGTACCCAGAAATTTCTCCTGATGGATAAAAGAAACAATCCATATTTATCTGGTGACTCTAAAGCTAAGCAGACGGTTCCAAGCTTACAAAACTTCAAGCAAAGAACTAGGGAAATGACCCTCTTTTGAGGACTCAGAGGTATTTAGGATAGATCTTTCTAATTAAATTGACCTTAGATTTTTGAAAATAGTGAGAAAAATATTCTGCCTCGCCTTAGAGGACCCAGGAAATTCCACTAATTTCTATAAGACAGAGCTGAGCTTTCTGCCACTGCACCAGCTTCCTGCTGCACTCCAGGAGGGAGGGTGTAGACAGGGTGTGCCAGGTGACCTGTCTCCAAACAGGCCAAGAGGCTCGTCAAAACAAAATTTATCCGAGCAGACTTTTTCTCTTAACATCTGTTCTTTCCTTCATTAATTCTTTTAGTTGCATCACTGCTGTTTTGTAATCAACGTGTTCAGATAAGAGGACAGGTTTTTATAAAAAGGCAAAAAAAAAAAAACTAACAACAAACCCCAATCCTGGTACTTGAGTCATCTGCAGTCAAATGCAGTTTTACTCATAGTATGTGTAGACCTTCCTGAAGGAGGCTGCTAAGCAAATAGAGGTCCCCTGGACACTATGTAGAAATTTGTTATTCATTGTCTGAAGCAAAGTCTGATACACACACACACACACACACACACACACACACAGAAAGCCATTCTACAGACTTGTAATAAAAGAATCATGACGCGTAATGAGGAAGACACACAGTGAATCAGTAGTTGGTAAAAATAAAAAATATAATAATAATAATAACTTGCATAATGCAATGAGAAAGGTACAGGTTCAAGTACTAGATCCAGTCACACCCATGCCATGGGTTTGACATTTTCTTAGGGTCATATGTTCCCAGGCAAAACAGAAAAGTCTCCACTTGCCATGCTGTAAGGTTTAACTCTTTATGTGAAGTGTGTAACTTAGCCTCAAGGCATAGCAGCGCCCTTCACGTACTAATTCTTCGTAAAATTTAAAAGCATATCAAAAAGGTTTCCTGAAAAGTATCATTCCTGCCCTAGCCTGCGATAAAGCAATGGCCAAAAGCAGCTTGGGGAAGAAAGGTTTTGCTTAGCTTATAGCAAATGCTCCATCACTGAGGGACTCCAAGGCAGGAACTCAAGGCAGAAACCTAGAGGCAGGAATGGATGCTGAGGCCACGGAGGAACACTGCTTTATGGCTTGCTCTCTCTCCATGGCATGATCATCCTGCTTTCTCATACAATGTAGGACCACTGGCCCTACAATGGTACCACCCACAGTGTGCTGGGCCCTCCCACGCCAATAATTAGTCAAGAAAATGCTGCACAGACATGCTTAGAAGACACTGTGATGGAAATATTTTTTCAGTTGAGGTTCCTTCTTCCCAGGTGACTGGCCTATATCAGGTTGACAAGGATTATCCATTGCAGAACCCAACATTTAACTGTAATATGCTCTTGTCAATGCATTCTTGAAGTCCACAAGATTCCTAGGATTTTTTTTTAAAAAAATATTACATCTTAAATTCTCTGATTTGACATTTAGCACAAGAGATACCTAAGCACCATCATCCATTCAGTCTTGGAACCTACCTTTTCATTTGTGTTTCTAGTTGCACAAACACCAAACAAAAGCCAGATCAAAGCAAGAAGCAATCTGGAAATAGTATACTGGGGAAACTGAGTCACTGCTTGGCCTGAGACAGTTTAATCTATTCAGTCAAGCAGTCCTGCTGTGAGCATATGGGAGATTTGGAATGTGACAACTCACGTACCAGCAAGGACTGCTTGTAAGTGGAGCGCGGAGGCATAAACACACGAAGCAGAAAGACTTCATCTCTGGTTCTATTAGTAACTGGGTTAAATGCCCACTTAGTACCAATTTTGATATCACTACAATATTAACCTTGTCTTCAAGTGAGTAAGCAATTATAATACTTGATCTTAATTGTCTGGATTTAGACTCTCCTAGGAGACACACTCCTGGCCTTCCCATGAGGAAATTTCCAGGAAGGGTTAACTGAGGAGGAAAATCACACCCTGAAGATGAGCGTCACCATCCCATAGACTGGGATGCCAAACTGAATAAAAAAGAAAAATGGAAAAAGCAAGCAGGGTACCAGCATTCATTGCTAATGACGATGCACCCAGTATGACCAGCTGCCTCACACCCTTGCCCTCACAGCTAGAGCCACACTCCCCACCATGCCTAGTCTGCCTCCTGCCATGATGGACTGCATCCATAGCCGAGCCAACATAACTGCTTTTCTTCTTTAAGATGCTTTTCTTGGGTTTTGGTCACAAAAATGTGCAGCAGTTTAGTAAAATGGTCAAACAGTACTCTATAAAATTAACATTGAATGATTAACTACCACTGCATTTTGGTTGAGATCCAGGTTTTCTGAATTTATATACCCCTGAGGCTAAGACAATTTGCTCAATATGCCTTCTCTGCATAAGTATTGATACATTTAAATAATAAACCCATTACAAGTAAAAGGGCAAACTGTTCAATTTCATCCACTAACTTCCCCACTAGTGATAAATTCAAACAGAACTGCATCGTCTGTCACATTACAACCATGTTCTTAATTGAAACTACCAGGGGGTTTTTTTTGTTTAATTGACATTAGCTTTATGGTTGCCTATGAGCTATAAGCACTAGAAGTGTCTATAGTATCTAGTTTCATATTTATACATTTCAAAAATATTTTAAAGTTTTTATTGGACCTGTATGAGTGTTTATGTATATGTACATGTGTGTGTGTGTGCATACACCATGTGAGTCCCTGGTGCCCACAGAGACAGAATAGATATTGGAAGTCCTGAAACTGGAGTTACATATACTTGCGGGCTGCAGTATAGCTGCTAATAACTGAATTCCTGTCCACTATCCAGCCCCAGAGTCATACATTTATTAATAGCACATTAATAACTGATCACCCAAGAAGCTGAATTTTTATCTTCTCAAATAGATTCGCACAGTATTCATGAAGTAATGGAAAGCTGGGCACTTCCTAAAGGAATATAGGCTGCACTGAGTCTTGAGAACTGAGGCTACCCCTGTGTAGACCTGTAAGAAGGCTGTGTCTCTCTTCCTTTGTGCTTTACATTCATGAAGACACAGGTATCTTTCTTCAGTTCTCACAGCTTGTAAGAAGCAGAATTTGAACCCAGAGTTTCAACAACACACTTGGTGCTTAGCGCATTTCCACGTGCCTTGACTCCTGGAGGCCCTCATCAGGCAGCATAACCAGCTAACAGCGATTGAGTTCTTTTATGTTCCCAAGAACGGTGTGTGAGGCTTTCATTGCTCCCCTCTTAAAAATTTTCCCAACCAGTCAGGACTGTGGTAGGCATATAAAAAGCCTTTAGTCTATTTTAAGGAGCCAGTAAGAACTCATTTATAGGTTATGATAAAAAGTGATTTATAGAGACCACCTAAGATATGAATGGTCCTTGCTCAACTGAATGAAAAAAAGAAATCCTTGGAATTCCAAGAAACGGGATCTGAGCTCCATGGACAATCTGAGCTACTGGAGTTTGCGCCTTAAGAAAATAACTGTTTAGCTGAAGTGCTAGGAGAAAGGAAGCTATTCAGAGGGTATAGGACTGGGGTGACCACGAGGGCGTAGCCCATATGACTCAAGGCTTTACTGTGAAGTGACTCTGGTTCTAGACAGTGAATAGACCAAACTAGATGATGTAGAAGCTTTGTAATGTTCCTGATAGATAAGAATGTTATGCTTTTACATTTATTTATTAACTGTGTGTATGTGTGTACCCATGTGTGGTGGCCAAAGGCAACTTGTGAGAGTCAGTTCTTTCCTTTCGCTGTGGAGGGACCATAGGAAGCTGAACTCTAATGGTCTGGCTAGGCAACAAGCACCTTCACTCGCTGAGCCATCATGCCAGTCCATATAAGAACATTTTTAGCGCAAAGAAGTGAAAAATGGTTGCACAAAGTCTCCCTTTTAAAAGTTTGCAAAGTTAAATTTAGAAATGTGCCCTATTAACCCTTGGCCTACTGCACTTTCAATCATAAGGTGATCTTAAGTGAGATTACCTGTCTGTTGTTATAGCTAAAACAACTTAAATAAATGATCACTGTATAAATAATAGTTGTCATGTGAGATTTTATCTTATCAAATATCCCCTGGAGTGCTCAAATGCCTGCAATGAACCTTTATCAATAATCTTAAAGTTTTTGCTTCAGATAGCTTCATTAAGTAAAACACAAATATTCAAGTTTAAAATACACTTTTTTACAATGGTGCTAACTATCAGAAACACATAATCATTTGAAACAAAAGTAAGGCATGGCTATTGTTACATTATAGTGTTTTCCTTCAGATAAGAAGGAGGTAAACTGAATAGAATCCCGGTGTTAGAACTTAGGGGCTTGTGGGTAATTTTATTCTTTTTTTTTTACTTTTTTTTTTATTAATTACAGTTTATTCACTTTGTATCCCCCCTGTAGTTCCTTCTCTCCTCCCTTCCCCTCCCTCTTTCCCACCCATGTCCTTCCTCTAGTCCATTGATAAGGGAGGTCCTCCTCCCCTTCCCTCTGATCCTAGTCTATCAAGTCTCATCAGGACTGGCTGCATTGTCTTCCTCTGTGGCCTGGTAAGGCTGCTGCTCCCCTCTCAGGGGGAAGTTATCAAAGAACAGGCCAATCAGTTCCTGTCAGAGACAGTCCCTGTTCCCATTACTATGGAACCCACTTGGACACTGAACTGCCATGGGCTACCTCTGCGCAGGGGTTCCAGGCCATCTCCATGAATGGTCCTTGGCTGGAGTATCAGTCTCAGAAAAAAACCCTATGCCCAGACTTTTTGGATCTGTTGCTCTCCTTGTGGACCTCCTGTCTTCTCCTGGTCTTACTATCTCCCACTTCTCTCTTAAGATTCCCTGCACTCTCCCCAGAGTTTGGCTATGCGTCTCAGCATCTGCCTCCATACCCTGCAAAGAAGAGCCTTTCAAAGGCCCCCTGTGGTAGGCTCCTGTCCTGTTCTCTGTTTTCCCCCTCCTCTGATGTCCATCCTCTTTGCCTTTCTGAATGGGGAATGAGCATCTTAGCCAGAGTCCTCCTTCTTGATTAGCTTCCTTAGGTGTACAGATTTTAGTATGTTTATCCTATACTATAGGTCTAATATCTACTTATGAGTAAGTATATACCCTGTGTGTCTCTCTGCTTCTGGGATACCTCACTCAGGAATTGATCTTTTCTAGTTCCCACCGTTTACCTGCAAATTTCATGATTTCCTTGTTTTTTTATTCCTGGTTAATATTTCATTGTGTAGATGTACCACAATTTCTGTATCCATTCCTCAACTGAGGGGCATCTGGGCTGTTTCCAGCTTCTGGCTATTACAAAAGCTCCTACAAACATGGTTGAGTAAATGTCCTTATTGTATACTTGAGCGTCTTCTGGATATAAGCCTAGGAGTGGGATAGCTGGATCTTGAGGAAGCGCTATTCCTAATTGTCTGAGAAAGTGTCAGATTGATTTCCAAAGTGGTTGCACAAGTTTACATTCCCACCAGCAGTGCAGGAGAGTTCCCCTTTCACCACATCCTCTCCAGCATGAGAATCACTAAAACAATCCTGTACAATAAAAGATCTTCTGGAGGTATCTCTCTATCCCTGATCTCAAGCTGCACTACAGAGCAACAGTAATAAAAACTGCATGATACTGGCATGGTGGATCAATGGAACCAAATAGAAGACCCAGAAATAAACCGACACATTTACGGACACCTGGTTCTTGACAAAGATGCCAAAACCATACAATGGAAAAAAGATAGTATCTTCAACAAATGGTGCTGGTCTAACTGGATGTCTACATGTAGAAAATGCAAATAGACCCATACTTATCACCCTGTACAAAACTAAATTCCAAGTCGATCAAAGACCACAATGTAAAACTAGACACACTAAACCTGTTAGAAGAAAAAGTGGGGAAGAGCCTTGAACTCATTGGCACAGGAGACAACTTCCTGAACAGAACACCAACAGCACAGGCTCTAAGAGCAACAATCAATAAATGGGACCTCATGAAACTGAAAAGCTTCTGTAAAGCAAAGGACACTGTCGTCAGAACAAAATGACAGCCTACAGACTGGGAAAGGATCTTCACCAACCTTATAACTGACAGAGGGCTAAGATCCAGTATATATAAAGAACTCAAGAAGTTAAACAGCAACAAATCAAGTTATCCAATTAAAAAATGGGGTATGGAGCTAAAAAGAGAACTCTCTGTAGAGGATTGTAGAATGGCAGAAAAACACTTAAAGAAATGCTCAACATCCTTAGTCATCAAAACAACCCTGAGATTTCACCTTACACCCATCAGAATGGCCAAGATCAAAAACTCAAGTGAAAATTTTATTCTTAATTCCACGTTTGTTAGAGCAGGTCTAAGTTACAGAGGAGCTGAGCGAAAACTAGAGATTTTCCCATAAGCTACCTGCCTACACATGAGTTTAGCTTCCTGCGGCATTAGGGTAGAAATGCTACACTCAACAAGCCTACAAGCGGTATACCATTGATGCCCAATGTCATAGTTTGCCCTAGAGTTCGCTTGTGGTATTGATTACCTATGGGTTTTAACAAATAGGTAATGATATGTATCCATGTATCACACAGAATTGTTTCAACACCCAAAAATCCCACCTATTCATCCCTTCCTCCCCAGTTCCTGGTAATGACTAATACTTACTATCTCCGTGGTTTTATCTTTTGCAGAATATCATGTCGCCAGAATCATACAGAATCCATCATGTGAAGACTGGCTTCTTCTACTTCGTCACAAGCATTTGAGCTTCCCCCATGTTTTTACATGGCTTCATAGCTCACTTACTTATTACTTAATATTGTCAAATAATTATTTTCTTTATTAATAACAAGTTATAAATGTGTGTTTGCATATTCATATGTGTCTGTTTATGTATGTATGCTTATATATCAAGGCCAGAGGTCAACCTTGAGTGTCACTGCTTGGGTGTTCTACCTTGTTTTTTGAGACAGGGTCTCTCTCTTCCTACTCATCAATTCAGCTGTACTGGATTGCCAGTGAGCCCAGGGACCTGCCTGTCTCCATCACTTCAGAGCCGAGACTGCAAGCACACACCACCATTCCTGACATTTGTAAGCTATTTTAATAATAAATTATTTGTTAACAAATTATTAAAACTATACTTAACATTAGCACTGCCATTTTTAGAACTGGACAGTGCTCTAGGGTCAAGACGTTCATTCTTATTCTACCAGAGGACATCTTAGGTACTCCAAAGATTAGGACAATTATAAATAAAGCTCCTACGAAAATTCATGTGCAGGTTATGTGTGGCTACAATCTTTCAATTTGTTTAAGCAAATATTAGAGCAAGAACATGCCTGTAGTCAAAGTACTTTTAGCTTCACAAGAAACTGCATATGTATACTGCATTAACCTAGTTTGCAATTCCTCGCTGGCCTGTGCAGTTGGACATCTTGCATGCTCACCTACCCTCCATTCCTCTTGAAGTATACATTCAAATATTTTATTGTTTTTTAAGCAGTTGTTTGTTTTCTTTATTGTTGCGTGCATTATGTTTGCAAAATATATTTTCATTTATCTTGACATTGTCTTTAGGAGGAAAGAAGTTATTGATTTTAATGACTTCTAGCTTATCAATTAACTCCTCCATGGAATTTCGAATGTACAGTTGGGTCTGTGATACACTTTGGGTTAGCTTTTGGAAGGGATACCAAGTGTTGTCTAGATTCGTTGTGCCTGCTGAGACAAAGGACTTCCTTGTCTTTGCTGGATGGCTCTTATTCCTTTGTCCAAAATTCTTTAAATGCGCTGATGTGCCTCTATTTAGGGCTCTCCACACTATTCCACACAACTATCTGTCTGTTCTTTGCCAGTACTGCACTACCTGGATTACTGTAGCTTTTTAGAAAACCCTAAATTCATGCAGTGACAGCCCACCAATGTAAACTTAGATTTTTCAAAAATTGTCTTTACTTATGGTTCTTAAATACGTCTACTTCCCTTCCAACCACCCCCACCACGACTACTCATTAGAAGATAAAGCAACTTAGTAAGGACAAGGAACTCAGACCTCTCTAGCCGCTGCCTGCTGGTTAGGGGTGTTGGGTTTTTTTGGAGGACAGGGAGGCAAGATCAATCTCACTCATCCATATTCCAGAAGTCCAGCTAAATATCAAGCCACCAAGCCAGCAAATCAGCAGCAACTTCAAAGCATTCTCTGGAGTGTTTCTTTCTAGGAGCATCTCAAAGTGCAATGTAATGTGAAGAAGACACCAAGAGATGCAAAGCAATCTTTCTTTATTTGGGGGCTATTTTATGCCCTTCCAAAGTCCATACAAGATGTTTTCAGCTGACAAAACCACCCCATGGCCCCACCTGAGTTTCTAGGTGACAAACATCATGTACCTTTTTACAAGGCTCTTTTCACTGGGGATTATCAAAAACATTTCCACATTCCAACACTTGGGATCAAAACAAAAACATATTTACATTTACCACACTCTGTTTTCTTCTGTCAATATTCAGTGAGCTATGCTGGCTATTTTAACTCTCCATATAAACTTCTTTTTTTGTTTTTTTAATTAGACACGGTATCACTATAAAGCTCAATGACCTTGAAGAGGATCCTCCTGCCTCAGCACCCCCTAGTGCCAGGAATCAGATATGTATCACAACACTTTGCACTCCAAATAAACTTCACCCTCAGTTTATCAAGAGCCACAAAATAACTTGCTATGGCTTGGGTTGAGATTTGGAATTTTTAACTTGGAAAGGCCATTCGTTTCTGTAAGAAAGCAATGTCCAACCAAGGCTAGCAAGCAGCAACTTGGATTTATTCTTAATTTCCTCTCATGCCTTTTTTACATTATCATCAGCATCTTAGTTTTAAAGGTATATAATCCACACAGTCTAAGATTAGAAAAGTGTCTGAGACAGGTACTGTGTTCCTTACCATCACCATTCTTTGTGTGGCCACTCTGTCTCCACCATCATCACGTCTAGCACATCGTTTCTAGCCAAGTCTAGTACTTGGGAAGATGAAGGAGAAGCATCATCCTGAGTTGAGGTCAGCCTGAGCTACATAGTTGAGTTCAGGAGAGCCTGGCCTGCAGAGTGAAAGTCTGACTCAACAATAAACAGGTAACACTTTCTGAGAGAATTTAACTTCCACCGTCTCTTCTTTAGGTTGGCTGGTCCCCTTGCAAGGTTCTTTATAACGCTGACCTACCCTCTAAGTTTTGTAAGACCCTGTGAAGTCCCAGATGGCAAGGCATTTGGGTGCAGCTCCCACAAGGATTTCCAAGGTGTGAGTTCCTTTCACAAGCCAGAATCCTAATTCATTTTACTCCCAGTGAGCAATGTGAGGTGCACGTATTGGTGTGATGATGCTTTCAATCCAGCAAACACACACATATACACACACCATCTTCTCCCACCTTTCCATGAGCTGTTCACGTGTATTTTCAGACTCTGATTTAGACATGAATGATAGGCATGATCCTGATGATGATGGAGACCATGGCACCACAAGCCATGGTGATGATAAGGAGCAAAGCCCCGCCCCCAGCCCTTAGTCAAGGAGATGGACCTGCTGGTAACAGTTTGCTCGCTCGCCTATGTTGGTCTCCTCTATCCTAGATCGGGACCTGTTTTGTTTTGCTTTTGAGATTTTCTTCTGTCACTGCAGGTGTGTGTGTGTCTCCTAAGTACTACAGACGAAGACTGTGTTTGGCTTCCAGACCCTCCGTTTTCACCCGTTGCTGTATGTTCATCAGGTACTGATGGATGTCCACAGCGTCTCAGCACTAGCGCTGTTAGGCACATGCTAACTGTAGTAAGTATACAGCAGCAGTTTAAACAAATGAGACTCTAAGCTAGGGGCGTGGAACATTACACGTGATTTGAAAAAAAAAAGAAACGTGATTTATTTCTTTTACGCCTCCAAAATAACTAACAAAGAACACGAAATGTTTAATAGGTACATATTGAACAGTTGGTAAAAATTTTAAAAAATACCAATGCAGGATGTTGTCAGCAGGGCAACTGTGGGAAGGGTAGATGGATATGAGAACTCAGTATTCTGTTCTCAGTTATTCTGTAGAGCTAAAGTTGCCATAAAATATAAAGCCGATTAATTTTTAAAAGGAAACTGTGAAAAATAGAACACAAAATTTTCACTCCTTTTGTAAAAACCTCTGGCTCTATCACATCCTATCAGGAACCATTGCTGAGTTACTTAAGCATACTTCAGCATATCTGAAAGCACAAAATCTTGTTACCTAATCCTGAATAACAATTTTCCAAATCGAGTTTTGTCCAAATGCATGTGATATAACCCAGAATCTAAAGTAATGACTGTCTAAAGAAGCAAAGGAGCAGGCAGTGATGGTGGCCTCGCTGGTACAATGCTTGTTGCAATAGCATAAAGATCCAGGTTGGACGTCCTAGAATCTGTGTTTTTAAAAAGCTTAGCATGGTGGCACATGCTTGCAGTTCTCAGTACTGGGGAGGACACTGCCAGTAGAGACAGGCACATTGCTAGGGTTCACTGGCTGACCAGCCTAGCCTTCTTGAGGAGAGAGATTTACACACAAATGAACATGGACATGCACACACAAAGAAAGTAAGAAATGATCATAAAAGATTATAATCACAAACACTTAGAACTTAAAGGGTAGATACTAAGTAAATATTTGCTGAGGAATTACTAAATCAACAGAAAAAAACAAAATTAGGGTAGATGCTTCCGGAATGCTATACAACTTATAAAAGATAGAAATATACTGCTTTATACATTAATTAAACCTTTAATAAAAATACACTTGTGACTTTTAAAAACACCACCATTTGAGAGGAAAAAAAGGTTATGAGAAACTTGTTGTTTTAGACATGAGAATTCACAGTGTCTGTTTCTTGTTTTGTGAATTCCTAATATACTAAATTTTAAAAGGAAAATAAAAAAGCACTAGATTACTCTAATCCATCTTCCATCTCAATGTATTCTGGTTTCCTATGCCATTAAGACCCTAAACACAGCGGTTGGAGAGATGGCCCAGGGGTTAAGAACACTAGCTGTTCCTGAAGACAATCTGAGTCCAGTTCCCAGCACACACAGCAGGCGGGCACAACTGTCTGTAACTCCAGTTCCAAGGGATGCAATGACCTCTTCTGACCTCCTTGTTCACATACAGTCACATATACACATCCACTCAAACACACACTGTAAAGCACAGGCAGCATTAGCCTCCTAGCAGCAAGGGTAAGGGGCTCTTCAAAGACTAAAGGCAGGCATGAAACACAGCAACAAGAATGTACTGTCAACCAAGCTTAGTTTCTAGAAGAGCCACAGAAGCTCAGCCTTGTGGCATCGGTCTAAACTCATCTTTACAACATCTTTATTTGTACACTCATCTTCCAGGCCAGGACAAATACTCTAGGCTGACCTTCTCCTGTGTTTACACGACAAAGTGAAAGTCCAGCTAGCAAGTACACAATATGTCAAATGACAGGATTCTGCATTGCTTGAATAACTACGGAAAGTTGGAAACATTCAATGGTTCTATGTAAAACATTAAGAACAGAAAACAAACCTTAGAATGGACATCAAAACAAGAAATAAAATTACTTATAACCAAGTTACTTATGAAGCATGCAGGCTTGATTATAATATATTCAAATGTATGCAAAGTCAACAACTAAGTGTTGCCGCTTAAAGTCCTTCAGTTTCACCATCAGGTCATTGGCATTGCAGTGAATATCACTGGACAGTTATTTAGAAATCTTTGTTGAACCGTGTTATTTTGAAAAAATATCAAACAATTTAATTGACACACTTCAGACGCATGCCGAGACAAATACTCTGGTTCACATCCGAATGACCTGGGTAATAACCTACCAACTCGCATTTTCCACCTTTGGGTATTTTGATTTAATTGGTCTAGAAGCCCTTCAGGCCTACCTGGGGCTCTGACAGACTGCTGAGCAAGTCTGCCAAAACATCATCTTATCAGCTGTAAGGACACACTGTGAGGTTTTGAAGCCAGTTGCAGGATTTGGAGTAACTCTGGGATACCTGGGAATATTGGGCACATTCATGGCCCCGCCGGGAAAGAGCCAACAGACTCATATGTTGTACGGCTCTCTGCAGGCCAAGCACATAAAGAATCTACTGTACCTGGACTGCAGACAAGTCCACATTGATACAAGCTGTGGCTGTCTGTTTTCAGTTGGGGCTCGCTTTGGCTCGTGTGTTTGAGGTAATATAAAATACCTGAAGGTGCACCTTCCAAAGATGAGATGGATGCCTAAATTAAAGCTGAATTTATGCGACATGGCATTGGTAGACGGGAGACACACTGTCTTCAAAAGAACATCTGTTAAAAATGCTATCATGCGGAAAGTTTGGAACTAAATTCCCTATGGGGAATGCAGATCCAAATGGCTTCCATTCCCGGAAGTGACTGTGTAAGACCGGATGAAAGTGATAGGGAAAGGCTATGGAGGAGAGAGCATGGTGGGACTTCTCTAGATGGTGCTTCTCTTTTGCCCTTGGACGGGAAGACTGTTAATCCTAAGATTCTAGAAACACCTTCTCAACTTCTCTTATTTTTTAGGTTCATACAAGCAACTGGCTCTTAAGTAGAAACGTGGGCTGGGGGGAGGGGACGGGGAGTTCCACATGCTAGCCTTCCACTCCAAGAACAGCACAGTCTTTCTGACTACAGGCTCAGAACAAGCAACGTGACATAGAAGATGAAGGCAAATGCACCTGCCAGTGAGAAGATGCTCCCTGGACTCAGTTGGCTATGGGCTCATCCGATAAACCTTTTTCTCTCTCAAAGCCGGTGCAGATCCAGAGCTGCTTACAGTAACTTATTGGCCTTCATCCTGCTCCACTTTGAAAGAAGAACCGTGGACAGACCAGACCACAAAGGAAATTTTCAGGGAGTAAAGCTACAGATATTTCCCCCTGAGATAGGATTGCTTCTTTTAGAAAGAAGATGGGCATGAAGGCCTGGGGAGATAGCTCAGTGGTAACATAGGTTACCACACAAGCATGAGAACCTGAGTTTGGTCTCCTGAAATGCACATAAAAATTCCAGGTGAAGGTGTTCATAATCTAACAATGAAAATGGAGAGCATTCTCATTTCTAGGTAGTGAACGCAGAGGCTGAGACAGGAGGATTCCCTGGAGCCCAGGGGCTGGCCAGCCTCGCCTATTCAGTAAGCACTGGGCCAATGTGAGACCCTGTCTCAAAACAAACAAGGGGGATGGCTCCTGGGAAATGACGCCCAAGGCTGACCTCCAGTCCCCACATGCACGAACACGCCTGCACATGTGAACCTGTACATATATGTGTGCATGTATGCACACACAAAAAGATGAGAAGGGAGGCAGAGAGAGCCCCTCCCCATTTGCACACAGTCCCATCCAACTGCCCTCCTACGGGTCTGCACTGACAGCCAGACCAGGCCTGGCAAAGGCTGCTTCCCAGTACATTAGTAACATTTCAGTAACAGTTGTAAGAGCTGAGACAACCAAGCCCTTCACAGCCTTCAGAACGCCTTCCTGTCCGTGTCTAACAATGAAACTCGAGAGCATTCTCATTTCCGGGTAGCAAACGCAGAGGCCGCAGTGCAGAAAGCAGTACAAGGTAGAGACAGGACCTAGAAGTCCCAAAGCTAAACAGACATCCAATGTAGGGAGGTTAACGTGCATCCGACACTCGGGTAAGTGTTTCTCCGAGTGCAGATTCCAAAGTGTTCTCTGGCACCTCCGGGGTCCCCCAGTGAAACATGGGATTTGACTCCAAAAAGTCAGCCTGTCCACATGCAGAGGGGGTGATGGGAGGCTTGCCCAGCAGTGGTTCAGAGCAGAGGACTAGGAGCCGCGTGTCACAACTTCTAAGCACATTAGTTGTGTCTCCTTGAACAATCCATTTCCCTTCTCTCTGTCTTTTAAAATCCTTTCCTGTAAGGTGGGAATAACGAATAACACATAAATCTCTTGAGTGTAGGGGCTGGCCAGAGCAAGGACTCAAATGTTAGATTTCTTTTTGTTTCATTTTACACACACACACACACACACACACACACACACGAGTACGCACACGTGCTCACACACGTGCGCCCGCACACACAAAAGGCCTCTGGCTGGTGAAGCAGTCCTTTATCCTTTCTTTATCGCTGGTAACGTCTCCAGGATGACTCGCCTCGGCTGTCCCTTCTGAATCTCAAAAACAAGCCTGAAGGCAGAGGTGTGCGGCGGTGCATCGGACACGCACGCCATCAGCTGACGGCACTTTTCCACCCCGCTTCTGCTGTGCGGTGAGACCCTGAACAAGCCAGCCCTCTGCCATCGCTTTTGAAACCTGTGCAATGAGAGTCGGGAGAGATGGCGAAGGCAAAGAAAGACCCTCCTCCAGACTCCGGGGAAGGCTACGGAAAGCTGAGTAGCTAGCTAAAATGGTGCTAAAGGCGCCCAGCCTTGGGGACTCACAGCTCTCTCAGATGGCTGGCCTGCCACTGGGAGAGACCGCTCCCCCTCAGATGGGTCCTCCGGATCTCTGGGTCCCAATTGGAAACAAGCCCCAGGTCCTCCGATAACAAAAGAAAAGCACCCAGCCCCAGGGAGGACAGGGGTCTGGGAAGCGGCTGTCACCCCTGCAAACCCTCCAGGGAGCTAGCTGGCCTTCCCGCCCAGTCACCCAAGCCGGAAGGTGAGGCCACCTCTCCCGCAAAGCCCTCACCCACAGTGGCGCTTCCCACTCTCAAATCACAAAAGGTGCTAGGTTGTGTTCCCACCAGAACTCACCAAAGCTCAAACACCACCAGCCCAAAGCCTAAAAGCCCAGCTCCTGGCTCTCCTCTCTCCAGCAGCCCGACTCTGCGATCGGCCTGTCTTGCCTGCCAACATTTCCAACTCTGCTAAAACTGTTTATTGTACCTTGCAGCTGCTTATGGAGTCATGTATTTCGCCTCGGCCTTCTTTGGTTATTGGCGCCTACTCTTCCCTCCCCACACAAATCCAGACCCCGAAACGTGGGCCCTGTGTCTGTAGAGGCCAGATCCTTGACCTTCCTCCCCGATTCAAACTGCCCTCTGCCGCTTTTAAAACTTTTCCTGACACACCAAGAAAAGTACACTCAGAGCTTTCGTTTTTTTAAAAAAAAGAAAGAAAGAAAAAGAAAGAAAGAAAGAAAGAAAGAAAGAAAGAAAGAAAGAAAGAAAGAAAGAAAGAAAGAAAGAAAATGAAGGGGGGCGGGGAGCCACATCACTTACCTCCATCTAGGGGCGCCCAGTTTTGAAACGAAGAAAACTGTTATAATCCAGTATGCTCCCACAGTCCAAAAGGAGAATGCTGAGGATCTCTTCTTTTTCCACTTTGCCGGTGAAGGAGCCCCGGTGGTAGGCATACATCCACAGGCTGATGCAAGATGCCTTTGAGAGAAACCTCACATTCTGAGGATTCCTGGGCCGGCGCCAGGGATCCCAGCATCCAATATATTGCACATTTGCTTTCAATTAGGAAGGGGGTTGGGGAAAGAAGAAGGCAACTCACCAATCAGAGCTGTTTTCTGTTTAGAGACTATTTCTTTTGACCCAAGGGATCATGAGCAAAGCTATAATTTACAGCAAAACCCATTCATAGAAGAAAAAAAATGTATAACCATAGGACAGACTTAAAGTCGCAGCTTTCTGCTGCCTTCTGACCACCCATGCCTTCCTGTACCTTTCCCCTTCATCTAAGACTCGGGGCGTCATTTTTTTTTTCTTTCTTGAACTGAAGCTATGAGCACAACTTCAGGTTTGGAGTCTCTTCCGATTCACGTTTCCTGGATGGTTGAGTCGCATGCTTGGAGCTGATCTTTTGTGTTTTGGCCATGAGATCTCAGAGCCGGGTCCTCCTCAAAAGGTTAGATTTAATCTCTCCCTCCCCCGCCACACACCACACACACACACACACACACACACACACACTGCCTCCTCTACCAAAAAATAAAAAAGGAAGGAAGGAAGAAGAAAAGAGAGAAAGAAAGAGAAAGAAAAGAAAGAAAGGCAGAAAAGAAGGAAGAAAGAAAGGCAGAAAGGAAGGAAGAAAGGAAGGAAGAAAAAATAAGAGAAAAATAAAAGGACCTGGATAGTTCTAACATCCAGGATTTCTACTTTTTTTTTTTTTTAATTCAATCCTTGATTGGCTACTGCTGGGAGTCTGTTTCTAGCCTGGATTCCTGCTGTTAAATGAAAACACAAGGATTTACAAGGACTTTCTAAATATTTTGTAAAACATTTTTCTTCTCTTCTCATCCCTCTGCCCCCGCCCTCCTTTCTGTGGCCAGAGTGAAAGAGACATCATGTGAAAGTAATATAGCCAACAGTGGAGGAAGTCCTGCTGGGCTCTCCAAATGATAACTAATAATTCTGTCCATCCACACAGGTTCTGGCCTTAACTCTTCAGAGCCTGGTTCGCTTTGAGGAAGCGGAAGATGTGAACGGCACATGAGCAGAGCGTGGAGAGAGGCAGACGGCAACATGTTAGTAAAGAAGACTTAGCCTCCTTCTGAGAGCTAGCCTCCTCATAACGGTACCTCTTCCTGTGGGCCTCTGAGCAATTGCCGACTCTTCTCTGCCAGCACCTGAGTAGACAGCCTCTAGGAAGAGCAAGCAGCAGGAGAAGTGAGGCTCCTGGGGAGAGGAGTAAGCGTGGCAAGGGGTCGGTGACACACAGAAAGCCCCAGTTGCACTGGCCATGAAATTCAGATCTGTGTCGGTAGTGAGTCACTCAAGGGCCATAAGACCCAGCACAGGCCGGAGAGTCAGAGAGCAGCTGTGAAAGTCACGCTCCACAGCAGGAGAGGACACAGACAACGCTGGGCAGAAACCACGACTGTGGGGAAGAAAGCTGTGATGAAGGCTATTTTACAAAGATAACGGCAGGAGAGAGATGGCTCTCTCAAGAGGACCCGTCAAGCAATGTAGTGCATTCGACATCAGGTGTGAGGATGTTTTTAGCCCAGCCTGATAAATACCTACGAACCACGGGGCAGATGTTCCGCTGGGTGCTTGCCAGGGACGTCCGTGGATGTCTGGCTGAAGACATACGCTTAGGATCTTCGGCCCCATGTTTGTGAGCCACATTTGGTGAAGCCACAGGTTAAAGCTGAGAAGATGTGGACTAACTTTGCAAAGACTGAACTGCGTAAAAGGCAGGCACCTATGGAGGTGTGACCTCAAGCATTCACAGCTACACGATGCTACTCCACAGGCCAGACCGTCCGCTTATGTACTTAACGTAGTTATTCTTGGGCCCACATTGTTGACTTCAAATCCAAGACCCCCTGTCTCTGCCTGAGTTGGATGACAGGCCCATCGGGAGCATAACTGTGTACAGACCAAGGGGACTTCTGGGGAAGGGTGAACAGAGTAGAGTGAACCAAGAGGCTTTGAGAGGCACAAGTCCAGGACCTGGAGAAGTAGGTCAAGAGGTAAAGCGCTTGCCACGCAAGTCCGAAGACTGCGTTTACATCCCTGCACCCACAGAAAGAACTGCTGGAAGAAAGCTGGAACTGCCTATAGTCATTACAGTGAGGCCGGTGCGGACAGAAGGATCCCTGGGGCGTAGTAGAGAGCCAGTCTAGCTGAATCAACAAGCCCTGGGTTGAGAGAGAGGTCCTATCTGAGAAAAAAAAATAGTTGAGAAAGAAACTAGACATCGAGCTCTGGCCTGCACACGTGCATAGACATTCGCTCTTACCCATGCACAAGCATGAACACACACACACACACACACTGAGGAAACTCAAGCCTAGCCAAGCTTTGCCAAAGGTAAGGAGTAGCTCAGAGGGAAAAAAAAATACTGTGTCTGTCATTCAAAATATTACATCACCCCAAGTTCCCAGTTCTTCAGGCTGATCTGTTCCACGTCTCAGGTGAACTCTAAGAAACAGATACTACCAAAATAAGAGCAAGGAAAAACTAAAAATATATCCTGCTGAAATACCTAAGTACTGTTTATGACATCGGGGATTGGGATTGTTTTTAGGAATTTTTTTTTTGAATGTGTGAGTATTTTACCTGCTGTGTGTCTGTGAGCCACATGTGTGCCTGGTACCCTCGGACGTCGGAAGATGATGGTTGACGCCCTGGAACTTTCAACCACCATTCCGGTGCTGGGAATTGAACCTGCGTCTTCTGGAAGAACAAGTGCTCTAAACACCGAGCCAGCTCTCCATATTTGAGCCTCGGTTTCCCAAGACCTCTCAGGTAGAGAGGGGAGGGCTGGGCCTCTTTGGCACTTGGAGACTCACTGCTGGACTGGGAAGAAAAGAGAGAGCAAATGCTACTTAAAGGCTGAGAGCACCAACTCACAGGACACAGAGAAAATTCCCGAGGACTTTAGAACCATTTTGACGGTTGTAAGACTGGAATTCCTAATGCCACAGGAACAGATGTGGAAAAGTACTATTTTTTTTCTCTCTTTTGTGTGCAGATTTTACCCCCTGGTTTGTTTGACTTGGGAAGCATGAGTCATCGCCATCAGAATTATTTATATTCCGTAGAAGGTAATACATCTTAGTTATGAGAACTTTTTTACACTGAAAACGAATTAACTGAGAAGCAATGCAGGGTTCCATTAGAAAGGTCTTACTAAAAATAGAATCTCTCTCTGTGGAATGGTGAGAACGCAGTGTCCCAGGTGGGGGTGTAACTCAGTGAAGAGCACTTGCTTAAGTATGTGCAAGTCCCTGGTTTCAATCCCCAACACACACACACACATACACACACACACACACACACACACGCATGCACACATGCACACACAAACAGTACCAATTAAGGAAGCACACAAAAGACAAGTGATTTAGTCTGTACCTGAGGTCAGAGTAAACACAAGTGCTCAGACTGAACTAACTATAGAATCTCGTCTGGAAATATATAGCAGCTGGATACCTCTGTGATACTTCAGGAAGTACAGGATGGAAGTAAAAGAACTTTAATACATCCTTAAAAGGATGGGAGTTTTCACAGACGTTGTCTGCCAATGACCTAGGCCGTGATTTCTCCCCGCCTTCTCCCTTCAACATTCTGTGTGCATTCATTTCTTATTATTATTATTATTATTATTATTATTCCCCACCTTACAGCAAACCAAACTGTGCTTCTTCCCGTCCGTATCTAAAGGTGGTAACCGCAAAATAGTACCTTCGTTCTTAAATTTATGCCTACCTCTTCAGCGCATGTAAACGTGACTAGGTGACTAGAGTGTGTGAAGCCTGATTCCAGGACCCAGGGAAGAATGTGTGTCAATCGGGCTTCAAATGTTCATCTTCTACATTTCAAGAGCTGTCAGAGGTGACCGGTCATGTGCTAGGAATATGGCTCAGAGGAGCCACACTCGAAGGTAAGTCAGTTATTAGAAAACATTAGCCAGAGTAAGCACACCATCAAACTGATACTATACCAATAATTAATAAAGACTGACGATGCCTGGACTGTAAAAACATTGCTCCTCACCAACATGAACACAGAGAACATTGCATACAGTTAGAGTCGGGTGAGAAAGACCAGAGGAAATACTGGTTTTCTTGAATATAAATATCTAAGCAGCTACAAAGACTGTTTTCAGTTTCCTCCTGGGAGTTTGCTTGGGATTATCAAACCTTCGTTGGTTTAAGAATTCTGCAGGTGGCTGGAGAGATGGCTCAGTGGGTAAGAGCACTGTCTGCTCTTCCAGAGGTCCCGAGTTCAATTCCCAGCAACCACATGGTGACTTACGATCATATATAATGAGATTCTGGCATGCAGGTGCACATGAAGATAGAGCACTCATCTACATAAAATACATAAATAAATCTTTTTTTTAAAAAAGAATTATCTGTCCACCCGTGTGCACCAAAGCATGGATTCTGTCTTTCTAAGTTACAGTCCTTCACAGAGCAATCTAGCTCTGAGATTGACCCCTTTCTGATCTGAGTCTTAACCCAGCATGCCAACACATGTTCTTCTCCTTAGTGGAAAATTATTTAAGTTCAAACACTTAGAGGGAAAGGTCACCTTGAGCAAGCCCTTAACTGGTCATAGAATAGAGAACAATGAGTAGACCACTCACAGGGATTGTGATGATCTGATGAGATAATGAATTAAGTATTATGTTGTGCATATAATATATAATAATACATACAATAAAATGTATTAAGTGCTCACATTGTTCCAGGCATCCCTTTAAGGACCTTACCTTTATCACTTCATATGGCGCACGGAAGGATTTTGTTGGGAGGGTACCCTGACATTCCCTGCATCCGCAGGAGGAACCAATGTTCAAGATACCAACGTACCCAACCCTATGCCTTATAGAGCTAGGATGTGTGTGTTCACACATATGCTTTGCTAATAATAAAGTGTATTTACATGGTGAATAGAAACGATTGAAGAGCCCTTGGGAACCTTTTTTAGCTTTTCAGAGACTGAAGTCATGTTACCTGTATGGAAACTCATTTCCTTTCCATCCTTTTCCACTCCTGAAACGCATCTCTTTTCCAAGCAGTTCTCCCACAGAGCGGAATGAGAATTGAGAATTTCAAATCAGGCTATCTGCTGATGGCTCTATGGAGTTGAGTACATAAGAGTTTGGGATTAATGGTGAAAATAAGACTCCTTTTTGCCTTTGTTTTGAACAATCCCACATACAGTGTGCCACAGTTTGAAGAGTGCCTTTTCAGACGTGACTTCATCTGACCCTCAGACAGCCCCAAAGTGTAGTCGGTGCAGCTAGCTTCACATTACAAATAAGAAAGAGGGGGCCTGGGAAGCAGTAGCTCCTTTGAAGGTTTTGGGCAGCAAATGGCAGCATCTGAGCTTCTATTCAGTCCAATTCTTATGATGTTTAATATTCCCACTGCCCATTTGGTATCAACAGCAAACCTTCCCAGAGCCTCTAGACCAGATGGTCACCTGAATCTAGCGGACACACCAGCGGTTTTCCTGCCTTCTCTTTCTTTAGTCTCCTAGCAGACCCCCAGAGAAGAAGGTGGAAACAACAAGACCAGGAAACTTGGAACCATTCCTTGGCTTTGGGGTCCTGAGGAAAAATGATGGCTATGACAAATGTTGGAACAGCTTGCTTTGTGGCATTTTCCTAAAGAACATGACCCTCCTCTGGCTACAAGCCTGGAGCGCTGCACTGTCCTTAGATGAGAGACCAACCTATTTAAAAATGCCTCCAGGGGACATCTTTCATCACCTCGGTTGTTTATCAACACTCACGGTCTGCTTTACGTGTATCTTGATTCTCTCCTTATTGCCATTTGTGCCTTATCCTGTACTTAGCAAGAACCACTTTCCAGCACTTCTCACTTTCATCCCTCCCAGCAAAATAAAGTCTGAGGAACAACAGCATCTTCCCTGCTCCATCACAGTCTGGAGCAATTGTATACACAAGCCTTAAACCTCTTTGTGAAGACCCTCAGCTGCCTCCCATCCAGGCAGGGTTTTTTTTTCCCCAGGGTGTAGGTGGGGTACAACAGTCTCTGATGATCTACTTGGGATCCAAGTTTGTAAAATCAAATTACTTTCCCTTTTTTTTTCTTTTTTTTTTTTTTGAAGCTTACTTTTAGAGATTTGCACGACTCTCTTCATCCATGTCCGAAGGGCACTGGAATGTGTGCAGGGATAATATCTATGATTGACACTTGGGTGGGGAAGCTTCTAAGTAAGTATTAAGAGCCACGTTGTCCTTAGAGACTTCATACCATTGTGCGTCACTCCATCCTGTTGCCCAGAGCTACACCACAACACCACCTCCTTGCTTCTAATATACAACATACTTCACAGCAGAAAAGAATTTATAGCGTCAATGTTAATTTTCTGTTTGCAGTCCAGTGCGGAGTGTTCAGCCACACTCAAATTCTCTTTTAGTTTCTGCTTCTGTGCTTATTGGAAGACCCAGAGTAGACTTACAGATGGAGTCCATTTTCTCCAAGGCCCTTCGTGCCCAAGACAGAACCTAGACTCACAAAGCGCTTTTCTTTTGATTTGCTGCTAATAAAATAAATACAAAAATCAGCAAAATACTTCTGGACCAGTAAGGAACTATGGAAGTGGTTTGATGGGTACGATCTTGGGGCTGACCTTAGTTATCAACTTGACCACACCTGGAATCAACTGAAACCAAAGCACCTGTGAAGGATTTTTTTTTCCTGATTGTATTATTTGAGGTCAGAAGACCTGCCCTAAATCTTGGCCACATCTTCTGACGACATCTTACATAAGGGCAGGAAGAAGGAAGCTTTTGCTTTTTGCCTACTTGCCCTTGCTTTCGCTGGCAACTTCACCTACCCTGCTGTTGAGACATTCCTTCACTGTTATTAGAACCTACTTCTTCAGGGTTTCATGTCATCACTAAGACCAAGCCTGACAGGTTGCTTGAATGTCTTCTCAGTCCACACTGAACTTGTACTCACCTCTTCCATGCAGGGTGGACTACCTGAATTGATGCTAGCATTAGGTAATCTCTACTTCCAGGTCAGTAACCAAAGGGATCTTAAATAGAAATCTAAAATAGGTTCTTCTTTGGATTCCATATTATAAAATTTTAAAATGGAGCAGAGAAAACTCTACCCACTGCTCATTTTCGAAGAGGCGATATCGACCCTAAAGCCATAGGTAGAAATAGTCATTGTGGCGTATAAACTATGGGAGGTAAATCCTCGTTTGGAGGAATGGAGTAGCCTGCGAGAAAATTGTGTTAGTGAGGATTCTGGCAGTTTTCCAGTATCCAGTCCTAACCTCTTCCCAATACAAAGGGGCAATCCCTGCGCTAGGGTCCACACAACACTCTAAATCCTTAGAATAACGACACAGTCCTCTGTGCTGCTTAAACTGTGTTGAGCGAACTTGTGTAATGTGAAGTCAGACTTCTTCCAAGTCTCTGTACTGGTGTGTTTCCTAACATTCAAATAGGAACAGAAAGTAGATATCACTATCCCAGTTAAGGAAGATAGCTAGAAGACTCATGTCCCTGCTCCTGGTAACTTTTTGACTACCTATTAAGTGACTACTCCCTTACCTAGGCTCCTAAATGCTTTCCTTCTGAGTTCAGTAGCCAGAACCCTACTTCTGGATTAGTCAGAATATATAAAGAGATGAGTCCGCAGTTAAAGGTGCATGCTACTCACTCAGGGGACTCATATTCATCCCCAGAACCCGTGTTGGGTGGCTTAGAGTCATATGTATTTCCAGTTCCAGGGGCTCCAATGCCCTCTGCTGGCCTCCATGGACACCTGCATACATACAGCTCACACACACACACACACACACACACACACACATACATGTACACATACACACACACACATATGAAGAAATTATTAAAAAATAAATATTTTAAAGAAATTCAGCCATAAGGCTGGAGAGATGGCTTGGTGTTAAAAGCACTGGCTGCCCTTCCAGAGGATCCAGATTTGATTCCCGGCACCCACGTGACAGCTCACAACCATCTGTAACTCCAGTTCTAGATTATCCAGTGCCCGCTTGTGACCTCTGTGGCCAACAAGCATAAAGCTACATAGACATACGTACAGGCAAAACACACACACACACACATACACATTACACAAAGCAAAGAATGAGCTCAGAAAAGCAGACAGACGCCACCCTCACCACCCTGGGTACTTCAACAGAAGTTGAAGAGAGCTATTGTGAGGAATCGGTGTCGGCTGTTGGAAGGCTAACTTGGAGAAACAGTGACTTCAGACAGCAGTTACCATCCTAAACCTAGGGCAACAAAAGTGGACAGATTAGACTGAAGAGCTGGAAGGAGGGGACACCATGAAACCGGAACCTGACATTTGAGGTAGTTCACACATGGTTTCTTCTGGCAATCGTGAACTGGGGCATGGAGGGAGGCTGCTTCTGTCACTAGGGAAAGGGCTGAAGCTGGGGCAAACTGTCACAGCCGTGTGACATGCCACTCCTGGGGAATGGGGCCACATCTGGAGCCGTGACGTTAATATCAAGGAACAGAAAATGAGTTATTTCTTCTCTTCCTACCCTTTGGCTCTGCTTCCTGCCTCCTGTGGTCAAAACCTAAGAGGAAGCTTGTTGGAGAGAGAACCCCTGAGCCTGATCTGCAAAATCCCAGCTCTGTCATCACAGAACAGAGCAGAGTTTAGAGCTCAGACAATAGGCAAATTACCACCTCTCTTTTTGGCCACATTACCATACCTTTCGCCCCTTACAATCTCTTACCTAGATCACCACCACAGAAGACCTCCTTCCTTAGAGGCCGTGTTTTACTATGCTCCCCAAGTCTTCTGATGACTGTCCCTAATACAGCGTTTCAGTCAGCACGTCCTCTCACGGAGTAGTCATAAGCCATAGCCCCTCCAGGGAGTGCTATCTCGCTCCAACAAATCAGATTGTGTCAAAGACCAGTTATAGCGGTCCAAGAAGTCCCTTTGTGTCCCTGGAGAATGCCCTAGTCTGAATCTTCTTCTAGAGTCCCTCTTTCCACCAGGAAGACCCACCTTCCCCTTCTGCCCAGCAATTGGCTGTGAACTCTTTACTAAAGCCAATCAGATACAATTCTAGATGACCTAGGGCAGGTGAGGAAGAAACAAATATTTACAGAATATGAAACTGGTGATGGACCATAGCCCTCTTCTGGTGCAGAATTAACAGCTGAATTTACAGAGATATACTATCACGCAGTGCACTCCAACAACCAGTTAATACTTCAGAAGTATTAACTGCCCTTACCCTTGAAAGCACTACCAGGTGTTTTTCTAAATAATCACACAAAAGTGTCTCTGACAAAATTTGATCTAAAGAGAGAAAAGGGGGAGCCTTCCTACAGGTCAGGGGGTGAAAACTCCCCAGGATGCATTACTCTCAGCAGTAACCCCCATCTAAAAGAGGCACATTTGCTCTTCTATTTGTCTTCTATCATCATAGGCAGGATCCATCTCCCCTTCCTCCCGCCACTTCATGTTGAATATGCAAACAGGCATTTCCTCTACCAGCTTCTGGGGGTTTTCCCCCTAATTTTTGACTAGCGTAATAATTGTAAATATTTAAGGGGTGTGGGGTGATGTTACAATATATGTGTACGCTGTGTCATCACAGAATAGCACTTGGCACAGCTTCCACCTCAAACATTTATCATTCCTTTGTGCTGAGAACACCAGCATCCTCTTTTATGGTTATTTTTGAAATGTACAGTATGATAGGAGCCATAGTTGGCCTTCTCACTGCAAACCCGACTCTGTTTCTCCTGCCTCACAATAATTCTGTAACTGTTAACAACCTTCTCCCATTGTCCCCTCCCCCACACACATTCCAGACATCAATGACTATTCTACTCTTTCCCGGTTTTGTTTGTTTTTGTTTTTTTTTTTTTTGCTTTTGTTTTTGTTTTGTTTTGCTTTGTTTTGTTTTGAGACAGGGTATTTCTGTGTAGTCTTGGCTGTCCTGGACTCACTCTGTAGACCAGGCTGGTCTTGAACTTGAACTAAGAGATCTGCCTGCCTGCCTGCCTCTGCCTCCTACCTTCACACCTTCACAGAGGTGTGTGCACCTGTAATCTCAGCAGATTACAGGCATGCACCACTACGATGGCTACTCTATGCTCTTAATACAGTGGTTTGGTTTGGGTTTTTTAAATTTTATTTTATTGTAGTCGTGTGTGTTGGCGGTTGGCCTGGTGCTATGTATTCTAATGCTAATTACTGGCCCCTAAGATCTGTTTAACGCCCAGACCAGCACCTTCTCACCTATACCTGTCTTTGTTGTGTAAACCTTGCCCTACCTGTTTAAAGTTGACTGGTTAATAAAATTAATGAAGCCTGTGACTTGGCAGAAGAAAGGTAGGCAGAGTTTAGGTTCCTGGGCTTGGGGTCTGGAGAGCACCAGGCAGGGGGAGGATGTGGAGAAGGAGCAGAAGATAGAGAAAGAGGCCTGATAGAGCAGATGCAGCCCAGAAAGGATGAGTTATCGATGAGTAACTTGGGTTGTGTAGCTGAGAGATAAAAAATAGCTTTGAGGATTGGTATCTGCCCACCTCCAGTGCTTTACACTTGTAAAATAAATTGCAGTCTCTGTTGCTTTATTAATTAGTGTCTAGCATGTGTGTTTATGCACGATGTGTGGGCATGAGTATGGGCATGTCATGACTTTGTGGACTCAGTTTTCTCCCCTAACCTTCACAGGGTTCTAGAGATTGAACTCAGGTGGTCAGGCTCATATAATTTACCCAAAAAGCCATCTTACTGGCCTCATGTAAGTTGTGTTCTTTTTTTTTTTTTTTCCAAACATACCACAAGTTAATGGGAGCATCCAGTCATTGTCTTACTATGCCTGGATTATTTCACTTAACATGGTGCCCTCCAGATTCACACATATTGACGCAAATGACAGGCTCTTGTTCTGTTTACGGTTTAATATTCCAATGTCTGTACATTATCAAAATTTTGGAGGTTGGGGTTATGCTCTACCTGCCTATCCCTTGGTTTTTGCAGCTCATTGTAGATGTTCAGTCATAATCACAGCTATAGTACATGACAGAAAACAGAGGCCATTAGTGGGAAGATGTTCAACCATAAACATAGCTATAATATATGGTAGACAGCAGATGACATCACCGCGACGTCCACTAATAATATGGGATTTTAGAAAAAGGTAAAAGGACTTCTTATTGGATGTGTTACAAAGCCTTCATAAAATATATATTTTTTTTCCTTAGTCTTGAAAAAAAAAAGTCTGGAGAAATGGCTCAGTGATTAAGAATACCGATTGCTCTTCCAGAAGAGTAGGATACAATTCCCAGCACCCACATGGCAGCTCACAGCTGTCTGTAACTCCAGTTCTAAGGGATCTGATATCCTCCTGTGGGCAAAGACACCAATGCATGTGAATCAAATAAAATTTATTTTCCTTTTTTGTTTTTTCGAGACAAGATTTCTTTGTGTAGCTTTAGCCATCCTAGACTCACTTTATAGACAAGGCTGTCCTTGAACTCAGAGAGATCCGCCTGCCTCTGCCTCTCTGAGTGATGAGATTACAGGCATGTACCACCACACTCGGGTTTTTTGTTGTTGTTGTTGTTTACCTTAGGTGTATAGTTTCTTTGCTTGCATGTCTGGCTATGTACCACATGTGTGCCTGGTGCTTGCAGAGATCAGAAGGGGGTATCAGGTCTCCTGAACTGAAGTGATAGGTGGTTTTGAGCTGTCATGTGGATGCTGGGACTTGAACATGAGTCTTCTGCAATGTTAGTCAGTGCTCTAACCACTGAGCAATTTCTCCAGCCCCCAATTAAATAATTTTTTTTAAATGAGTGTAGTTTGGAATTCGAATCAGAGAGAGTCAGGCCAGCAAAGGCATCAAGGCCTGGAAGAGCAAAACAAATGAAGATAGTGTCCCAAAGACTGGGACTTGTGTGTGTCAGGATCAGGGAAGGGAGGAAGGCCTTTAGGTTGACAGCAACAAGTGGAAGAACAGCAACAGCATTTACCTGTGGGCACAAGAGATGGTGAAGGAATGGGAAAGACAGGGAGACTGAGCTGGATGCTCTGGTCCTCAAAGAGGATGAACACAAGAAGCCGACGAATGAGTGTGGTGAGGAAACAGAGACAGCAAATGAAGGTGAATATTTTATTCAGTTTGACAGTGAAAGGCAAAGAATGGAAAGCCATCAGTGTGAATCTCTGCTAAGGGGAAGCATAGGGCTCTCTTTTAGGTGTCATATTGCAACGGTCACCATCGTGATTCCCAGTAAGTACAGATCTTATTCGATCTGCATGCTGCCAGCTTGATTGTGAACACGGCTTTTTGAGCCTCACGCTCTGAATGGTTGCTGTGAGAATTAACTGGGCTCATCAATATTTTAAAGTAGCTGCAATGGCATCAGTACCATACTGGCCAAGAAGTATCCTAGCTAGTTAAGCAGCTAGAATGTTGAAAACAGAAGATTTGTGTTATACACGTGGGCATTCATATAGACTTAATGTGTATTAAATATCTATTAAAATTCATGGGATAAACATAAACAGGAAATTCAGAAAAGTCGAACACTGGGTAGTTTAGGTTTCTGATCAGAAAGATTAAAATAGAGCCTGAGAGGCCTTAAAGTTCATTGAGTCCAATGAATACCCTTTCCATCCTCCATCCTCCCTCCTCCCTCCTCCCTCTTCCCTCCCCCACTGTCTGTTCCATACTATAGAAAAGGAAACTGAGGCTTGTACCAACATGGTGGTTGAGAGCCTGGGGCAAGAGGTTGGAGTGCTTGAGACCAGACTACCTAAATAGTGAAGTCCATCTCAAAAAAAAAAAAAAAAAAGTGAGGGATAAGTGGCTTTTGATTACTATGGTTAATAACAGGGTAGAATGACAGCCCAGTCATCTTCATTTCTTCACTAGTGTGAGGACTCTAACCTAGTGTCTTCTGCAAGATACACACTCACACACACACACACTGAATTTTGTGGCATATATATTCAGTTATCTTGATTCCCAATCTAGCGAACAGCAACTATCTCAGAGAAAACCTGGTCAGTTGATCCAAATCTGAACTAACTCACCAAGGAGTGAGGAAGGAAAATGAGAGGACCCCTCTGATGCTAAGCGCACAAGCCACAGAACACAACTACACCACGCAGGCGCCCGTCTCTCAACCCCACTTCTCCAGCTATTTTATTTATGCTCTGGAATCAGTTTAAAAGACCATGCTGCCAGAAACAACCCACAGAGTATTTGATTCTGAAACACAATATTATATAGTCAGAATGGTCTCCAAGATGTATATTCAAGGATAATGAAAAAAATTGTGCTTCAGAGAAAAATTTGGAAGTACAAAAAAAGCAACCACACCAAAAAAAAAAAAAAAAATCCGTGGAATGATAAAAATACAACAAAAATACCCACTAAACTTTTAATTTTCTACTTTGTAACTTTATCAAATGATATAATTTTGGTGTGTTCTATTTTATACTAAACAGTCTCTATTGTATACTGAAAGGCAGATGAGGTTTCCACAGGGGCTGGCTGTACTTGCTCTGAGATATATTAAACAAAAATTGGTTACCCAGAAGGTCAGATTGTGTTTCTGAATAAACAACTTGCTGGTTAAATATAGGACTTAAAAGAATCACAGATCACCACTGCTTTGCTATTGTTTGGTTCTTCACAAAGGAGTGATTATTTTAGAGAGAACGGATGGAAGGAATAAAGGAAGCCTGGATTTTGGAATAATATAAAAGGACTTAATTTGCACTTTTCAAGGAGGAAAAAAAATCAAATGGAAAGAAAATTGGTGTTCTGGGTTTGGGGACCTGAATAGACCCAATATTGCTGAAAGAAAAAGAGATTTTTATGGGAATGTGATACTATCATCAAAACTTCAAGTGAATATTTGAAAAAAAAATAGTAAGAAGGAAAGTATCTAAAACAAACTTTTTTTCTTGCCCTGCTGACTGAAAATCAAGATTTTTGTTGTTCTTGGTTTGTTAGTCCTGTGGTGGGCTTCTGTAAATCCGACAGCTTTCTCCCTCAAGAATCTGTTGGATGTAGTGAAGGACAGACTACGATGGGAGATGTTTTTGAAAGCAGCAGAAACTGGAGCCCCTGGAATTCATGTCCCATATTCTTACAAGGGTGTAGGGTAGCTCCAGCTCCATTTAAACCAACACCTCTGCTGGTTTACACTGCGGAATCGAGCATCCTGTACTATCACAGTCCTTAGATAAGCATGGGGTATACAATTTTGGTCTAAACTGAAATTCGATGCGTGAGTTTATCCACCAGTCAATACAAAAGGCCTGTGCAGTTCTGCCCGTGTATGTCTAAGGGGGAAACAATGTTCACACTGTTTAGGTTGTTGAAACAATTCGTATCTGAGTGTTTTGCTGTACACAGGCTTTGTCCCTCTTAGAGAACAAAGTCACTGGATCAGCCACACACAAGAGATGTGTTCTGCTGTAGTGAAGATACATGCTCACAAGCCTTGAAGCATATCTAAAAATTAACTTTTCTATGTGTTGTAGCTAGACTATTATGTGAAAAAAATGAACGTTTTAAGATATGAATTTAACCATTTTCAAGATAGCCAACAGGAAAGGCAGCAAGTGAGAAGTATCTGCAGCTCTGCAGAGGTGAGGGTCTCTAACACTTTGCTCCATAAAACAAGAGCACTGCAGAAATCGTTGAAATCAACCTTTTTCAGACACTTATAACAATTGAAATGATATTAATGAAAATGAGGTAAGGAAAGAAATCCTTGTAAGTTCTCACTTGCACTGTTCTTGCCCCTTGCCGCCCAGCTCAGCAGTAGCCTTATAACCAGACAGAGATGCACAAGACTTTAATCTCAGCTTGCAGGACGTAGAGGCAGGAGGCACAGAAGGTCAATCAATGTCATCCTTGGCCACATAGCAAGCTTGAGACCAGCCTGGGCTATATGAGACCCTGTAGCAAGAAAGAAGTCGGGGTTGGATGGGGTGGAGGCAGATGTATTACTAAAGAGATGTCTTAGTTGGGAATGTTCCAGGAATGAATGAAGACCTGAATTCAGACCTCCATATAAAAGCTGGATAAGGCAACACTCTCCTATAATCTAGAAGATCCTGACACTTGCTGCCCAGCCAGTCTAGCCAACTGACCAGCCTCTGGCCTCAACACACATCTGCAGAAACGAATGTAACATGCATGCGCACATATACACCACACCACACACACACACAGGTAACCTTGGTCTAAGGCTGTTGCTCAGAGGTAGACAATTTGCTTAGCAAGCAGAAAGCCTCAAGTTGCTCCCAAAATAAAGTTGCTCCACTAAAATAAAAGATCCAAACTAGCAGCCTCAAAACCGTATCTGTGAAAAAGAGCTACCCATTGTCCTCTAGAGACAGCTGAAGGTTTGGAAAATTTCAAACGGTACTACCTGCAGTCCTCTCTATCCTTCTTCCCCACCTGGCAGCTGTCCAGAAACTCTATATTCTAGAGTTATCTTTATTTGACCTGTCTCAGATTTCACTGAGAAGGAAATTGTATCTTTAGGATGTTTATCAAAACTATGCGTTGGCGGTGGTGTAACCCTGTAGTGGCCTATGACAGCCATTCACATCAAAACAAACAAGAAGCTTGTCAAAACACTTAGAATAAAACTTAGATAATGATATGTCTGTAATGAACTTTGAAAAATCCCCCAACACTTTCAATGGGATCTTAAAAAAAAAAAAAAGTCAAAACTAAACCCATAAGTATGCCTGGAAATGCCTGGAGAAGGTATATCTGTTCAACTCTGGCTAACAGTAAGATACTAGGCAAGCAAGAATTGAAGAGAAAAAAGAGACCCTAACCTTTCTGGTGCTTTGAGAGTGTACCGTGGCACTCATATAGACTCCCTCAGCAGAGAGCAGAGAAATATTTAGTTTAAATAATCTAAAAAATTTTCTCGTAAGTCAATAGCTGGCCACTAAGTTAACCTAAGAGAAATGTTAGTGACCACATGTGCAAAGAATGAAGATTATTAAATTTGTTAAGAAAAGTTTTCCCAAAGCCCTCTGGGCCCTGGTTGGCTGGCTCTGTGGGTCTTCTTATGGAACTCCTGTCCCCTCCAGGCCCTTTTCTCCATCCCTCGACTTCTCCACAAGACTCCCTATGTCTCCCACATGTCTCCACATCTGTTTGAATCCACTTCTGGGCGTAGCCTCTCAGAAGACAGCTATGCTAGGCTCCTGTTTGTGAGCGTAGCAGAGTAGCATTGTTAGTGTCGGGGGTTGACTGTCTCCAACGGGGTGGGCCAGGCATTAGTTGGACATTCCCTCAATCTCTGTTCTACCTTTATCCCTGCCCATCTTGTAGGCAGGGTAAATTTTGCATTGAAATCTTTTTGGGTGGGTTGGTATTCCCCTTCATCCACTAGGAGTCTTGTCTAGTTAGGGGGTGTCCTCTTCAGTCAGCCAAGGATCATGCATGGACTGGACTTAGGCCCCCTACACAGATGTAGCTGATGGGCAGCATTCCTTAATAAGGGGAGCAGAGACTGTATCTAACATGGACTCAGTTGCCTGCTTTTCAATCACTTCCTCCTGGCAGGGCTGCCTTGCCAAGCCACAGGGGAAGAGGATCTGCTCAGTCCTGGGCTAGGGTGGGCAGGTAAGGAGGGGCTCCCTTTTTCTGAGAAATAGGAAAGGGAAGAAGGAGGAAGAGGGAGGGGGTCCAGGAGGAAAGGAGGGAGGGGCCTATGATTGGGATGTAAAGTGAATTAATTAATTAATTAAAAATTTGTTAAAAAAAGAAACAATGGGGAAAAGGGAAATGTGTGATTTTCAGAGTCACTATGTTGCATTATTTTAGTTTAAAGTGGGGGCCAGCAATATGGTTCAGGAGGAAAAGGAACTTGCTTCGTAAGCCCAACAATCTGAGTTCAACCTCAGAACCCACACAAAGGGGGAGAGAAGAGAACTAACCCTCCAGAGTTGCCCTCTGACCTCCATACATCTGCCATGGCACGTGTGTACACATATACCACGAATCCGCATCATCATCATCACCATCCCCACCACGATTTTTAAAAGAACTTAAGGTGGTCAGTCATTTCTGGAAAACAGGTCTTTGGGAAAGTTGAGCTTAGGTGAGGCAAGGGATTGGAATGTCTTAAAACATCATTTAATTTTCTAGATGCCAGAAAAATGACACATTCAATTAAATGACAAGTCATCTTTTAGTTTTAGTGAGTTTACTACAACTTTTGTTTTTTTGGTGGGGTGGGGAGGAGTGCTAGGCCTCCAACCCAGGCCTGTGTAGTCCAGGAACTCTACCACTGAGGTACAGTACCAGCAGCACCCTCTTTTGAAGAGGGCTTTTGTTAAAGTGAAGTCGAGAAAAGATATATTGAAAAAGAAACCTCACCAATTTGTATAATCCTTGCTATTGCCATTTCCTGTCATAAGCTCTATCTTTCATATTCCCCTAACTATCTCTGCCATTTAAACCACACTTAGAGTTGAATTACTCTCAGTAAACGGCTGGTGCCTAAATTCTGACCCCAGCTCAGATCTAGCATCTAGTCTGAACCTTAAGGGATCCACTCCTTTTTGAACCTCAAGTACTTACGTGCAAAATGAAGTACTCACTCTGGCATCCTGCAACTGAGGGAATTGCACAAAGACACACCTGCGAAATAGGGGGCAAGCTGGTTAGGGGCAGGAAGTTGGCTATGGGAAGATTCATGGTGACATTCATTACTATGAGGCCAGAGCCCATGGTTCTAAGTTCACACAAGGCTTACCCATCTGAGCATTTGTTCATACTGCCCTCTGCTGCTCAGACGTTACCCTTCCACAAAAGCCACAAAGAACCACAGCCTGCCAAGACAAGGCCCCAGGGGACAGCTGACTCACAGGAAACAGTCTATAATACAGTCAGAAGATGTGAGGGACCAAGCCTGCCAAAAAACATTCTGCTTGAAGACTTTGAATATTACCCTCATATTTCATGTTTGCTCGTGGCGGGGTTTCTTGTATTTCAGCCTCGCTCCAAATTCACTGACTTGAGATCCTCCATTTCTCAGGGGCTACAGCTACAGGTGTGCATCACCTTACGGGGTCTGCTGCCCTCCTATTACCAACCCGGAGCTTGCTTTACACTAATGCTCCTGACAACTTGGCTTGGTTAAGTCATGGGGAAAGAGGCAACAGCTATATTGTAGAGGATTCCAGATAGTTCTAGGAAGAAAAATAAATAAATAAAACCTATACAGAGATATGTCCAATCTTTTGGACATTGTGAAACAGTCATCTACAAAGTTCATACTTAAGAACCAAACAATCAAATTAGAACCACCACCACCCCCTTCCCCAGGCACGCAATAGTTTTGACTAATAAATGCTGATGGAAATAGTACTGGGCCTTTAAATGGATCTCCATTTGAATATGACTGTTTTTGAGAAGGAGCCAATAAGCAAGGTAGCCATTCTCTCAAGTTTCTTCTCTTCAGAGGTAATCTGTCTTCCGACCTGCAACCCGAGACACAAATTGTAGGCTGACTGTTATTTCTTCCTATCTCTTGTATTTGAGTTATCAAGATTTCTATTGCATTTCCCAATCAATCAGTGAATGGGATTGGGTAGAATCGCTTGCTCTCAGGCCCTCTCTTCTACTATCACATTCAGACCCATGCCAAATTCAGGCTGCCAAGTGCACTACTCTTCAGAAAGTCTTCTCTGAGCAGATGGACATGGGCTGAGAATTAGGAACTTTTTCCTTGAAGCAATTAGATTTCCCTAAATATAGCCCAGTTCCCTTAAATGTTATTAATTATTCCCAGAAGCACTCTGCTGTTTTAAACACACACACGCACACACCTTCCAGATACCAAGAAAATGTCACCCAGGCCCAGGAACAATAACTGGCCTTTGGCTGGTGTTGCATAACCTAGATTCCCTTTATTTCACAGTAGCGGAAGTGTTGCCCTGGCTGCTGCCATCTGGCCACATCATCATCTGGCCCTCTCTCCTCTTGTACTATGATCCTTCCCAACTAAGATACCAAAGGCCAAAAGCTTGCCAATTTGCTTTCCCTTGAACTGTTAATGGTGAAGTTCACCAAAAACTATCGTTGTCTTTTCTTAGCTTTTCCATTTCCTCCTCAGCACAAAGAGCTCAAACCTTGTAAAAACCCAACTGTTTCCGTTTGCTCCTCTTTCAAATGCTTTAGCTTGTACTCAACATTTGCAGTATGCTGTTTGGATTGGACTGTGTGGCAAGATTTTAGAGCCAGAAGACTTGGATTTTAATCCCTGCTCTTCCATATCCTCGTAATGAAACTTTAAGTTATTTGAACTTCTTCTTAGACCAATGAATTATAAAGCATCTTGAAACAAAAATGCATGAGGGATAGGATGTTTTTATTCTTAATTGAGGCACAACTTCAAATAACAAAAACAAATCTTAACTGTTTGGTTTTAGGATTTTTTTTTTTCCTCTGCAAATGACTCCATGACCACTTCCCAAATACAGAGTATTTCTAAAGCCTGGCAAGTTCCTTGTGCTCCTTGCTCAGTTGACATCCCTTGTATAGGATTTTGCTATTTTATTTTTTTCTTTGAATTCATTTTGCCAATTCTTGATTGTCATATAATTGGAATAATGTCATTGTTACCAAGTGAAGCTTTCTCCTGAATTCTTGTCTTCTCAAATCAAAGAATTCGCCCCCCCCGCCCCTCCCCTGCAAAAAAAAGAAGGCAATTTAAACATAAATTTAGCCAAGCAGTGATGGTCTGACCCAGATATTAGAGCAGGCTGACAGAGGTATTAGTAACCCACTCACCTCTGTGTTGTGAGCTTGGTTTTTAAAGTTTATATGCATATTTAAATAGTAGGTGGCATACACTTATGTTGTTAGAACTTAGTGGCCCGGGGCTGGAGAGATGGCTCAGTGGTCAAGAGCACTAACTGCTCTTCCAGAGGACTCAGGTTCAATTCCCAGCACCCACATGGCAGCTCACAACTGTCTGTAACTCCAGTTCTAGGTGATCTGACACCTCTACACCAATGCACATAAAATAAAATCAAATAACTTAGTGACCCGACCCCAATGTGTTAAGCATCTGTATTCCCACAGTGATGAACAGATGTTAGTTATGTGTCAACTTGATTAGACTAAGGAAAGCCTAGAGAGCTGGTAGAATATTCATTCCCAGTGGGTCTGCTTGGGGAGGGGAGGGAAGACATTTGCATATGAAACTCTGAATCCCTTTACAGTAAAGCTCAGTCTCATCCAAGTAGGATTACTGAGGGCCTAAAAGGACAAGAAGGCTACAGAAGCATGTATTCGCTGTTTGAGCTGGGACACCCATGTTCTGTTTCAGGACATTGGCATTCCTTGTACTCTGACTGTCTGGGACTTACACCATTGGTTTTCTAGTTTGACTATGAATTAAGGCTTTTTCAGATTTCAAGCTTACAGCAGCAGGTTACAAAACTTAAGCTTCCACAACCTCATGAGCCAGTTTGTCAGGAGAAATCTCTAAATAACCTTGACAATCTACCCATCTCTCATGTGTCAGTCTATGAGTGGTCCCCTGGAGAACATAACACAACAGAATTCTTAAGAACACTCAATGCACAGTCTAAAGAGGTGGCTCAGTGGTTAAGAGCACTGGCTGCTCTTCCAGAGGATCTGGGTTCGATTCCCAGCATCCACAAGGCAACTCACAGCTGTCTGTAGCTTCAAGACCTGACACAGTCACATAGATTTACATGCAAGCCAAATACCAGTGCATATAAAATTATATATATATCAATGCCAAACTCATTGTTAATGATCACTGTTTGCTGTTGTTGAGCTTCCTTCTTAGCACTGAATTCTCTTTCTGTATCATGAATTTTCTTTCAATGGAATGAAAACTGTTAAAGACTCTGTTGTCTTTTTGATGCCTCCAAGTTGATGGATATGTGATGGACACTTACACCTCACTGGCTGACTCAAGCATCATTACTCATTGTGCATCTCCTAAGAAACGGGGCGGCAGAGCAGAGGTATGAACAGAGCTCCTGGAAAGAAACTTGTAGCAAAGGCTGACTGGCTGGTTAGAACTTCAATGGTGTGGAAGGACTGAAATGGTGCCCGTCCAGAGAGCCTCATCACAGTTTATCTTTAGCTATCTTTAGCCCCCTATCCTTGCCCATCTCTGCTTCAGGTCTAATATCCTGTGACTAACAGATAAAACCAAACCAAAACAAAATGAAACAAAACAAACAAAAAAACCTTTGGAATGTGTTAATATAACCCTAGTCTACCAATCAAGAGACTAAGAGTTATCAGACAGCATAAGACTTACAACTGAGATTTCTCTAATTTATTACAACCTTCAGTGTATTTGAAAAGCACCTTGATTTACAACTTTATTTTTACAATAAAAACTTCACAAATACATGCACACTGAAACATGGAATTTGGGGTAACCTAAATCTATGTTTCTGAGCTATGAATAAATTATCTCTTAGGATCGTTGAAGTAAAGTTGTGGTTTTGTGTCAACAGACTGAAGTGCAAAAACACCTTTCTCAAGCAGCAGAAAACCAGAATCCAAAGCTAACAGAATGGCTGTATTTTAGCTTTGTCTCACCTTTTCACCAGCAGAACTGAGATCAGACTCTGCAGTCATGAGTCATCGAGAGGAAATGCTAGAAGAAGCTAGGGCTAGAAATAAAACTTCCCACCGCTAAAAACCTCCAAACCTAGGGGCAGAGGTCAGGATTGACAAGCATTTTGTACATCTTCCAGAGGATGCCATGAAACATGACCACTGGCTTGCATGTGCCATTACTACCCATCAAGTTACTAGCATAGTGTGACCTGAGTGGACTCAAAGTGACTATTCATTCTCAAACTCTGTGCTGTGACCAAATGACTCCAATTCCTATTTAAGAAATACTTTATCCAGTTCTGCGTCTTCTGAAGTCAAGGCAGGATTCAGCAGGAACTGCTTGTGCTCTATACTGTGGTTTTCCTCAGTTTCACGGCTCCAGGCTCCCAGGCTCTTTCCTTACATCAGAGTCCCTTTACTGTTCCTCTCCAATTAAAACCACCATCATCCCTGGTTCTATACCTCCTCTTCTCCAGGATGACTGGTAAACTGAAGACACAGAAAGACAAGTAACAAGCAAATGTTCAGGGAAGAAAAAGCAAGAACGGATTCTACACTAAGGTGCTAAAAACTCAATCCATTTAGAACTCATTCCACAGAGAACTCAAGTTCCAAAATCTCTTGAATAGATAACAGCAAAATTGTGCTGTTGTTACGATAGAAAATATTCTACATATGTGGGCCTTAGTACAGAAACAAAAAAAAAATTAAAATAAAACAAAAAACAAGCAAACAAAACAGAAAAACAAAGATCAATGCATAAGCTCTGTAAAAGGTGACCTTTAACGGTTCATATGTGGTCCTTCTTACGGTAGCTGAGTAAAAAGTGTTGCTCTCTACATACAATTTGTATACTTTTGCATTTATCTAGATATTGGGGGACAATACATGTGATTTAAATGCATCCACAATGCTCAGTATTTTCATGCAAAGTGAATTTTTAGATATTTAGAACCCACATCAATAACTATGACTTCCGGCCCATATTGAAGATTCATATATGCCTCTATTTTTCAGTCTTCTAATTATAAAAAAAAAATCAGCATTCCAGTGATTAATTTGCTAAGCTTTAAGTACTATAAGATATTGAGGGACAATAAGGTAAATAACTGACTTAGGCATGCTTCTCAACCTCGAATTCTGGTGGGCTGGTGGGCTGAGTTCTTGCTATACAAGGTTACCCAATGCATTTGGCATGGATCTGCTTGATGGTGTTAATGCAATCCCATCTGCCCAGCCAGGTACCAAAAATGTCTCTAGATACAGCCAAGTGCCCTTTGCAGAGGGCAAGGGAAACGTCTTTAGGGGAGAGATGGTAAAGTGACAGAGGACAGTCCAGAGTCAGCTGCCTATGGAACAAAGCTGTGACTACATCCGTTTGTTTTTATGCATTAACTTGAAAGGTCTCCCAAATTTTGTGTTTTGCCAACAGAGATTTTCTCAAGGTAGAAATAACACTGCACAGACAAGAAGAAAGTTTTATTTTGTTGTCCAGTTATTTTCTTAAAAAATCTTTAATGCTTGATAAAATAAAACAAAATTTTAGTACCATAGAAACCTTCTGACATGTACAATGACTTATCATCACTATGTACAACTTCAAAAACAAATGCTTCCAGCTCCAAGTGAAGTCATGCCGAACATCACAATCAGAGTCAAGCTGAGGAAGTTTCCCGGATAGCCAATGTGAGCCTTGGCTTGGAAGAACTTATATAGTTAAAAAATATAAATAAGACCTTCAATGAGTTGAGACTCACAAAAATGCTCTCTGAAGTCCAGTCGTCTGGATGTGGGAAGTCTGTGTTATCAGATTCCAGCAAGCAAAATGAAACTCTGTGAATGTCCACACTTCAGCTCTCTGGGAGGTCCCGCAGGCTCACAGCTGGTCTATCAAACACAAAGGCTCCCTGTGTGGACGAGCTCACTGTAGGATTCATATGCCATTTTTCACCAGCTCATGGACTCCATTCTCGTCGATGATTAAAGGTGCATGGAAGTCTTTATCTGCCACATAACCTTCTAGCCCCTAAAGGCAGGATTGAAAGAACGCATGTCAGAAGAGCAACAGCTTTTTGTCACACAACACTGGCCTTGTGGCACTAAACATTCAAAGCCTGACTGCCGGAGGCGGGTTGGAGAATAAGAATGCAGAAGTCAAATGTCCACCTCACATACTTGTTACACTACACTTAAACAAAATTTTAATTTCTTTCTTCTTGGTCTACCTTCATTCCTTGTTGTTGTTTTGCACTACAGGAAACCCTGAGCCTAGTGCATGCTAGGCAAGTGCTTATATGCAATTTCTATGCCTAGTAAGGTGCTAATCACTCACCCCACAATCATCATTAAATAGTTAATTTTCTAAGCAAGATGGCTAGCTCTACTGCTACAGCTAAACAGTGAGAAACTCCAGGAAAACTTCTGTAACTAGAACAGTGGGGAGCCCCATTCCACAGAACTGTAAAGTATAAGCGCTGAGTGTCTACGCAAAACAGAGACACCCAGAAAGAAAATCTACATTGCGTTAAGAAAGCAGCCCGCTGATTATACAACACTTATTTCTTTTTTAAAGGCATGAACACACAGGCATTAATGGGCAGGTGAAACATACTAAACATTATAGACTTCTACTAATGGCATTTGTGGTATAGATGAAAGACACAGCAGAAATTGTCAAGAGTTCAGAACACACACGGCTCCTCCAATCACTCCCTGGAAGAGCTCCTAGGAAAACACTTCACTTTCTCTGAAATACCTCTGCTGCAACCTAAAGCAATGCCAGATCCCTGCGTCTGTAAAGTTTACTTTAAACTGGTAAGTAATAGATAACATATATTCAAGTGCTAATTCAAGCATGCTATGGCACGATCCATGTGAGCTAATTAACATATCCACCTCTTCAAATACCTATCACTTCTTGGTGGGGCAAACACTAAGCTCTTTGGAGATACAGAGTACTTTGTAAAAGAACAGAGAGGAAAATAAAGCTAACTTACTTCTCCAGCATAGGAGATGAGGGGAGAGATTTCACACTGGATCGGTACATCGTTGGCATCTTTCAAGCTAAGAAAAAAATACACCGGCATGTTAAAGATTCTGCATCTCACATTAACTTGCTAGTATAAAAATACAGACCACAGTCTTCCTCTGAGAAGCTTGCAGGTAACAAAATTCTAGTTAAAGAACGGAGCCCATCCTGGATCCTGGTCTTCACTAAATCCCCTGAAGGTTACCACATTCTCATTGTCAGCTGGAAACCCCTTGAGCAAGAACCTATAACCACCGCCAGCCCCCTAGATAATACCCTCTTACACAGTCCCATTTCCACTTTCAGAAGGTTCATTAGACAATAGATGAGACAGTCTCTGTGTGTCAGGTCCCCTGCTAGGTCTCTTGACTCCTCCACATTCATTTTAATTCTGAGAAAACACAACCTTGCAAGTCAGACCCTAATGCTGCCAAACACTCTGGAGCCACACTGTCCACACAGTAGCCACAAGGGCTACTTATACTGAAAATTTCATACTTCAGTTTCTTGGACATAATAATCACATTTCAAGGGCTCAGTAGACACAGGTAGGAAATGACAACCAAACTGAACAGCACGACAGAGAACATTTCATTCCTCATTCCACGATTTCCCACTACAAGATTTTCCTGTACAATCTGAATCTCCTGTATTAGCTCAATTAATTTATTAGTATGTCTCAAAATACTGAGCTACCAAAAAGATAAGGACAAAAGCATCATTTGCAAATTCTATGTCACAATCTGGTATTTTTATAGACATTTGGTATTCTGAATTTCTAGATAATATAACAGTCAATAAATGGTATTTTCTTTATAGTCAGTCCTTGGAGAGCTGTGCTATTTGTTACCTCAAGAATCTTGCCAACAGTAGGTTCAGAATGTAGTTCAGTTGGTAGATGTTTGACTATCATGCATGAGGCTACGGGTTCAATCTCCAGCACTGCATAAAACCAGCATGGTCTGGATGTTTGTAGTCCCAGCACTCAGAAGGTAGAGGCAGAAGGATCAGAAGTTTAAGGCCATCCTTGCCTACCTAGCAAGTTCAAGGCCAGCCTGGACTACATAAGGGTGCAATAATGACACTCTTTATGGTAACCAGCAACTCTCTGATTGGACTGACAGCCCACTTAGCAGGGCTTAAGTCATAGTTGGTACTGGAAATTAAGCCAATCATCCAAGGCTAGCGATGTCATGGACTTTAGAGGAGAACCAACTACAACCATTTGGCAAAAACAGCAAAATTTCTAACTCTAGTCTAAATATCCATCCTATACTCACAGATTAGTATTGCTCTCACCCCTGTCCAAAAAAACCCTCTCTCTGCAACAGAAGGAAAGCATTACAGGATAAAACTGGTCAAAATACAGAGAAAAAGTGATTGTGGGTTGTCCTGCTCCATTTAATACATCTACAACTCCCTAGCTCGGGGAACATCTCAGAAAAGGGGGCAGAAAGGCTATAAGAGCCAGAGGATCAGGAAAACTGCTGTGAGACTGTGTCTCCTAGAAATGACAAGGAAGCTTTACCCATGATACCTGAACAACATGGCTGCCTGAACAAGTACAACACCAACAGACATGCGAAAGTGAAAGGGAGAAATCACACCTGGCCCCACCCCTGGACAAAGAACAACCAGGCAACAAAAGAATGTTGCAAGCAGGGGAAACAATCTTTCCCAGGGATGAGTCCTCGAATTGATTATCCAATACCAACTGGGCAGCCCTGAAATCATATAGCTACAAGAAACACTAAACAAACTAGGACAGATCAGGCTGTGCTTACAGATTAAGTATTCACATGTCTGTATGTAACTTTACATAAATATGTATAAAACATACATATACATACATTCATACATACATACATCTATCAACAAGAGGCCATGCTTCTGATAGAAACCAAAGGGGGACGGGGCATGGGAGAAGGACTGAAGGGAGAAAAGGGAAAAGAAAAATATGCAATTATATTTTAATTTATTTTAAAAGATAAAATAATTTTTTTAAAAATTTGTTTTCAAAAGAGAAAGAAAGAAAACAAGAAAGAGAAAGAACAAAAAAGCAAACAAGCAAGAGAGCAGGCAGGCACACGAAACATGACTGTAATCCTGCCCTTGAGGCAGCTGAGGAAACTAAGAGTTTGAGGCCAACAAGAGCTTTATAGCAAGAGCTACTCTCTTAACAACAGAAAGTCTTAGTAGAAAGCACACAAAACCCAGCCTCTCTGTAGCCTCAAACTCTCTCCTCTTCTAAAAATGAATTCTCAAACTGTGGTAACATTAGTAAAATCATAGCGAGCACTCCTAACGCTAGTCAGAGGGCTCTCCATGTCCTGTTCCCAATGTACCCTGTTATTTCCCCTCACAATGAGTCGCTATAGAATAATGAATTAGTCTAAATTATCTCAGCCACAGACTACAAACACCATACGTATCCTCGAAGGTTTAGCACAAGCCCCAACACTCCTTCACCCTCTCTATTCATTTCAGAGTGTCTGCTTCTGTGCAATAAGAAACTAAAGGTATTAGATGCCTAGAAATCCCTGTCTCTAAGAGTAAATATTATTTATGCCACATGGTCACAATAATCACATACTGCCTGATTACATCTCTTAATTTTTATAGATATGAACCTTATATGCCAGAAGGCTGTCAGAAATGACTTACTTTTCCTGCACGTGATCTACAGAACCTAAGATGCTAAGAGCAGCTACAGGCCTGTGGGCTTGCTAGATAAATGACTAAACTCTGAAGGTAAATGACAGTCTAGTTTCAAGAAAAGAAATTTAGGTCTCCTCCATGTGTCATAGTCTAATGACAAGTGGTCTAGCTCTGCCAGACCAGGTCAGACTAAACCAAGCAGGAGAAATGAAGGCCTATCACACTGGTAAGATGCACAGAACCTCTGAAGTATTCAGTCATCATGATGAGAGTGTGGTTTTGAACCCAAGAAACAAATATATAACTGGTCTGAATACATAACTTCTGTTCTAGACCTGCAGTGATAGCCCTTGAATCCAAATGGGAAGAAACTTAGAAAACAGACTTTAATAGGCAAGTTTTGAGGACCTGAAGGAGGGTAGACAAAAGGGGTCATCACTTATGTAGATGCTCAGCTTATAAGAGAAACAGACCGACTGCAAAATGGCCCCTAATTCCCTCACCAAACAACCAGTAGCTAATAGTAGGTAAAGAAGAAAAATAAAAATATCACTTTTGTCCAGACTTCACATCCTTGCTTTTATTCTTCAAACTATTTCTTCTCTGTCTTACATAAAATGTTTCCATTTCATATTTCATTTTCTTTTTTAAAATGTTTAGTATTGGGATGTGTGTGAACGAGTGTGTGTGAATGAGGAGGCTTGCCACAGTGTGTATGTGGTAATTAGAGAATAGCAGCTTTGTGGAACCCTTCATGTAGGATCCAGGAATCAACCTCAGGACATCAGATTTATCAGATTTATGTGGCAAGTGCTTTTACCCACTGAGCCATCTCAACAGCCTTTTACATCTCACTTTCAGGTAATCTTTTTGAACTTTCTGTAGGCGTGCTTTGGTACGGAAGATTTTAGTAGGAATTACTTATAAGTCCATGATGTCATTTGGTTTGATTAGCCTACAAAAAAAGGCAGCGGGGAGAAACACTGAAGAAAACAATCCAAACACAAGTAATGTTTCTAGATCTTTAATGTTGCTTTTAGCTACATCATTAAAAAAAAAAAAAAACAACTACTTCACATTTTGAAGGTAACAGCTATGGTTCAATAAGGAGGAAACTCAAGAGTCAAAGCTATATTTCTTAAATTATAAAAGTAGTTTGTCTACATACTAAAAATAACGAATGAGACAGAAAGTGACAAAGGGCTCTGGGTCCCAGGTCCCATGGTGCAAGTGGTAACAGCTATCTATGAGTCCTGGAGGAAACCAGACAGATGTAGAAGATGAGGTCCCTTGTCTACAGTGCCACAGAGACACAATGTTCGAGGGTCTTGTTCCCTGCGCAAATAAGAACTCTAACAAGATGAGGCATGTGGAAAGTGTCATCAAGGGCAACCCTGTTTCTCAGAAAATTTCCACCTTAAGAACCTCATTCCCAAATTACCTGAAAATCTTACAATTCAAACTACATCTAGTAACTTTTTAACTTTTTTAAAATCTGTATTTTATGTGTACAGGTGGTTTGTCTGCATGTATGTCTGTGTACCACATGCATGCCTGGTTCCCAGTGCCCCAGGAGACCAAAAGAAGAAGTAATAAGATCTCCTGGAGCTGGAGTAACAGATAGTTGTGGGCTGCCATGTAGGTGCTAAGAATTCAACCTGAGTCCTCTGCAAGAACAACAATCAGTGCTCTTAACCACTGAGCCAGCTCTTTAGCCACTAAATCTAGTAATTTTAAAGGGCAGCAAAACATCAGCTGACCTTTTAACTATAAAGATAATGACAAAAATAAAATTAAAACAATAAAAAATATTGTAAAGCCAGGCATGGTGGCGCACGCCTGTAACCCCTGCACTCCGGGAGGCTGAAGCAGGCAGATCGCTGTGAGGTGGAGGTCAGCCTGGTCTACAAAGTGAGTCCAGATAGCCAAGGCTACAAGAGAAACCCTGTCTTGAAAAACAAAAACAAAACAAAACAAAAAATTGTCAGTAACCAGATGAGAAAGGCTATGCTATTCCTAACTATAAAATGACCTCCTGATAAAGGGGGGGGAAAAAAAAAGATATACACTTGAGAGTCAAAATAACTCAACAATGATGAAAGCACATTGACCTGGCCACATATATTGGTATGTGGTCATAATCCCAGCACTTGGAGGCTAACAGGAGAATAGAGTTCTAGGCCAGATTTGGCTACAAACCAAGACCCTTTCTCAAAACAATAACAAAGCCAAAAAGTGTGCAAATAAAATAAAAGATATCTTCTCCATATTAGTGAAGCTGTTGAATATCAGTAATAGTCAAACTCCATATTGAGAACCTGTGTGTGTGTGTGTATGTATGTATGTGTGTGTTCAATTCAATATAACACATTTGCAGAATGCCATTTTTAACTACAAAGTTAATGCTACAAAATCTACTGGGCACCAACTTTGCTCTCCCAGCCTGTAACCCTCCCTGGATCCCAGCATCTGTAAACATCTCACCATGGGCTCAAATACCTATTCTCAGATTCTTTAGGAAAGCATGCTCCCCACTTCCTGCATGCACCGAGATTCTGAGTTAGTATCACCCAGATAGATACCTGCCACCAGGAAAGCAGTGCACCCACACACCAGAGCTTTAATCATCCTCCCTCCAGAACCCCAGAAGGCAGAACACTAAACTATGATGCCAGTTAGTATGGAGAGAAGCACAGCCCCATCACCATGCACTGCAGGCAGGCTGGTATATTTACTTGTGATTGACATCAGCTGTGATGGTCTCTGACTTTCCATTTGGAGCACTGCTATGCGGGAATAAATAAACATTAATGGGAATGGCAACAAATAACAACAATGAAGTGGAGCTGCAAAATATACTTAATCAAATGGTATGTCCTTATGGTAAATCATAAAGGCGGCATTATAAGCAGTAAAAACAAAAAGTTAAATTAAAAAAAAACAAACAAACTCAAGAGTCACAGATGGGTATGAGAATAATGTGACATGTCGAAGAGCAAGCAAGCTTGTTGACAAGGCAGAGCCTGCTGTACGTGACCTTGGACTCAAAGACAAGCTAGTTCCTTCCAGTAGAATTCGTCAATGGGGCAGCGTACTCCACTGCCCAGTGGCCCAATGTTTGAGGCTTTCTAGCACTTAGCATGCAGCCAGAATTTTACCTCTTAAGAACAAAACTTAAGCCAAGTAGTGGTGGCACACACCTTTAATCCCAGCACTCTGGAGGCAGAGGCAGGCAGATATCTGTGAGTTTGAGGCCAGCATGGTCTACAGAGTGAGTTCCGGGACAGCCAGGGTTACACAGAGAAACCTTGCCTTGAAAACAAAAACAAACAAAAAAAAGAACAAAAATTTAATTTTCATTTATCTTTGGCAAGATAATTTACGTAAGTACAAAACCTCAAAATATTTAGAAAGGGAGTCGGGTGTGTTGGCGCATGACTGTGATCCCAGCACTCTGGGAGGCAGAGGCAGGCAGATCTCTGTGAGTTCCAGGACAGCCTGGTCTACAAAGTGAGTCCAGGACAGCCAAGGCTACAAAGAGAAACCCTGTCTCAAAAACAAAAACAAAAAACGAAATAAATAAATAAGTGTAAAAAAAAAAAAGCTTTAGAAAGGGACATCCTAGATGCGAGCAAGTTTTATTGTAAGATAACGGTTAGTTAAAAGTGCTTTATCTCAGATCTGAAGGCCTCACGGTGCCTTTTTTCTTATCCTCAAAACATTCCTGAGGCCTGAGAATCAGTTAACGTAACTGGCACTCACTTCCCTTCATGGCACCTTCTCTAGGGCCATTGTAAGAGCACGCTGCAGACAGCTTTCTGCGCAGACAGCCTTCTGTGTTTAAGGACCTTGCCTGGAGTACAGTGCATTGTTAATGGCTTTAATCAGATGAAACACCAAAATAGGATCACCTGACCATTATTTAATAGAAATTATTTTGTTAGTACGATGAGGATATTTCAAAACAAAAAATAAACAAACAAAAAACAACTGAGCTTTCTCTTAAGCTCTCTTCAAGAGCTTTCTCTTAAGGAGAAGTAAACAGGCATTCTCTTCATAAGGGGCAAAGCTATGTCACTCTACATTAGTAACGACTCACACAGTCATGCTATAAAAACAAACAACCAAGATCTGGGGATACACCAGACAGAAGAGGAAGAAGTTCAAAGCAGTACATACATACAAAAGCAAAGACAGTAACTTACCGGGGGATGGCCGGGAGGCGAGAGCCATTTTCATCTATGAAGTGTCCCCCAGCATTGAGAACCCAGCAATGATGCAGGGACATCAAAGCATGCCTTGCAGTGGTCGGGTTGTCCTTCCCATTCTGACTGTCTGCATTCTTGAGTGGGGAGAACTCATCTTCCCGTAATACTTCATACACCACAAACTTCCTAGAAAGGAGCCACAGACACTTGATTCATAGGAAATAAAACTATCCACACAGCAGACCTAAGACTTTGGGACTCGGTGACCAGGTTTCTTCAGTCAATTCCAAATAACGCTTATCACTAACCCAAAGAGAAACAGAACTTCCTTCTCCAATGGAAAATGTAAACTCCTTGCCACAACACTCATTTTAGATGAAAAAGAAAAGAAAATAATATACAAAGATCACATTAATATGTTTTGAGAGGGGTAGATGAAAGGGCATTAGTAAAGCATGTGGGAAGCAGACAGACTCACACTCATAATCCAAACATGCAAGCAGAAACATTAGGAATTCAAGCACATCCTAGCTACAGAGCCTGGCCTACAGGAGACCCTGTCCGAAAGAAACGAACAGAATGAAAGGGAGAAAGAAAAAAAAGAAAGAAAGAAAGAAAGAAAGAAAGAAAGAAAGAAAGAAAGAAAGAAAGAAAGAAAGAAAGAAAGAAAGAAAGAAAGAAAGAAAGAAAGAAAGAAAGAAAGAAAGGCAGGCACACGGTTGTACAAGAATGATGTTATACAACTAACCTGTTCTCTGTATTTTCACATTGGCCAAATTCTGAAACATGTATCTCAACATGCAATGTGACCTTTACACATTCTGAAGAGTTCAACACACACTTATAGGTCAGTTAGGCTAAACAAAACTGGTCAACTACTTATATGAATCTCTTTAGTCTCTCAGTAAAAAATAAACAACTTTATCAACTTTGAAAAAGACCTAGATAGTGACAGTTGAGGTTTATTTTTTTGTTTGTTTTTTAATTGTACTTTTAGGCAAATCAGCCCACACCCCTAGAGTGGTAGCTTTAGACTGGAGAATGATAATGAATTTAGACTCTCCTGATCAAGATGTCTGGCTGAAACAGACACCACCAAGTGATTCCTGAGCACAGCTTCTTGGCTAACAGTAAAAAGCAGCATTTCAAGGCATACATTTGATCTTACTGGTGCTATTCAAAGCATACTTTGCAAACTGGAAGATGTCAAAGACAAATTTTTCCATCTTTATTCCATTTGGCTTGTCTGGCTTAATTAAGTGCCCCTGGGAATCCACATATGGAATCTTCTTTTGTGCCACATGGTGCTGCAACTGAGGTTCGTAGACACTAAGAAATAAAGGAGGAAAAAGATATAGTCACTTTCCAATTTAAAAACAGAAAAAAACAAAACCTGAACACACAGGCACAAGTGTATCAACAAGCAACAGTGAGGTTTTCAGAGATAAAAGCAATTACTAGGTTTCAGTTCATGTGTAAATATCATATAGCTAGATTCCTCCTAGAAAATTTAAATAATATTTCTACATTTAAAAAGTCTAGATGTGGCAGCTCATACCCCAATCCTAGCACTTGGAAGCAGAAGGATCACAAACTAGGGAAAGCCTCCTGCCCAGATCCAGTACCTGACCCAGCTCATGAAGAACAGTCTCAAATGTGAGTTTTCCCTCTGAGAACATTGATCCTCAAGAGAGAAAACGAGTTCTGCAGAATAGTAGTTGGGTTCTACATAGCTCCCCAAAAGGTTCAGTTTCTAATTAAAAACAAAAATAAAATTTGGGTCCCTCTTCTGTTCATACTTGACAACATCTCTCAGGAACGGTACAGTGAAGAAGTGATTGGCAATGTTGCCCGCGTTGAACAGCAGCCGTCCATCCGAGCTTCGCTTTTGAGCCGTCGCCAAAGAAATCTCACTGTATTCTACCACCTGGTACACCCCATCCACCCGGCAAACCACTCCAACTGGTTCCGTGGGGTTCGTTTTCTCTACTACCTGCCCATCAAAAAAGACAACAGTAAAGGAAGAAATTTAATTACAGGCTCTTTTGGAAACATGCCACATGAAAGACCACTTTTACATTTTACTTATGTGGTCTTTAAGTTCAATCCAAGAGAAGGCTTTAGCTTTTAACTATATTCTTTGACAGACTTCTTTCTAACCAGAAATGAGAGACATCCTGTCCTTCCTAGTTATCACAAACCAAAAAAGTACAAAAACTCCACAACTACATACAGCCAGGAGGACCAAGAGAACAAGGAATAACTAGAGGAAGAGTCAATTTTCCCAAATACCTTGATTTCTTTTGGGGGGAGGCAGTGGGGGGGTTGAGACAGGGTTTCACTGTGTAGCTTAGTTTCTCTGTGTGGCTATCCTGCACTCAATTTATAGCCCAGACTAACCTCCAATTCAGACATTTGCCTGCCTCTACCTCCCAAGTTCTGGGATTAAAAGCGTGAGCCACCACCACCTGGCAATACCTTGATTTCTGATTTAACTTATGCTTAATTGCACCTGAGTACTTAGAAAATAAATTTCTCTGAGAAATCTTAACAGAAAAGAAGCAGGAAAGGCAGTCTCTCTTTCTTTAAACTGCCCAGATCTTTGTTTTATTTGAATTCTGTTTCTTGAATTTTCAGTCAACAATTAAATATTTTCTTTATTTTTCAGTAACCTGGATAAGAAATAGGAAGGGGAGCTGGGCACAGTGGCGCCTTCCTATAATCCCAGCACTCTGCGAGGCAAAGACTAGAATACACCTGTAAGTTCAAAAACAGCCTGGTCTTGAACAAAGCAAGTCCAGGACAGCCAAGGCTACACAGGGAAACACTGTCTCATTATAAAAACAAAAAAAAAAGAAAAGAGAGAAAGAGCAAGAGAAAGAAAGAGGGAGAAAGAGAGAAAGAAAAGGAGAGAAAAAGAGAGAGAAGAAACAAAGGAAGGAAGGAAGGAAGGAAGGAAGGAAGGAAGGAAGGAAGGAAGGAAGGAAGGAAGGAAGGAAGGAAGAAAGGAAGGGGGGAGGCTAAAGCAGGCAGGTCATCCAGCTCCCACTCCAACTGTAATCAGAAGACTCTACCCAAACTTATCCATTTCATGCTGGATTTCAACTGAAGTATGAGAATCTGTGCTTTTAAATTTTACAAAAACCAGTGATTTGCTCATTATAATGAATGGCTCTGAGCTGACCAAATCCAACGGCAGCACTGAGGTGGTGAAGCACGCCTTTAATCCCAGCGCTCTGAAGACAAAGGCAGGCAGATCTCTGAGTTTGAGGCTAGCCTATTCTACAAGTGGAGTCCAAGACAGCCAGGGCTACACAGAAAATCCCTGTCTTGAAAAACCAAAAACCAAACCAAAAGAAAACAAAAATCAGATCCAGTTACATTTCTCACGTTTCATCCACAATTACTGAGATTCACATAGTACAAAAGTCTAAATTACAAAAGAAAGTATGTCAACTGCATAATATTGGAAGTCAGTTGTATTATTTTTAAAAAATTCTATGGTATAAAATTAAGAGAGTTGATCAACAGTTTATAATGTTCTGAAAAGCAAGAATCCAAGCAAGGTAGCACTTTAAACTGCAACCACTTCACAAAATGACATCCATTAACAATGGTTCTAACTTTTGTAAACTACCTCATTCTTCAAGTTTGTCACTCCATAAAAGAATATTTAATGCCAAAAGATAGAAAAAGAAGATACAAAGTACTGCAAAGAATTTACTAGCATGCTATGAATCACTCCCTAATTAGAATGTGTCAAAATAAACACCTCCAGAGCTCATAGAATCAGGAGAGGTCAAGCTGGTGCCTGCAGTCCTCACCCTTAAGTTATGTCTTTGGTACAGAAAGGTACTTTGTCCTCTGAAGGAGAAACATAAATACAAAGCCAGCTGCAAATCCTTTACTTACAATAAAAATACAAGATATGCTAGCGCAATAGTGGCACAGAACTTGTGGGAATAACCAACCAGTTACTGATCTGACTTTAAGACCCACTCTGTGAGTACTCAAGAACCTGACACTGGAAAGCTCAGAGACCTAGGGTAAAAACAAATAATACTAGTCAAAAAAAAAAATGTAGTGATAAAATGACTCCTAATGATATTCTGCTATGCTCAGACAGTGCCTTTTTCTAGCATCATCAGAGAAGCTTCCTTCTGCAGCAGATAGGAGCAAATATGGAGACCCACAGCCAGACATAATGCAGAGAATGAAAAGACCTTGGAACACTCAGCCCTAAATGTCTCCATCAAATCTCTCCCCTCACCGCTCAGGGAACCCCATGGAACGGGGGGAGGGGGGGAATGTAAACCAGAGAGGATTGAGAACAACAAGAAAACAAGGCCCTTCAAATCAACATGAGCTGAGCACATATGTTCTCAGAGATTAAGCAACACGGACAGGGTCAGCACCAGGTCCTCTGTACTTATATTACTGCTTCCATTGTGGTCACTTATTATGGCTTCCCATTTAGTGTTTTTAAGGGATTCCTGAAACAAATGGATCTCTGATTTTTGTGCCTTAGGCTCCTTTCCTACAGTTGGTTTGTCTGTCCAACTTCACTGTAACTGTTTTTGTTTTATTTTATTGTATCCTGTTATATTTGTGAAAAGTGAATGGGTGAATGGGTGAATGAAAGCCTAACTACCAGGGAAAAGATTGACAAATGAACTGTCATCTGTGCATGCCGGGAGGGGAGTCAGCTTTCTCCAATGGACTGACAGTGAGGACACCACTACAGAACTGATACTTGTGTTGGGAGCAGCTGGCGGACATACACTGGACTTCACAGTGCTTCTGTGTGCTTTTATTAGCTTAGAGTTTGGTGGGTTTCTTGAGGGGAAGGGGTAGTATTTTATCTTCTTATTTTTTCCAACCATATTTTCTTCTTATTTAAAAAATATATATATGTGTGTGTGTATAAATATATTTGGGGTTTTTGTTTTTGTTTTTGAGACGGGATTTCTCTCTGCAGCCTTGGCTGTCCTCAGCTCCCTCTGTGGACCAGGCTGATCTCAAACTCAGAGATCTTCCTCCCTGAGTATTGCGATTATAGGTGTGCCTCATCACACCTGGTCTGGTGTTCTTGATTTTAAGAGGTTTTATTGTATCGGGGTTTTATTTATTTTTTTATTATTTTGAGAAAGAACTTAAATTTGAGTGAGGGAGAGGATTTGGAAGGACTTGGGTGAGAGGGTAATAATACGATTAAAATATATCTAAATTTAAGTAATATTTTAAATAAAAAAAATATTTTAAAAGAATGTGTCAAATGAGGGCTGGAGAGATGGCTCAGGGTTAAGAGCGCTGTCTGCCCTCCCAAAGGACCTGGGTTCAATTCCCAGCACCCACATGGCGGCTCACAACTGTCTATAATGCCAGTTCTAAAAGATTTGACACCTTCACACTAATGTACAAAAAACAAAATCAAATAATTCAAAAAAGAGTATGTCAAATATATTTTTAATACCTTAATCGCCTTATTAAAAAAGAAAAAGACAAGCCAAGTGACATATATCTGAAATCCCAACACCTAGAAAACAGAAGTGAACTTAAGTCAAATCCCAAAAAAACAAAGCCAGGGGGAGAGAAATATTTGTTAACTAACATTTGTAAAATTTTTAAACATGTCAATCTAGTCTTAGCTTGGTTCCACATGAGTTATCTACTCACTGAGTGACTATAATCTTAAATGCCGGGGCTAAGACTAAGCAGTGAGTCTGCAGAAGGGAACCTCAGCTGCAGCCACAGGAAATGGAAATTAGCGATCATGTGTATGCGACAACAGTGCACTCTCGGGTTGGCACCCCCTGTCCAGTTTCTCAGCTACCTGAACACGCAGGACAATTCTCCAGATGGGCTTTTTAAAGAAAGTGAGAGAGAGAGAGCTGGGGAACATGAATTCTAGCCCCACTTCTGCAGACACGATTAGTGACCCTTAATCTGGGGCTTAGAAAGTATCTGAATGAAGAGTGCCAATATCTGGGATCAAAAGGGCTCAGATCAAATCATCACTGGTCTCTCAGCCTTTACATTGACTCCGAAGCTTATAGCAGTAAAGAATAAGTTTCTGTTTCGAAAATAAGAGTGACACCAAGTGGAACAAGGACAGAAATGCACTGTTTTGCTTTGGTGTTTTTTAAGCTTGCTAGCTACTTACAATTCAATATGCTGTTTCCATTACAATTCAGTAGCTATTAAAACAGATGGCATCTGCCAGTGGTGGTACACACATTTAATCCCAGCACTCAGGAGGCAGAGGCAGAGGCAACAGATCTCTGTGAATTCGAGGTCTGCCTGGTCTACAGACTGAGTCCAGGACAGCCAAGGCTATACAGAGACACCCTGTCTCGAACTCTGCCACCCCACCAAGAAAAAAGAAATAACAACATCAAAAACAACGATGGCATGAAACATTGAGTATTAGGCAGATGCCTTAAGCAAACAAACTAAATCAATTATTCTCTTCAGAGTCAAAGAGCCTTGTGTGGGATATAGTGGCCCATGCCTATAATTCCAGCCCCTTCTTAGTAAGCTGAGACAGAACTGTCATGAGTTCCAAGTCAGCCAGCCTAGACCAACAGCAACACCTTGTCTCAAGAAAGTCTTATTAGACCTAACTCTTTAATCTCACGTTGCTATATTTAGAGCTTCAGCTTCTGAATATGACTCATTAGACTAATGTGGTGAAAAAAATTTTAATTAAATTTTTTATTTTCTATATTAATTACAATTTATTCTTTGTATCCTAGCTGTAGCCTCTCCCTCATTCCCTCCCAATCCCACCCTCCCTCATCTACTCCCATGCCCCTCTCCAAGTCCACTGATAGGAGAGGTCCTCCTCCCTTTCCATCTGACCCTAACTTATCACGTCTCAAAAGGACTGGCGACCTTAACCTCCTCTGTGGCCTGCCAACGCCGCTCCCCCCTTCGGGGTAGGGTGGGGGTCAAAGAGCCAGCCACTGAGTTCATGTCAGAGACAGTCCAGTCCCTCTTCCCCTTACTAGGGAAACCAACTTGGAGACTGAGCTGCCATGGGCTACATTTGAGAAGGGGTTCTGAGTTATAACCATGAATGGTCTTTGTTTGGAGTATCAGTCTCAGAAAAGACCCCTGGGCCCAGATCTTTTGGTTCTGTTGCTCTCCTTGTGGAGCTCCTGTCCTCTCCAGGTCTTATTATCTCCCCCTTTTTCATAAGATTCCCTGCACTCTGCCCAAAGTTTGGTTATGAGTCTCAGCATCTGCTTAGATACACTTCTGGATAGAGTCTTTCAGAGGCCCTCTGTGATAGGCTCCTATCCTGTTTCCTATTTTCTCCTTCTTCCAATGCCCATCCCATTTCTCTTTTGGAGTGAGGATTGATCATCTTACCCAGGGTCCTCCTTCTTGCTTAGCTTCTTTAGGTGTACATATTTTAGTATGTTTATCCTATATTATGTCTAGTATCCACTTGTAAGTGAATATATAAGTGAGTATGTGTGTCTTTCTGCTTCTGGGATACCTCACTCAGGATCTCTTCTAGATCCCACCATTTGCCTACAAATTTCATGATTTCCTTGTTTTTAATGGCTGAGTAGTATTCCATTGTGTAAATGTACCACAATTTCTGTATCCATTCCCCCATTGAGGTACATCTGGGTTGTTTCTGGCTATTATGAATAAAGCTGTTATGAACATGGTTGAGCAAATGTCCTTGTTGTGTACTTGCTAAGATCAAGTGGAGAAAATTTTTTATAATAAAAAAATCTCTAACCAAGATTATGATGTGTTTCTTGAGCTCTCATATTTAACCGACATTTCAAGTTCATATATGGTCCACTTTGTTTTTGTTAGAGCACACATGGTTTCGACTTTTACAAAGTCATAAAAACATTCTACATTTTAACATCTTTATGGTTTCACATTTATATTTAAATATGTGCCCATTTTGCAGTGATCTTGGCATGAGCTTTGAAGGAGAGATACGTTTCTCTCATAGCTTTAATTTCCCCTTAGAATAATGGCGCACAGAATAACATCATTAACGTAAATCCCAGAAACCGTAAAACAATGATTTAGCCTATAATATAGAGTCAGTTTCCTCATTCATTCTTATTACACTTTGAAATGCTCTATTTTTTTCAGTTTATTGTTTCATTATATATGATACGGTATAATTCAATAAACATATACATATGTAATGGAATGACCAAATTTGGGTCATTAGCATTTCTATTTCTTTATTATTACTTTATGGTCACCCCAGTTAGAATGAATAAAATAAAATAAAGTGCCAGTGAGGATATGTAGATATTCTAAAAAAGAATTATTTTATCTTATGATTATGGATGTTTTACACTGCCCAAAGAGGCCAAAAGATGGCTTGGGATCCCCAGGAACTGGAGTCATAGACAGTTATGAACTGCTATGTGGGCACTGAGAACTGAAGCAAAGTCCTCTAGAAGAACAGCAAGTGCTCCTAACCCCAAGCTATCTCTCCAGGCTCTAGAAAAGGAAACACATACACACTATTAGTGGGAATATAAATTCTACACAGAAACTACACAAAGCAATATGAAATTCCTTATAAAAACCAAAAATGTATTCATCATGTGACCCAGCTATCCCACAATTGAATACATATCCAAAAGAACTAAAGTCAACATATCAGTGAAATTCCTGTGTCACTGTGTGATTGCTACACTGCTCACAACAGCTAAGATATAGGATCAACCTAGATGATACCCGTCACTGGGTGAGCACACACACATACACACACACCATTCTATTAGTAAACAATATACAAGAATAAAAAGTCTCCTGTTATTTGAACAAAAACAGATGGCTCTGTTGGACATTATATTAAGTGAACCTGTGTTATTTCTTCACCATCTTCCCAGTTTATTATTAATCTTGCAATGATTTCTCCAGATGTCTCCTCATTAGTCTCCATGGGATCTAACACGATTGTATTATGTTTTATTTGTTGAAAGCAGAAGCTTTTAAAACCTTCAGAAAATCAATGTTTATATCAATACTTTTAAGTTTTCTGAAATGTTAAGGTCTCTTCTGACTATTTCATTCTTAGCCTCATCTATCACAACACATACACAAATCCAACTATTTAAGACTGTTACTAGTCGGGCCTGTTTAATCCCAGTACTTGGGAGGAAGAGGCAGGCCAGTTCCAGGACAGCCAGGGTTACACACAGAGAAACGCTGTCTCGAAAACAAAATAGAAGAGTGTTACTATATACAGCATTATCTCCCTACATCCTAATATCAGTCATTCCTAATTACAGTCATTCCAGCAGTAATTCATTACCTTCAGGTGTCCTTATTCACAATCTCCACACTTGTATCTTATTCACAAAACGTCATGAAACACCTTGCTAAATGCTTTAACTGCAGTCCACACCTGCTGTGCCTACCACTCTTCCCTCTGCCTGCCCCAGCAGGGGAACCAACAGGCTAATGAGCATGACCTGACATTAATGCCCACCACAGGTATAGCATGTCCATCATTCCCTGGCTCAAGTATTTATAAATCATCCTCACATTTTTTAAAGTCTTGCTTGTGACAAGCCTGCATCACTTCTAGAACCAAGTGTTGTCAAGTGGAGGAAAACAATGGAATGGTTCAGATACTCTAGAGGGATGAATGGTTCTAAATTACTCAGATCACCTTAAAAAAAATAAAACTAACAGAGGAAGGTCATTCAAAGCCTCAACACAGCGGAGAAGGCATTACCTTTGCCCCACAGTCTGCTCCTTTCTGGATGCAGAATCCAATAAGCCGTGGGTCTGCCACTTTCACCAGGACGTTGTCCACGCAATAGACATGAACACTCCAGATGCCTCTTTGCTCCATGTCCTCCACAATGTTTTGGGCTGCAAGAGCCCTGTACAGACCACCATTCCCATCTGGAAAATAAAACAACTCACTAGTAGCATACCATGACCCACTGTGAAGGCAACTAGAAGACAGTTTAACATTTATAGACTGGGATGGCTTTCATAATAAAGAAAAAAAAAACTGAATTAAGTACCAAAAGTTCAGGTGTCAAAAATATATACTACATAGCTTTAATTTCCCCTTAGCATAATGGCGCACAGAATATCATTAACGTAAATCCCAGAAACCTTAAAACAATGATTTAGCCTATAATATAGAGTATGATATAACAGTTATCAAGCAATGATTATTTCATACCAATTCAAGTTTCATTAATATTTATGATTCAAATCAGCCCTGTCTTTATAGCCCAAACAGACTTACTTATCTCAAAATAAAAATATTTAAGCATTTTATACTAATTCATTTGTTATGAAGCCAGACTTATATCAAAACCTATTGAGATTTAAAGTAAATATAAGTAAAAGCTTTTCTCTATTTTCATTGCTGTTTTAATATATTTCTTCCAACATTCCTGACCATCAATTAAACAATAATGAAAAATTATACAACTTCACAAAACAGAGCCAAGAGTAATAGTAAACTCTTCTGCAAAAACAAGAAAGGAAGGAAGGAAGGAAGGAAGGAAGGAAGGAAGGAAGGAAGGAAGGAAGGAAGGAAGGAAGGAAGGAAGGAAGAAAGAAAGAAAGAAAGAAAGAAAGAAAGGAAATACAGAAATACAGAAGGGGAGAGAGAGAAGAAAGAAGGAAGGAAGGAAGAAAAGATGGAAGGATGAAATGCAGGTAGAGGGAATTCAGTTCACTTGGTAGCGTATATGCCTAACATTCATGAAGCCCTGGGTTTGATCTCCCACCTTCCAAACAGAGTGTGATGGCACATTATGAAGTAGAGGAAGGAGGATCAGGAGTTTAAGGTCCCTTCAGCTACACAGTGAGTTGCAAACCAGCCTGGGTTACCTAAGACCTTGCCTCAAAACAAACAAACAAAGGAAAAAATAACATTCTTTTACAAACAGGAACGTAGATGAATTGCAGGGCCACACATGGGGTGGTCTATTCTTGTCAGTCCTCCCTCCAAGTACATACACACACGGACACAGGCTTCACAGATGAGATCACTGTCCTGGACAGTGCATGTGGTTACACAAGAACTACACTGTCCAGTTCCAATACATGCCATCAGCAACTGCAATTTGCACATACTAACTACAAACATGCAATCCAGCGTCCTCACTCACAATGAATACAGTTCTGCATTGTACTTTCTAAATGTATGAAGAGTTCTCTTTGCCAGTTCATGTCTCCAAGCAGTTGCCTCTACACGATTAAGAACTTGTAAACTATCATTTAGCCTCTCACATTCTGTTGATTTGTTGTTCCTCAGTGCTGGCATGTGAACACAGAGGCTTGAGCATTCCAGGCAAGCAGTCCAGCACTGACTTACATCATCAGCCAAGCCCCCTACTTACTACAGAATGGTGCTTCCAGCTTTTCACTAAGTAAATAGTGTGCCAAGGGCATTGTTGTATATATAAAATAGTAAGGGAAGAGAATGAACATCCAGATAGCTCTCTAAGGCAGACATCCACAAGAAGTGTAAGTGGATCCATCCATTCACCAATGGACATTTTCAACTTCTTAAATCACTGTCAATTTGAAGAAAAACATTTGAAGGAAAAAAAAAAAAAAGCCCTGCTATTTTTAACATCCAAGTCACCACATTAAAAAAAAAAATCAAAAGTTAATGATTTGCTCGATTACTATCAAATAAGTCACCATTAAATGAGGATGATTACAAACCTGGAGCCATAGAGACTTTGTTTTTCTCTTCTAAGATAATTTTCCCATCAAAACTCATAGCGGGCAGCATTCCCTGCTGAAAGAAGACCACGTTCTCCTTTTTTAAGCCAAAGTATTTGTGCCTTGTGAAGAACTCCTTCGTGGACTCCATCGTTCTCCCACTGGTCATTATATACCTGACAAAAGAAAGTCCATTCTCTACGCACCGATATTGGAAGAATTAGCGCAAAAGAGAGTGCACTCTATTTCCCAAAGAGTCTCTGTGAGAGCAATTACTAATTTGACTCACTTCATCTTTTCTCTGGCTCAGACACACTAATTAGCTGTTCTATTTCTTCCAGCAATTTTATCAATCCTTATGCACAAAATCAGCCTCTAACAATATCAAACCTATTTCCAGAAGCAGAGAACCTCTATCTAGAGGCATAAATAAGCACTTAGAACTCTATGAAAGTGCATGCTAAAATTAAACCTTTTATTCTAAGTAGAGGAAAAAGGATAACAGCAATGCAGGCTAATATTCTCTTGTCATTCTTATTAAAATTTGAAATAGACTCCAGACTCTCTGCTCACCATCCAGTTACAATCACAGAAGTAAAATTATACATTCTGTTGCCACAAAACTTTAATTCAGGATCTTGAGAGATGGCTCAGCAGTTAAGACCACTGTCTGCTCTTCCAAAGGACATCATTTGATTCCCAACATCCACATGGTGACTCACAACTGACTCTACCCAGTTCTAGGAGTCCAGCAGCTTTTCTGGTCTCCCTGGGTAGCAAGCACACATAAGCATGCTCAGACATAAAACACTTACACACATAAAAGAAGTAAAACAAACCTTTTATTTTTTAAAAAATTAAATTCATTATAGAATGGCAAAGGAGGAAAAAATATGATCTAAAACTACCATTAGAAGCTATATAAAAGCTGGGATTTTTGTTTTGGTTAGTGATTAATACGTACCACTTAGAAACAGTAACTCAACTAATAATCATTAAATGAATCAGCTGATAAAAAACAGGGCTGGAGAGGTGGCTCACAGGTACAAGCACTTGGGTTTATAGAGCATTCAAGTTTGGTGAACAACCTTTAACTCCGTTTCTAGAGGATCTAAGGTCCTCTTCTGGCCTCTGCAGGTACTTCAGGCAGGCAGTGCAGACATACAAGAAAGCAAAACATCCATCCCATACATCACACAAACCAAATACTTAAACTGATGAAGAAAATAGCATGATTTCCCACCCCGGTAAACAAATCATTCTAGGCGTTTTGATATTTGTAATGAGCCGAGCCACAATTCTTTGTTTTATACAAATAAAAAAGGTGGGACACCTGGCAGCGACTCTGGAAACAATAAAGCAACATCTTCAGATTTCTGGAGAAAACTGGTTTTCAGTCAGAAAGCCTAGTCCAGACAAGCTGTCAGTCAGGAGAAGCCTCTGAACTGGGGGTTTGGTATTCCTCCAGTACTCAGCTAGGGGTATAAAGGTTAATGAGAATATATGCCCAGGAAAGGCACTGAGGTCAGATAGATAGCTATAATGTATATCACTTTCAACATACACAGAATTATATTTCCACAGATCACTGGGAACAGGAAGTGTGTCTTCTTGTTCGTAAACTTATATACATTTGACTATTACAGAGCAGATGCTTCAACATGAGACCAGGCTTACCATGGGATGATGCACTTGTTGCCATACTGTTTTTCAGCTAACTGCTGCAGCTTCAGAATACGTTCTGCTTGAATCTGAAAAAGTGTCTTGTGGGATGGCAAGCCAACATCATACATGCCCTTGGGATAGGCAACCCCAAGTCTTGTCCCCTGCCCACCAGCTAGAAGAAGAACTGCCACTTTGTTCTGAGAAATCTGGGCAAGTCCTGGAAAAGAAAACACTTGTATCACAAAACCTCATAATTCAACACACAGAATTAAGTTCAGGCAACCCACTCAAACACCCAAGAACTAGTGAGAGACTTCAATGAACATTTTAAATGCTTTCCTAGGGCTGGAGCATTGACTCAGCTGCTAACAGCTGCTCTTTCAGAGGACCTAAGTTCAGTTACCAAGGTAGCTCACAACTGCCCTGTAACACCAACTCCAACTCCAAAGGGGTTCCAATGTCTCTGGCCCCCACGAGCACTTGCAAATACACAAACACACACGCACACACACACACAAATATGCACACACACATGCATTCATGCACGCATGCACTCATGCCTTCACATGGTCATGTAAAAATAATTTAAAATAGATCTTTTTTTACTTCAAAAGAATTTATCTTGCCTCCACTTAAGAACCACTATTATAATGAGTTATAATATAATCCATATATATTGTGATTTAAATGGTTTTCCTTGAACTAGAGAGATGACTCAGTGGTAGAGAACTTGCTCTGTATGCAGGAGGGCCTGAATTCAAATCCCTGACATGCACATTAAAAGCAGTGCATGACCGCATGCCTGTAGCCCCAAGACTGGAGAAAGGAGACAGGTGGATGCCAAGAGCTCACCAGCCAACCAGCCTAGTCGAAAAGCTGAGCGTCAGAAACAGACCCTGCCTCCAGGAAATAAAGCATGGAACATCCAGGAGATACCTGGATGTCCTGACCTCCTTGTGGGCATGCATGGATTCACATGCTTACGTGCATACACCACACACATATAAAATACACATGCACAAAGAGTCTCTTTATTCCTTCTGCTCTGGAACCTAGCTTATGAGAGGACAGAGAAAAATGAGAAAAGAAAAAGCAGTCTTTGGAGAGTCAAGCCCAGGACAATTCAAAATCAAATGCAGTTCATGTGGTTGCTCAGAGTCGGATGGTGGGCACACTGCTGACGGATCAGCTACTTCCCCTTTATAGCTGCAGCAGGGTTTCACCGCTTGCATGTAGCACTGAAATCAGTACTTGTCTTATAACGCCAAACAACATAGCACTGGGAATAGGCAAATAAAATTCGAGCCTTTTTCTAGGTCTAAAGCAAAAGGCCATTATCTCAATCCACGTGGCAACAGTCTATATTTCATGTAGGCAGCACTGAAAAGCTAACTAACCAGAAAGGTCCTTGCCACGTGGCAGTAGAAAAGTATGAACTCTCTGTATCCTAAAGCACGCTTGTGGACATGGTGCCGCACACTTGTAATCCCAGCACATGGAGGCAGAAGCAGGATTTCAAGACCAGCTTAGTCTTCACAACAAAACTTGATTTCAAAAGTTTTTAAGATAGACACATGTATGTATGAATATCTACATACACACATGTGTGTATGTGATGTGTCCTCAAGATTCTTTAGAAATATGAACTGTCTGAAAAATCATATCTCTTTATTCTCCTTTTCACTTCTTCATAACAGGACCAAAGAGTTAAGACTTTCTTACAGGTAGGATTTTAACACAGAAAAAAAAAAATGAAAATAATAATAAGCCAGAGTGAGACAGTTCCAGGTCTAGAGAACATATCTCTTTGAAGATCCAGGAGCTGTGATCCCAGAAGGATCTGAGCACTCTTCCTTGATAACATTACAAGAAACAGACTGCTTTACAGTGGCCTGTGAAAGGTCAACTACTTCCTGGATAACTTCCTGGTTAGACTAGTTCCTCCTGTGCTTTAACTTGAACAGGTGCCTAAAACAAGGAAGGTCTCACGGGTGCTTCTGAAACAGAGCAAAACAGAACTTCCGTTTAAGTGGTGGACACTCAGGACAGGTCCGGTGGCATCAACAGTGAATTAACTGGGAGAAATAAAGGAAAACTATCCAAGGAGGCCAGTCAGAAGAAATACTAAAGCACAAAAGGTTTGCATTGTCTTGTTTTTTTGAGACAAGGTCTCACATTGCTCATGCTAGCCTCAAATTCTCCATGCAGCCAAAGATGGCCTTGACCCTCCTGCCTCCACACCCATGCATTTGGAACTACAGGCATGTACCACCATGCTCACTTTAAGTCTTTGAATTTTAATCACATGTTACAACTGAAACTATTTCCAAAAATGTTAAGGACAAAAAATAAACTAATCAAGAACATCTCTATCTGAACTCATTTTAAAAACTAACTCATTGCTGTGAATTTCACTGGGCATTAAACAAAAAAGTCTTGTGATCAGTGTGTGTTAGGGAGATGTATTTGGCATTGTATACATATTTTAAACCATATATTTAACTATGGTGATAAAAACAACACCATATTTGGGGCTTGCCTTATAATATAGCAACAAAGAAGAAAGGAAACAAAACGAAGGACACGTGAAGCAAAAAAGCTACTTTTAGTCAAATAAGCACGTATATGTAGGTGTTCACGATGCCATATTTGTCTCAAAATATTTGTTGATAATATATTTGAAATATTTCATCATAAATTCACATAAAGTTCTACACAACAATATCCTATGAAACATTACTAGTAGCTATATTTCTTTGGATTATGGGATGGCAGAAATCTGTTATTTTTTTCTTTGACATTTTTAGTATTCTACAATTTCTTTACGACAAGTATGTATTATGTTTAAAACAAAAAAATCTATTAAACATTAATATACTAGATTTAAGAAAAATTAGAGGAGATAACGTTTGTGGAGTGCACTTCTTCTCCACAGACACGTACCTTCCTACCATATGGTTACAGACAGCGAAGAAACACCGTTACAGGTCCACGGCACTGCGGATGCAGCTTAGTGGTGGGCAGCTTACCAAGCACCTATAAGGCCAGCACCTGTTCCTAGCGCCTCTATAATTCTTAGAAAAATGTCTCATGAGCAAGAAAGGGGGTAACCCTAAAGAGTTATTAGCATAAGTGGGAAATTTTCTTGTATTTAATTAAATATGCATTTTTAAATAAAGGATGATAGTTTATACTGAGCAATCATATTTTCCAAGTGTATTTTACTAAAATGGCATTCTTCTCAAAGCTTCTAATTGCTTCTCTTTCAAGATCTCAACAGTTCCCACTTGCTCTTGTATGCAACACTCTATGTGTAGCCAGAAAACTTAAAAACCTCAAATGAAAGTAAGATCTCTCTTCAACAAGAAAAGTACATATTAACCCCTAAGAAATAACTTTCTTCCCCAGGTTTCAACTGTTCATTAACATTTTAATAACAGACATTTTGAAATTACTACACAATACTTTTTCCACCATCATGAAGAAAACAGAATTGTCCTTGAAACAGTTATAGACTCCTCACACCACATAAAATACAATGCTCTTCACCACGCCAGTCTCTTCCCTCTGATTGGTAGCTGCAGACACTTTCTATTGCTATGAATGCACAAATACACAGCAATTCTGGCCACGTGAGGATATAAAGTCCCCTCCACCCTACTGTTAAGCCACAAATAAGTACTGTTTTCTGATACTGAGCCAAAAGGAAGTTGGTCTGTACCTGGTTCTAAACTGTGGCTTACACATTAAATGAAAAACCATGAATGCAGATTAGCTCTACAGAGCCCATCAGAAGTTAAAGAAGACTCCATTAGAAACAAAGGAGGCCTGCTTGTTGCTTACAGCCATTATACAAGTGTTAAGGCTAAGATTCCACCCTCCTCAAGCCCTAAGGAGAAACATGGAAACTGGGATGTGGAGGGAAGAAGCCCATGTGACTATTGGTTTGGAAGAGTACTTGTGAACCTCAGAGCAGGAAGGCAGGTTAGTGATTCCAAAGTCAGCATACGTCACCGTGTCTCCAGAACTCTTCATCCACAAGGGTTCATGTGAAGGCTGTTCTCTCCATTCTTAGCAGCCCTGCTCAATTCTCAGTAAGCAGTTAGGCTAGCCTCTCTCAGTTAGAGGCTACGTTAGCCATAGTCAGCTCTGCATTAGCATATCAGATCTGAAAGGCATCCTCTAAATGAACAACCAATCTTCCCCAAGCTGCTCTTTAACTTTTGAGTATTTTTAATAAAGACTCATAAAATGATTAATTACACAAAACAGAAGGAAGTAGAACTACAGTGATGGATATGAAAAGTTCGAGATCTGCCAAGTTATAATATGCTTCCTCTTTCCTGTGAACCAGCTGTCCTACAAGTGAACACCTGGGGGCTCTTTGGAACACAATTTGGACAGATTTGAAACAACAAATCTGTCTGCCTAGACAGAGACAGAGCTATAGAGAATATCAATGACACCAGTTATTTTCCTTTTTTTCATGCAGTGAGAAGTAGATGTCAAAAAGTCAAAGACAAAAATAGCCGCTAATATAAAATGATAGCTCTGACATTATGCACATGCATACAACTAGATGATATATGAAAATAAAAATAGATCTGATATAGTTATAGCAATTTCTGATATTTTGATATTACTTTCTGTAATAAAGTAGATCAGTCTCATTTGTTCATTCAGTTAAGAAAAACGAGGCAGAGTTAACAAGAAGTGTCTGTCTTTCCTGTGAACCTCCCTAGATCTAGAATCACCTAGGAGAAAAGTGAGGCACGTTTCTGGGTACATGTGGGAGGGTCTTCCCAGAGAAGGTTAAATAAAGGAAAAGGAGGCCCACTGTGCATGAGGATGACACCCTCCTCTGGGGGTTGGGGGAGCTCCAACAGAAAAAACGGGGAAGAGAAGGCACCAGTGAGACGCTGGCATTCTTTGTTCTTTACTTCCAGGTCCACCATGACATGAACTGCTCTGCTCCTGCAAGCCCTCCTGGTCAGGATGCAGGGAACTCTCTGAAATTCTGGCCCAAAATTTATATTTCTTCCTTTAAATTGATTTGTCTGGCATTTCATCAGAGATATGCAAAGGCCAAGGGTACAATATTTAGCAAACTTTTTATTTACAGAGGAGCATTAAATTACAAAAACCAGACTTTTCAACTCTACCAAAAAGCTACAATTGAGCTATTCTGCCATTCTCAAAACTATAAATTAGTACTAGACATGAGAATAGATTATAGTACATGTTTTGAACACAAAACCTTTGGGTAAATTCAACACACATTACTGATCCATGTAGGGCTGCAAGTTTTCCTTCTAAATGATGTCTGACATACACAGACAATCAGGACACAGGCTGCTCTTCAAAAGTTTATGATATAATGATGCAGACAAACACAAACAGCTATTATTCAAGGTGGAATCAAATGCAAGAATCAACAACTAATTCCAGTTCTGGAGAGCGAAGAAAGCATTAAAAATTGCCAATAGGGTGAATCTTAAAGAATGAGCATAAGGAGGCTAGAGTAATGGCTCAGTGGTTTGGAGCGTTGACTTGCTCGTACAGAGGTCCTGAGTTCAATTCCCAATACATAGTAACTCACAACCATCTGTAACTTCAGTCTCGGGGGATCTGACCTCTCTGCACTGCACATATGAAGGGAAAACACTCACATATATAAAATTTTTTAAAAGAAAAATTTTAAAGAAGAATGAGTATAAGAATCAGGCTGTAACTCTGGATACCAAGGAAACTGAGACAGAAGGGTCTTCCTGGCCTACACAGTGAGCTCAAACCAGCAGGCACTGGAGATGGGGCTCCACGAAAGAGTGCTTTCCTAGCACACAGAAGACCCTGGGTTCGAGCTCTAGTACCTCAAAAATAAAACAAAGAAGTCAGTCCACAGCAGCACAACCTCAGCCAGCACAGCTCCATGACCTTCACGGTGACCCTCTGAGCAAAGCAAAGGCACAGGCCAGACCAAGCTAAAGAGAAACATAAACACAGGAGGAAATGCATAATAGAATACCTAGGCAAGGTGAATTATTTGCTTCAGCTAAAACATGTGCAGCAATAGGAATGGAATTTAATACAGAATAAAACAAAATTGGAAATGCCGGGCCGGTATAAGACAAGTTTCAGACGAAAGCAGCTTAAATTGGAACATTTAACTTGCTTCGCAAAATTTCAGGGAAAATAACCTAGCAAAAGAATAGGGTTTAAAGACAAAAAAAGACTGAGGCCAGATAAAGACCAACATGAAAAGAACTTTGAAACCAGGCATCAATAATTCCAGCAGAACATAGGTCAGCAATGGCAGGCACTGCAGCTACCTTGGCAAGACCATTTGTCATTTGCTAGCGGGTCACCGCGTTTCTAGTTATGATGCGCCCAGTGTTAGCCACATGGTCCAGCCCCTTGAATAATCTCAGCACCTCTCCTGGCACCCTGTGTGAGACATGAGCGCGCTCGGTACCTTCACTCTCCCAGGCCTGTAGCTGGTCTTGATCTCTGGTAGCGCTGCCCAGAACCTCCCGAGGCACAGGCTCCATTCGCGCATCCACCTTTTCTTGGTGCGAGGAATGATCAAATCCTCCAATGGCCTTCTGGAAAAATGAGTTCAGCTCTTCAAAGTTCATGGCCTGGAGCTCCGCATACAGTTCTGCCTGCTGGGCTTCTTCCAGCTCATTCCAGAATTGCAGCAGGTGTTCTTGCCCAGCTCTGGACAACCTGAGTTTGAGCTCGTTAACATTCATGGCGCTCCGGCAGTGAAGCTTTGTGAAAACAGAGTTGTGAGGGCTGTGAACCAAAAGGAGAAAAGGAATTAAGAACGGGCCCAGGCACAACTCCAAACCTGCGGAGATCTTTTTCCTTACTGAAAAGTCATATGCACAATAATGACATTTTGGTCAACAAGACCACTTATTTGACAGTGGTCCCATGAGATGATATCACCTCATCCTAGCTACCTTAGAATATATTATGTATGATGTTTACACAGTAATGAAATGGCCGAATGACACATTTCTCAGTACATCATTAAGCTATATATAACGTTTCTTAAAAACTCAATACTTATATATATATATATATATTATATATTATATATACTTATATATATATATATAAGTATATATATACTTATATATATATATATATTCTGCCTCTGTGACACTAAATATTTGTGAAAGTGCAAACTTAGAAGACTGTAATAGCTAGCATTTATGTGCCAGCCCTATACGAAGCACTTTACTTACAAGTCTCATCTAACAATGTGCCACTCTCCATCACCTGTAACTGTTAGCAGTCTTCATACCGAGGAGATTCTAGCGCTCGGCCAGTGGAGTGACACATAAGCCCACGCAGTCTCGGTCACGCCACTGTCACTCTTCACGTCTGTTGCCACTGTACTACTCCCCTCAACACTAAGCTACCTCTTCCTATTCCCACTGTTCTCCTTTGCCTCTAATGATGGAAATAACTACTGTCATGTTCAGAGTACAGCAATCTTCGGGAGTACAGGACCACCTATAACCATGAAAAGTATATTTCAATAGCAACTTCCACAGGGAAATCACATCCATTATCTACGCACTAAAAACATGGACCCTGGGTGGAAAAAAAGTGATGCTCACATAACAATCAGGGAGACGACCACGTTAGTCACAAATATGAGCACTCTATGATCACAAAGCAAAATCTTACACTGACAGTGCTAACAGGTAAATGTGTGAAGAAATATTTCCCCCTAAAAGGTAAGAGAGTAAAGAAATACTTACCCTGTCACCTACTGACAGATGCAAGATCTGCGATAAGCAGTGCTGGGAAAAGTTCACAATCTAGCTGTACCTTCAGGGTCAAACAGACTGCTTAGATAAGAGCGGGGAAACAAGGTGACCTTGACAGTCCAGGACGAGAAGATAGGAAACAGTCAGAACGTGAAGGCCTAAGCTCAGTGACAGGATATGGTATAGGGCAGGGCTAGCCCATGAAAGCCAGGCAATGGATTGTAGAGCAAAGGGTAAGCAACAGGAAGCCAACAGTGGAATGCTACACCAGGCACTACTATCATGTGCCTTACAAAGATGAGAGAAAGAAGCAATGGTACAGAATACACTGTAAAGAAAGACAGCTAGAAGGAAAGAAAGCTAAAACACAACTGTGGGCGTGAAAAACCAAGAGGACCAATTAGAATGGCTATCATAAGGCAAACAAACAAACACGGATGAGATGGCTCAGCAGGTAAAGGCACTTGCCTCCAAGTCTGAGGACCCGAGATCTAGCCCCAGGACCCACATGATGAAAACAGAGAACTGATTTCCATAAGATGTTCTCTAGCGTCCACACACACAAAAACTTAAAAAATAGAAACGTAAAAAACTTTTTAGAAACTTTTAAAAAAAATGACAACAAATGCTAGTAAACATGCACAGGGGTGGGGTGAGGTGGGAAGAGGAATCTTCTTGTAATCCTAATAGAAACATAAACTAGTGTATCCATTGTAGAAATCAGGATGGAGGTTGCTCAAAAACTAAAAGTAGAACTACATAGAAACGGCCGGGAGTGGCGGTGTACACCTGTAATCCCAACACTTGGGGAAGCAGAGGCAGGTGGATCTCTGTGAGTTCGAGGCCAGCCTGGCATACAAAGCGAGTCCAGGACAGCCACGGTTACACAGAGAAACCATGTCTCAGGAGGGAAAAAAAACTACCATAGGATCTAGCTATAACCACTTCTAGGTATCTAAGTCAGCACAAAGGGATACCTACTTGCAAATGCACAGTTCTTGCTGAGAGATGTTCATAATAGCCAAGATACAGAACCATCCTAGACACCGATCAACATATGAACTAATAAAGAAAATATATCTGTACCAATGGGATTTCATTCAGTCATAGAGAATGAAATATCATTTTCCAGAAAATGGAGAGAACTAGAGACCATTAGTGAAGAAAGTCAAAACAGACAAATATTGCATTTTTTATTCATACGCAGACTCTAGATTTAAAACGCACACACATATACACATGTACATATGCCATGAAAGTAAGAGGAACTGGGTGGAGGGGGTTCCTAAAGAGAGTAGAATGAGAAATGAACAGACCAAATATCTATTTCTCTGTATGCAGAATCTAGACTTAACTATTAACGCCGATTTATACATATGTATGTCATGAAAGCAGAGGGAGACTATTTGAGAAAAGGGGACTCAGAAGGCAATAGGAAAACAAATATGAACTCTGAATAATGCTACATGTCTAAAGACGGCATAATGATATCCATTGTTTTGTATGCTAAAAACAACCACAAAACAAAAAACCAAGGGTATAAAGCAGACTAGCTGCAGGGGGATATATTTGAGGCTCACTATTAAGAAACATCATTACATTCCAACTGCTTAGATACAGGGGTTAAAAAGGAGTACCAAACAAGCAACCTCTTCTCTCAGGATGATGAACAGTGGTAGAGAGCATTCAACAGCCCATCTGCATCACTGAGCTGCCCCAGGCCTCAGGTCCTTTACATGTAAAATGAGATGACCAACAATTTCTACCTCATCACAACCATTCAGCATCAAACACCGTTTACAAACTGTGAAGAGACCCTACACCTTGTGTCCATCAAGACAATGGCAATAACAGTATTATGGCTTTTGCAACCAAAGGCAGCACACCAGGCTCACCTACTGCAACACCAGACAGCAAAGTCAAAGAAGTTCCCTTCTTGCTCCTGTGGCAAGAAGGCAGCAGACACCCAGGAGACCCAGGTCACCTGCACTTCCTGTATCCGTAAAAAGTCTTGTAACATAAAAACAGACCTTGGTGCAACCCCAGAGCCACCTCTTGCACCAGGCATACCTAGAGGCACTCCAGAAGCCCATCACAAAGCTGTCAGACTTGGGAACAGATGGACATTCCCAATTTTATTGTCTACACCAAGTCATAAATACTTTCAACGCCAGTGTCTATAAACTGGGAATATAATTATCATACAAGGCTGAGGCCTAACTTAAATAATCTTCACAACAATGAGAAAACGAGGCTCTAAGAAGTTATATAATTTGCCTCGGGCTACATTACTAGCACCTAGAAAGATGGGAATTTAAACTCAGATGTATGTGACTCCCGGCCTGTCCTCTTTCTCCTCACAAAAGCAGAGGGAATACAAAGAACCCAATGAGAGGTCTCACTTAAATACAGGCAGTATAATTTGGTGACAACCATCACTGAGCTTTAGAATCAGACCGACTGGTTCCTACCTCAACTCTACCATGGTCCAAGTTAGTGATTTTGCTCTAGATATTTAATCTTTCAATGTTCCAATTTTCCATGTCTACAAAATGCAGCAAAGACAGTTCTTAGCCAGGTGGAGTAGTGAATGCCACAATCTTAGCATCTGTGAAGATGAGGCATGACGGAGAATCTGAGGATCCTTTAGGCTAGAGTAAGACTGTGTCCATGCCACAGAGCATGACCCTGTCTTAAAGGCATAGAAACAAACATAAAAAGGAGCATTGACCTCTAAAACTAAGGGTATTCATGACTTAATAAGATGAAAAGCAGTTTTCAAAGTGCCTAGGACATCGAGAAGCCTCTATAAAATACTGTTAAAGAGGTGAATCTGAACTCGACAGCACTAAATCACCTTTCAAACATGGCAAAGCTATTACAGAAGTTGGACAAAGCTAAAAAAGTTTTATCAAAGATACAAGAAAAGAAACCCTACTCAATGGAGCAATAAGAAAAATGCCTCCAGAGTAGTATCTTCAGAGAAGATCAGGACATGCGTTACAGGAAAAAGGCTGCTACAGTCGGATACAGAAGGACAGATTCTGAGAATCAGATCCTTATCATCTGAACATCACAGAGCACAGTGAGCAAACATGGAGGGGTAATCACCAGCATGATTCTTGATGGAACCAAGACCCATAGGAAACACAAGACGAATGGGCTGTTGCTAGTAGAACACACACGGTTTTACGGTCAACTTTTACAGGTTTACTTGTAGTACTCACCAAGTATGTACCAACGAGCCCTGCTATATTACAAGGGCAATGACTTCATTAGGAAAAATTTCATTTCCAGCATAATCTATGGGCCCTACATGGTTTGCTCTGTTGTGACACAAAACTACAGAGAGCTGTGATTGATCCTTAATCACCCTCCTCCCTATGCAAACAGGTTACCCATAAAAACTGCCTTTTCATGAGTACATGTGATAACAGCGAATTTAAGAAGGAAAGTCAGCTTTCATGTGTGGTTGTTAATTCATTCACCAAATAGTTAATGTGCACTTAACGCCCATCAGACATCGACCTGAGTGCCAGGGAAGTAAAATGAAGAAACAAATGCATTCTCACTCGATACGGGAGACAAGTGTGTAAAAGGACAGGAGAAAAGGCTATGAAGAAACATAAACAGGCAAAGAGACAGGGGCGGTAGTGGAGACTAGGTAAAAAGTAAACACCCTTGGTAGAGGTGCACACCTTTAATTCCAGCACTTGGGAGGCAGAGAAAGATAGATCTCTGAGTTCAATGCCAGGGCTACACAGAGAAACCCTGTCCCCAAAATACAAAAGTAAAAAGAACGTGCTTCAACTGATGTCTAAGTTTCACATGTTATATCACTTATTTTTTTAAAGCATTTAATGAGATAGTTGGCGCATGTACAAAATCCTCAAAGTTTGTTTTTAACTAATTAAATAAAAAATATGACAACAGGAAAGGTAGATTTGTAGTATTTTCCAAGGAAGGGTTCTCAGTGTCTCATGTTTGGCCCTGTTTTGACTTGAGGGAGCATCTTGTAGTCAGAACATCATTGGAACGTATGTAACCAAAGAAGTGGTCCTAGTTCTTGGTCCCCTGCTCCCAGTCATCCTCTCTGTACAAGTAATTTGACCTTGTACAAGTGATTCACTTCCCAGTGTATGTATTTCCTCATGAAGGTAAGAAAACCCAGCCCTTTTCATATATACTCAAGATTCAAAAACAAAGAGACTCTTCTACTAAAAGTATATGCAAACATACTATGACAAATATTCAGTGGAACTGTTCCTTTAAAAGTCCTTCAAAGATGTGCAGACTGTTCTCTTTGAGTTCTGGGCCAGCCTGGTCAGAGTGAGTTCTAGGATAGTGAGAGAGAGAAAGAAGAAAGAGAGAGAGAGAAGGAAGGGAGGGAAGGAGGGAGAGAGGGAGAGGGAGAGAGAGAGAGAGAGAGAGAGAGAGAGAGAGAGAGAGAGAGAGAGAGAGAGAGAGAGAAAGAAAAGAAATCATTCAATAAATACCTTTCCTTTTTAGGTGCTTGAAAAAAAAGTGTTCATGTTAATAAAATAATTCATGGTAAACTTTGATATCTGGGCCCGGAATAGCAGAAGACTACAAAGGTTACCAAAATCATATCTGCTCCTTTACACGTTATGCAACACTCATAATAAGCACGGTTTCTATTTACCTGACATAGCTATAACCATACAACACCATACGTCCTGCTGACGCTATTAAGAGGGATGTGTTTAAATAAATGGTATATAGCAACAAAGAGAATTTTAAAAGACATAGAGTTTTATATTAACAACAAAAATCTAAGCTAAAACTCTGCACTAGAAATTATGACTACATTTGGTATGTGCCTACAACCTCACACACCTGGATCAACGCAAATAGACAAACCATTATCAAGCATGCCTTTATTAGAACTTAAATGACACATTAAAGAAATCCAGTATTTCCCTTTTCCTACTCTCCACTCCCCATCTCCCTCTCCGCTCCTGCTATATGTCCTCCAAATGGGTTAATAAAGCCCTTTTGAAAGGAGGAAAAACAAACAAAAACCAAAAAAAAACCCGGTATGGAGCCCATGGTAGTAGTGGTGCGCGCCTTTAGTCTCAGAACTCCCGGGGGCAGATGGATCTCTGTGAGTTGGGGCCAGCCTGCCTGTTCTACAAATTGAGTTCCAGGACTGCCAGGAATACACAACGAAACCCGTCTCTAAAAAACCAGAAAGGAGGAAGAAGTAAAGAAAAAGAAAAAAAAAAGGTACAGAGACTTGAGTCCTAACCACTAACAGCACAAGACTACGAGGTCTTTCCCCGCAGCCAAGTGAGTCAACTAATAGTGGAAGAGACAGATGCCTTCAGTTCCCTGCAAACTCTTGGGTCCAAGCCCGAGTGAACTTCACCTCCAAGTCCCTACCCTTTCGCCTCACATAAATACATACACATTTAGCATAATCACTACCACCCGATTTCAGATTTCATAAGTAGTGTACCAGTGAAAGCCAGCCTCGGGCCAAATCTTTAAGAGCAGAGCGTACGCGTGTTCTCAGCCCTCCAGGCCCATCCTTCTCCCGGGCCAACTAAAGGGAAACCCTGAAATCTGAACCTCTCCCGCTATCGGTGTCGAGCGAGGCGGGGAAGCGGCGAGCGGGTCCGGGGCCAGCCACAGCCCCCACTGGGACCCCCTACCCTTTTCAAAACACTCCAACTCGCTTTCCCCTGACAGTCCCGGCGACCACTTACTCCCACCGGTGACCCCCACAGATAGCCTCGGACCCTCGGGGCTCCTCTTCCCCATTCGGCGAGGGGCCGTTTTCAACAGCACTGACCCGCGCCGGGGTCTCCATCACCGCCCCAGCCTGTTTTCCCGGGTCCCCGCCCCGCCGCGACACTACCCACGCCCCTCCGGAGCTCCGGGCAGCCGGCGCCCGGCACTGCGCGGCGACGCGTGGCCCGGTCCGCGCGCCTGCCGTGGGAGCGCGCGCGTCCAAGGCGGGGGGTGGGGGGGTCCCTACCTCCCGCGGCTCGACCCGGCTCCGGCTCCTTCGGCTCGGCTACTCGCCGGCGTCCCGCGCCCGCCCGGAATATATACCGTCATCCGGGGGGGTCCGGGGCGGCGGGGCGGGCCGCGAGTAGCGGCCGAGGGGAGCGCGGGCCCCGGCCACCCCGCCCCTCTCGACGCGGTGAGTGGCTACGGCCGCGGGGCGGAGCGGAAGCCGGCCGGCCCGACACGTCAGCCACTTAGCGCGGCCAAAGGGGCGGGGCCGGCGGCGGGAAGGCGGAGCCTTACGTCACCCAGCCTCCTGCCCAATAGGATGGCCAGGGGTGCTGTCAGTCCGCGGCACCGCCCCCTCACGCACCGCCGAGGGCGGGGCCGGCCGCGCGCGTGGCCCCGGGGAGGCGAGGCCTGGCGCCACCTTGAGGGCGGAGCGCGGGGACGGCCCTCAGGGTCACCCCGAGTGGATCGCGGCGCCCCGTGCGCAAGCTGTGTCTTCAGGTGACGGGTTTCCGAACGCCCCCGGGTGTGGTTGGGAGAGACCCGCCGGTTTCTGGGCAGAGATCTCTCCCGGGGCGAGCCTGGGACCTCAGGCTAGCTGGATTTGTCACTGGTTCTCCGGATCCCTGCCTGCCGGTGCAGTGCGCCAGGCTTGCTCGGTCCTCGTCTGAGAATCACAGGTGTGGAGCCGGCCCGGTAGTCACAAGTGAAAGAAGAAACGCAAACGAAAGAGACTGGGTGACCCGAGGTCGTGCCAAGTGTGCCAGTCAGTGAGAACGGGTCCAGGAAGCAGGATTTAGCAGCGTGTGTGGACGTTACCTTGCTAGGGGCAAAGAGCCGGTGTGCAACTGTCCTGTTACCGTCGGCAGCGGCTGTGCACAAGCAGGGGACAGTCTGTGCTGTGCAAGATGCGTTTATATTTAAGGTTATGTTGGGTTTCGCAGCTTGTGAAGAGATTCCAACTTGTTGAGATGTCAATAACAACTAAGCATAGCCTGGATCCCAGAGAAAGTCAGTTAGATGGCTTTCTTCCCTCTGGTGGATAGGCTTCCTGGGTTAGACTTTCAATGTTTCCTTAGTCGTCCTTGCATATTCCCATTTCATTCAGACTTTACTGTCAATTTACGTCATTTAGAAATTTTATCATGTAACAAGAGGTGTCATTTGTAAATGAAAAGACAGTTTTCTATTTAATAAGGAACCTTTGTGGCTTTGGGGTCTTGAGATGGCTGCCCAGACAACTAAAGAACATCTTTAACCTCCAGAGGTGAGATGGCTAGCTAGTTAAAGAGCTTGGTGGAGCAAGATCAAGTACGGGTGCGATGTGTTAGCAGTATTTGCTTGGCGTTAGTCCCACATGCCCTCTGCCATCCTGTCAGAATGCCACGTCGCCTGAGAAGCTGTAAAGGCCACCCACAGTGCTGTCGGTAGTGCTAGCTGTGCTTCCTGGAGCAAGAATAACAACAGGGGAGTGTGCTCAGGGTTTCACACTTCCGGTTTTAACCTGACACAATGGGGATTGCCCAGAATCCCTTGCTCTTTACATATGCAAGTCCCTGGGGTTGAAGGAGTCTTCTAAGAACAACCTGGTGGCAACGGCATTCAATAAAGAGCATATTGTTCAAAATGCATTCATTGAGTTAGTCTATGCTAGACCTTATGATAGATACCACAGAGGAACCAAGAGTGTTTCCTGGAGGCATTTTTAGTACAGCAAAAAACACTAGGCAGGTAGCTTTTCCTTTTCCAAAATGGAGGGCCGTGAGGGCAGCAGCAAATGCTCAAATGAAGGCCCTCAGAACTCAGACAGAATAAAGAGATGAATGACATTTCGCTCCAGAACAGGCCCACAGTTTCCAGAAGGAGCCAGTGATCACCTCATGCTTCTGTAAACGGCGCTTAGGTACTCAATCACCATGAGAGAAGCTGTTATGCTTTCTCATTGGCAGCCTTGGCGCCTTTGCTAACTCCTGTTACCTCATTGATACTAATAATTTCTTGAAATACTAAGAAATCTGTTCATAGATTTTTTTTTAATTGGGAAGGAAAATACCTAAGAGTTGCTAATAAATACACTCTGAATTTTAAGTATCAAAATGGAATACTTGCTAAAAGGTACATATTTTTTTAGTAATGTGAGCTCAACACAGTTTTTAAAAAAATAAACAGGAAATACTTTCATCTATTAGGTGGGTGGGGACAGATATTTAGATGGATATTATAAGATCTGGGGGGAAAAAAAAGCACCAAAATTCAATTCACACAAAACTGAGAAAATAGCACAATACAGTTTACAGAGTTGGAATGGGAAAGGAGAAAGTGCTAGCATACAATAATGAAAGTAAAAAATGTTAACTGAAAAAAAGGGAAAAGAAAAAGAAGTAGAATAGTTACATGGTAAAACTACAGATAAGGCTGGGGATATAGCTCAATGATAAGAGCATTTACCTAGGGTGTATAAGCTCAACCCCCAGAAACACATACACACAGACAAAAAAGTAATATCATGATATGAGCTTTATGTTTATTATTGTTATACATATTAGCTATACATATTAATGAGTTTCCTTTCCACATATCTCTTTTTATTATATTTTCCATAAATAGATGAGGTAACCTCCCTCTGGCCTTCTGAGAAAAGATGCTCTAAATGAACCATTGTGAAACAATTTAAAATTTGAAAGTATCATATATTAATAAGAGGTTTTATGTGTTTTTCTATGAGGACAGTGGGATTGTGGTGATGTTTATATTATTTTGGGTGGACATGTTTGTTAAAATAAAGATGAGGCTTACAACAGGTTTTCTATAAAAGGGGTTTATTAGGAGAGAGGGGGAGCGAGAGTGGGCCATGATGGGGGGGAGAGAGAGATAGAGGAGAGGAGGAAAAGGGGGGAGCCCATAGAGAGAGAGAGGAGTAAGAGAGAGAGTAAGAGTGGAGTAAGAGAGAGAACACTTGTCCTGTCCGGTTGTCCCTTTTAAGGTCAGGTAACTACTAACCACGCCCCCAGGTGTGGCCACCTGGCTGGGTGATACAAGATGACATTATAAGTTGCTAGGTAACCCAGAAGCAGGTTGTTTCAGAATACTAACAATGTTTTGCTAAATTGTAAATCACTTTAACTTTGTGAAATACGCTGCTTAACAACAAAAACAGCCACTTGTCTTGACTGATTTCCCCAGGGACTTGTCAGACATGTGCCAGTCTACCCACATGTTCTTGTTTCTCAGAATCTGGTATGACACACCTAGATTTTTTTTTTTCAAAGTGTGCTGGGATTTGAGGCTGCCACACTAAAGGAGTCTTCCCGTCACTGTCCTGAGCACGATGCCTCAGCTGGTTCCTGGAGCTTTTCTCCACAAGATGCACAAACCACCATGAAAGCCTGGCTCAGCTCAGACTGGGTCAGGGAAGAGCCTGAGCACTTATGACATCCCTATTTCCAGGAGGGTGCAGACAAGTGGGTGGTGGAGTGACCAGCAGTTTGACTCTCTGCTGACAGTTTCCTAGGACGTAAGGACTTCATTCCCTTAGGAGATGATACAGCCTTAGCTCACCACTCCTCCCACACGTAAATTCTCTGTAGTTCAGGGTGTGTTTTGGAACATTGTGAAATGAAGAAAACACCCAGTTAAATGCCAGGCTTTTCGACCAGACTTTTCACCTTCCTAACATTTATACAGTCCTTCAGGGGATTCCGAGCTAGACAGTTTATCTAGAATGTGTGGGCTGCTGGGAGTGATACACACCAATGAGTAAATACACAGCCCTTCAGAACTGACTCTAACCTAAGAATCATGCAAGTCACTGCATGAAATAAACTGCTAAGTAAAGAAGAATGCCAGCGTGTGATGACTCCAGGGAGCGCAACACTGGAGGAACCCTCATGGAGGCAAGGTTTTGCACAGCGGTAGAGAAGACTCTGAGTTCCATCCCTGGGGTGTTGGCTAGACACCATCTGGTCTGCCCCTTAATGAACACAGACTTGCCAAAAAGGAAGTGATTTACTTAAGGACAAAATCGATAGGAAGACTAAAAGCAAGATTTGAAGTCAAGCTGTTACTATATAGCAGCATTTCTTTAAAGGTAATGAGTGTGAAAATAATCCAATAATTTAAAAGGTCAATCAAGATAATACACTACTCTGATTTTTTTTTCTTGAAACTGAGTGGTTTGTGCTGTGGTAGTTATTCTTCAATGTCAGCTTGACAAGAATCATCACGGCATTTTTGTGAGGGGTTCTTTTAGATTAGGTTGGAACTTACCCTAAATATAGTAGGCAGCACCATTCCATAGGCTGAGGTGCCTATGCATAAAAAGAAACAAGGGAGGCAAAAGGCATCACTTATCTCTCTCTGCTTCCTCACCATGGACACACCAGATCGGCTGCCTGGTGCTCTTGCCACCACATCCTCCCTGCCTTGACAGACTGAGTCCCTTTGAACTGTGAGCCAAGACAGACCCTTCTTTCTTCAGGCTGCCTGTATCAAGTGTTTTGTCTCAACTGTGGGACAAGTAACTAAGACAGCACCATTGCAAATTCTAGGTCAGATACTGAATGCTTAAGCTTGGGAAGCTGCCTGTCTGGAACTTCTTTTTTAGACAGCCTCACGGCGATGCTGTCTCCAGATGATGATATCTGACTTATGGATGAAGCTAGAATAAAGATATGTTTTGTTCCAAACCTGCCTCTCCACACATGTAGTAGCTGCTGAGCCACCCACCTCTGGTCTGTTATACAACTGTCCATAATACTGTCTCTAAGGTATAAATGTTTTTCAAAAGGCTATTTAGATTTATTGTGTGGTTTACTTGGATAAGTCTCAACTCAACACAAGTGGTGTATATTTCTAAGATATTTTTGGAGATATCTCTTAGTCTCATATTTTGTCTTTAGAAATCTCTATATATTAAATTTGCTTTGTGTTTTTCAGGTAAATAAATTAATGAATTTATTTTCTGTGTATAAATGTTTTTGTTTTGTTTTTGTTTTTATTTGCTTTTTGAGACAGGGCTTCTCTGTTAGCTCTGGCTGTCCTTGAACCCACAGAGATCACCTGCCTCTGCTGGGATTAAAGGTGTATGCCACAATGCCTGGCTCTTATGCACCATTTTCATTCCTGCTTCCTGCAGAGGCCAGATACAGATGTCTTTGAACTGATGTTTGGGTGCTAGGAATTGAACTCGGGTCCTTTGGAAAAGTGGTCCATGACTGCTCAGCCATCTCTCCAGCCCCTATAGGTAATATCTTTAAATACGAAAGTTTAAAAAAAATATGCTCTATCTTCTACAAGCATTTTTTGTTCAAGGCCCCATACCTTCCCTTGGTCTGTGTCATTTAATATTAGTTAAGAAAGGACTTAGGATGCAATGAAAGTCTCCAACAATGCATAGAATTAAACTATGGAAGTATGATCTTAAAGCTTCCTTAGTGGGTTCCCCAGTAAGTGGAACAGGGACTGTCTCTGACATGAACTCAGTGGCTGGCTCTTTGACCTCCCCACCTCCCCCCACCCCCGCAACCTGAGGGAGGAGCAGCCTTGATGAGCCAGTCCTGATGAGACCTGATAAGATAGGGTCAGATGGAAGGAGAGGAGGATTTTCCCTATCAGTGGATTTAGAGAGGGGCAGAGAGAGATGAGGGAGGAAGGGTGGGATTTCGTGGGAATGAGGGAGGGGGCTACAGCTGGGATACAAAGTAAATAAACTGTAATCAATATAAAAATAAAAATTAAATTAAAAAATATTTAAAAATTAAAAAAAAAAAGCTTACATGGAAGAAATATGCTGTGCATGAAAATAATCTCAGAGCTCGGTGGTGGCACATGACTTTACTCCACAGCATTTGGAAGGCAGAGGCAAGGGGATCTCTGTGAATTTAAGGCCAGCCAGGGCTACACAGAGAAACCCTGTCTAGAGGGAGACAGAGAGAAGGACAGAGAGGGGGAGGGAACGGAAGCAAAAGGAAAGGAAAAGGGAAAGGAAGGGAAGGAAAGGAAAGGGAAATAAAGAGCTCATTGAGACTGAACCACCAACCAGAGAGCATCCATGGGAAGAGTCTAGGGTCCCACCCCCACATATATAACAGATGTGGGACCCCTAACAGCAGGAGTAGGGACTACCTCAGACTCTGTTGCCTGCCTTTGGATCCCTTTCCCCTAACTGGACCACCTTGTCTAGCCTCAGTAGAAGGTGCGCCCAGTCCTACTTGATAAAAAGTGGACTGATATCCATGGGAGGTCTCCCCTTCTCTGAGAAGAAAGAAAGGGGTACATGGGGGAGGGAGCGGAGGTAAGAGGGACTGGAAGGAGAGAAGGGAGGAGAAGTTCTGATCGGGATGTAAAGTAAATAAATAAATTAACTAATGAAAAAAAGAACAAGAACAAGTCAAAGACATGGCTACAAGAATAGACAGAGAAAACTAGGCAACCATGACATCTGGTCTGACTTGCTGGCTTTAAATTCACAACTGAGGCAAAGTTGATGTCTCGCATGTAAAGGTGCTTGCCATCAAGCCTGAGAGCCTGAGTTCAATCCTTAAGTGGAAGGAAAGGCTGTCATTTAAAATGTAATCCATAACCATTGCACAAATACTATTTAATTTCTCTGGTCCACTCATCCTGCCATTCTCTTAGGTGACTCCTATTTTTTTCCTGAGACTTCTATTATTTCTCACATACTTACTCTCAACAGATAACCATGTTCTTTCCTTTCAAAGACACATGACATCTTAGGATTTTATTGCTGTGAAGAGACACCATGATCACAGCAACTCTTATAGAGAACAACATTCAGTTGGAGCTGCCTTACAGTTTCAGAGGTTTAGTCCATTATCATCATGTCAAGCAGTATGGCGGCATGCAGGCAGACATGGTGCTGGAGAAGGAGCTGAGTGTTCTACATCTTGATTGGCAGGCATCAGAAGGAGACTGTCTCCTTGGGCATAGCTTGAGCATGTAGGACCTCAAAGCCCACCTCTACAGTGATTCACTTCCTCCAGCAAGGCCACATCTACTCCAAAGGCTACACGTCGTAATAGTGCCATTCCCTATGGGCCAAGCATTCAAATACATGTGTACGGGGGCCATGCCTATTTAAGCCACCACGCGTGATAAGAGAACGTTCAGATACCACCACCACATATACCCAACTGCTGTATCTGTGCCTACAGTTTTCCTTCAGGTGTTGATGACAAATTGTCCATGGTCCATCCCACTACCGTTCATGTCAGAGAACAATCTTAGGTGTCATCCTCAGGACCACCTTCCATTCCACCAAGGTTTCCCATGGCCTGGAATTCACCTATCAGACTAGACTGGCTGGCCAGTGAGCCCCAGGGACTGTCTCCAATTTCCTAGTGCTAGATTTTAAGACCAGACCATCATGCTAGCAGAGGCTTCTTCTGCTTCTGCTGCTACTTTGTCGTCTCCTTCTTCTTCTTCTTCTTCTTCTTCTTCTTCTTCTTCTTCTTCTTCTTCTTCTCCCTCCTCCTCATTTTTAGTTTTATTGTTGTTTATATGTGTTTGAATATTTTGTCTACCTGTATGTATATGTGCACTATTTATGGACTTGGTGCCCAAAGAGTTCAGAAGAGGGTGTTTGAGCCCATGGAATGGGTCTTACAAGTGATTGTGAGCTGGCATGTAGGTACTAGGGAAAGGATTCCAACCCTCTGCAAGAGCAGCAAATGTTCTTAACTACAGCCTACCCTCCATCCCCATACCTGACTTTTTGACTGAGTTCTGAGAATTGAACTCAGGTCCTCATGCTTGCAAGGCAAGGATTTTACCATCTGACCCATCCCTCAAGCCATAGTAGGGGTGTCTTATTTGGGCTTTTGGGGTGTGTGTGTGTGTGTGTATGTGTGTGTGTGTGTATGTGTGTGTGTGTGTGTTTTCAGAATTATATTTGCAGGGGAAGTTTGAGACATTGTTTCACTATGTAGTCCATTATGTGGTCTGGAACTCACTAGGTAAATGAAGCTGACCTTGAACTTGAGAGGACCCTCTTTCCTCTACCTCCCAAGTGCTGAGATTACCACCATGCACTACCATGTCCAGCCTTAGATATTCCTCTTTATTACATAAACACTATAAACATTAAAACTTTAAATCTATAAAAGAGGGAAAGGAGGAGGAAGAAAGGAAATAAGGGAAACTCCCTATGGCCTGCCTCAGATAAGAATGTGTATAAACTCTCCAGTTTTTTCCTTACAGACTAGAAATTCTAAGTACTTTCAAAAGAGTATTTACAGATAATTTGCAGTGTCTACCTCCTCCCCCTGTCTTCCCCTGGGGAATGAGAGGAACAATGTGTGTTTTTGAAAACTTGACTTGGTATTTACAAACCACGCCCTGTTCCAGCTGAGCTCATCTCTCCCCAACAAACTTTAGAAATGACAACTTGAGATTTGCTTTGTCTGTGAGCCCAGAACTTACCCAACACCTCACAGAAGCAATTTCTGACAAGGCTTTTCTTAACTGTAAGGCTGTCCATATTCTTGTTTTGAAAGAGAAAGAAATTTCATTGTACTATATTACCAACAAGTAAATTAAATGAGTGAAAAACCATAAGCAGAATAGGTTGACTCCAATAAAAAAGCCTTCTCTGTCCTGGATTCTCTTTATAGACCAGCCTGGTCTCACAGCAATCCACCTTCCTCTGCTTCCCTGAGTGCTGGGATTACAGGAGTGTACTACCATGCCCGGTAAGATTAAATCCTTTAAATGAAAGGAAGGTACAAAATTGGTCAGAGTGGCACATTCCTTTAACAGAAGCTGGTGGATCTCTGAGTTCAAGGCCAGCGAGTTCCAGGATTTCAGGGATACACAGAGAAATCCTCTCTCAAAATAAACAAACAAACAAAAACAAAGAAAAAAGATAGAAAAAAGAAATAGAGAAGAAAGGAGGAATGCTACAAACCAGAGATAATGTCACATGCCTGTAATCTTAGTAGGTGAGGAGGATGGGGTAGGAGGATGGAAGTTTGAAGGATAGCCTGAGCTAGCCCCTATCTCAAGATAGAAAGGAAGATGGACAGGGTATGTATATGCTACGGGGAAGGTGTTAAAATACATGAACTTTGTTCCCCTTAATTTAATTACGACATGAGAAATTTCACTCTTAATCTGTTTTCATAAATTCCAGTGTGTCCTTTATTTATTTATTTTTCTTCTCTCTCTAGAAACTGTCCTATTACTGTCAGGTTTTATTCGGTTCTACTGTAGCCACTAAAAATGCTGTGACATTTTGTTTATAGATGATCACTGCTATTACAGTAAGTGTTGTAAAATTATTTGTTATTGATCATGAAAAGCAACTGAAGGCCACAATTTAAAAGACTGAAGCAATACTTTCCTTGCATTGGCTATTCTTGGTTGTCAGCTTGACTATATCTGGAACGAACTGCAATCTAGACATGGAGGGCACACCTGTGAGAGATGTTCTGCTTGGTTTGAAGTGAGCAAATCCACTTCTTGTCCAGACCTTTGAGTGGGGAAGACACACGATTTTGATCTGGATCCTGAGGTGGGAAGAAACACCTTGAATCTGGGTCACACCTTCTGCTGGAAGCCTAGAGCATGGAAATAGGAAGATTTTGCTCTTTGCCTGCTTGCCCTTGCCTTGCTAGCACATCCATTCCTTCCCTGGCCTTGGGGCCTGCTTTTCTGGGATTCCAGCATATACACAAGACCAGCTAAGACACCCAGCTTTGTGGGACTGAGCAGATACTAGATTCTTGGACTTTCCATTTGCAGCCAGCCATTGTTGAATTAGCTGGTCTGCAGTCTGTAAGTCATGCCAATAAATCCCCTTTTAATAAATAAACAAGTATATAAACAATATATATATATATATATAGAGAGAGAGAGAGAGAGAGAGAGAGATTCAGTCCATAAGTTCTATGACTCTAGAGAGCCCTAATAAATGCATTACACCTGAGTTATTAATAAATATGAGAACACAAATGCAGCTTGTCATATGGCAGTTGGCGGCTGGCACAGCGTATCTGAAGAAAGCAAGGCTTGTGTTAGCAGTACACAACAGAGAATGTGCTCAAGCTTTTTTCTAGCCCCAAAATCAAAGGAGGAAAAGAGAGAAAATACCATTTTCTAATAATTAATTGATAGTATTCTCATTGCGCAATCTCTGTACAATTCATCTAGAAATTATCCTTGATCTGTGTCCTAAATGTAATTTATTGTTGCGAGATCGGAAGAGTTCCAGAGTTTTAGCATTAATTACACTGCTTTGCGATTTAAGCATAGAAAAATACTTTTTCTATTTAAAAAAAGGTTTATTTATTCCAAAATTGGCTTAAATGACATATAGCTATGATTTCTTAGACACACGCTGTGATGCCTTAGGTCTAGCTCATACCTTTGTCAACAAAGCTAAAGTGCTTTTGAATCACTCCGTGGTGTCATGACTTTTCTCAAGAAGCACCGTGGGTGCTGGGGACATGGTGCAGGTGGCTCAAGTCCTTGCTGTTTGAGCATAAATGCATGAGCTCAGTCCCAAGCAGCTGTGATTAAAAGCCAGGCATGGAATCCAGCCCTGAGGAGGTGGAGACAAGCAGGTCATTGGGGCTCACTGGCCAACCAGCCTAATCATCAAGCACCACGTCACAGTCAGAGACCCAGCCTCAAAATCCCAAGTGGACGGTGCCACTTGGAAAGACATCCCAGGATGGCTTTTTTTTTTTTTTTTTTTTTTTTCCTGAAACAGGGTTTCTCTGTATAACCACTTGTCCTGAAACTCACTTTGTAGACCAGGTTGGGCTCAAACTCACAGAGATCTGTCTGTCTCTGTCTCCTGAGTGCTGGAATTAAAGGATGACTTCTTACCTATAAACACACACGTCTCAAAAACAACAGAAACAGCACACACGTAGGTGGGTACGGGGAGGGAAAGAGAAGAGAGGGGAAGTGAGAAAAAAGAAGAGGTAAGAGATAAGAAAAAAGAATTCTAAAATAAATCTACATTTAGAAAGGAAGGAAGGAACACCTGTCACTTTTATCATGCTATTGACAAGTAGTCAGTAATCATTTCTTGAATATAGGATTTGACAAGGTTCAAGCAAACCAGTTTTATGTGGAGTCTGGATTTGGAGGAAGAGCATTCTTTATATATTTGTACCATCTTCTCTCCCTGTGCTTCAGAGAATCTCCAAAGAGAATCCCTAGCACTGCACAATTGAACACGGTGGTGCTCACTGCAACCCCAGCACCTAGGATGAGGAACAGAAAACTCAAGGTCATCCGGTTTGCAATGAGACACATGCAACTGTGTCTCAAAAATAAATACATATAAAATTAAGATGAGAAAAAATTAGAATGCCTTTCTCAGTCTCATTTATGCACATAGTCACCACTTCTGGTCCTCTGGATTTTTCTTCCTATGGATTAGAAATGCCATCTGGGCTATTTCCTTCAACCTAAACCATTTCCTTCAGTGTTTCTTGAAAGCAAGCTTGCTGCAAAGAATTCTCTCACACATATCTAAAGCTGGGAATATATTTAGCTGGCCTTCATTATTTAAAGCATAGCTTTCCAGAATATAAAGGTCACACGTTTCTTTCTGATAAACTTTCATATTCTTGCTGAAACATGCTTCTCACTTTCCACTCAATAAGTCAGCAGCCTCCAGCAAGGAAGCAGGTGCTCTGTACCGAGAGTCCCACCCAGTGGCACCTGGTATAAAATTAGGGGTGGTGGGAGCACCCTGGCAAAACACCACAGGCTCCATGCTCAGCTAAAAAGTGCGGCAGCCTCTCAGAGTAAATGCTCCTTCCTTTGTTATTTGCTTTGGGTCTTTGCCTCGAGCTTGTAAACAATTGCTTTTTTCCTAGATACACGTGTGATTTTGTAAGAGTCTGAGAGAAAGGCTTTCTCACTCTTCTGGTGTGTACAGATTAAGTGTGCTCAAGAGCTTTAACCCTCGAACGGCAGCTGTGGCTCGAGAAGGCTTGCTGGGATTGATCATAGAAACCTCTCCCTCGGAGTATCTCACTTTAGCTTTTCTTTTCTTCTTTTCCTGCTGGAAATTAGAAAAATAATCTTTTCATTAGAGGTAAGAGGGGTCCCACATTTCCTAAACATGTGATGGGTTTCTAGTGTTACATGTTGTTCATGCACTACTGCCCTGAAAAACAGAAATTTGGAAGCCCCAAGTCAAGGCTTATGTTTGTAATCTCAGCACCTAGGAGGTTGAAGCAGGTGAATCACCATGAGTTCCAGGCCAGCCTGAGGTACAGAGTGAAAGATCTCATCTCAAAAATCCAGATGATGATAATGATGACAACAACCCAGCACTTTTATTTCATAAAGTTTGAAAAACACAGGAAAAAGTCACCTTTGGAAACATTTTAAATTGCTACCACCCCAGAAAAAAAAAGTTTACATGTTTGACCTGTGAGTCTATTTTAGATTGCTAGCAACAAAAGACATAGTCAGCAAATCTGGCATATTTCCTGTTCTTTCTTTTTCTCTCTCTGTCACTCCCCCTCCCACCGCTGTGCATGCACCTGTGTCTCTGTGTATGAAAGAGAGAGGGGATATGTATCTTTACGTCCTCTCAAGATCATAGCCTCTTTCGAGGCTTTAAGATTGTAAAAGCCGTGAGATGGCGGTAACGCTTTCAATCCCAGCATTTGGGAGGCAGAGGCAAGCAGATCTCTGAGTTCCAGGCCAGCCTGGTCTGCAAAGCAAGCTGTAGGACAGCCAAGACTACATAGAGAAACCAAATTACTACTACTACTGATAATAATAATGCTAATACTAATAATAATAATTAAAACCTTTCTTCTTTTACCAACCATCGAGCATAGACTGAACCTGGGTACAACATAGACATAGATTTTGATTATACAGAAATAAAAAATATTCCTTATTTTAAGGAGAAATTAGATGTTTACCTCCAAAAATGGCATTTGTTTATTTGGTTAGACTTTTTTAGACAGTGTCTTGTGTTTGTACTGTTCTTTATATTGAAATGTTTCAGCCCAGTGGCTACATATTTATAATCATGAATTTTCATATAGCAAATGTTATCATATAGATACAGATTGAGACTGTTTGCTCTTAAAAAGTATTGATTTTAAGTTTGTGTATACTTGTGTGTGTATGTGTGTGTGCATGCATGTGTATGTCTGTGTTGTTGCTGTTGTTTTTGAAACAGGGTCTGCTGTCCTAGAACTTGCTATGTACCTCAGACTGGCCTCAAACTTACAGTGATCCTCCTGTCTCTGCCTCCCAAATGCTGAGGTAATAGACGTGAACCATCATGTTCTGTTTAACGATTGTTGCCGATAGTAGGATAGACTTCCATCCCTCAGAACAAACTTGAAACAAAAAAGAAACAAAAATTAATTTAAGGTCATACTTTCCCATCTTTACGAGAAAATCCAGAACATAAATTATAGAACAGGAGCCCAGGAAAGACCAAATGCTTCAATAGCCAGGACACACACTTTGAAAGGAGCAACCACACCAAGAGTGGTAATGTAATGTTTGTTTCATTTCTTTAACCTTTATGAGTAACATCCCCAAGGGGAATGGGGTAAGTATTCTTCTTGGTCTGGACTTGTGCTGATTTTTAGAGTGAAGTCAGTCAGTGCGCAGTCATCAGCAGACAGATTATTAGTGGGAAGGGTGCTGAACTGAGATGGAGCGCCCACCCTCCTCCATCACTTTCATTCCAAGAAGAGGAGGTTCCCATTCCCCTGGGAGCTGACACAGACTAGGCAGCAGGGACCATCACTGCCAAAGCCTGAGTCATTTCCCCCAATGCTTAGGCAAACCCTGAAGAGAAACATTTCCTTCTCCGGCATTTGGCATTGAAATTTCACAACGGCTAAGGAACCTCTCTGATGGGGGAATCTGGAGTCAGGGAAGGAAAAGAAGAGGCCTGAAGGCAGAAAAGTTGAGAGGATAGAGAGATTAGTTAGACAACCTGGATTCTGAAGCCCATTGGTAGCCATGGGGAGGACCTAACCATGACTCGGTCTTAGAACTTACCCATTCTCTAACATATGTGAGTACCAGTCCCAAGTTCAAAAGTACACAGAAATCTGAGGCAAACCCTAGGTGGGTTTTTGTTTTTTCTGAGAGCATCATAGTTTAATTATGTACATAAATAAAATAATTGCCATGGCTTTGGGTCCCCACAAGGACAATAATCAAAAAGTCACTTAACAGAATCGTGTGTGTGTGTTGCTATGGACAGAACCCAAGGTTTCATGCATGTTAGGCCAGGGCCCTACCGCTGAGCTACCACTGCTTCCAGAAGTAGTTTGGTCCTTGCCATATCTACACACTATTCCATGTGTCTGTCTTTTCATTCTCCAAAGGTCTGTTGAATTGTTTTCTCCAAGAAAAAGCTAATTAAATCTCTCTAGAGCTATAAAATATAGTTTGCAAAATTACAGTGGTTTTGCAATCTGCGGTTGCTATCCAAAACTTGTTTTAAAATGGTTGAAAATTTCCTGGCTCCTTGTTGAAAGCTTAACTTTGGTCTCTAGGATTCTAGTTATTCCATCAGGAATATTTTCTTCTTTCTTTTCATGTCTGAGATAGGTTGTCACCTAGGCTCAGGTTGGCACCGAACTCACTGTGTAGCCCAGACTAGCCTTGGGTTTGAATACATGACACTCTTCCTTCATGTCTTAGCCTCCTGAGTACTAGGATTATAAGCTGTGCATATCTGAGAATATCTTCTTTAAAAATTAATACTCTTCTCATTATGAACAATATATATGGATAGGAAAAAGCATACATTAATTTATCATAGAAATTCCTACGCAAGAGTCACATGACCTGGCTGTTTTAGAATGGACTTTCTGTTCTGCTGCCTGCCCAGTGTGGTCAGGCAAGCCCACATTTTCCCATTCATGGGCCTTCAGTGTTCATGTGGAATTTTCTAACAAAGGTTACTACTGCCATACTTAGTATTTGATTAAAAATATATTCTTTATAGAGATGGTGTCATTTCAAGCTAGTCAATTAAAAAAAAGGGCAGCGGGCGCAGTGGCTCACGCCTGGAATCCCAGCACTCACAGAGGCCGAAGCAGGCAAATCTCTGTGAGTTGGAGGCCAGCTTGGTGTACAAAGCGAGTCCAGGACAGCCAGGACTGCACAAAGAAGCCTGTCTCAGGGTGGGTGTGGCTTTTGAACTCAGGACTACACAGAGAAGCCCTGTCTCGGGGTGGGCGTGGCTTTTGAACTCAGCTAGGGAACAGCAATGCCCAGGTCAGATTCATGACCTTGGAGGTTACTCATTATTAGCGTGAATCTATGTCTTTTTATATTCTCTTTTAAACACAAAATTAACTTTTGGTTATTGTGTTAATCTGTTCACAGTTGCCGAGACTAAAATACCTGACAGAAATGGGAGAGGAAGGATTTCTGTAGGATCATGGTTTCAGTAGCGCATGGTGGGTACTGAAGGGTGGGGTGGTAGGGAGTGGTAGACAGGGCATAGTCGAGCAGCCATCTGATGCCGTGGCAGAACAGGAGGCAGAGAAGGGAGGAGATTGCTGATACACTGAGCTGGCTTTGTCCTTTCGCCCTTCTAGTCCACGTGGACTGCCAGCCCGTGGGATGGCATTACCCACCCTGTGAGTAGATTTTCCCCAGCAATTAATCCTCTCTGAAAATTCTCTGACAGACACACCCACCAAGCTCCTGGGTAAGTCTAAACCCAGTCAAGTTGTCAGTAAAGATTAACCATCTCACAGTCATGTTCTTGGAGCATGTGTAATGAATCTGATTGTGAAATGTGCCCAATGAATAGAGACTACATAAAGCATACGTATACCAGGGGCACATGTCCAAAATCACGACGCTAACTGTGAAAGGCATAATTAAAGAGAGCTTAAAGGTTTGCTATTCTGGCTACAAAGAGGAACAGGCTTCCTGAATTAATCTTTACAACCTTATTCCTGGCATTAAACAAACACGTTGACAAGCGACTGGCTCACATACACCCATGTTGCAGGATATTTGACCCTGTCGTGATCCCGGAGATTGTGAACTGTAAAAACCTGTTTCGTGTTTGGCTCTAACACATACCTTTTACCCTAGAGCTTTCTGTACACGGGATTTAATAGAGTTACCCCTAGGTCAGGAGGTGAAGCAAGTAAGCAGCTGACAGGAATCAAAGGAAAGGAGGGACTTTGAGGGAAGGGTGTTTAAGACAGCATGGAGAAGGAGGAGCTTTTTGAGCTTCGGTTCTTTAGCGCCTTAGCTCTCTAGCTCTTGGGCTTTTAGCTGCTGGCTTTTTCCTCCTGGGCCATGGGTGAGCTAGCAAGCTTTGGGCTTTTGGTCTTTTCCTTTTGGGATGTGAACTGAGTAGGAAGGTCAGATGAGTGCTTTCTTTGCCTTTCTGAGCTAATAGGTTTTCACCTCAGCATCTGAGTCTTCATTAGTAAAATTGAATGGTTGGGATTTTAATTTTTTGTAACAACAGACCCACACCTACATTCATTGTAAAATATCCTTTCTGAATTAAAAATCACCTATTACTGAGACTTTCATCCAAGTAATGGGTTCCCCTTGGCATATTCATAGAGCTATGGGCTATGAGATATTGCTAAAATCCTCGGCAGGACTCCTCACCCAGGTATTTAGACCTGACTTTGAATTGCATTATTGAAGTTCACAGTATTACTTTAAAGAGGAATAGACCCCCTACAGGCTCATATATTTGAATACTTGGTCACTAGAGAGAGGCACTACTTGACAAGGATTAGGAAGTATGGCCTTGTTGGCGGAAGTATCTCACTGGGTGTGGGGTTGGGACTTCAGAAGCTCAAGCCAGGCCCAGTGGCTCTTTCTCTTCCTGCTGCCTGAGACTCCAGATGTAGAACTCCCAGCTACTCTCCAGCTCCATGTCTGCCTGCATGCTTCCGTATTCCCTGCAATGATGACAATAGAGCCCCAATTAAATGCTTTTCTTTCTAAGAGTTGCCATGGTCATGATGTCTCTTCACAGCGATAAAATGATAGCGAAGACAAAAGTTGGTCTTTCCTATGTAATTAATTTTATATGAAATAAAAATATCAATGTTAGAAGCATCAAAAATTTCCCATAATATCAAAAGGCATGGTGTAGAGTAAGGTCCCAATGAAAGACAGTCTTCATTATAATTTATAATGATAAAGAAAACAAAAGAAAAGCATGTTTCTGAATCTACTGCAGATGATCCATTGTCCATACTATTAATTAATAATGCATTGTTAGGGGGCTAGAGAGATGGCTCAGCGATTACAAGAATGCACTGCTCTTGCAGAGGACCTGGTTTCAGTTTCCAGAACCCACATTGAGCAAGCTCACAATCAACCACTGTAACTTCAGCTCCAAGGTGACATGACCCCTGGGCCTCCTGGGGAACCTGCATACATGTGCAAATACATATAATAAAAAATTAATTAATCTTTAAAACTTGAGTTTTCCAGATATAAGCTTTACAGAAATCAAACCTTAGGGGATCAAATTATAATAAATCTGGAATTAGGGGTATTCTAAATAATCCCAGCCAGGAGGAGCTTGAGCGCTAAAGCAACACTGTCAGAAAGCATGAAGACACTACTGAAAGAATTAAAAGCAGGTTTGGAGAGTTCTTTAAACACTCAGCTTGGGGGATACAGAGATGATTCAGTGGTTCAGAGAAGCAGGAGCCGCTGTTCCAGAGGGCAAGAGGCTCAATTCCCAGCATCCACACAGCGGTTCACAACCGTCTAGAACACCAGTCTCTCTGTCTCTGCCTCTCTGTCTCTCTACACACATACCACACACACACAACCACATTTGGCATTTCATCTCTTCCCTGCAGTAAACCTGGCTTTCATGGGAGAGTAAGGAGCCCTGGGGAACCTGGACAGGAGACTACACAAGAAGGTAGTGAGTTTGAGGCCAGCCTGGGCTACAGTAAAACCTTGTCTTAAAACAAACTAACCAAAAGATACTAGGGAAATGGGACGTTTAAAGAGAACCTTTTATTCCTTAACCTCTGACTATTTGCATCCACTTGCAACAACCAATGGTGTTACAGCTCCAGCCCTTGATGGGTCTTCTCGGTCTTAACAGTTGGCCAACCTGAAGCTGGCATGCGAATAAGAGGATGGATGTCATTTTGAATGACAGACTGTCAGTTTGCTAAAAAAAAAAAAAAAAAAAAAAAGGTGTGTGTGTGTCAAAAGTATAATACATGGCTTCCCAGCAAAGCTGAGCCCCAGATTCTTTCTTGGCTTTGATTCAAAAAGCTGAATGTGGGGCCATGAGAAGATAGTGAGTGCTTTACCACCAGCTAGGGGCCACTGCGCTTCCTGTGCTAAGGGTGAAGAGTTACTCTCTGCTTTTGGCGCTCCATGGGGAAAGAGGCCCCTTGTAGCAGCAGCCTTGGGGCTCTGCCGTCTTCTTCATGCCCATTCAGAGGCTTGATACACTGGGCAGTGGGATCAGAGCAGAGACAATTTGTGTGTCAGGGCTCTGCAGAGTCAGAACCAACAGGTCCTGGATAAAGAGAAAGAGAGATAAATTGACTCCTGTATGTCCAGGGATAGCAGACTGCTGGTACCAGAAAACTTGGATTCTGATTCGAGGACCAGAGAAGGTTGTCTCAGCTCGAGGAGACACAGAAAATTCACCTTTCCTCTGCTCTTCATTGCCCAGGCTTTCAGCTCCTGAGACAGTTCCCACCCACACAGAGGACGGATCTTCCCGTTGAGTGCACTGACACAAATGTCAATCTCTCCTAAGGAACACCCTCGGAAATTCCCAGAAATAACATTTTACTAGTGATCTGCATAGCCTTCATCCAGCCAAGGCGACATCTTCTCTCTTCTGGTTCTGCAGAAAGTGTGTGCCGTCAGATTTAGGTGTGCCAGCGGCCAGCGGTTAACATGCCGGCAGCAGGCAGTCTTACCAGGTCTGCAGTACTGACTTGTAGCCACCGCACCTAAGCTGTGTTCTCCAGCTCTTCTAGCCGTAACGGAAGCCGCTTGATTCCCCAGCTGGAGCAGCTTCTCAGGAGGCTCAAGGCTTGTTCAGAAGCAAAAGGGGATCTTTATTTACTAATTCTTTCATGTATTTATTAACATAAAAAGCACTAGGTTTTATTACAGCATTTTTTCAAATGAAATTTGTTTGGGCCGTTTTCCCCTGACCCTTTCTCCTCCACCAGTCTTCCTTTCGCTTTCATGGCACGTATCCTTTTGCTCCTTTCCCTTCTTCCTTGACACCTGCTCCCCTCTTGTGATCTCCTATCTAGTTTCCTATTTTATATGCAGCCACACATCCTTCATTTACATGTACGCAAGCATCAAAGGATTTGCATAGGAGAACCTGTGATTTTTGTCTTTCCGAGTCTGCATCCTCTCGCTTACTCTAACACCTTCTGGATCTGTCTGATTTCCTGCATATTTCATAACTTCATTTCTCTTTACAGCTGGGTTAAGTTCCATTTGCTTACATGCCACACTTTCATTAAACAATCGTCTGCTGGTGAACGTCTCGGCTGCTTCCACTTCCTTACCATCAAGAATATAATGTAGCAATGAGCATAGCTGTGTGAGTATCTCTTTGGTAGGATGAGTCCAACAATATATAGTTCATTTTAATTTCTTAGGAAGTGCCATGCTGATTTTGGTAGTCTGTACTGGTTTACATTCCCAGAGCAGTAAATATGGCTATTTTCCCCTTTCTTTACATTTCTTCAAGAAAGCCTATGGCATTTTGGTTGTAAATGTATCTTTTTAGCTGTAAAATAAGCAAGATTCAACAATCACTGCTCTTAGAGATCTCATAGCCAATGGAAATAAGCAGAAAAACCTTATCAAGTGTGGGCAGAAAGTGTGTTGGGGCATCAAGGAAGATTAATAGTTGATTCAGTCTAGGAACCACAGGTCTGCCAATACCTGGTTCATGGATACGTTCTTAAAGGCTAGTTGTTTTCCAAATAATGAAAATGGAGGAAATAGTCTCAGCAGATACTGGAAAATACCCAGAGCAGAGTTGATGAAAAGTGGTTAGAGCATATGAAAAATCTGATAAACACTGTGAGCAAATGAGACGCTAATTTCAAACACAAAGTAGGGCTGACAAGCTGTCTCAGCAGGTAAAGATGTTTGGTAAAGCTGCAAAGGTGCTTGTTGCCTGAGGACCTGTGCCGAATCTCCAGATGAAAACAGGTGTCTGACCGATGTTCTCTGACCTCCACAAGCATACTGTGGCACCCGTGCACTCACACTCACACTCTTACTCCTTTCTCTCTCTCTCACACACACACACTAAAATAAGTAAAATGCAATTTTTTTAAAAAGCACAAATTAGCAGGCTTTTCCACAAGTTTGCTAATTAAACCTGTTCAGGACAGTGGCCAGGGCATCAACGTATGAAGAAACAGGTTTTCTTTTTCTGTTCTTTTTTAATTTTTTTATTCAGGGCTTTACTGTGAGGCCAAAGCTAGCCTACAATTTACAATCCCCCTGTGCCTGCCTACTGAGAGCTGGGATTATAAACACATGCCATCATGCCTGGCTTCTGTAGCTTTGGGCAACACTGTCTAACTGTAAAGTGCCATTGAAGCACTTCAAAAGTGGGAAACTAATCAGAACAGAATTTTCACTGTGTTTGTGGAGCGGAGCCTGAAATCGGGGACACCACCACATTAATAAGCAATGGATTCTAATTGCGTCCAATAAGCAAGCTGCAGTAAGTACATGCTTCAGGGGCTACATTAAAATGCATGTAAGGGGCCAGGGAGATGGCTCAGTGGCCAGGCGTGTGCACTGCTCTTGCAGAGGATCCAGAGTTGGTTCCCAGCACCTACCTCAGGCAGTTCATGACTGCCTTTAACTCCAGCTCCAAGGGGATCCAAGCCCTCTGTCCTCTACGGACACCGGCACATAACCATACAGACACACACAATTTAAAATAATAATAACAAATCCTTAAATAATGTATTTAAGGAGATGCCTCCACAGGTAAAGAATTTGTTGCATGAATTTGATGACCTAAGTTTAATCCCTAGAACCCACCTAACAGGTGAACAGTGTCTTCTGAGGTCCACTACCTGCCGTGCACACATCCATCCCACACACTTCACACATAATAAAAAATAAAACAATAGCAAATACAAATCAGTAAAGTTTGGGGGCATCTAAAGTCTAAGATGGGGGTGATGTACCGACGGGAAGGGGTGGGTGGCACAGAGGGCAGCCCTACCCCACCGGTGGGTGGGGCAGCAGATGGCAGGAGGCAGACACAGGAGAGACTGCCAGCTCAAGGCAGAAATGCACGGGAAGTGGCAGCAGCCCACGGAAGAAAGAACCAAGGAGAAGACTGGCAGCTTGCCAGTCCCAGGTCCTGGCTCCGCGTGAGAACTGGCTACATTGCTGCTCTTCTCTCACCTCAGAAACTCAAGTATCCCGATGCCGAAGCCCGCCGTCGGAGTCCAACAGCACCTGAGTGGGGAGTGGGGACAGATCACACTACACACGGGACTGGCTTGAGAGGGCTGGCAGTCTGACTGAAGCAGCGTGGGTTTATCCCAGGGTTCATTATTTATAGGCAAAGCAAAAACAAGTCCCATCAATACAAAAAGAAAAAGGTGTGGAAACGCCTAACTTCTTTTCAAAAACTACTTCCCCAGGTGAAAACACAACAAAGCAGCTTAACAAGCAGCTCTCCACACCACGGTGTGAGTCCTAGTGATCCAACTCAGCTCGTCAAGCTTGGCTGCAGGTGTGTATTACTTTAGCAAGAGACTATTTGTGTCCAGGTGCCGGAGGCTTCCGGGTTACCTGGAGCATCCGGGACTAAAGTATAGACTTGGAAATGCAAGGCAGGCACACCTTTCCTGGATATCTTCCAGCATCGCCCTGGGAGTTCATATTGAGCTTCTGGACCTGTCTCTCAGGCTCGCTTTGTCTGTAGCTGCGTCCCACAAGTCTCCACATCCTAAGGCAAACTCTTGTCAACTGTTCATTTCAGCTAGCATTTTTCTCTCTTGCTGACTGTCTAGAAAAAGAGATGGCAAATGGGATTTGGGACACAGGGAGACTAAAATAGCCAGAAGACACTGAGGTAAAAACATCAAGTGGAGGCCTTGACCTATGTGCATAGCACATGGAATGTGACTAGTAGTAGTTGATGTAAAATAAACATATGCCCGTGGAATCGGAAGGGTTATAGTCACCTCAAAAGAACAGAAGGAAAGCATGTAAGGAAAACAAATGTCAAGGGCAAGATTAAAAAATACAAGTCACTAGCTGGGCATGGTGGCACATGCCTTTAATCCCAGCACTCGAAAGGCATAGGCATGGGGTTGTGGTGAGGCCAGACTAGTCTACAAAGAAGTCCAGGACAGTCAGGGCTGTTACACAGAAAAACCCTGTCTCAAAACAAAACAAAACACAAGTCACTTAGGACATTAAATGATTAGGAAGCAAAGTTAAACTTGTTATTTCCTGGGTATTGTGGTAAAAAAAACAGAATTGTCCTTCTTAGAATTATTTAATACCACTAAATTATATAAATATAATTAATCTAATAAAACTAAATGTATTAACGAAGAGAAAACCTCCTCATACCAACCAGACATAACATTACATGGTTTTTACTCCAGCTGTGTGAAGCATTCATAGTCAGTGTTTCCATTTCTTCTGAGGAAAAACCAGCTATGGGTGAGCAGTGTCCATGACACCACTGGCTGTGCTCACGGCAGGGGGAGTAATTCCTCAGCTTAGCTAAAATAAGAACCAGAACGCCTGAGTCACACACTGCTCCAAACCTGAGAAGCCACAGTGAGATGGGATTCCATCTGGATGATTTCCAAGCATGTGCTCAGCACTATTTGTCTTGGGATTTTGTGTAATATGACTTAATTTATTATCAAATGATCACTGGACTAGGACATTTGTCAAGCATGATCTTTTTCAGATCATATTTGTTCTTTTTTCCCATTTATACTCAAATATTCTTTTAAATACCTTTGTATACATGGGGTTTAGTTTTTGAGACAGTATCTCACTATGCAGCCGAGGCTGGCCTTGAACTCACCATGTTCCTACCTCAGCCTCCCAAGTGCTATGAATACAGGCCAGCTAAAATATGTTTTACCCAGCTAAAATGTTTTTAAAGCATAGCCTCTAAAATGTATGTCATTTTCAGCATGCCATTCCCCTGGCACACAAATTTTTATCAATTCACCTGCACACACATGCACACGCACGCACAACAGAAATACATGCACTTTCACTGCCCATACACATACACAAAGCACACATGCACATGTAGACACAAACACACATACAAAAACTCAACACACAATCACATATACAAGCACACATGTATAAAATAAGCTCCCTAAGGCACACATGCAGGCATATTATAGGGAATAGGTCATAAAAGACAATTAAAGCTTAGACACTTGTGTTGATTGGAATATCCAGAATGGTCAAAGATGGCTAACACTGGACATCTGGGGGGACAGTGGGTCAGCTGATGATGGCTGACACTGGGAATCCAGAGCCTGGGGTAAGCAGTGACATGATCTGTCACTTAGCTATTTCTGGGGAAATGCCACTTCTGTGTCATTTCACTTAAATATGGCATTGAGATCAAAGGCTTCGAGTGTCTGCCTGTAGGTCTGTGTGCCTAATTCTGTGCAGCCTCCATGTGCTGATGTGTTCTGGGTGCCTGTCAGAATTTACCTGTGTGTCACTGAGTAAAGCAGGTCACGTGTGTCTGTGGTCCTCACATATTTTATCTCCCAGGCTCCTGAACTTTCTCCTTTTCTGGTTTTGGAGCTCAGAGTCAACACATACACACACAAACACGTACACAAGTGCAAACACACATACACATGCAAACACACATGTATTATACTCGTGCACACAAGTAACCATACACATGCACACATGTGTACATATATGAGCACAAGCACACATGCATATACATGTAAGCGTATCCACAAATGTGCATTCACATACATGCAAACATATACACATGAACACACAAATGGGTATAACCCCACATGAACACACATGGGCATAAGCACTCATGATCACAATTATACACCCAAGCATGTACACACATACACAAAACATGCCCAATATATCCACATGCACATACACAAATACATGCACACATGCTCATATATACATATACATAAAATGTGAACACACAAACACACATGCTTCTAAAAGTGTTAGCATATGGCAAATCTTAAGGACAGATTTAAACGTACAATCAAACTAATTTCTCACAGTGTTCTAAGGAACACTGCAAAACTCGTAATTTGAATACAAAAGATCCAATAGCACGGTGGTACACACCTCTAAGCATAGTGCTTTTGTTCTAGAGAAAGGAGGATTAGGAGTTCAAGGTCATCCTGCTACCTAGTGAGTTTGAGGCCAGTCTGGGTTACGTAAAACCTTGTCTCAAAAAGCAAATAAACAGAATTTCATCATATACAAAAGGCAAGGGGGCAAGGAACCAAAAGGCATTTTGAAGAGAGGCTAGGCCACAGGAATGCACTCAGAATTAGCAGAAAGGTGAGTATTCCGAGTTAGCTGAAGCATGAAGTACAAGCTGAGAGAGATATAGGCACTGAGCCCAGAACTGGAAGGTGGGGCTAGATTGTGAAAAGTCTTGACACTAACTAAAAGGCAAACAGACAAGAACAATGTATTTTAAAGCAAGAAATAGTGTGACTTATTTATGGTTAAGAAATGCAAATAGGGGCTGGAGAGATGGCTCAGCAGTTAAGAGCACTGGCTGCTCTTCCTGAGGTCCTGAGTTCAATTCCCAGCAACCATATGGTGCCTCACAACCATCTTTAATAAGATCTAGTGCCCTCTTCTGGCATTCAAGTGTATATGCAGATAGAATACTGTATACATAATATATAAATAAATCTTTTTTAAAAAGGAATGTAAATGGGCTGCAGAAATGGTGATTACGAGCACTTGATGCTCTTGCAGAGGATCTAACTTCAGTTCCCAGCACTGACATCAAGTAGCTCACAAATGCATGTAACTGCAGTCAAGATTTGGTACCCTCTGACCTCTATGCGCATGCACACACAGACACACACTCATACACAAATTCATGTTAAATAATATATTTTTTAGGTCACACGGCGGTATGAAAAGGAAATATAAAACCGGCGGCAATGGAGCCTTGAAAGCATCCGACAGAAAGGAAGGTTCATGACCCAAGTGTTTGCAGAGGAGATGGCAGAGTGGACTGTGAAGAAATGGGGATTCTACCCAGCAGTGGAAACACAACATGAAGGCCGAGAAGATGGCTCAGAGGTTAAAGCATTTATGCTGTAGGCAAAAGGACTGGACTCGGGATCCCCAGGACCCACATAATGGGTGGGTGTGGCAGCTCACCTCTACTTCCAGCCATAAAAGGCAGAGGCAAGGGATCCCCCCTCTGGCTTAATCGGAGTAGCCATATTAGCAAGCTCTGCTGGGATTGACGGAGACCCTCCTCAAAGACAAAGGTTGCAGAGTGATTGAGAGTACTCCCTGGGAAGCTATGAACCTGCTTCAACCATAGAATAAAATGAGTAGTAGCTGTTACACTCAGACTTAGACCAGTCCTCAGAAGGCTAAATGGGAGGGGGGGAGGGAGGGTTATTGTTTGAATAGTTGTTATTGCAGTTAAAACTGTCAAGGGTCCCAGGTAGCTTGTGAGCCAATGTTGAACTTAGAGCAAGTGTTCAACAGTTCTAAGTGTGGTTCCAGGCTAGCAGCAGCTGTATATACCCATGAATACATTAGAACTGCAGTCACAAACTCTGGACAGAGAGCAGGGAGTCTTGTAAAGAGACTGGGGTCCTGATGAGGACTAATGCTCCACAAGAAAACCAAGAGCCAACAAATCTGGGCCTAGGGGGCCTGCAGAGACTGATTGTAGGTCACCCAGTAAGAGGACCAGGGGCACTCTCTTAACAGGAACTCTGTTGCTTGCTCTTCAACTACCATCCCCACCCCCAGCTCCTGGCTGAGGAGGCCTTGCCAGGTCACAGAGGAAGAGGATGCAGGCAGTCCTGAAGAGGCTTAAGTCTGGGGTCAGTTGATAAGGGAAGAGGGCTCCCCCTTTCTGAGGAACAGGGGATGGCAATGGGGGGAAAAGGGAAGGGTGGAAGATGGAGAACTAAGGAGGGGGCTATGATTGGGATGTAAAGTGAATTAATTAATTTAAAAAAAAAAACAAGTGCAATCTCCAATTTCACATAGGCCTAGTCAGAGCCCAAAGGTGGAGCAAAGCACTACATTCTAGAAAGCTCTCTGAGCTGACTCTGTTGTGCGGTCTGAGAACTGGTTTCAACACACATAATCTCTAGTCAGTTCTTGAAGTCCCTTAAGATATCTCTCCTAGCTTTTTCTGTAATTCCGCACTCACATCATTGTTTCATTTAAAAACAAAAACAAAAGGTGCCAGTGCCCCCCCAAACAATAGGAACTCTGCTCAGTCTCGTGAGATGTTGACTCTCAGAACATTAGACCCAATCTCAACTCTGGAAGACACTGTCCGACACTGATAGACTCTCACGGACGGCTGTTCATTATTACTCTCACACCATTTCATTCACTCCTCACAAACCACTATCAAATTAACATCACTTGATTAAAGCTATCCAATCTAGTAAAACACATGATTAGCATATGAATCTCCCAACTGTGGAGTCTGTTGAACAAGGTCATTTCTGCAATTTGACTCACTACTTACCAAATACAGATTTTTCTTTTGTGCCATGTATTTAGTGGCATGTGTGTGCATGCTTGTGCACACATATGCATCAAAGAACATCGTGTGGGATCAGCTTTCCCGCCATATGATTTACTTCCTCTTATGTGAGTGTGTTTAAGTGTACACACATGTACACACGTGTTCATGTTGCTCACAGAGGCCAGCAGAGGGCAGCATATACCCTGGAACTGGAGTTACAGACAGTTATGAGCTGTAGTATGGGTTCGGGAAACCAAATCTGTGTCCTGTAAAGGAACAGCAAATGCTAACCACTGAACCATCTGTCCAGTCCTGGGAAAATTTTAATGGATTAAACATAGGGCCTCGTGCATGCTGGAAAAAATTATTAATGGTAGTTTTTTAATAAAGATTAAAGCATAAAATACATGTATCTATTAGATGAGCTTGAGTATTTCTACTGTTAGAAACGTATGAAATAGAATTAGGACAGTGATGTACATCTGTAACCCCGGCACTTGGGAGGCAGAGGCAGGAGGATCACGAGTTCAAGGCCAGCTTCAGCTACAGAGTGAGCTGAAGGCCAGCTGAGTGACATGAAATGCTAGCCCATTTAAGAAAATAAATAAGTAAATAAGCACTTCTTTTCTTTGTAAGCTTTATTTTATCACTCTTATCCACCACACACCAGGAAGCTATCAACAGTGCATCGCATGGTGAGTCAGTTTACAACAAAACTGAACAAGGCAATTGTGTTTACAGAGTTTTCAGCAAAAGTATTCAATGCAGCTCGCTGAAACACAGTGCTTACACTTTATAGGGAGATGGAAAAAGTCCTCTGCTATTCAGCAAGAAAACAGACATCTGAGAGACAATATTGAAATCAGAAATTTAGGGATTTGAAAAAAGAACATATTAGTACTAAAATACATCTATCTACATTTATAGTCCCACTTAGTTCAAACAAACAATAACAACAACAAAACCCCAACCACTTACAAGCAATAAAACATCACAAAAAAACAGAACCATAGCATCAAGAAATACAAGACCAACAGGCTACTGAAACACCAGGGAGAAATGTTCCAGACAAACACTCACTGTGCACTGTCCTGTTCCTGTCCTTCTGAGGTGAAGGTAACCAACAGGAGCAAATACTCCTTAAAACTGGCTTTGGTTTAGGTGATCTTTCACATGTTGTTGAAACCAGCCCTTCTATGCCTAATACAGCAATTCCATGTTCCCAAGGGAAAATAGTAGTAGGTTTTGATGTTTACAACCAACC
>CM053759.1:21424374-21467232 GCA_028658305.1 Pachyuromys duprasi | reverse complement strand
CTCCTGCATTCAGCTGTGGAATATAATAATCCAAGAAATGAAAGAGGAGAAACAGGAAATAGTCCCTAGGTTACTGATTAAAGCAAGGTTTGATAAAGGTAACCCCTCTTGTAGGCACTCAGTGGGTAGAATGTAGCCACAACAAACTTCCCGTCAAACATCCTCCCAGTCAGCAACTTCTGAGCAGCTTTGGAATCGCCGGCGTTTGCATACTCCACAAAGACCTGAAGGAGGGTAGAGAAGACAATGTCATTTCACCACAGTGACTTAAATTTAGGTCAGCGCTTTGCCAACTTTAATGAGTACCTAGACACTAGCCACACAATATCATCAATAAAAGACCATGTAAGACACTAGTCCCTAAGACTTTAAGAGGATTGAGAACTCATCCTGCCTGCTATTTTACTGTGCTTATCAGTGTATTACAGCTGCCCACAGTATTCAGGACAGTAATATCCCAGGTTTGTAGCCCAGCAACACCAGACCACATCATAACCTCCGTGTTTTGTAAGCTTTCTCATGTAAGCATAAGTGTGTTGTGTATTAGTTTATACAACAGATTCACAGATATATTTCTTACAAATTTCCTGTTATTAAATGACGCATGCCTATTTATCACCTACGGATTTTGTTAAAATGCAGACTTTGCTTTCATCAGTCCAAAGTCTGAATGCCTAAATTCTAAATTACCTTAAAATTAATTCAAGAGTGTTAATGTGTGCATGCAAGTGAGTGTGCAGGTGTGTGTGTACACATGCATGTGCGTGTAGAGGTCACAGGACAACTCTTCTGCCACCTTGTGGGATCCTGCAACTGAACTAAGGCCATCAGGTCTGCTCACAAGTGCCTCTACCCTGAGCCACCTCACTTGCCTGTGTTTGCTTCTGTCTGCTTTATCACATTTCTAAACAAACTCTGAAGGCAATCCTGATAATCCACTTAGCGCACTTTACAGCAGCAGCTTTAAAAACACTTCCTTAGAACTCAGTTCAGTTCACCCCTCAAATTCTTAAGAGGTGTCAAAGACAAGTTAGGTGAAAAAGCATACAAGTTTGTGTGAAGCTCAAGGAGAGAGGATGAAGAAAAAGCAAGTGTGATACTAACCCCCACTTGTAGAAGTACATGAAGAGGATACATCTGAGCAAAGCCACTGAAAACTATGCCTATTAAAAGATCAGTACAAACTACAGACCAAAACTATAATAAAGATGTTCAAAACATCTTTACTTCCCTTCCCAGAGGTAGAGACTGGGACAAAGTACCTTAAGCTCTCTGTGGGATCCTAACACAAAAGGGCAGGGATGAAGTGCTTCGGAACGGCTTATGCTCCGTTATCCCACAACATGCTATCGACCCAATGCGTTATTGTGGAAACGCACTGTGGGGTAACTGAGAATTAGTCATTCCAAAGCACAGCCCTCTCTATTCACTGAGCCCCTTCTTCATGTCAAGAATTCATCTGAGCTTGATGTTCAGAGACTTTCAAAGGGAATGTGAGAATGGATCCAAGAAAATCAACACTTAGATCCTCACCTTTCTTGTTCCAGACAGGGTCCCATGTCACCCAAACGGACCTAAATTTATGTGGCTGAGACTCCCTTGAATTCCTCATCATTGTCCTGCCTCTGCCTCTCAAATGCTGGAATGACAGGCATGTGCCACCATGCCTAATTCTTATACACTTTCTTTTGTATGTTTTCTTCAAATTAATCCACCTACAAATTCAGACACAGTCCCAGTTTTCACCTCTCTTTTCACAAGAACCCTTCCCTCATTTGGAAAAAAAAAAATTGTTTCCATGGGATATAAAAGAAAAATTTCTAGTAGAGTTCCATGTGCATGATGTGTCTGTGAGTCTGTCTATACATGTGCACATAGGTGCATGTGCAGGTTCAGAACAGAGGTTGAGGACAGCTACCTTCCTCGATGACAGAGCTTTTCAATTAACCAGAGCTCACCAACTAACTACACCGGATGACCAACAAGCCCCAAGTATTCTCCTGTCTCCAGTACCTCAGTGCTGGGTTGCACACTTGGATTTTTACACTGATAATTGTGATTTAAATGGGTCTCCATGCTTGTACAGCAAACATTTTGTAATCTGTGCCATATGCCCTGCCCCTTCATTAATATAGCATGCCCTATGTGACCTATGACTAATCATTCCATCTTATACAAGTATGCTGTTAAGCATGATGTATAACATAAGGCCTAAGGAATTTGGACTTCTCAGGAAATTTTCTGAGTATATATGTATGTACGCATGTATATGTGTATGTATGTATGTGCATATATATATGCAAATGGAGAGGTGGTACTAATTTTGCTCCTTCCATTAACTATTTCTAAGCTACGAACTACTCTTGAAGACAATGTAAAGATTATCCAATGATAAAACATGATATATATACATAAGTGGTAGGCTGGAGAGACATCTCAATGGTTAAGGTGTTTGCCTTACAAGGAGGACTAGAGACTAGATCCCAAGACCATGTAAAATGACAGGTAGGCATAGCAGCTGGTTTGAAGTCCAACCTCCAAAGGCAAAGACACAGGGGATCCTCAGAATAAGCCAGTCCAACAAGACTAGCCATATTGACAAGCTCTGGGTTTAACTGAGAAACCCTGCCTCAATAAATAATGAGGAAGTGATGGGAAATGATTCCTAATGTCAGCCTCAGGTCTCCACATGCACACACACATATACACAGTACATACACAGCACACACATGTGAAAATGAAAATAGAAAATTAGATAAAGTGATACTTGCCAGCTATTCTAAAACCACATCTTTAAAATGTGTCACCGAATGGAAATAAAAGCATTTCCAAATGGGTTGTTTGAATGTAATTGTATGGGAAAAATGCTACTGATATAACTATATGTAATTTCTGTTAGAGTATGTGTGCCTCCCATAAGGTAACTGAAATCTGTATTATTCAACTATGTCATAAAATACATAATTTAACACATTGATGATCATTTCTATCTTTGCTCTTGTCCTTGTCATAAAATAGAAAAGTATATGCTGGCTATAGGCAGCTTTCTTTTCACTAAACACAAAAAGAAGGTTAAAATATGATGTTCAAGAAGAATAATGAGTCTATTTCTGATTTTTATGTGATTATCTGTTATTCCCAAATCAATACATCAATGTTCAACATACAGACATCTCATTTGCAAAAGCCAAGTCATGTCTCTTAGGCTGGCACACAAATGACCTGCATCTCAACATCGTATTATAAACAAATGAAGTATCTTATTTTACAACTTACCATACAATTAAGTAATTATATGTTATATCATATTAACTTTCTTTGCTTTTGTAACACTTATAAGATGTACCCATTATTTCAGTCTTTTTTTGTTTGTTTCTCTCTCCTTTTATTTAATTATTTTATTTTTGGAGATACTGGAGATCAAACCCAGGACTAGACAAGTGATCTCCAATCTCAAGTGTCCCCCAATGTCCCTTTTGAAATATGCTGCCTGCCTCCTGCCCTATCTTCTTTTAGTGGGCTTGCAAGAGGACTCACGGGGTAAAAGACCCTGCTACCAACTCTGACAACATAAATTTATTCCCAGGACTTACATGGTAGAAAGAGAGAACAGATCTACACATACACACACAAATCACAAATACACACACACATCATGATATGTATACATACATGCATACAAACAATAAAAATGTAATTAAATTTTTAATAAAGACTGGCTTTAATGACTAAGTAATAAATAGATTAGAAAAGCTTCTTGAAAGTTTAGATTAGAAAACCTTGAAAGAAAACCTTCCTCACACTAATAAAAGACTTTTTCATATCAACTTTGAACTGGACACTTCCCTCCTGAAAATGTTGCCATTTTTCTAGTTTGTGTCTGTTTCACCTGACCAATGACTTTGGTAGTAAATCAGATGACACTTATTCTGAATTCAAATGTTCTTTCAGTGACCTACATGGCTCCATCTTAATCCGTGACCTATTTTCCACAGTGTCATACTCATCTCACCTGATGTCCTTCCTCCTTTCATTCTGGGTGGCCAAACTACCTTCCTAAAACCTGCCTGGAATACTAAGGGACTTCAGGATTTGGTGTTTCTTTTATCTGATTTCTCCCTATTACCTTCATATCTAGATTCAAATGTAACTTTCTCAGAACATCCTTCCTACCACCCCATTCCTAAGAGTGATCCACCTTATCCTAGCACTTCCTAAGCACTGCCACTTCCTCAATCATTTTTCTCTCTTGCACATATTTCTATAGTTTTTCACCTGCTTTGATCACTCTCCTGTGCTAAGGGCCTAGAACATAATAAAATACTGGCAAAAGACAAAACATCAGGGATATATTAGCATGGTCCTGACAGTAAATAAGGTAATTGTTAATAGCAGCAGATTAGCAGTTATTTTCACCAGGACTACAATAAAATGCTCTCACTTTGTTTTTTAGTTGCCAAAAATTTTTATAACACTGAGCTCTAAAGATAAAATAATACCCACAATCAGAAGGCATGGTGGCACTTGCCTATATTCCTAGTCCTCAGGAAGCTGGTACAGGAAGATTTGGTAAAGAATATAACCAGAGTGCCTGCACCACTCCTGATGGGCGTCTCCAGCGGGAGACACACCAGGGTAGGAGGGCAGCTACTGTGTTAGGGCTGCTCCTGGGTCTACAGTGCCAGGGAGTTCCCTCAACTCAGCGCCAGGGCTCAAATGTTAACAGTGAGGAGAAGAGAAACCTCAAATGTAGTAAAACAATATTGTTTCTCCAAAAGTGAAATAATACAGACAAAGCATTTTCTTATCCCTTTGCCATGTAATTTGATTAGAGAAAGTTTCTAGTAAAAATGCTGTGATCATAGTTTCCACCCAGACAACTCACAGAAGACATAACTCAGGCATGAGTCTCCACTCAGCATGCTTTTCTTCTTTACATGATCACTAATTATTTCTATTGCAGTCAGAACCTAACCAAACTGCTTTTCTAAGTTTATCTAACTAGAACAAAAGTGAACCAAATAGTTCTCAAATTGAACCTAATTGAAATTAACACACAATTCAATTGGTATTACCATATTCAAGAGCTCAAAAGTAGATTAGTACATTTTTTTAAAACAAAATTTAAGTGACTACAAAAAAAATGTAGAACTTTTAGAAAGGTAAAAAGCATAAGAAAGTAATGATCTATAACCACAAAAATTTTATGTACACCTTCCCACAGAGCCCATTTAATACAAAGTTTAATAAATCTCCAAATAATTCTACAATTATACACAAATATGCTTACTTGTCCTCTGCCAGGATTTTCTTTTGGAACAAGCAGAGAAACCACTGGTCCATATTTCTGACATTCTTCTTTTACATCTTCTACAACATCTGGTTACAAAATCACACGGTAGGTAATTATTACTGACATATAGCTACGTTAATGTAGTTATTTTTCTTACCTTAGGAGATAAAGCTTACGAATATAAATTCAATGGATTAACAATTTCTTTGAAGTCTACACTTAATGTTTTAAATACATTACAGTTAAATAATTCACTGTCATTCTGTGTCTCCTCTTTAAGGAAACCAGTACTATGAAGTTCTTTCTGTATCCTGCCAGAGTGTCATCAGAGCACAAACAATACAATTTTGTCTATTTCAAGTAAGAATATCAACTTTACTTTTTGTTTGTTTGTTTTTCAAGACAGGGTTTCTCTGTGTAGCCTTGGCTGTCCTGGACTCACTTTGTAGATCAGGCTGGCCTGAACTCACAGAGGAGTCTGCCTCCTGAGTAGTGGGATTAAAGATGTGTGCCAATACGCTGGCTGATTTTAGTATTTAAATGTACCTTCCTGGGTGTATGTATTTTTAAATCAGGTTGTTTATTTGTGCTCATGAGTGTTTGCCTGCGTATGAACAAGTACACCATGTGGATGCAGTGGCCCCTGGGCCAGTAGAGGGCACTGGATCCTCTGGAACTGGACTTACAAGACCACTGTGAGCTGCCATGTTGGCATAAAAAGATCCATCTCTCTGGACAATTGCCCATATTATTAAATGAAATCTTATTTGTTTTACGGTTTTATACTCTTGGATAGTTTACAATATTCAAGAAATATACCCTGTCTCTAAAACCAAAAAAAAAAAAAAAATTACCCAAAGTCTCCTAACCAATGACAACCTTTTGATATTATAAACAATACTGTTCAGATCTCATTTAATTTGAGTATTTCTCACAGCTGATATTATAGGAATAACATTGGTAGGTCAAAACTGACATTAACTGGCAATGTTAGAATCATCAGGTTGTCTTTCATAACAGTCTACTAATGTAAACCCTTTCAAGCAATGCCATTGAAACTGTTTTCCCTATGGTATTTGTTGTTTATGTGCTGGGCAACAAAGACTTAACAATTTGGTTTGAGCTGATGTCATTCGCTTCCTTCTACCAGAAGTGTCTACTGGCTGCCTGCTATGCATTCTTTCAAGGATGCTGCATTCCAGTGTTACTAGCTCACGAACAAGCTCCAATTATTAATCCAAGGAATCAAGCATCTGAGATGTGTGTACACTGGCTACTGTATAACTTTAACCAACTGTTTTCCAACAAATAAGATAGTCATTCCAAACCGCCGTTCTCTGAACACGTCATACTTTCTACCTGATGTTACTTCTTCTTACCCACTCAGCTTTTAGATAATTATTGAGGTCAGAGGTAACCTCTGCAGTAAAAGCCCTTACTGATCACTCAGGCTAGGCTCTGTCATCATTTGTATATGTCTCTCTTGCGTTAAAAAAAAAAAAAAAAAAAAGAAAGAATCCCACATGACACAGTAAATGTGCCCTGAATAAAAAAAAAAAATTAGCCAAAAGAGATCTAAAAAGCAGAAATGACAGCAAGAGAAGGGATAGAAAAGACAGATCAGTGACATAATCTTATGAGGTAAATCTCTGCTAATTTGGTAGAATGACATGTCAGAGTCCAAATGACTTTATGAATTAAAAAGTGCAAATATTTTAGACATCACAGAGTTCAATGGTCTTTTTACATTTTGTGTGTTAGGGAAGAATCTTAGGAATAGTGCATATTGTACAGACATTAGTTGCACTCTGTGGGCAAGGAAGAACACTCCAGCATCATGTGGGAAGCACTAACCTTCATACTCATCTTCATTCTCAAGATAATCATCATCCAGCACATTGAGGAGTCTGAGCACTGGAGTTGGAAGCATCACCAGATCTTCAATATGAGGGGCTGTGAAAAGTTATGGCAATACGCTTAAATGGAAATCCTCCATAAGCTGATGAACTAATCAAATAAGGAGCCTGAGAAGACACACAGACGACTGCCAGATGACCAGCGGGAAACATAAAGACAGATTCAACTTACCAAAAGGAATGCTAAAGAATGGGCTGCACAATGCCATCTCAGCAGGGATCCTTCTGCTTGGGTCATCATGAAGCATGCTAAAACACAACAGCAGCATTATGATTACTGACAGATCTTCTGAAAGTGAAACTATCAGAAAAAAAAGCTCAGTGTTCACATCAGCACTACGGGTCTATGAGCATCCCCGTAGAAAATACAAAGGCCACCTGAGCAACAGTGCAGTAAACCATAAAACATTTCTGATACAGTATCGTGCTATGAGTTAATATTTCTAACTAATAAATGAAACATGTACGAAAGTGATGCACATACTATATCACCATGAGGATGGGGGCAGACAGAAGTTTATGGTGGCACATTTTGTTGTTGTTAACTTTTTTCAAGACAGGGTTTCTCTGGGTAGCCTGGCTGTCCTGGAACTCACTCTCTAGACCAGGCTCTCCTTGAACTCATAGAGATCCACCTGCCTCTGCCTCCCTGGTGCTGGGGGTTAAAGGTGTATTCTACCACTGCCTGGTTTATGGTGGCACAATTTAAAGACAGAAACAAACAAAAAACAAAAATACAAACCAGAAGATAGTGGTGAGATAATTGAATCTTGCCAAATTCTCCTAACGTTACAAAAATTTTATGCAAAAATCAATAGGCACCAGACTATCAACAAAAATCAACAGACTATCAATAACAGTAACGCTCATACAGTATGGGCATTCACTTATAAAAAAGTGGAGAATAAACAAGTGTACAGCTAATAAACGAGAGAAAAAGGCAGGGAACAAACCAAAGCCAGATGCTCACTGGGAAATAAGCTGATTTGGAAGCACAGGGGACTGCGCACCTACGCCAGTGAACACCAGCCAGCCACTAAGCCTTCCTACACCCACCAGCCTCAACTCTTGGCCATGGGAAATCCCAGTGTGAAAAAAAATTTGGAAAAAGAACTCAGATGATCAAAATGGGAGAAGACAAGAAGAATGACAAAGGAGAGGGGGGAGAGGGAGGAATGATGAACCCGATCGCAGGAGGAGAAACACACACACCTTCCCCCCTTGTTTGTTGCTTTGACACATGTAGCTCAAAGTATCCTCAACTACCGCACTTCAGCCTCTGAAGCACTGAGCATACAGCATCTCATCACGCCTGCTCTTCAACATCACATGAAAACAGCAGTAATTAGAAAAGCTATGTGAACTGTTCTGCTCTGTCTGAGACAAGGTCTCACTATGTAGCTCTGGCTGGCCTAAACCTCTCTTTGTAGACCAGGCTAGCCTTGAACTCACAGAGATCCTCCTGCTTCTGCCCAGGAGTACTGGGATTAAAGCTGTGTGCCATTCACCTGGATAAAATTCCTGTCTCTAAATACTGTCTAAAATAACTAGGCAAATCAGTAATAATAACGGAAATAAACTTAAGAAAAAATGTTCAGCTGGTAAAGGTCTGCAAAGCAAGTTCTACTACATCTAACATACCTTTTGATAAGGTCTCTGAGGTGATAGGCTGGAATTGCGGCATTCACCACTGCTTTACTGGCAAATATATGATCAATAATAGCAGAACTGTTTGCCTAAAAGGGAGAAAAGTCTTCCTTAGGTTACTCAACTCAGCTTGCATTTATTAAGCAGTAGCCATGTGACAGTACTCCATGAGTAACACGCGATGCCTCTTCCAAGAACTTATAACCTTATCAGAGGAGACTGCATTATCAAGAATCTCTAGAGGCACTAATACATTCCCGGACCTAAGAACATCTCCTAACAAATGGGTAAAACTCAAGAAATCACACTGAGAAGCAGTTTTATAAATAAATGCAATGGGGAGGTCACAGTGCCTAACGATAAGTCTTTGTCGGTTTTCAAGTAAAATAAACTGTCATTGAGAAAAAGGAAGAAGCAGGAAATGCTGCCTTTGTTACATTAGTCACAACTCCATTTATAGATATAACAGCACTCTGTCCTTGAGTACTGAGGTGGTTAATCTCCGCTGTCCATTTAGAATCACCAAGGACACTGGTAAGGTACACCTCTTGGATATGCCTGCTAGAACATCTGCAGAGATTATTGACAGAAGGGAAGGCCTACACAGCTTGTAGATGGCACCATCTCATGGTGGGGACAGAATAAAGGGAGACAGGCAACCAAGCACTAGAGTGACCCCTCTCTGCTTCTTGGCCACTGTCCTGTAAACTGCTCTGCCATGCCTTCCATGCCAGCATAGACCAACACCTCTAAAACTGTGATCCAAAATAAATATTTCTACCAGGTACAAAATGTAACTAATACTATGAAGCAAAGTACTAGAGTAACTCAGAATGCAGGGCTGTGTAAATAACTAAAAAGATCAGACACCCACCATCATAAGAGCCTACTAGTTACTTTTCATGGACTACACACTATGTTTAAAACCTATGTAACATTTTTTCAGTACTCTTATATTACATCACCAGTCTTCTTATATTACAGAGAGTGGTTTAATAAACCCAAGTAACTTAGTAAGAAGACTAGTAGGACTTAGTAGGAGGAAAGTAGACACAGTTAAGACTTCAGAATCTGAGCTCAGACCCACTTGACAATTTTGCCTCTGCAGAAGGTACTAAAACAGATTATGACACTGTACCTAAAGAGACATATATTTGAGATGCCACTGGTATATGTCATGCCTCCAAATTTCATACAAATTTGAGTGTGACCTATTTCTGATGTGCTCTGGACTAATCAGATACAGTGCAAAGAGCCTAAACACAGTCAAAGCTAATTTAAATGATTGATATATATTCAGTTTAACACTAAAGAAAAAAAAATACTTAACTTGTGAGTCATTTGGAAATATCATTAATAGAAAAGATACTGGTTTTATGCCCACAGCAGCATTTTTGGAACCAAAAATAAACATAAGGCAACCTCGCTAAAGAATTAAGTGTATTCCTTCCAAAAATTGCTATACCATAAATCAGTGACTAAGGTTTAGCACAAATAAAACTGTATTGTAATGGTCACCTACTATTTGTTAGATGTTTACCATTAAAATATTTAATTTCAAATACTTACTGCTTAAAACCATATCCATTGATAATTTCAAAGTATTATATATCAAACCTCAAGCCTAAAGGATACTAAGACCATCACAATAAACTTTCACAATACATTTGAAAAACTACTTATGGTTAATTCTTTTTTTTAATGTTATTTATTTATTTTATATTAATCACAGGTTATGTACTTTGTATCCCAGCCGTAGCCCCTTCCCGCATTCCCTCCCAATCCCACCATCCCTCCCTCATCTTCCCCCCTGCCCCTTTCCAAGTCCACTGATAGGGGAGGTCCTCCTCCCCTCCCCTTCCATCTGACCCTAGCTTATCAGGTCCCTTCAGGACTGGCTGCAATGTCCTCTTCTATAGCCTAGCAAAGCTGTTCCTCCCTTTGGGGGAGGGGGCCAAAGAGCCAGCCATTGAGTTCATGTCAGAAATAGTCCCTGTTCCCCTTACTACGGTACCCACTTGGATATTGAGCTACCATTTGCTACATACAAGCAGGGATTCTTGGTTATATACATACATGGTCCTTGGTTGGAGAAACAGTCTCATATAAGACCCCTGTGCCCTGATATATTTGGTCCTTGTGGAGCTCCTGTCCTCTCCAGGTCTTATTAACTTCCCCTTCTTTCATATGATTTTTGCACTCTGCCAAAGGTTTGGTTATGAGTCTTAATATCTGCTTTGATACACTGCTAGGTAGAGCCTTTTACAGGCCCTCTGTGGTAGGCTCCTGTCCTGTTACTTGTTTTTTCCTACATCCAATGTCCATATGGTTAATTCTTAACTTAGAGACATACAAAAAGTTCATCCCAATGTCAGGGGTTTGGAACTTAGGAGCCATGATCCCCTAGAAACGACAAAAGCAGTAGCACTATACCATAGCCACAAAGGTTAACTAGCCAGTCCAGAATGTTTAACAGCCTATATATATTAATAAATACAAAGTACCACAGAACTGTGGGAAGCTTCTAAGCTTGGAGTAGACCAATCACCCAGTATGTGACCTTGAACAAGCTATTTTATACAATTGTGCCTCTAGCTTTCATTTATAAAACAAAAGCAGCCAATATCCACTCTACTTTCATAGGAACTGCTCAGAAAATTTAACATGATTATACAGTAAAGTACTTTTTAAAGCATTATTAAAAGATTATTTAACTTATCACCTATAATTCCACTAGTAATACTTCCAAAGCTAATAAAGTGATTTAGTCAATAAAGGAATTTCTTTTGCCTGTCTGGGAAAATGCATTCAAATATTTCAGCTAATGCTTACTATACCCCAGGACCTAGATTAACAGCTGTAATGTCACAGGTGTATTTGAAGCTGTAGGGAAGGTTAGAGGCATTGAAGGTACAGGAAGCAGGAAGGGAAGGATGCCATCAGAATCCCTGACCCCCCCCCACCCCAAATTATCATCATAAAGCAAATATTCCTGAACTGATTAAGAGCCACAACACAAAACTCTCATGCAATGTACCTTCCATTCCTGAGATCTGACTGTATGTTTCAGTTTCATTCCTGAGAACATTTCCAGTAAAATGATTCCGAGGCTCCAGAGATCCACAGCTGAGGTACATTCTGTATCACTCTGCAGGCCTGCCTGGGCCAAGCAGTTCTGCAGCTCTGCTTCAGGAGCTCGATACCCGTCTGTCTGAATATACTTTACATCCTACACAAGACGAAGAAACATTACCATCAGTAAGAAGCACCTCACTTTCCATCTCTACCATGACAAAATGCCATAAATTTTAGTCCTTATCTACCATAATTCTTCAGTTTCTTAACTAGACAGTTAGCTCAGAAAAGCTGGATATGTTAGCTCAGAAAAGCTGGATATGTGCTATAGTTGCTCAAAAAGAAGGTTTTTTTGTTTGTTTGTTTGTTTGGGTTTTTTTGTTTTGTTTTTAGATAGTTTCTTACCTATTACGCACTGACGAAGTCACTCTGCAAAAACCTGATAAAGCGTAGGGAAAGGAAGACTTGTCTGAACTGTCACACTCACCATCAGCCAGGGATAAGAGCTCCAACCAAAGAAACAGAAACAGCAATCCAGCAACTTACCAACTGCTGACAGACTCTGAAAAGCTTTTTGTGTACTAAGTATATTTATTAATTTCTGAACTTTTTTGAACCTTATTGACTACTTCTATCTGACCCAAATTTATGTCCTTCTTTCACAAAGCGTAAAATTAAAATTCTTTTCATTTGCTCCATTAGAAGTTCTTTGGTATTTTGGAAGTGCACCTTAGGTCCCTAAACTACCGTTGTTATTAAAAATCTTTGTCTTGGACCATTGGATTTTAAACCATAATGGAAAATAAAAGGTATTTCTTACTTGATTGCCTTCTTTGAAGCTGAGTCCAAAGTCAATAAGCTTAAAGCACTCATTCTCTGCACTCCACAGTATGTTCCGTGGTTTGAGGTCTGCATGGACATAGCCCTCGTGATGAAGAAAAGCAAGGGCTTCCAGAACATCTCTGGCACAATGCTGTATCATCCACATGGAGCAACCCTGATGACTGGAATATAAAAGCAACTCCGAAACACTGACATCCAGGAGCTCAAGCAACAGACAGCGTGATGGCACATTTGGAGAGAAGTGTATGGTAAAGACTCCATACAAAGTCACTAGAAAAAGAAAATTACAAGACTTGAAAATCAAATTCATAGTAGCTTACGACGAAAGCAGTTAACTCTGCTATATAAATTTGAGTCTACATAAAGAGAATTTCACTTTTGTGTACATACATGCACAGGAAAGACTGTTGTGAGAGCTACTGTTACAGTGAAAAATTGAATTTTCCTCTAGATCAGTTGTTCTCAACATTCCTAATGCTGCGACCTCCAACCATAAAATTATTTTTATTGTTACTTCATAACTGTAATTTTGTTACTGTTTTGAATCATAATGTAAATATTTAATATGCAGGATATCTGATATGCTTGTGACCACTGTGAAAGGGTCTCTTAATCCCCCAACGGGTCTGGACCCACAGGCTGAGAAACGCTCCCTTAAGAGTTAACTCAGATGGGGCAATGAGCCCTCTAAGGGCCTGTCACAAGCCATGCTAAAGAGGTAGGAGGAGTATTAGTCCATGCTTTTTTTCAATCACTCTTTCTCTAACGTTCCCCTCCAGGTCTTGTGGTTGCCTGACCACCTCCCTACTCAAACATGGCTGACTTCCACATTGGCTTACCATAAGCAGCCCGGCTCTTTCTTTTATTTTATCCTCCTCAGGGCAGCTACTGAGATTTAGATCTTGCCTGCCCTGGGGGTTTTCTTTTAAACGTTAATGAAATTGTCCTCAACCATTTCCCCAGTGTCATTTGGCCACTGAGTCCGTGTGCCCCAAAATCTCCAGAAGCACTGGGAACTAAACTCAGGTCCTCTGCAAGAACAGCAAGTGCTCTTTAACCACTGAGCCACCCTCCTAAGGCCCCTAGATAATGATAACTTTGATAAGCAAGAAACTTCCACTATTTTTCCAGTGAATAAGATCTTCAGCCAGTTTGGTTATTTAAAAAGGTACTGTATATGACACAATGATTCAACTTGTGTCCCACCAAGCTTTCAGAGGCAGGTGAATATGCACTTCATGTGTCAAGATGAAATTATTTTTAAAAACATAATATTAAGTAACCCTTAAAAACAAATTGAAGGTTGCTTGATTCAAAACGGAATCCCATGCTCTAAAAAAAAATTTTTTTTTTTAAACTCAAGAATCCGGGCGCATCTGTAATCCCAGTACTCTGGGAGGCAGAGGCAGGTGGATCTCTGTGATTTAGAAGCTAGGCTGGTCTATAAAGTGAGTCTAGGACAGCCAAAGCTACACAGAGAAACCGTGTGTCGAAAAAAAAAAATCAAGACACTGCAAATATCATTCTAATGTAATCATGCAGAAATTCAACAAGTACTGAGACTTGCAAAAAAATTTCCCTGTCAAACATCAAGGTTATAGTGATACCACTTAGCAAGCTTTAAAAAAAAGGAAAGAACAACACTAGTATTAGGAAATTCTTCTGTCAACGCAGCATTATTAAAAAAGGTCTTTCTTCACGCTACACATGGGTTCTACTTGCCAAGATGCATGGCATTTCTTTACTAACCTGAGTTATAACTACGTAAAAGCTCTGTGATGGTGGAATAACAAAGTAGACTTTCCATACATCGATGACCATACAAGCTTACATTCTAAACATCTGAGTCACGAAAGTCTTACTGAAGCAAATGCAGCGTTCCTAAATGTCACACTTCTGTAACTTCTAGGTAATCCTGGGTCCCTCTCTCAAATTTACACTAAGTATGAATCTTCTGAATTGTTAGCATGTCATTAGATGTCACCGATGTCATCCCCCTAGAATATTTTCCATTTTCTACTAGAGGGAAAAGATGAAAAAATTTCCACTCAAGACATGACAACCTAGCAAAGTCATGCCTTTCACCGCAGAAGGCATTTCTCTATGCTACTAAGTACCGAAAGAAAACCGAAGCAAGCAGGACTTTACTAAGCATCTGCTATGTGATAATCCCCCTCGACTGTACCTCAGGGAGCTGCATCGGGTGATAACTAGTGAGGCCCGATCCTCTCCTCCCACCTAAATGACCAAAGGCCAGGGACCAGGCTGAGGACGTGCATGTCTGGACCGGGACCTGGGCAAGAGATGGGAGACAGCCACAATTACCGATGTTCCTGTGACCCTGCAACTGCTCCAGAGCCGCCCTCTCTTTGCGGAAACCATACTCTGCCGCCGAGGCTGCAGCTCCGGTGGTTCCCGGAGGCAGGAACTGCTTGAGGGCGCCGGGGGGCGAGCCTGGGGTGCCGCAGCAGCGTACCCGATACACCGAGGCCGAGGAGCCGCTGCCCAGGCGGCTCTGTACCTGCCACAGCCGCCCGAAGGCCTCCAGGAAGCGCGGCGGCTCGGCGCCCCACGCGCAGCCGGACCCCGCCATGGTGCGGGCTGGGGTGAGGACACGCGAGCCGACACGACGCTCCAGGCAGGCCCGCGGCGCCCGCTGTCACATCCCCGCCCGGACCCGCCGCTCCGCAGGGAGGGGCCTGCAGGGGCCGCACCGACTCCCCGGGACCTCACGCCGCCATGACACCGGAAACGGGAGTGAACCCAGACCCAGCAGCCGGAAGTGGGGGGAACGCCAATCCGAGAGGCCGAAGGAGGCGGGCCTTCGAGGGGCGGGGCCTGGGGAAAAAACAAATTTGTTTCGCAAAAAAAAAAAAAAAAAGGACTATGAGATATTAAACTTAATTACTGGGCGTGGGGGTGTAGCATAGTAGAAAACTGCTTGTCTAGCATGCGCAAGGAAGGCCCTGGATCCCTAGCAACACATACGCAAATTACTGATTTTTTTTATGTATGTACCTTACTTTTAAAATGTTATTGTGTTTGTATGTTTGTGTGTTTATGCCACATGTGCGCGAGAAGTCAGAAGACGGTGTCACATCCTTTGGTGCTGAAGTTATGAGTAGTTGTGAGCTGCCGGGTTTGGGTGCTGGGAACTGAACTCCTGTCCTCCGAAGAGCAGTACACACTCTTAGCCACTGAACCGTCTCCAGTTGCTCTCTTATTTTTTCGTTACCTATTATTGCAAGCCCAGTGATACGTGCTTTCAGATCCTCTTGATATCCATCACCACTACCTCCCCTTCTAATATAACCCCAATTTTGTTTGGGACAATGATGTACGCAGAAGAAATACTTGCTCTCTCTCAGAGCTGGTTGTGACCTTGTCCATAGGTCTGGTCAATGAGACCTCCTGCATAACTGCCAAAGATTTGTTAGAAAGATTTGCTTGACCCACGTGGATGTCGTGTTGTTTTTTTTTTTTCCCCCTGCCACTTTCTTTCTCCTGCTTGAAAAAATAAGCATAAAACTAAAGGCAGATTAGTCATCTTGTGTCCATGAAGCAACTGAGAGAATGAAAGCCAGATACTAACATATTAATTGGATATAGATCTATTGTGACAGAGAAACCCAAAGTACAGTGCCTTAAATATAGAAACATTTCTCTCTCTAGTCAATAACACAGGCTTCTGCCATTCTCAATAGGGCATCTATATTTGTGACCTATGTGTTTATTTCGCCTTTTAGCATTTCATGGCTTTGAGAAGAAGGAAAGAGACCAGAGGTGGACAAACCTGACTCTAGTGAGGGTAAAACCCAGAATGTTATGAAAAAGTAAATTTTATTCTCCTGAGGTAATTGTCCTCTTGGAGGCTTACTGCCTCTGTCTGCTAACCTGGACCTAGCCCTGGCTTCTGACCTCCAAATAATCTAATCTAGGTCTAGAATGTTTTCAGCCTCTAAGACTTGTTGCTGAATAAGTTCACCCTTTCTAGTTCTTTCTGAACACTTACTGGCTGGTTCAACTCAGCTGTTCTGGCTTAAATTCCAAGATGGCGGATTCAATCTGGCTTCTCTCTCAGATTCTGACTGAATTGCTCTGCTTGGCCTCATACTAACTTTGGCAATATGTTCTAATCTTCTGGCTCCTTATACTTCTCTGGCTCTATCTTCACCTGTGTCTAGCTTGTTCTCTCTCTCTGTAAAACCCTTCCATTAAAACTGCCTCCTCTTCTTCTCTCCCTCTGTGCTGCTATTTTTTCCTCTTTGTTCTCATGAGAGTTGAGCATATCTTATTCTGTCTTTCTCTGATTGATCATTTTGCCTGCCTCTCGATTCACTGACTCAAACGAATTGCCTGAACAGAACTGACTAGAATTCAGAGATCTGCCGGCCTCTGTCTCCTGAGGGCTGGGATTAAAGGTATGTACCTCCATGCCTGGACCCTAACTTTACCTGAAATTTGCCCTCTATGAGGCTGGCCTTGAACACAGAGATCTGCTTCCCTCAGTGTCCTAGGATTAAAGGCATGTCTGTATTCCAGCTGGATCACACAGACCTATTTTTTTTTTTTTTTTTTTTTTACTCTTATCCTATTAGCTAGTGCTTGGCTAGCCATATGCTTAGCCATAACCATCTTTAAGACATCTTGCTATGTATGGGCAGGGTGGTGGGGGGCTACCTATTTGATTAAAGCCTCTTAAACAATACATAACAATATATACTTTTAACAATATATAAGCTAGAGTTAGATGGAAGGGGAGGAGGTCCTCCCCTATCAGTAGACTTGGAAAGGAGCAGGGAGAAGATGAGAGAGGGATGGAGGGGATAGGGAGGGAATTCGGGAGGGGGCTACAGCTGAGATACAAAGTATATAACCTGTGATTAATATAAAATAAAAATATTTTAAAAAGTTTTAACAATATGACAGAGTTTTCTTCTTACAGGTAAGTACACATTTACCACATCTGTCATTTTAAGTGTGTAGGTAATGTGAAGTGCATTCACACGGTGTAAACATTATCAACAACCATCCACAAAACTCGTTTCATCTTGCAGAACCTAAACTCTTTTCTCATTAAACAAGCCTCCAATCCCTTTTTCCTCCTCAGGCCCTGACAAGCTGCCATTTCATTTTTATTCTTATACCTATAGGCCTCTTTTTAGTCTATTTGTTAACTTGTGTTAACACAAGTGTTTATGCAAATTACCAACCTCATACCACTTGGACTCATATGGATAACCTCTTGAAGACAGAATACAAATACCAGCCCTTAACTCAGTGGGTTGCTGTTAGATTTTCTATCCCAGTTTCCACAAATGTGAGAGTCTGGCACTACTAAAAGTTACTCTACCTGAAAAACAAACAAACAACCCTAACTGGGCCTGGTGGCATAGGCCTATAATCCAGCTACTTGGGAGGGTGAGGCAAAGGAAGCACAAATTTAGGATAAGCCTCTATTATTAGACTAGGTTCAAGACTAGGCTGAACAAATTATCAGGACCCCATTTCATAATTTAGTTTTAAAAGTTTGAAAGTTCTTGAGCTATAGCTCAGAGTTTAGAACATTTGCCTAGCATGAGGGCAAGCTAGATTAAATCTTTAGCATCCCCACAACATCATATATCTAAAACTGTAAGTTGTTTTGAAATAAAAGTTAAAATGTATAGTGATTTGTCTCACTTAGCAGTGAATATTTCAGAACCAGTTTTTTCTGATTCTGTGTATTCAATGAAGTCATTCGGCATTGCCTGATTAAAAATTTTGTTGCTGGCTTGGGGCTGCAGAGAGATGGCTCAGTGGTTAAGAGCACTGGCTCACTGGCTATTGCTTCAGAGGTCTTGTGGTTCAATTCCCAGTACCACATGGCATCTCACAACTGTCTGTATGTACACCTACATTTCAGAAGGCATCTATCTGGCATGTAGGTGTACATACACATACAATACATAAATAAATAACTGTATTTTAAAAAAAAAACGTTGATGGGGATAGGGAGATGGTCTATCCCATTTGCCTTTCTGAATGAGGATTGATCGTCTTACCCAGGGTCCTCCTTCTTGCTTAGCTTCCTTAGGTGTACAGATTTTAGTATGTTTATCTATACTGTATGTCTAATATCCACTTATAAGTGAGTATATACCCTGTGTGTCTTTCTGCTTCTGGGATACCTCACTCAGGATGACCTTTTCTAGATCCCACCATTTGCCTGCAAATTTCATGATTTCCTCATTTTTAATTGCTGAGTAGTATTCCATTGTGTAAATGTACCACAATTTCTGTATCCATTCCTCAGTTGATGGACATCTGGGTGGTTTCCAGATTCTGGCTATTATGAATAAAGCTGCTATGAACATGGTTGAGCAAATGTCCTTGTTGTATACTTGAGCATATTTTGAATATATGCTTAAGAGTGGAATAGCTGGAACTTGAGGTAGCACTATTCCTAATTTTCTGAAAAAGCACCAGATTGATTTCCAGAGTGGTTGTACAAGTTTACATTCCCACCAGCAATGGAGAAGAGTTCCCCATTCTCCACATCTTCTTCAGCATATGTTGTCACTTGAGTTTTTGATCTTAGCTATTCTGGATGTAAGGCAAAATCTCAGGGTCATTTTGATTTGCATTTCTCTAAGATCCTTGAGCATTTTTTAAGTACCTCTCTGCCATTCGATATTCCTCTAGTGAGAATTCTCAGTTTAGCCCTGTATCCCAGTTTTAATTGGATTACTTGATTTGTTGGTGTTTAACTTTTTGAGTTCTTTATATATTACTGATATTAGCCCTCATCAGATATAGGGTTGGTTACATTCTTTCCCCAGTCTGAAGGATGTCATTTTTTTTTATATGAAAGAGGTTTATTAGGTGGAGAGCAGGACATGATGGGGAGAAAGAGGGAGAGAAGGAGAAAGAAGGGGGGGCGCCCCGAAAGAGAAAGGGAGAAGGCCAAGAGAGCAAGAGAACAGGCTGTCATTTTGTTCTGATGACGGTGTCCTTTCATTTACAGAAGCTTTTCAGTTTCATGAGGTCCCATTTATTGATTGTTGATCTTAGAGCCTGTGATGATGGTGTTCTGTTCAGGAAGTAGTCTTCTGTGCCAATGAGTTCAAGGCTCTTCCCCATTTTTCTTCTAACAGATTTCATGTGTCTGGTTTTATGTTGAGGTCTTTGATCCACTTGGACTTTAGTTTTGTGCAGGGTGATAAATATGGGTATAATTGCACTTTTCTACACGTAGACACCCAGTTATACCAGCACCATTTGTTGAAGATGCTGTCTTTTTGCCATTGTATGGTTTTGACTTCTTTGTCAAAAATCAAGTACCCGTGGTATATGGCTTTACTTCTGGGTCTTCTATTTGATTCCATGGATCCACCATTCTGTTTCTATGCCAGTACCATGCAGTTTTTATTACTATTGCTCTGTAGTACAGCTTGAGATGAGGGATGGAGATACCTCCAGATGATCTGTTGTTGTACAGGTTTGTTTTAGCAATTCTGGGTTTTATGTTTTTCAATATGAAATTGAGAGTTGTTCCTTCAAGTTCTGTAAAGAATTATGCTGGTATTTTGCTGGGAATTGCATTGAATCTGTAGATTGATTTTGGCAGGATGGCCATGTTCACTGAGCCCCACTCAAGGAGGCCTGACACATCCTCCAAGATGAAAGAGAAGGTCCCAACAAGGAAGACAGGTTTGAACCTCTTCAATTTGATTTCCCCAGGCATACTAAGGTAGACTGTGGCCACCACAAATAATCCAGACTCCAGAAGTACTTATTCTGTGACACTTATTCTTCGTGAAGATACTTCTTTCAGTTTCCATAACAACACAGTAGTGTTTTATAGTAGGAAAAATGGATACCAAGTCAGAAGTCATTTGTCTAAAGTCACATGTACAATGAAAAAGTCACAGACTTTTTATGGTTAAAAGCTGGGCAATCCAACTTCTAAGCCTATGTTCTTGGCTTTGCTTTTGAATATAAATCATATTCTGTTTTCTATAGACTATATAGTAATTCATCATTTACCAAGAAATGCTATTCCCCCTCAGTTCTTCTGAGGACTGCCACAGGCTTGCAGCAAACCTTAAATTAATATTTTAGTAGCAAATGGTAGCTCAATAACCAAGTGGGTACACCAGTAAGGAGAACAGGGACTATTTTGGACATGAACTCAATGGCTGGCTCTTTGACCTCCCCGCCTTGTGGAGCTCCTGTCCTATCTAGGTCTTACTAACTCCCCCTTCTTTCATATGATTCCCTCCACTCAAGGACCATGTATGGATATAACCTAGAACCCCTGCTCAGATATAGCCCGTGGTAGCTCAGTATCCAAGTGGGTACCCTCGTAAAGGGAACAGGGACTATTTCTGACATGAACTCAATGGCTGGCTCTTTGACCCTCTCCTCCCGCCCCCAAGGGAGGAGCAGCCTTGCTGGGCCACAGAAGAGGACATTGCAGCCAGTCCTGAAGAGACCTGATAAGCTAGAGTTAGATGGAAGGGGAGGAGGTCCTCCCTTATCAGTGGACCTGGAAAGGGGCAGGGAGGAGATGAGGGAGGGAAGGGTGGGATAGGAAAGGAATGGGGAGGGGGCTACGGATGGGATACAAAGTACATAACCTGTGATTAATATAAAATAAAAATGTTAAAAAATAAAATATAAATAAAATCAGTAAAATAATTAATATTTTAAAAAATAGAATGACCACTAAATATATCAGAGATACATTTTTTTTGTTGTTGTAACCTGCTTAAACTCTATAGCCCCTCCATTGAGACCTACTTTAATTCCTAGCATACTGTAGCTCCTCTGTTAACACATGCTGTCACCTTTAGCATAACAGAAGGCACTTTGCCTCCCAACCTTCATTTTAATTATAAGGTAAAGTTAAATTCAAGTTCTCAGGCCCCATGTACCTGAGATGAGACCAGGATACAATTCAATAGCTCAATACTTTCTGCTTAGAATAAAACAATAGATGATAAATTCATGTTCTACTTGAGTTAAAGATAAATAAGACCACAACATCCTGCTATGTTCTTTTCTCCCAGGACAGTGGGGAATTGGAAAGTTCCCAAGCCTATATCCTAGCCAAGCAGCTTAAAGGGCTTTGCCTAGCTACCTAGATACAATGTGTTTAGCTAGTCAAAACATTGTAATGCTGGCCCTCCTCGCTTCCTACACCTAGTTGCCTGGTTATGGTTTGTTTGGGGTTGTTTTCATATAAAAAACAAAAAACAAACAAACAAAAACTCCCTTTGAAACAGATCGGCATCATAGTCTGGCACCTGGGCCCAGATTATGGCCCTGAGCGGTCAGTTTTTGTTCAGCGTTCAATAAACGTCCATCAATTTGATAGGTCAATGTGCAGTTATTCTTGAACCCATAACATTTTTCTTTAGAGACTGTATTTACCAATTTATGTGTTTCTCTCTTCAAGAGTCTGCTAGCCTCACCCTTCCCTCACCTTCCACATACAACTGGGAGAGGCCAATCCTTTTATCTAATGCTTTCTGGCTTCTTGGAGGCGCGTGCTGAAAGTCAAAGGCTTTTTGCTGTTTATTAATGCTTGGAGTTTTTTGTCTTTATATTTTTTTTTCATTACTTCCAGAAGGTAATAGTGAGAGAGCAGAGACATTGAGAAGTCATGTTCCTTGCCACCACGGAGACAGATGGTTGAAAGTTTTTAAAAGAGGAGTAAGATTTCAAATATGCCTTTCTCATTCTGCTTTGACACATTTGAAAGGAGTTAAAAAAATACATTTTTGCTCTTCTTCATTAGGATTGCTACTTGGGGTGAGTGGGATACAAATCTTTTCTTTTTTCAGTGCAGATCAAATTAGTGTTCATAACAAAATTGATCACTACTTTCTGTATTATGATACTTCTCTGGCACAACCAAAGAAGGCAGAGGAGGAGGAGAAGAAGAAGAAAAAGAAGAGGAGGAGGAGGAAAAAAGATTGCCAACCCTCTCTCTGCCCCTACCCCTTCCACATGGAATAAACATATGAGAAAAGATATGATATTAAAGTATACTCAGCCCCACACAGGTCATGGCTATGCATGACTCTAATTTACCCAGCACTAGGATTTTTCCTTGGTTTAGATGACCATGTTTTTACTGTTTCTTAACACTCTCACCAGAAGGTGGAGACAAGAGCAGGGAGGTTAAGAAGTCTACACTGCTCAAATGGTACCCTAGGGGAAGTAAATATCCTAAGTCTGAGGAAAAGACTGAAAGGAAAGAAAGCTACTGAAATGAATGGCCTGCTGTGTCTTCGTAGCCCTCTTTCCTTTGCCTCTTCCTTGCCTTAACTTACCTTCTCCAAATCCTTCTCTTCTACTCACCTCTGCTGGCTGCCTTGAACCATAGCAGGACTCTGCTGAGGCTTAAGGGTTGTTGCTTCTGCCTGGGACAAAACTCCAGTGAGATCCCAAGGCCTCTGCTCTCAAAGAACGTTCCAACTATGCATTTGGGGTGGAACGTCCTATAGAGAGGATCTCGTACAGTTTGTCTTTCCCAGCTCTTCTGACTGCCTCTGCTAAGACAGACTGTGTTCTCACATAGATGTGAGCATTTCACCATGTAACATCAGTTTGACGAGTTTTGTCCTTTGCAGTGCCCTTAACTCTTGATCCTGAGGGAGCCAATTCTTCAGTCGGGCTGTTGTCTTTCCGTGCCCAAGAATGAACTACATAGAAAGCAAAAGGTGAACAAAGCCTTTATCAACATAGGACTAACAATTCGAATAAGCAAATAGAATGTCACCACCAAGAACTGACAACTCTAAGGGCACTGTGGAAATTTTGAACTCTTGGTAGTGGCAAGATACCAACCAAGAGGCTGTAGGCACGTGTTCCAGCTCTGAGCTCTCAGTGGACCTCCTAGTAGCAATGAAGAACAGCCTTCTGTAGGTCTGCAGAGGGCAGGTCAGAGACGAGAATGGCAGAAATGCAGGGTCTCGGAGGGCAGGAATGATTGCCTCTGCCTGCAATGGAAATGGAGAATTTTAGGTTTACTATGGAATTATCAAATAACATTTGTTTCTGATTCTCTTCTGTCCCTCTGTTCCCTTTTGCACCCTAACCCTGTAGCTTCATTTCTGCTTCCATGTCACATGTGTTTTTACCTTACCCACTTCCTCCAGACCTCTTTGCTGTGTCTTCTGGTTCCCTTCCTAGTGCAGAGCATTTTTTAAAAAATTTGGTCAAGGAACTTAACATATCCACAGGGGCTCAGAGCACCGAGGGCCATTATTTAGCCTATCATACTTAGGACATGACAGAGAGAGGACACAGACCCAAAAGAGAATGCAGAAGCAAACGCCAAGATCAAGCAGATGGGGAAATTAAGAAAGTTGTACGGCCATGGCTCCTGTCTACTTTCATCCTGTCTCTGAAGCTAAGCATGGCTTGGCCTGGTTAGCACTCAGACATTAGAAAACAGAACGGAAGAGGCTACCTGGTCAGTATGAGGAAACCGCAAGTCTTCATCTCCTAGTCTGTGTGTCAGATGTTATCTTCTCTGACACGTCCTTTGCTGTTGCTGTTTTGAGACAGGATCTCCTGTAACCCCAGCTTGCTCTGCATCTCCAAAGATGACTTTGAACGTCTAATCCTCCTGCCTCTACTTCCCACATGCTGAGATGGAAGACATATACCACTCCTGTTCTGCCACTTTTAAATGTTGGTTTTTTTGCGGGGGGGGGGCTTTAATAGGAACAAGGACCTTCAGAGAGGTTACAGTCATTGGCTGCTCTCAGTTACAGCTGCAGCAGAAGCGCGGATATTTATGTCCACTGTGCTGGTGGCTCCAGTATGATGATCAGGAGGAGGGTAGAAGGGCAGAGAACACTTGCAGAGACATGAGAAGGCAAACTATTCCCTTCCTCAGGAAACTGGTTGATGCTTCTCACCAACAGAAAATCAACAATCCAGCACAACAAAAATTGCTCAAGGTATTTTCACATCCCAGCCATAAACTTACTATTTTCCAGGAATCTACCAAAAATCCCATTTACAGGGAAAGTACAACATACTAAACTTGTGTAACCCAGTGGTTCCTGGCTTTACTTCATCATATTGTAACTACATATAAGGCATCTGGGACTACCTCACATATCTTATCAAATGAGGGAAAGGCCAAAAGTCTTCTCTGCAATGTTTTGAGATGTAGCCTCACAGATTTAGTTCTCAACCTTCCTAATACTGTGACCCTTTAGTACAGTTCCTTGTGTGTGGTGACCCCAAACATAAAATTATTTTGCTGTAATTTCATAACTGTTGCTTTTATGAATCATGATGCAAATATCTGCTATTCATCCCCTATGGGGGTCATGACCCACAAGTTGAGAACCACTGTCTCATAACTGTCAAAATGGTGTACATGGCTAATGCTGGGGCAGTGGATTGTTTACTCTCTCTTGGGGAAGCTCATAACTACATCTTACTTTCTTTGACTCTTCTTTGAGAAGCCCACACCCATGCTCTTGGGTATGTCTTACTTTCTTTAGAGCTCCTCTGTTTTGTTTTTCTTTTAACCTTTATGCTTAAGCCTGCATTAAAAATATCTTTAATAAAATTTCCAACTCTGCTTCACAATACCAGCTAGTTTGAGAAAGTGCTTTCAGCGTTGAAGCTATGAATCCAGGTTTGACCTGAGTTGAGAGCCATAAAAGCATAGGGGGAATCCTGAGGTTGCTGAGAATGGCAATGTGAATCTATGTTCCTGTTCCCTCACTACTGGCAGTCCTTTCAACTCTTGCCTAAAAGGTTAGGAAGTGTCCATAGAGCTACTTTTGTAGAAAATTCCCTTCTGGGCTACAAGAAATGTAATTGTTCACACTTAACTTAAGGTGACAAGAGTTTGAAGGAGTCTCTTCCTCCAATGTCCCTGCCAAAGAAGCACTTTAATTTCATCCCTTTCCCAAATTCCTGGTCTTATGTCTCTCTTACCAAAGAAGCAAAGGCACAACACATGACTTTGGAAAGAGTGCCCGACTTCCCCAGTTCTACTCCCTGAAACTATGTGTTGTAGTCCTTTCAGAGGGCCCAGATCACATCATTGACTTGTAGAACAGTTTTCGGTTTCTTTCTGTGTGTCTACAGTGGATCTAAGGCACATCACTGATATCCAAGTTAGGAAGGTTCCTTCAAGGTCTTGGGAAATAGATATCTCTTCTTTAAGGTGCTCCACCAATCCCTGAACAGGAAATTCCACCAGTCCCCGAGCTCTCCCAAGCTCAGGACTTGAAATCCCACCAATCCTTACCATGGAAATCTCTGGCCTAGAAAGCTCCACCCACAAAGAAATCCTACATAAAGGCTATGTCTGCTCAGTCCACTGTTGTTCTCTCCCAGGTGCAGGGGCAGTCAAGTCTGATTTGTCCCTCCTCTCCCTGGATTTGTCCCTTCAGTCAATCTCTTTTAAGAGAATTGCTGTCTGATGTGACTCTTTCATTGGAAGAAGCCAAGAAACAATGAAGAGAAGGAGGGAAGAAGCAAAGAACAGGAGAGGGGCTGAAGCTCCTGAGCTCCACAGCTTGGGGGAAGAGGATACCCTTACCCTGGGAACTGTAACACCTCTGCTGAGGAGGCTTCCTCTCAAAGCTGTGTTCTTCCTGGGCTTCTAAGTCCCAGGATACTCTTCCATCTGATCAGGAAGGACAACACAAATAACAGATTTGTTGTCTCTCAGTTTCTGGGAGGAGCCTTGTGAATCTTGTTTCAGGACTTCACGAGACTTGTGAGTTTATTTACTTCCTGAGCCCTGAGTAATTTCCGTTCAGGAATAAATGTTTTATTTGGAGGAAATAGCTACACAGCACTAATCAACTGACTACATATACAATTATAGGGTTTAGAAATACCCACTGTAATGAATGTATAAAAATGTCCGTGATATATTTAGAGCTGGAGATCAGCAACCAGATTGTTCCTTCTTTTTGTATGTGTGTGTGTGTATGTGCACACTTACTCTAGAAAACACTGTAGTGTTATTATTTATTTTGTTTGCCTGGTCCTTTAAAGGATTCCCAGTTGTTAGTCAACTGGCCCTCTGAAAATGCTTCCCTGTTAGAATTGCTTGACCCTGTGACCTTCAGTGTCAGCTACCTCTTGGACTTCTAGGAACATGAGAGGATTAAAAAAAACTGGCAGGGGAAGAAAGAAGATTAAATAGAGTCAGAGAAGAGAGTTGAGAGAGGGAGAATGAAGATTGAGTAGATGCAGAAAAGAGATTGAGCAGCAGAATGCAGAGAGAAGCTTAGGTGAGCCAGAAAGAATATTGTTAGAAGAACCCACAAAGTAGCAAAAGGAAAAAAAGAAAGAAAAGAAAGAAAGAAAAAAGGAGGGAAAGAAACCAGCTACAAAAAAATCATCTAAATGCTATTACTAATAATTTCTAAATAGGATAAAATTGTAAGGTGTTAGCTCTCTTCTACATACCTTTGGATTATGTTTGTTTTCTATAATGAACTTGCATAAATGTTTCCTTCTCTAATATGTAGACAGTTTGCAAAAAAAAAACAAAACAAAAAACAAAACAAAACAAAAAAAAAAACAAGAATCTGCAAGTTGAAGATTACCGTAAGGGCCTAGCTCAGTTGCTCCTTCAGTTGACTGATGCCATCAGTGCAGATGGCAGAAGGCCAACCTTCTTCTCTCTCTCTCATCTATAGCCTCTTTATGGTTCCAGAAAATCTCCCCCTTGATCTCCCCTAGCACGGAGCAAGGAATCCTTCCCAGCCCTTGATATCTCATTTGATTCTATAAGTTACAAAGTCAGACCCGGTTTCCGTTTCCTCATCCCCACAACGCTACACAGATGTCCTTTCGCACATCGATCTTGTATAGATCTAGCGTGTTGAGAGCTCAGATACGGTTTCCTATCCGTGCTTGCCACAGCTCTCTAGTCAGGCTGTCTTCTGCGAGGCAGACTCTCTCTGTAGCCTCTCTTTCTCTCATTTCGAACTCCTCATGTTATTCTCATTGGCGCTGCAAAGGTTCAGAAGATGACAGTTTACTAATCTATTGCAACATAGAAGAGGTTTGTCTCTGGCAAGCATGATGGCAAGATTCTGATATGAGGGGTCCCAGCCAAGGTTCATGTTTCCTGCTTGGGTGCTCTGTAACATGGTTCCTAAGTAACCTCTAAATGTATTTCAGCAGCCCTGGGGACTCTGGTAAGTCAGAGCCTTTACATACAAACAGTTTGGCCGCAGACAGGCCATTGGAAAAGGAGCTACGGTTTCTTTCCTCACAAAAATAACACAAATGTCACTGCTGCAAAGAAATTTGCAAAGAATAAGGAGACACTGTAGTGTGCTTTTCAGCTCACAAAAACACTTGCATGTGCTGAAGGCGTCACTTGAATGCCTAACCCAACTTTAGGCTTTTAACTTTTTTGGAAAGCAGTAAGATACTTTCCAGTAAAGGTTTACCATAGTCTGTTATGCTATCTTTGTGTTATTGCTGCCTAGTATCTTATAGGATAGATATTCTTTACTTTCTATTTGATTGAAGATCTTTATAGCAAAGGATTCTCATTCACAAATATCTTTAGAACTCAGAATTCCAAGGGTCTAGGGCTTTGGGGGGGGTTCCTTTAATATTAGACTTAAGGTGTTTTAACATTGTAAGTCAGGTAACTTGACATAGAGGGTTTCTTGCTGGAAATTGTTGAGGTTTTATGTTTTTAATTTATTTTTGAAATATGATTCAATAAACAGTTAACTTTTGTTTCAAGGTCGAATATGAAAATTTAACTTTATTATAATCAATGTGACTTCTGAAGTCTTTCTTTTTCTTTTTGTTGTTGTTGGTTTTTGGTTTTGGTTTTGGTTTTGTTTTGAGACAGGATTTCTCTGTGTAGCCCTGGCTAGATGTTCTGGAACTCACTCTATAGATCAGGCTGACCTCAAACTTAGACATCTTCCTGCCTCTGCCTAAAGGTGTATGTCATCTCCACCCTGAGATTTCTACAGTCTTAACTTTTTCTTCTGGGTGCTTGGATTATAGGCTTGTACCAGCAGCCCAACCAAGCATGTGGTTTCTGAAAAGGACTCAAGGTACAAGTTTTAAAAGGGGCATTCCCTGCCCACTAAAGGATCTCCTTATAACACATCTACAAGAAGTTTGAAGAACAGCCTTTACAGGGGCATTCCTCCTCATAAATGACTTCCTGGCACTGAATCAATAGGTAAGGGGCAGTGGCTTCCACATGGAACTCCAGGTTATCTCCAGATGGATTTGCTGGGACTGATAGGAGGTGGGAGTAATTCCCTTCCCATGATAACTGGAGCCAGAGGCAGCATCCAGGCTTCAGGGTGAAGGCTGGGGCTAGAAAACTCAAACCTGTGGAAATCGGTGTCAGTGCCAAACTCAAAAAACAAGATTCCCCAACCTCCTCCAGTTTTCTGTTTCCATTTTCTCTGCTTCCTTTGAAGCATCTATGGAAGAGGGAAAGAAGACAGAACGGTAGCCACGATTGAGAACACTCCTCGGTTTGGGCAGGCTTTTGCTCACCCTGACCAACAGACTCTCCTGATTGGTTTCTATCCTATGCCTCATTTGTACAACACACCCAAGCAACCAGAACCTGCCTAAGCCTACATAAAGCCTTGGGCAGAGCATTTCCAGATGTCCAGTTCTCACAGAGCTCTTGGCTCTGGCCAAGTTCCCAGCCCACAGATGTTCTTCAGAGGAAGACAAAGGACTCCAGGGTCAACAATAACTTACAAGAGAAGGAAGAGGCTTAGCTTCTGAGACAGGATGAAAGTAGACAGGGAGCCATGGCCGTACAACTTTCTTAATTTCCCCATCTGCTTGAGCTTGGCGTTTGCTTCTGCATTCTCTTTTGGGTCTGTCTCCTCTCTCTGTCATGTCCTAAGTATGATAGGCTAAATAATGGCCCTCGGTGCTCTGAGCCCCTGTGGATATGTTAAGTTCCTTGACCAAATTAAAAAAAAAATGCTCTGCACTAAGAAGGAAACCACAAGACACAGCAAAGAGGTCTGGAGGAAGTGGATAGGGTAAAACATATGTGACATGGAAGCAGAAATGAAGCTACTGGGCTAGAGTGCAAAAGGGAACAGGGACAAAAGAGAATCAGAAACAAGTTTTGTTTGATAGTTCCATAGTAAACCTAATACTTTTTATAGTTATTTTAAAACTAGTTTTTAAATCTAAAAATAAGATAAAATAAGAAAAGATGTGTAGTTCTCCTCCTGCCTGGGGCCACCTCCCAACAGCCCACAAGGTCAGGAGGGGCAAGAGCTGAGAAGTGCCAGGAAGGTCGGGAGAACCATACGGGGTTCTCACACCCTGGGAACACCTGATGGCTAGTTCAACTTGGGGGGGGGCTTCAAGAATATGTGAACATAACTGGTTGGAACTAGGCACTTCAAGGATGCTTGATTTGCATTGTACAGCACGCTCCCATCATAAGAATAGAATCTCAGTACCAAATTAACATAGGCACAAGGAGGGGAAAGCTAGCAGGGAGGTGTGTCAGAGGCCATATATCAAATTAGGAGTCTCTGTTAAAAGACACTCTGCAGATGAAGTCAGGCAGAGAGCAGGGGACCCTGCCTAGGGGAGGCAGTTCTGCCTTTAACACCAAGCTGGTAATGGCTACTCGGTCCAGGCAAGAACTGCAACCTCAACCATCAAGGCACCTCCAACAAAAATGGAAATGAGGTTTCCAGTCCACCTGCTTTTAAATAAGATTATTCTGATTTGTCAAAGAAGTATCCAGTGTGAAAACAGGGATGCTGTGGATGTTTTGGTTTATGATGTGTAAACATGTTTTTGTTTTAGTCCCATGTATGAAATGTGAGATTGATTCAGATAGTCTGCAACAGCAAACTATTTGCCTCATGAGGGCTCTGAGAGGGGCTCTTTGCCAGTTGCAGAGGGTTTAAATCTGGGGACTCTGGACACACAGAAAGTGTGAAGGAGAAGGCCGCTGGTGCTTCCCCCTTGCTGTTCCTGATTGCTGTTGATGCAGTTTGATGAGAAGTTGGAGATCTCCTAAAATGAAGATTGGACTTTCTACAAGGAACCCGTGGACACTAACCATCAGGAAGTAACTAAAGAGAACTCTGTCCCCTGTCCCCACTAACCTCCTTTCTCTCCTACCAGGAAATGGCTGTTAGCAGAGATTGGGGTAGAGAAGGGGAAAAGAGACCTAAGAAACATAAATAAAATAGAGTTAGAAAGCAAGCCTAAAAAGTGGAGGAAGACAGCATGGATGTCATGAATATGCAGTCAAGACAGAGGCAGAACAAGCTTTTGAGTGACAGTCAGAGAAGCCAATCACTCTTAGTCACTCTGAGGATGAAAGATGAAGGTGATGAGCCAAAAAAAAAAATCTTGGAAGTGTCAGGAAAATTGATAATGATCTTCACCAACAGTGAATAATAATAATAATAATAATAATAATAATAGCCCAACCATTAAATGCTCTTAACTGTAACTGCAATGAAACTAGACCCCACCAATGACCCTAATGCACAGAAGTTTTGGGTTTTTTTTGTGGGTTTTTTTTGGTGGATTTTTGAGACAGAGTGTCTCTATGAAGTCCTGGTTGTCTAGAACTTGCTCTGTAGACCAGGCTGGCCTTGAACTCACAAAGATCCACCTGCCTCTTCTGCCCAAGTACTGGGATTAAAGGCGTGTGCCAGCACTGCCCAGCAGGGTTTTTTTTGTTTTGTTTTGTTTTTTTAGCATAGAACCTCAAAAAGGAGCATTTCTCAGTGAACATAATAATATTTTAAAGAACGATATTTTTAAATTATGTGTATATGTGGGGGTACATTTACATGAATACATGTGAATGAGGAAGCCAGAGACATTATATCCTGTAGAGCTGGAGTTGTAGGCATTTTTGAGCCATGTTTGAAACTATACAGAGCTATAATATTAAAAACATTATGCCTGCATAAAAACAGACACATTGATCAATCAAATAAAATTGAGAACACACATAGAAGTCCACACTCTTACAAGCCACCTGACTTTTGACAGATGCCAACAACGTCGGAGAAAACATGGCATCTTCTACAAATATTGCTGATTCTAGGCCAGGCATGGTGATGCATGCCTTTAATCCCAGTACATGGGAGGCAAAGGCAGGTGAAGCTCTGTGAGTTCGAGTCCAGCCTGGTCTATAAAGCAAGTCCAGGACACACAGGGCTCTGTTACACAGAGAAATCCTGTCTCAAAAACCAAACCAAACCAAAACAACAACAACAAAAAGTTGCTGATCAACATGCAGATAGCTACATGTAGAAGATGAAAACTCTATACTTATCTCTCATCTCTTACCCTGCACAAAACTCAACTCCAGATGAATCAAGGACATCAGTATAAGACCTGATACCCCAAATGTGATAGAAGAGAAAACTGAAAATATGCTTAAAATTTTTGGCACAGGAAAGGACTTTCTGAACAGGACTCTAAACAGCCACAAAGAAGAACTGCTAATCAGTGAGACCTAATGAAGTTAAGAAGGTTTTGTACAGTAAAGGACACCATCATTGGAGTAAACACACAGCCTACAAAATGGGGGGAAAAAAACTTTACCAGCTACACATTTGACAAAGGATTGGTATTTAGAATACACAAAGAACTAAAGCACTAAGAAAACAACCTAATTCAAAAGTGGGGCATGGACCTAAACAAAGAGTTCTCAGACAATGAAATATGAATGGTAGAGAAACATTTCTAAACGTTTAACACCCCTAGCTGTCTGGGAAATGGAAAGTAAAAGTACTTCATTACTTAAGCTTACTCAAATCAGAGTATACGATTCAAAAAAAAAACAAAAAAACAAATGATGACAAATGCTATCATGACTATGGGGAAGAAGGAACATTTACTCATTACTGGTGGGAACATAAACTTGTGTCACCACTATAGAAATCAGGGTGGAGGTTCTCAAAACGTTAAAATGTATCTACCACATGACCAAGCTAAAGAATTCTTGGGCATAAACCCAAAGGACTCTATGCACTTCTATAGATATACTTGTTCATCCATGCTCTATGCTGCTCTAGGAAAGTGAAACATTCTAGATGTCCATAGAATGATAAGTGGATAATGAAAACGTTGTAATTTGCTAAATTAAATATTATTTGATTTAGACATTTTGAAAAAAAAACTTTCTTCTGTAGAATCTATGTGTGTATATATATATATATATATATATATATAAAACATAGAAAAAATTAAAATGGAGTTGCCTGTGATTGTGCATCAATACTCCTATTAGATACCACAAGCTAACAACTAAAATTCCTATTGCCAGGAATGAGTTACCTCTTTTCGGAGTTGTCCAATGAGGTCCCATAGACCCCAAACATTATTGCATTGTTCTTGGGTATTCTCCAGAGTTCTATGGTAAGACCCTGCTGCTGAAGACAACATATACTTGAATCCCAAAACAAAGAGAAATGAAGCTGCCTCTCACATGGAAGCTTCATTCTTCTTGGCTATCTTCCATAGGACCAGAAGGTGCTAAGCATGCTACTAGAAAAGAAAAGTTACCGTTATTCTTACCTAGCTGTGGCGCCTGTGGGCGAAGCTAGTGACTAACCCCAAAAGACGTCCCCACTGTTGCAACAGTGGCACAAACGTCATAGAAGTAGCCAATCCAGTCTTCGGATTGGATTTAAGGCTCACGCCACTCACTGAAATTATAACATGCCTCCAGACCTCAGCAGGCCACCAGGCCTTAGCAAAGCTTATGCCATGATGAAAATACCATCCAGGCCATAAAACTCAGCATTCAAACACTGCCGCCTGTCAAGACAATGCTTCCCAACCTTCCCAATCCTGAGACCCTTTAATACAGTTCCTCATATTGTGGTGATCCCCAACCATAAAATTATTTTGTTGCTACTTCATAACAGTAATTTTGTTGCTGTTATGAATCCTCACGTAAATATATGACCACTCTAGGGGTCACAGCCACCAGGTTGAGAACCACTGTGCCAGAACAAAAACAAAAATCCTGTCTGTCAAAGTCTGCAGATCTGGTAAAGTTTCTAAAGGTACTAACTAACCTTCTTTTATGCCCTCTGTGGTTCTGCTTCAGACTGTTTTTGCTGAGGTATATTAACCCACGATATGGTTTTGTGCTTAAAAGTTTACCCCAAGAAAGACTCAGGGCTACACTCTACATTGGGCTCTCAAACACTCAGTGTAGTTGCTGGCCAGCTAATAAAGACTTTCTACTGGCTTTAAACCCATATTCAAGTAGTCTTCTCTGTTGGCTGCTCCAAAACAGAAACTCATGCTTGGCACTGCTTATTGGGGCTAAGAACCCGTGTCAAGAGAGGTCCTTGTAATTAGGGTAAAACCTACTACCATTGCTTTGGTAAATGGACATGGTATCAAACCAACTCCTAATGACTTATTACTGTGTTCACAGATCAGTGCATTTCTCAACCTTCATTAGAGACACTTTTTTCGAACAGACAGCGATTAGTGCAGAGCATGATCAGAGAAAGCCCAAACAGAAAATGAGTATCCAGTTCAGCAGGGTTAGTGGTATGCTCCCTAGAAAGCATACCAGTAGCCGGAATGAGTGAGAGTTGATTCAAGACATGCTATAACCTGGATCTAGGGAGCTGATGGTAGTTTTACTGCTGCAGCCACAAACAGCACTGACTATGAGCTGGAATGTATTCTCACCCCTTCTGTGAGTCATATTTGAGCCACCCACCTCTAGGCCAACCACTCAAGACCTATAAGTGTCTTGGTCACTTCACCACGCCCCCCTTCTCATTTCCTGAGTCTTGTAAAGTTGACTAAACTCCACAGAACAAGCTCATCTTGTTTGCGTAACACTGGAGGAAGGGAAGTTTCCCTTCTGCTCTCTCTACTTCCTTCTTCAGGCCAATTTCCTTGGCCTGGAATTGGTTTCAGATTGACAAAGCAGGTTAAGCATAACATCCCTCCATGGATCTGCCTTACTACCATGGCCATCTGACCAAGCGAGAGTGTGAAGCCCTGCTCCTCAAGGGAGGGGTGGATGGCAACTTTCTGATAAGAGACAGCGAGTCTGTTCCAGGAGCCCTATGCCTCTGTGTCTCGTGAGTAGCCTTATCTTCATGCGGTTGAACCCTGATGGCAGCCATATACTCCTGGAGTTGTAGCTCATTCTGCTTTGCAATGTTAAGGAGCCAGGCACAGAGAGGGTAGAAGGATATGCCTACCCAACTCTTCTGGCCGCTTTCCTCTCTCAGTTATGGGTGCCACTGAGCAGACCCTGAGGTAACAGAGGTGGGATGACAAGGAAGGAGAGTGTAAGGGTGACTTGGAGAAAGAACTGTCAGAACATTATCTCCTCAGCATGCGTCTTTATTTGATGTGAAGGACAGTGGTGCTTTGCCCTATTTGACTGTGTTCACTTGCAGTGTTTAAAGTGCTAATATTTCTTATTTTGTCAGTTTGGTCAAGTGCTTTACCAAGCAGCATTTCTTTGTCCCTTTCTATCCTTTTTGTGGTCCCTTGAGGCAAACAGAAGCCATTGTCATTTTATAGATGAAGAAATAGAAAAACACTGAATTCTTTACCATGCCTGTTATGGACACTGGGGATGACTTTATTGAGGGGCCTCTTGACAGGCATAGCGATTGATTTCATGGTGACTTCTATGGGAGAGAAAGATTGATCTTAAATGTGAATACAGTATGAAGAAGTAGGGGTTCATAGCAGAGAGCAGGATGGGGTCAGTTCATAGGAAAGTGCTAAGAGGAAACTTCAGAGAGAAAGGAAACTCTAGGATTCCAGCTGAGGAAGGGCCACTGACTAGATGCCATCTGAGAGATGATGGCAGATGAAGAAGCTCATGAGACACTAAGGCTGTTCAGATATTATTAGAGCACGATTCTTTGATAAAGCTGAATTTTGTAGGGAAATGCATAGGTGGGCCTAGGAGGTTTAGGAACCCGACTGAAGTCTGGGTGAACGAAGAATCATTGTCACTGTGGGAGAGAGCTCTTGTGCTTCTTAGAGCTTTGAAGAAAATAAGAAGGCAAAAGTGGTTGTCATTACTAATTGCTACATAGGGATCTTTGTTTCTTTAAATGGTGCCAGAGAAACCAGTATGAGAAAGACAGCAGTAAGTCTATCTTAATTTTTCAAGCTAAAAGTGATACTTAGGTGTTTGTTTGATTGACTGTTTGTTTTCAACTGTATCCATTGGTGGTTTATGGTTATGGTCTCCATGTAGTGATGTTAAAAGGTGATAGTATCTTTAAGAGATGGAACCTAAGGGGAAACCATAGGTCATTGAAACTATTAACCTGGGAAGGATCTTAGGGGATGCTGAGTTAGTTCTTCTTAAGAGGGAAGTTATAAAATAAATAAGACCAGCCCTTCCCCTGGCTCCTGCTCTGGTTTACTGCTTCTCCATGTGATCTCACCCTCTGCATCATGTCATCTGCTACCATATGATACAGCCAAGTAGACCCTCACCTGAACTGGGGCCATATTGAGCAGATGAGTGACAGCTGCTGGGATTTGGAACTTCACACTGGTGAGGAGAAAGTACCAAAGCTGGAAGGGTATAGTGCTACACCATTGCACCTCCGGATAGGAGATAGTTAAGGAGTTACTTATGGTGGCGTACATGGCAATAGAAAAAAACTCAAAGGACATCCTAGAGACAGGACAGTTCTTGGCCAGGATCCCATGTACATGATATACACTGACATTCTCTTTAATCTTAATACTTACTCCCAGCTTACCTGAGGTGTGTCAGCCCAACATCTATATTCATCTAAAGCAAAGGTCATTTGGACTTGTTTTTTTTTTTAAAGGAGTCAAATGATAAAGGTATAAATATTTGCTGGGCGCCTTCATGGATCAAGCCTCATCCTTCTCTCTGCCCATGTCACGGAAGGGCAGATGAAATGTCATGCATGCTCAGACATAAACTGTAGGTCAGATGACCCCAGTGACCTCATCACAGGCTTGGGGATAGCTTATCATCACCATTATTACGTCAGTGGTGCAATTATGCAATTGCTGTGATGATTAGACCTTCACTGGGTATGATGGGAACTGACAGCAAAGACAGATATATTGAGGAGCAGAAAGCCTTATATTGGTGCCGAGACTTGGAAGATGAATGGAATCCTCTTTCACTTATTCAGTAAGCATATACTGAAGTTCTTTAGGTTCCAGGCATGATCCTAGGCGTTGGATCACAGTGACACGTACTGGAGGAAATACCCCTTTGCAGAGATCCTTGTAGTGATTAATGTTACCCCTACTTTAGGGGGAGTGGCAGTAGGAAACAACTGCTCTTTTCTGTAATTTATTTATTTTTGAGCCAGGGTCTCACAAAGTCCAGGTTGGCCTTCAATTCACTCTGTAGCTCAGACTGATCTCAAAATCACAGAAACCCCATCTCCACCTCCCAAATTACAAGTGCATGCCATCCCTGACCAAGACCAAACTGTTTATATATTATTATATTCTTTGACTTTACTAATGCCTCCAAGGTTACTGAAGGGTAGTCCCCTCAGAACTATGTTATAATCAGGGAACCCGAGCCTTGACTCTGCCCTTCTATCCAGAATCTCACCATCCTGCTTGCCAGAGACAAGCCTCTTCTTTGCTCCACTGTATGGACTTCTGAGCTGTCCAGAGCCAAATGAAGAAAGGATGAAAAGTTAGAGATAAAGGAGGGAAGCCAGGAATTGTGGCTCATGCTTGTGAGCCTAACAATTTGGATTGCTAACCTGGGCTATAGAGGGAGGCCCTGTCTCAAAAATTCCAAAAAGTGGAAGAAAAAGAAGGAAGGAAGGAAGGGAAGGAAGGGAAGGAGAAAAGAAGGAAGGACCATTTAGCCAGGCAAGGTAATGTATGCCTGTAATCAATTCAAGCCCTTGAGAGGTAGAGGCAAGAAGACTAAGGCCAGATTTGACTACATAATAAGTTTGAGGCTAACCTGAGCTATATGAAACCCTGTTTAAACAAACTAACAAACAAATGAGAAAAAAGATGAGAAGAACAGAAGAATGAAAAAGCCCTAACCAGTGAGCTCCAGTATACATGGACAGGAAATGGCACCAGGATCTTTCAACACATGTGAGCCAGAAAACTTCAACGTGTGAAATGCCTGTGTAGTGTGACTTTGTGAAAGTGAGGAAACTGAAACTGGGTCTGCCTTTGCAACCTGTAGAGTCCAGATAGGATATATGTTAGGGGGCGAAAAGGATTCATCCCTTGAAAGAATCCATCAAGGAAAGGATAGACTTTCTGTAGCCACCGGGAGGTACAGGTGCTGTGTGCAATAAGGGGGTTGTGGCAATGCCTTTCTGTAACCAGAGAGCCCTTTGGAACTCCCAAATTCTGAGAAAGAGTTGAAAAGAGTTCAGAAAGAAAAGCAATAACCCAAACAATATGTATTGTGCATAAGACATGTGTAAACTCCTTATAGAAAAACCAAAGGGATGGGTGTAGTTCGGTGGTAAAGAGCTTGTTCTGTCTAGCACGCCCAAGGCTCTGAGGTCAATTACAGCTCCAAAGTACAATTACAACTACTAATATAATTCTTAAACTAAAATGTAAAGCTGGGCATGGTGATTCTTCCCTGTGTTCTTAGTATGTAGGAGGCTGGGATAGGAGGATGGTCATGAGTTTGAGGCCACTTGGGTTGCACAGTGAGTTTCAGATCAGCTTGGAGCATGGTGTGAGCTCCTGTTATAAGGGTGCATGTGTGAGAGAGAGACAGTGAGAGAGGAATGAAAGAAAGAAGAAAATGATCATTAAATACATATCTAAGCAGAAATTATTTCTGTCTGCCTCAGAAGCCACTTACATTTCAATACACATATCAGCAAACTTTATGCCATGCACATAATGTAATTGTATATACAACAAATGGCCCTCTATAGTGATACTTTCAAACCTGTTTTTCTCAGTACGTGGTGTGTGTGTGTGTATACATATTAGTATGGGGGTGGTGTAGTTGGTATTTGCTACTTTGTGGCTTCCTTTTTCTCTCCCACCTTTCTAGAGCTTTACTTCTTCCCCTTTAACCTCCTAACACTAGATAGAAGAGAAAAAAAGAATAAAAGGAAAAGGGGAGTCCTTATTGATAGACTACTTTCTGCTCATTAAGGGCATTGAGTTCCTTGGGGCAAGTTTGGTCTTCATCATTGGGATAGCTAATTTGTTCTTGTTTCTTTGCATGTGACTACTTGACATAACCAACAGCATTCAATCACCAACTAGCCACTCAACTATTGGGCTCTATCATTTTTATATACCCTCTGAAAAGTCCTCAGAATTCCAAACATCACACACTCACAGAAACTCTCTGCAGCTGGCAAAGTCATCCCCCTCCCCTCCACAGGGGAGGAATGTTAGGCTAGGTTGCCTAGCAACCTCTGATGTCATCACAGAGCATGCGGCAAATCATAGTCAGCTGCTTCGAAGCACCCTGTATCCCTACACCTGGGATTAAAAAGAAAACACATTCCCATAACATTTCTCTGTGTGTGTTTTTTAAAGAAACTAAATTACAAAATGCTCACTGCAGGATTGGATGTACATACACATGCTTGTGTGTCAGTGTGGAGGTCAGAAGTCAATGTCAGGCATCTTCCTCAATTGCTCTTAACCTTATTTGTTGAGACAGTATCTCTCATTGATCCCGGAGTTTACTGATTTGGCCAGACGAACTCACCAGCCATCCTCCGTGATCTCCCTATTCCCTCTTCCTCGGTGCTAGAAATACAGACACACGGTGTCATGCTCAGCTTCCATACAAGTGCTGGGCATCTAAAGCTCAGTTCCTCGGACTTGCACAGAAGCACTTCGTTGGCTGAGCCATCTCCCCAACTCAACAAAGCTGTCACTACCACTGCCATCCCTTCATGACTGAGTACCATTTTGCTGATTGTGATTACTATAATTTATATATAGTCAAACACTTAGTTTATTTCCATTTATTGTACATTTTATTTGGTGGATTAGATATAGTTTGAAACAATTAACATTCTTGTACTTACCTCTTTGAAGATTTGCTTCTCTTAAAAATCTAGACGTTTGAATTTTGTCATGCATGTCGGTAAATTAAAACTACACCAGCTTTCACTGGCATACCTTCTAAGCAAGAGCAGGAAAAAAAATGGGGTGTCAACAGACTCACAACATTGCTTATTACCTCGGGTTCTCCAGGGTTTCCAGGCATGGCATGGAAACATGTAGTCCACAACTGTTTGACATCATAGGGCCCAACAGGTTCCATTTCCTCCCACTGATATTTCAAAGTTTGGCTAAAATAAAACTAAAAACCTGAATTCAAGCATGATTTTCCATAATGCTGGCCACAGCATGGGACATAATACTCACCAATGAACTCTTCCTGAATCAATAGAGACTGACACATAATACTTCATGCATCAGCACCAAATGACCATTCCAAGGCTAGCCTATGATGCAGTTCAAAATAAATGAAGCTAAAAGGGTCTAGCCTTTCCAAAAAGTGTTTTTTTATCTTTGATTTTTTTTTGCACTAAAATTTCTTTCTTCTATAATTTATTCTGCTCTTAAGCCCATCTAGTATATTCTTCTCTTCAGACTCAGCAGCCTTTTAGTAAAGTTTCATCTTAACTGTGTGTGTGTGTTTTTTTTTGTATCACCAACATCCATACTTTAAATTTCTTGTTCTTGTCCAGATTCTTAAACATCTAGAATAAAATTGTGTTATCACCCTTGTCTGCTTCTTCTGCTATCTGTGTCGTTCCTGAGTCTATCTCTATTGATTAACTTCTCATGATTGGTTTTGTTTTTCTCATTGTTGATTTTATGTTCTCTCTTTATTTGTGCCTGGAAATTTTTGACTAGGCGCCAGGCATAATGAGTTTGACCTTCCTGGGTGTCAAATTTTTAGTTATGAATGCTCTTGAACCTTGAACTAAGCAGTGTTAAGTTACTTGGAAATGTTCTTATCTTTTGAATGTTTACTAGACCCAAGAATAGCTTTGGTTCCAGAGTGACTTCTAGTCCCCTCCTGGGTAGAAGTGGGCTGGCTATCTTGTTGCATAACCTACTGATGGCTAACATAAATTGCCCAATGAGAAAGAGAAGTATTTCATATCACAAACTTGGGAAGGGCTTGGCCTTTCCCTAGCTCTAGTTCCTCTTCACATTAAGGGAACGGTTACAAGCCTCTACAACTGAGTCACCATTGTCTGTGCCAGGCCACAAGAAAAACGTCTGTCAGTTGAAACCAATGTATCAAGATTCTTATGATTTCTTCCACTTTTCTCAGGCATCAGTGCCCTGAAATGTCTGATGTTCAAAGGCTGCAATTTCATGTATCCTTTCCCAGTTTCTTGGGGATTTTTGAGATGGGATAGTAGACATGGTCCTATTATTCCATCTTGGTTGGAAGCAGAAGTTGGAATTGATGTGCTTTTAGTATTTACCACAAACACCTGTATTTATTTAAAAATATTGCTTTAAGCCACAAAAAATAGCTGTCATATATTGAGCATTCACTATATACCAGGCTCATCACTTAGCTCAACTATTTTAATTACAAGCTTAATAATATTACTTAGCAGAGAAAAATGGAAAATTGAAGACAGCGAGGTATGATATTTTGATTTTTAATAAACATTCAATATATTCATAATAATTTATATACCTGTATATATACACAACAGGTCTTCATCCTATTTCCTATTACAAATACCTAAAATGTGCATCTCTGGAGTGAGGAGTAGCTTTTATATGTTAACAAACAACTCCTAGATAGCCTCAGAATGGAGACTAGTTGCCAGAAAGACCTAGTATAGATAAGCTTTATCTTAGCTTCCCAGGAGAGAGAGAAGAGAATGGAGAGAGAAATAAGTGTAGAAGCTGCTGGGTGTAGTGATGCCTCCCAAAGGGAGGCAGAGGCAAGTGGATGTTTTAGCTTTTTTCATATGTTCATCTTGTTTTGAATTTCTATAAAGACTCCAACAGTCAGGAAACTGCTGGAATCTAGAAGACTCTATCAAGATCACCAAGAGGCTTATGTAACAAAACGTGTAACTTATTGATTCATTCTTTCTTTCCTCCTGCTTCCACTCCTCCTTCTAGAGAGGGTCTCTCTACATAGCCCTGGATGTGTTGAAACTCACTATGTAGACCAGGCTGGCCTCAAACTCACAGAGATCTGACTGCCTCTGCCTCCTGAATGCTGGGATTAAAGGCAGAACATCATGCTGGGCTTTTGTGGGGGATGGGGGGGTCCTGCATTACCATGCCACAGGCAAGGGAAGTAGAGTTTTGTAACAGCTGGCAGCCTACTCAGCAGCTGAAGATCTACACAAAGGCAAATCCTCAGTGTACACTGAAATCACTGAAGCCTCCCCTTCCTCTGTCTCCCCACATCCCTTCCTTTATTGACTTTCCCTCCCTTTATCCCTTCTTCTGCCCTTCCTTAGCGTTGAACTGAAAATTTGCGTTTGAATAAAGTCATTTTCTTTCATATTTTTCATGACTAATAAGGAGCATATTAGGTTTACAGAGCTTTAAATTATTTTTTAAGGATATTTTTCTATTTGTGTAGGGGGGAGGAGAGGGGTAGGCACACGTATGTGGAAGCCTGAGGCTGATGTAGAGAATCATCTTGAATTGCCCTTTCACCTTATTCATTGAAGCAGACTCAAACCCAGAACTGACAGATAAAGCTAGTCTTACTGAAGGGCCCCTTTGGTCGCAGGATTAGGCACAGACTATAGCCAAACATGGACACCAATTTCCAACACTCCAAAAATCACTGCAGGAGTGATTTTTTTTTTTTTTCTGATCTTGTTTGCGTTTCTCCTAATATGCTTTTTTTTTTTTAGTATTTTGTTTTATTTTTTTATTTTATTTTATTTTTTTGTTATCAATCACAGGTTAGGTACTTTGCATCCCATGCGCAGCCCCCCCCCTCACTCCCTCCCACCCTCCCCAGCCCTCCCTCATCTCCTCCCCGCCCCCTCCAAGTCCACCAACGGGGGAGGACCTCCTTCCCTTCCATCCAACCCCAGCTCATCCTGTCTCCTCAGGGCTGGCTGCAAT
>CM053759.1:21336272-21424274 GCA_028658305.1 Pachyuromys duprasi | reverse complement strand
CTGAACAGGGGTTCCAGGACACATCCACACGTGGTCCTTGGTTGTAGAAACCGTCTCATACAAGACCCCTGTGCCCTGCTCAGTTTAGTCATTGTGGAGCTCTTGTTCTCTCCAAGTTTCACCAACTTCCTCCATTTCTGCAGGAGTGATTTTTAAGGAAAAAAAAAGACAAAGTCCTTGCTAGGGTAAATTGGTAAGTACTGATTGTTGGTAAATGTGGCCAAAGAAGGAATGTTGATAATTGGACCCTTTTCAGTCATTCTCGTGGATGAGGAAGTGGCCAAGTAAGGGCTTAGCTCCAGAAAAAAGAGGGTAAGGGCAGCCTGCTAAAGCCATGTTTGGTCTTGTGAGAGAGCGACAGAAAGACAGTGGGGGAACATAGAAGAAGAGAAGGAGGGGCTGGGTAGAGCTCCCCAGAAAAAAAGAAAGAGCAAGAGAAGAGGAAGAGAGAGAGAAATGATAGAGAGGAGATGGGGGAGGGGCTTGTCTTTTATCCCAGGTGTTAGCAAGTGATGACATCAGAGGTTGCTAGGCAACCTAGCCTAACATTCCTCCCTTTTTCTTTCATTAAAAACAGCAAGTTTATGAAAGGGTGGGGAGAGAGAGAGAGAGAGAAGCAAGAGCACAAAAAAAAGTCCATATTACAAGGTGAGAGAGAAAGCCCCTGCCCTGGAAAGTTCAGGTGGGGTTTGCCAGCCATGCCCAGCAGCAGGTAGAGAGCTGACCCTGGGGATCCCCTGTCTCTGCCTATTTCTTCTGAGGATGAAGGTACAGGAAGTAAGCCACTTCCACGGGGCATTTAATGGATTTCTGGAAATGCAAACTCTAGTCCTAACATTTGGCATTGCACGTGCTTTAACCATTGAGACATCTTCCTAGCCCCCTTTTTTGTAGGTATTTTAACTCTTTAATTTAATCATATTAGAAATAATTAGGTATTTTATTACTTTATGATTTTAATTGGTTTTTACATTGTGACTTTAAAAAATTTTTATTTTATCTTAAAGATGCATTTATTTTAGTGTTTGAGTTTCTGCCTGCATGTGTATATGTGTACTGTGAGTGTGCCTAGCACCCACAGAGGACAGAAGAGAGGCTGAAATCCCATGGGCCTGAAGTACAAATGGTTGTGAGCTACCATGCAGATGCTAAGCAGAATCTGGGTCCTCTGCAAGAGCAGCAAGTGCTCTTAACTACTGAGCTATCTTTCTAGCTTCCTTTTATATATTTTAAATGGATTAAATGTTCAGGCTCACCAATCTCTACTTTTTAATGAGTGATGACATTTTGGCATTATCTACTTTGTTCAATATTGCTATCTGGTATAAGATACACATTTTCTAATTTTTCTAAATGTTATCAAATTATTCTCAAAGACATTACACCCTATGGTGTATTAAATTTTTTCTAAGCCAATATCTTGCATTAGTGAATTCTTCCAGTTCTGTCAGTGTTGTTCAATGCGCATGTCTCTGGCTGGTAGCGAAATGGAACATCTTTCCTGTGTTTACTGACACTTTCTTTGTCTTAGTATTCTCAGTACATAGCAGTGCTGTAATTGACTTCTCTCAATCTCTGGACATTTCAGTTGACTAATGGCATTTTTTTTTGATAAATAGAAGCTTTAGCTAAACAACAAACAAGCAAACAGACACATTACTCTGTTTTATAGCCTGCAGTTTTTACAATTGAAAATAAAAGTCTTGCCTCAAGGTCTTTAAGCTGCTCATTCATAGTTATTTCTCCAAAGTTTAATGCTTTGTTGTTGTTGGTTTTTTTTCCATAACAGTCTTTGGAGCATGTGTTTCTACATGAAAATTATGCCACTTGTGGTCTCTTTCCCTCCAATCTGCTATGGCAGAGCTGTCTCATCTATCAGGCCATCACACACACACACACACACACACACACACACACACACACACACACACACACACAAGCATATGCCTGAGGTAGTCTATGCTATCCATACCCTTTTCCTTGGAAGTAGCTCGTCACTAGCTTTGTAAGAAGCCTTGTGATCTGTCGAGACAAGACCACTCCCTGTCCGCCCCACGCCAGTCCCTTGCGTTTCTAAAATTGGCCTAACTATTCAAAGCCTCGATTCTGTGTGTGCAGAGGAATGATGTGATCTGACTCACAGTTTATAAAGGACTGACTCACGGTTTCTGAAAGGACCATATAGCCTCTTGAGTAGAGAATGGTGATGTCAGAGAGAGTGAGCAAAGAATGGCCTGAGCTGTGTCCTTGAGTAGATGAGAGGGAAAATCAAAGGAACTTGCTTTGGAGAACAGTATACACTGTCTACTGTGAAGAATGGCAGAATATTTAAATGCAGGGTTTGGTGGGTGCAAGCAGCGACAGGTGCGGCTGCGGATCTGAGAAGGAATATTGACACTCATGTGGAGAAGGCTGGGGTTCTCTCTCGGTTGCTCCTGTCTCCTCAGTCCCCATTTCTTGTGATAACTTCATTGAGAAGATGTAAGCCACCAGGGGAGATGAATACTCTCTCCCCCTCACACCGTTTCTCTCTCTCTCCCTCTGCTAAACAGTTAACAGCACTGTCCAACTTACGCAGCAGGCGAGTATGCGGTGCACAAGCGTACCTGCAGGCACCCACACACATTAAAAAAAGAAGAAGAAGAAAGAAAAGCAGATAAGGAGAAAAGACGAGGTAGAAAATTGTTTCTGAGGAATGCAGGAAAATAACTGATTCCCTGGAACCATTAAGAGTTTGAGTGATACCAGGTGGTACAGGCACACGCCTTTAACCCCAGCACTTGGAAGGCAGAGGCAGGCAGATTTTTGAGTTCGAGACCAGCCTCGTTGTACATACAGATCTTTAATCTCAGAATTTGGGCATCAAGGACAAATGGATCTCTGTGAGTTTCAGGCCAGCCTGGTCTATACAGTGAGTTTCAGGTTGACAGGGTTAACAGGGTTACATGTTGAGACCCTGTATTAGAGAGGAAGGGAGAGGAAGAGGGAGGGTGAAAGCAGAGGGAGATGGTAATATTTTAAAACAAAACCAATCTACAGGTCTGTGTTTTACTCCCGGTTATACACAGACGAGGAGAGTTGAGCTTAATCAAGGTTCTGGTTTACTCATTGAGTAAATAAAGCAAAAGATGGTAGCAATAATTTTAAGTGTAGATGTACCTTGATTTGCAATAAAATTATGTCCCAATAACCCCATGTATATTAAAAATACTGTTCAAATCACACATAATATACCAAACATAAGGAACAATGTATATTCACAACACAGTGTATGTCAGAAAACTGGTTATTTCCCTTTGTGGTTGCATGGATCATGGGTCACTGTGGCTCAGTACCATGACAGATGGTATAGCATATTGATTAAACTCTCAGGACCTGTAATTTTTACTGGTCACATGTTATTTTCATACATATAAAGTTGAAGTTTATAAGTCAAACCATTGTGCTAGGCTATTTTTCCTTATACATTTATAGAAATCATATGTGTATGTGTGTATAGCACCTGAGTATGTGATGATAATGATGAGTAAGTAATCTAAGCAAGATAAACGTATTATCTTGTTTTCTACTGCTTTGATAAACACCTTCATTCCCAGGAGTAAGTGATGAAGGCACCTTGGTGGGTCTGGACTGAGATGTGCCTCTGGGAGATCACAGCATGCAACAGATTTCAAGCAAGAGGTTTACTGGAGGAGGTGGGTAGGCAGTCTCAGACATGAGGGAGCGACAGAGACAGACAGACAGACAGAGACCAGATGGCAGGGAGATTGAGAGAGGGCCACGATGTGGAGAGAGACTTTTTAAAGGCTGCGGACATTTCATAGGTAGTTACAGTGGAAATGCTCTGAACTTGGCAGTGATGAGCCACTGAAGGTAGGCTGGGAGACTCGCCTGATTCCGAACAATGACCAAAAGCAACTCGAGGAGAAAATAGTTTATTCGGTTTCATGTCCAAATCTCGGTCTATCATTGAGCGAAGTCAGGGCAGGGACCCAAGCAGGAGCCATGGAGGAAAGTTGCTTACTGACTTGCTCGTTAAGCTCATGTTTAGTTACACCTCCCCTGTCTTTTATTTAAACCATCATATCTGGTGTATTTATTCATGTGTAAAACAATGAATTCAATTGGGATATGGAAAAACAATGTCTGTCATTAACAATTAGCAGGCACAGTTGATTACACAAAGAGGCCAAATGCTTTATTAGCTCTAGAATCCTTTGTGTTCTTAAATCAACTTCAGCTACCTTTTTTATATTTAATAGGACCATGTGCCTAAGGATGACACAGCTCATGGTGGGTTGTGCCTTCCCATATCAATCATTTATCAAGAAAAGGCCACACAGACTCCAGGGAAATGTGAAAAAAGCATTTTCTCATTTGAGGGTACCTCTTTCAGATTACTCTAGTTTCTATCAAATTGACAGAAAATTAACCAGAAAACAACCAATGAATGAATGAAAGGCATGTAGGTAAAAACAATGAAAAGAAGAGGGACTGGTGGATTGAAAGTTCACGGCTCAAGGAACTGTGAAATCAAGTCAAAGAAAGAGATGAGAAATGCTTGAACAATGAGTCTGATTGCAAAATAGTTGTGCTTCCTGACAAAGGTCAAGTTGTAAGCAAGGATCTTAATTCTTTCCCCTAAGCAAAGATCTTTTAAAAATTTTATTAATTAAATATTTTATTTATTTATTTTATGTATGGGTGCTCTAGCTGCTTGTGCACCTGCATGCCAGAGAAGGACAGAGGGTATAGATGGTTGTGAGCCACCAAGTGGTTGCTGGGAGAGCCGATGGTCCTCTTAACCATTCAGTCATTTCTCCAACCCCCTAAGAAAGGGCAGAGTGCAGGGGATCTTATGAAAGAAGTTGGAAATAGTAAGATCTGGAGAACAGGAGCTCCACAAGGAGAGCAACAGAACCAAAAAATCTGAGCACAGGGGTCTTCCCTGAGACTGATACTCCAACCAAGTACCAGGTATGGAGAAAACCTAGAACCCCTGCACAGATGTAGCCCATGGCAGTTCAGCCTCCAAGTGGGTTCCATGGGAACAGGCAGTCCCTGTTCCCATTACTATGGAATAAAAATAATAATAATAATAAAATAATAAAAAAGAACAGATCTTAATTCTCTCTCCTCATCCTCTTTGCTGGAGTTCACACTCCATCATTTCTAAGAGACCCTGCATTTTAAAACCTTTCTTTCCAATTCAGATGGGTCTGGGAATGGCCAGTTTCTTCTTGGGATTTAAGACTAGAATCATGTTGTGTGTAAAATGTAATGATAGCGTTCATGGAGATTTGTATATAAGAACATTATGATTCACAGAGACACGTTTCTCCTCACAGGTTTAAAAGGTTTGTCTACACTTATCGGATCTTCAGAGAGAAACATGGCTATTACAAGATAGCGGTAAGACTACGTAAAGACTGTCCCAGCAATAGTATGGGAATTAGGGAAAATGTGAGGTGACCTCTCGAATCTTTGATGTGACCCCACAGAGACTTTTAAAAACAAGAGTGCCACACCATGTTAGACAAGCAGTGAGCTTTGTCTCTCTTTCTGAGAGAAACAGGCCAGTGCTAGAGCTGTGTTCCATGTTTTAGTAGCCCTGGATGCTCCTACAGACCACACAGGCAGCCGAGCCCACCCCTGTAAACATGGATCTAGACTCCATTTAAAACTGTTGTACATCCGGGCGCTGTGGCTCAAGCCTTTAATCCCAGCTCTCAGGAGGCAGAGGCAGGCAGTTCTCTGTGTCTGAGGCCAGCCTGGTCTACAGAGTTAGTTCCAGGACAGACAGGGCTACACAGAGAAATCCTGTCTAAGATAATAATAATAATAATAATAATAATAAATTAAAACTTGCTGAATAAGAAAACTAAACCATGTCTCAAGATGGGAGTAGAAAGGGCAGGTGGGAAGAGGCTTAGATGCTCAAAAGTGAAGCATATGCCCAGCTGTCTGAAAATAGAAAAGAAGCCGTTAAATAGCTGGAGGTTCTAGGGACTCCTTTAGTTTTTCTGGTTTACTGTGAACTCAACATGAAAATCTCTTTCCTTCTTTTGAATTTAGTTGTCTGCTTTAAGAAGTAAGTACAACAAATATAATGGAATTCTTAACTACCAATATAAGCTCCTAAAATATGTTCTGAAAAAAACATCTTCAATATGCTTATGTTCACTGTGAATATCCTAAAGAGATTATAACATGCGAAGACCCCTAAAATACTTAAGCATCTATTTTTTTCTTTTGCTGTAGAAGACATCCTTGAGGCAATTGGTAAAACTTGAATTAGTTTCAAATTTTAAACTAATTAAAATTTAATTAGTACTTTGCAAAAGTTAATTTTTCTCACTATAATATAGTGATGCAATGTCATTGCCTTTTGGACTACGAGGTACTTAGACTTAGTTAAAGAAACACCATGTCTTCAACTTAACTTCATAAATGTTTTTGAGTATTTTGGGGGATCATAATATATGATTTCATTTAAATATAATATGTAATAGGTTATGTATTATATATCAACTATATTTTATATTATAAAGGTAATATAAAGCGTAAGCACAGCTGGTTGAAAATAGAAAAGAATCATTAAATAGGTTTTAGGGACTCCTTTAGTTTTTCCCCAGGGAAAACTAAAACAGACTTGTTTTCTGTTTAGCAGCTAGAAGAAAAAAAAATTCTCTTTTCTGATAAGACCTTACAGGAAGAATTTAGAAGCAAAAGGAATTTTCTTTCCCTGGGAAGAGCACACCAAACTGGTTATTGACTACTAAATGGTCAGCCCTAAAAACATTTTTAAAAAGAATATCCATAAGTAAACTGAGTATGATTGTTCATGCCTGGTATCCTGGCATTTATGACATTAGAGGCAGAAAGATCAGAACTGATCATCCTCAACTATTTTGTGGCTAGCTTGGGCTACGTGAAATCTTGTCTCAAAAACAGAACAAAAATATACATATATGTGTGTTTTGTGTGTATGTACACACACACACATATATGCACTCATATATTTTAGAGAAAATAAAGAAGCAAACAAATAAAGTATACTATTATATAGAACTTAAATGGAGAATATATTTTACTTTTACTGTTTTTTTTTTCAGTTTATCTACCTCTGAAATCATCTCAAAGTAAAATGCCTTCTAAAAGCTGACCATTTTGAAACATTTTTCCCCTTTTTTCTTGAATATGTTGGGGAATTCTGTATATTCCCTCAGAACCTGTTTTGTCCCTTTTCTGAACAAAATGGGGAGCTCCCCCACACAGCAGGTGACTCAGCTACAGAGGAGCCTTTGGCTGGGGCAGGCTTTGCACTCACAGGCCTTGTGCAGGTGATGCTTCGAGCTGAAGTGACCCCTTTAAAGGAATGCACACGAAGCACTCATCTCTGCTATGGAGGTTAAGTGCACACTTCAGAAAACCTTCTGGCCATCCAAGCATCTCTGTTGGCCGGTGCTAGGGCCATAGAGCAACCATAGTGATAATTAAAAAAAAAAAAAAAAAAGAGTAGGGAAAGAAAATTCCTTTTGCTTCTAAATTCTTCCTGTAAGGTCTCATCAGAAAAGAGGATTTTTTTTTCTTCTAGCTGCTAAACAGAAAACAAGTCTGTGGTTTCACTCAGTCACAGTTGACACCCACCCTCAGTATAGACTGGGTTTTGTCTCTCTTATTTGCATCCCACGGAGAGTTCACATGCGTCTCAAAGGTCAGTTGCATATTTCGTGTTTTCTGTCAGGAGTCCCCTAACTCAGCAAAGGTCAGCAGCATGGCAGAGTGTAATGTAAGTCGTGGGGGCTGTTAGCAGTGGATCTGCAGTAAGAACCGCCCCAGATAAATTGCCAAGGCTGGGGCTCACTCACTGCAGTGAATGAGTTGAGGATCTTTTACGCAGAAGTCCTCTTTATACAGAGGAGCTGGGGTGAGAGGTCCCCCTTCAAAACAAGGAGCCTCTATTAAATGCTGCTGGTGAGGGCGTGTGGCCTGAGCTGCTGGCCTCTCACTTTCTGCTTGTCGGCTCTTAAAGGCAGCACTAAAAACCACGGTTGCAAGAAGGGCTTCATGTTACCCACAGGTGCTCAATGAAGAGTGATCTTTCTTATGTCTTTGCAGACCGAGGAAGGTTCTCCAAAGCTGATCTTTCCAAACCTAGAGGAATTGATCTCCAAATATGAAAAACCAGGCCAAGGACTGGTTGTTCACCTTTCAAACCCAATAATGAGGAAGAGCTTCTGCCCAAGAGGGAGATCAAAGTTAGAGTTCAATGTTTATGGTAAGAGCCCTGACATGGGGTCAGAAGGGACCTAACCCCATGTCCACCCATGGCTTGCCCTGCCAGGTCAATGGAAATCAATGACTTGTTCTATGGCATTACTCTAAAGAGCTTCACCCTACTAAGTGTAATTCCTACTGTGCTGGAAACAGCATCTTCTAGCCCATGCATGCAGTCAAGACAAAGAGCTGTCTGTGCCAGATCGCAAGGAAGGAGAGGGTGAAGGTCCTGGACCAAAAGCTGACTTTGAATTTATCCTGCAACCATGTGCCGTCCACTCAAGTTTGGAAATGAATGCACATATGAGTAGGTTTTCACTGAGAAAATTGTGTCAAATCACCTACCAAGGCCTATCCCATTACACATTGCTCCACTTTTGCTAAGCATTCATTTATAAAATGATCAGAGACAAATGATTTCACAGGCATGAGGGATGGTCAGCACCCATGAAGCAAGTCCGTTCACAGAACTCTAAGATCATATCAGGATCAAACCCTAACCTTCGTCAGCTACCCATTGCAGTGTGCCTGCTCAATGCGGTGACTTTTTGAATTAAACACAGGAGCCCAGAGTCATTTCTGGTCCCACCCAATTTCTCACGATGGAAAATGGCTGGTTTCATTCTCCATGAGAGGGATTGCAGCTGTCTGTGGGCAGCAACGATGATGGCAGCAGATCTTCTAACGAGAGAGAAAGAAGAAATGGCATAATTTCTCAGGGAGCCGGCAAGCGTCCATATCCACGCTACTGTCTGAGCAAAGTTCCTTTTTGGGCTGCCACAGAAAGCTTCTCTTTTCCCTAAAAACATTAAGCATGTAACTTTAATTATTAAGCATGTAACTTTAATTATTAAGATTAAACCTGCTGGGCAGGAGAGGTGGCTGCTTTTCCAGAGGCCCTGAGTTCATTTCCCAGCAGCCACATGGTGGCTCACAACCATCTGTAATAGGATCTGATGACCTCTTCTGGTGTGTGTGAAGACAAAGCACTCATATACGTAAAATAAATAAATATGTAAACATGTTTTTTTATATAAAAACCTACCCCCTACTGCTGTTTTTATGTCCATTCACCACGATTGGTGTTGTGTGGCTGTTATAATCAGATCATTTTCTATAGGTCCAGCCACAGACACAAGCCCCACTGCCCCTTCCCAACAAAATTTACAAAATTAAGAAGTATTAAAAGGGAATGGGAAAATAGCCCAGTTGGTAAAGTGCTTGTCTTGTAAATGTAAGGACCTGAGTTTGATCCTTAGAAATGATGGTTTTTGGAATTCTGGACATGGTGGCACATGCTTGTAACCCCAATGTTGAAGAGGAAGAGACAGGTAGATTCCCTGGGGCTCCCTAACTGTCAAACCCAGCGAACTCCAGGCCAGAGGAAGACCCTGTTTCAAAAAATAAGGTACAGGAAACCTGAAGAAAAACATATGAGATTAACCTCTGGCCTCCACACACAAAAGCACTCAGGTGCATATGTACCTGCGCACACATGCCTACACCACACACACACACACACACACAAACACACACACACTATGGGAAAGAAAGTATAAATGTGTCAAGGCCAGATGGTTGTGCAAATCAACATGAGTTGCTGGAGGTGGTTGTGCTGGTGATAGTGTTGTTTACACAGTAATAAAATGCAATCAAATCCCTGGGAGAGAAATCCAAATCCCTGGAGAGACCTTTCCCAAGAACTGGGTATGGGTCTGACCACATCAGTTTTCCAAGCGTGGTAAAGTGTGCTCTAGGCGCTTAGCTACCATAGGGAAAATGTCTTCCCGTTGCCTGAATTCTTTCCCTTCCTCTCCCCTCCTTGGAGCAAACTCCAGGCAGTGCTACTTTGAGGAAGACATGGGATTTCCGCTGGTGAAATCGGACACTGAGTACTAGAAACTAAGGCCCCATTTGTCAAGGAACTCCTATCTGGCCAGGAAGGCTCCTTAGTGACACTGAAGCTCTGGGAGATGTCTCTCTGAGGCGTTATTGGCATTGCTTCGTGCCTGGTTTTACTTCCCGCGAGTGGGGCTGGCTGATGGGACTTCCAGGTGTGGAATCTCATGGCTGTCCTTTCCTTTGCTTTTCCCCAGAGAACAGTGATAAGGACTATGTGGATGTCTTGCCCTGAAGACTAGGACACTGGGCAAGACAAGCTAGAGGAGATATGGGGCAACTCTCAGCTGCCATCACATTTGCAAATGTCAACCTAAAGTGCCACTTTCCAGTGGGCCACTGAGACCCTCCGGGATCTTCTGTCCTGCAGCTTTGGAGGAATCATTACCTACATGCTTGTCTCCAGCATACTCAACAAGATGCTCCAAAACCACCTCTTCCCTCCCATTCCTCTACCTTGGAAATAGCCAGAACCCAGTCTCCTGAGTGGTCAGAGACACTGGCCCCTGCATCATGATTGACAACATCCAACAGGACAACAGGAAGGGCAACTCCATACAGAGGAAAGAGTGCTTCACAGTGACTTTAGGGTTCCTGTCCTGTGGCTCTGTGACTTTGGACAGATCATTTCCTCTTGTTTTCAGTGTCTTCACCTGTTAAATGAACGGTTGAACAGTTGATACACACTATCTGGATCCTCCATGGAGCCTGGTTGTCTCAGGTGGAGCCGGGGTCTGAGCAGCAGGATGAGCATCTAAGGATACTGAAGAATTGAACATGTCCCCCACCTGTGAGGTCTTGGTCCTGACAGGGGCTTTGACCTACCCACGTTCTTCTTCCATTCAGCTTGGGCTAGTCCCATCTCTTTTTTTAAAGGTTGACCTTCTGCTAGATATTCCTCTCATTTTTTCCAACTAGACATACGTAGTAATCACTTTGCCAACTCTGCCTTCTGATAAATGTGATTAAGAAATATTTATTTTTATTAAGTTTTTGGCTAGCATACAAAGAAATGGGCTGCATTCCATCCTTTTTATACCTATAAATCATTATACTTTGGGTTTTTTGTTTGTTTGTTTGTTGTTTTGTTTTGTTGAGACAGAATTGCAGTGTAGCCCAAGCTAGCCCTAAACTCAAAGCAATCTTTCTGCCTCAACCTCCTAAGTGCTGGGATTATAGGTACAATTGACTACATGTGCTCAATACTTTCTCCTCCCCCTCTCTCTATCTCTCTCTTGTTTTTTAAGACAGGGTTTCTCTGTGTAGCCTTGGCTATCCTGGATTCACTTTGTAGACCAGGCTGACCTTGAACTCACAGCGATCCGCCTGCCTCTGCCTCCCAGAGCACTGGTATTACAGATGTGCACCATCACGCCTTGTACTGTCCCATCCTTCCCCCAAGCTGAGACCCTCTCTTCTTCCTATATTCCTTTGCCTCCTCTGTTCTTCCTGCCACTGTAGACCTCTTCCTCCCAACTCACAGTCTGCATTCTAAACTGTCATGTCCTCCATAGGTGTGTATGTATTTATACATATACATTTAGATCTAGATTTTGCATATTAAAATGTGGCTTGTCCTGAATCTGACAAATTTTAGTGAACATAATGATCTTCATGTTTGTCGATTTTTGTGTATGAATGCTCTACGTTTCTTGTTCTAATTCCATTGCATGTGTTTACCAATGTGTGCTATTTTAAAGATGTTTTTGTGTGGGTGGTTCTATTTCTGCCTTGGTTCTAAGTGCCATCAAAGCAAGGCTGTGCCCAGTTTATGATGCATAGAGATGCACACTCCCTGAACATAGGAATTATGGACTGAAAGCATCTTTCTGAAGGGTTTGTTGAGTTGACTTCTACGTCTGTCGAATGGTTCAAAATGTTAAAATAACAGCTGTACATGTGGTAGAGAACTTGCTTAGGATGTGCAAAAGGTCCCAGGGTTCAATCAGAAGCATATGTAAAACAAACAAACAAAGTTAAATAAGGTCTGGCTAGGAGCCAAGTGTGGTGGGAGTTATTCTAGAGGATTAAGAGTTTGAAGTTAGCCTGGGCTTCACAGTGAACGGCAGGACATGACTGATCCAAGTTAATGGTTAAGGTGGTTTTATTGTAGATATGAAGAACGAGAATAGCTAGAATCATCTGGAAGGGTCCAGGCTGAACCAGGCCAGCAGAGTGAATCAGACCATAGGCATGGGGGTGATCAAGAGAGGAAGAGAAGAGAAAGGCAGCAAAGACAGCATATGGGAACAAGAGACAATGAGGCCAAAAGAGAAACCCAGAGCCAAGAGAGCCCATTGCCAAATGGCTGACTTTGTCTAGAAAAGAGAAGCTGGAGAAAGGAAGCCAGCCCCTGGGTGGGAGAGGTTTAGAGAAGGAGGGCAGGGTGAGAACCGCAGATACTGAGTAAAACTTTCCTCAGTTCCTCTGGGACCTGACATACAATATGCCCTCTCAACGGTAATAAATATCAATCAAGCCAGTTAGGGCAGAGTACACATGTTCTGTGCCTTTTATTTTCGAACTGTAGTGGCCCATTTTCAAGAGAGGCGCTCCAGAGGATTCAGACAAATGGATTTTTGTCTTTTATTGCCCCTGGATGTGAACAACTGTGAACCAAGTCCCAGGAAATCCTTCACCACTACCAAGCAGAGCGGCAGCAACATGAATGTAGCTATGTTCAGAAAGCTGAGTGGAGAAATCCTGCTGGCAGGGTACGTAAGAAGCAACAAGGGAGCCTGCTCCCTGAGATTCAGTTCCTAGTCTTTCGTTCTACGAGACCAAAAAGCTTCAGTTTCCGGAGCCTGTAGCAGCCCTTGATTAGTAAAACTATATTCTATGAATATTTCTTGAGTAAGTGAGTGGATAGGTCTATAAAGACATGAGCACTCACTTTGGGTAGCAAAGCTTTATACATTTCTAAATCCAGTCTTATAATGTGGCCCCCGCTGAATTTGAACTCATGAAAATCCTCCTGTGTCCGCCTCTGCCTCTCAATGCTGGGATTATAGGCACATGCCACCTCCTAGATGCAATTTCCTTTTCTTTCCCTACGTTGAGAGTTGTGTGATGCTTGATCCTAGTGACTCTTGGTGCACTTTCCAGACAACTGAAGCCAATGCCTGATGTTGACCTCATGCTGTGAATCCCTGATATTTTTGAAAGGTGTTGAATAGGTCAAACAATGAACAACTGGAAACTTTGAGCATGTGTCACTGGTAGAGTAAATTCCATATTAATAACATAATTATAATAGAATTATGTTGGAGGACCCTGCTGTTTAAGGTCGCATCTCACCATGTCCCGATCATTCTCTAAGCTCGGCATGAAATGGAGGACTCCCTCCCCACAGCAGGAGCCTTCCACTCTCTGCCCGACCTTGTCAGGAGAGGATCTGTATGCACAAATGCCTAACCATATCTGGAGTATGGCCTTTGACACAGTCCCTGCAAACAGTGTCCTGGTGCCCATAGGATAACTTATGTATTGTGCTGCTGTTCATATGAGAGGACCGTGCTGCCAAAATACAGCACCAATTAGAAGATGTCTCAAATAATGCCCCATCCTATATATTCTCTTCATTTCCCTTGAATGAGGTTGAGCTATCTCACTGAAGCTGTTTCTGGAAAGTTATTCCATCATACTCACGCTGTCTGAACACCACTCTGTGCTTCTGCTTGCTTTGTCCTCTCAGGCTGGTGACCAACGTCTTCCCCAGGGGAAGAGAGGGTTTCCCTGGTGCCTAACCAGGGACATCCAGAATGTGCAGGATTAGTGAGTACCTCCTTCAGAGGATCGGCATTCTCGCCTGACCATCCCGACCTGAGGATTGGATGTCTCTTTTCCTTTGTTTGCTGTACTTTCGCTTTGCACCTTCCCGACTGACCAGGTAGGGTTTGTGGATTTCTGAGGCTTTTTTGGTCAGGGCTGCTCTCATATATCCTCCTATCCTCTTTCTGGACTCTGACAGCCAGCTGGGTGTTAGCAATAACCTTATAGCCTCTTATATTAAAAACAAACAAACCTAGTGACGCAGCAACTATTCAAAAGTCTCCAGGATGGTTGCCAGTTTCTTAACTCTGCGGAAAGGCTTGTGGCTGTTGGGATATTTTCTCAATCCTCTGCCATGATTTCCCCAGGAAACTATTACCTCTAGTGATACTTCCTCCCTTTTCTCCATCATGAGGAACTCAACGTCACACCAGAGAGAATTCCAAGTTTGTTCCCATAGACCTTTACTTAAATCAAGAGGATGTCAAAATCTCTCAAAAGGAGGGCCTAGAATTCCAGAATGAGGTGTTTCAACTCGCACCATGGGTCCTGCCAGCAGTGGGGCAGGCCAAGGGTCAGCAGGTCCACCTCCCATGGGGCAGGACACCTAGGGGAGGGAAGGGAAGAGTCAGTGATGGCAGCTCTGAACATGATCCCTTTCTGTGGATCACCCTGGCTTTGGCAGAGAGTCCAGTAGGCAGTAGGTGTGGCATGGAAGGGTGCTGGTCACATGCAGGGATCTTATCCGCTTGCCACTGGCCCTCTCCTGCCTCCTCCCACTCTGTCATCCTAAGGGTGAAAGGGTTGGGGCGGCACCTGTCTTCTCCAGCCTGGTCTGTCCCACAGGCCTTGTTTTTTTTCCAAGCTCGGTGCCTTGTCTTGGACAGCGCCTAGCACCTTATCCACCAGACCTATACCAACGGACTAAGGATGTGCTGCCAATCAAACTGTTACTGGCTTAACCTTTGTGTTATCCGTTTCTTCTTCCAGCAGAAAGGAAGGGTAACCCCCTGCATAAACATTCCCCCGCCAGGGTTCTGCACCCCTGTTGTGATTATTCCACAGGTCCTTCTCTACCAGAAAGAGGAGGCAGCACTACCGCTACAAACAAGACAGGGACTGCAGATGTTTCCCCCTGTAAGAACAGGACCTTCCATCTCCCTTGCATATTGTGGGACTGAAAGAGCAGCTCTCGTCCAGACATACTGACCGGAGACTTTCGGGACAAACTCAACAAGGTGATGGCATCTACAACTAACAGACCTGAATCTCGCCAACAACAGACGAACTCTCTTGCTGGGGTTGTGCTCCAAAACAAAAGAACACTAGACTTAATAACTGCTGAACAAGCAGGGGAGAGACTTCCATGGGAGAAGAATGTTGCTTTTACGTAAATGAATCAAATGTTGTTGAGACTAATGTTAAAACCCTCCAACAACTTTGTAATGATCTGCTCTTGAGATTTCAACCCACTGAACAATTAAGTTGGTTCAATAACCCCTTGTTTCCCTGGCTCCTTCTCCTTATGAACTCCCAAGTATGCTGTATTTTACTTTGATGCTTGCCCCTTGCCTCACACAATTTTTCCAGCAACATATTATCACCGTTGCTAGAATCACCACCAATCAGGTCATGGTATGTTACTAGACCCTGGATCCTTCTGATATAGATGACAAGTTTCTCAGAGCTCATTATTACACCTTTCCATGATAGAATAAAACAGGGGGAGATGTCCGAGGATTCTACTATTTAAAATTGCATTCCAACATGTCCAGATTGCTCTCCAAGATCAGCACAAAATGGAGGACTCTCTTCTTTAGCAAGGGCCTCTCACTCTGTCTGACCTGGTCTGGAGCGCGTCTCTAGGCACAGATGCTTAACCATATTTGGAATACAACCTTTGACACAGTTTCCTGCAAATGTTCTCCACCTGCTGCTCATAAAATAATTAGATATTGCATTCCCAGTCATATGGCAGGACTGTGCTGCCAAAATACAAATAGAACACACTGTGAACAGCTATTAAATGATGCCTTGAATACTGACCCATCCTATGGGTTGTTGGACTATATCAGCCTGTATGCTTTAAAGATGTTTTAACATCAGAATGGAAGCCAGAGTATGTGCTATAATGGGGAAGAGGTTTGCCTGTATTTCTACAATGTGATGAAAGACTCTGGGTTCCATCAAGATTGAGAAAGGAACAATCTGGATGAGAAGCTTCCACGTGAAAGCCACAACTCAAGGAAAGAAGAAACACAGAAAGAAAGCAACACAGACAACACAGAAAGCTGACCCGCCTCTCCCCAACACACACACACACACACACACACACACACACACACACACACACGGAGACAGTTCAACAAACAAGCTGAAGAAGGATAGATAGTTCATCAGACTAATAGACTAAAAACCTTAATGCTTACATGGACATTTGTTGAAGGACAAATATCAGGGCTGCAATTATGGTATAAGGATCATCACATCAACAGCTTATTCATACGACATTCTGACTGTTAAGTTACTGTTGTAATAGTTAAACAATTTCTAGCTTAAACAGAAAGGGAGACGCTGTAGAGTAATTCTAATCTAGCAACATGGCTGCTTTAGCAAGGGTGCACAGCCAAAGACCAGATAGGTCTATGCAATCCAGCTGGAATGCAGACATGCTGTGGATTATAGTATGATCTGGCTGGAATGCAGACATGCTTTTAGTGCACACTTTTAATCCCAAACAATGAAGGCAAAGTTAGTTTGTAGAAGGTAGTGCCTATGTTTGAAAGTGATGTCTAATTGAAAGGCAGACAAAGGGACTAATCAGAGAAAGATTTGATGGAATAGGATACGCCCAACTCTCATGAGAACAGAGAGCAAACAGAGAGGTCTTAGGAGAGCAGCACAGAGGAAAGAGAAGTGACAAGAGAGAGCAGCACAGAAGAATGGTTTTAAAGAGAAGGCAGTTTTACCAGGACAGTTTTACAGAGACAGGTTGAAAAGAGAACAAGCTAGACACAAGGGAAGGCAGAACGAGCCAGAGAATGAGAAGGAGCCAGAAGATTAGAACAGATTGCTAGAATTAGTTTGAGGCCAAGTAGAGCAATTCAGTTAGAAGCTGAGAGAAGCCAATTTGAATCAGTCAGCTTGGAGAGACATTTGAATCATAACAGCTGAGTTGAACTACTCAGCCATAGTTCCAGAAAGATCTAGAAAGGGTAAAATTATTAAGTAGTAAGTCTCAGAGGGTCAAAGCATTCCAGGCTTAGATTAGATTGTATGGAGGCTAGAATCTTCCAGGACTAGGCAGACCTAGGTTAGCAGCTGAAGGCAGTAAGCCTCAGAGATGACAATTACTACAGGTGAATAAAGAATACTTTTACATTTCTAGAGCTGTCCCCACAGCGGTTGGAATTAAAGGTATTTTTTTTACACCTGCTCTAGCTCCCAAATGAGACAGAGACTTACTACATTTATTAATAAGCTTTAGAGCACTATAGCTGGGCAGATTTTTATTTTTACAGCCTGTCCGTACCAATCTGGCTACTTCCCAGCCATGTGCCCATGCTACTTGCCATCTGGTCTTATTCTGGCTGCTCCTGCTCCATCTTTGTCCTCATGGAGATTCCTCATGGCCCATAGCAGCTCATGGACAAGAACCTTTCTCTTCTCCTCTACCTGGGACCTCCAGACTGGGAACAGAAATCCTACCTCCTCTATCCTCTACCCAGCCGTTGGCTCTTCAACTTCTTTATTAACCAATCAGAGATAATTGGAGATATACACAACATTTATATACAACATTGAGATGGAAGATTCCTCCATAGCAGACAATACCAGAATCTGTTAACATTTAGCTCATTGCTAGTTCAGCAATTAACAATTAAATATACAGAGACACACCTTATTACAGTGTGAATGAAGGTCACCTCTACACACAGCCTTGTACACACATTCTATCCTGCATAATGGTCTGAATATTGGGTCATATATTTTACAACCCATCACTTCAATCTCTAGTGATCACACTGAGAAGCTTTCTCTTTCTCTTCTCCTTCTTTTCTGTTCTTTTCTTTCTTTTTTTTTGTAGTTAGATATGGAAAGTTGATTCCTTAATTCTTAATTTACTATAAGCCTCAGTCTATAAAAACCTTCTATTTAATTTCATTTATTTGTCTTCTTTCCATTCCTAACTCCCATTATAATGTTCACCTCCATCCATAGGAGCCACTTCTATACTTTTGGTAAAAGGTATTTGATATGGATGTAAAATACACAGCACTGACTCTAGACAGGTGCCTCTGGCACTTCTGTCCACAGTATGGTAGTACTCCTTCAATTCTGTTACTACTTTGGTTCCTAAAATAATGTATGATTCTATTCTGCTACTTTGGGTGTACATCTTGTTCAGTGCTTCTATCTGACACATCATTTTCCACAGGGTGTGTCTTTCACATTTTGCTCACCTGTTCTTCTAGAACTGAGCATTAAAGTTGGTTCCAACTTCCTGTTTCCACAAACAACATGATGATGGTAGTTTTGTCTAAGGGTCCTAGGAAACAGTGAGGAGTCTCTAGACCAGATGGGTGGATCAGAAAGTGTGCTCATATTTAATTATTATGTCATGAAGCCTATCTTTTCCCCCATATGCTCTGTGCTTTTCTGGTTATTATCTAGGAAGGAGTCCTTCCCCACTCCAAGGTCATGAAAAAATGATGCCACATTTTCTTGTATTGATTTTTAACTTCTACCCTCTACATTTAAGAGTTAACAATACTGAGAGGCTTTCCCGGTTTTCACTGATGTATATCCAGTGTCCAGAAAAGTCTTCCACAAATAGTAGATAGTCAATAAGTATCTGTTGAGTAAATTATGAATTTAGGCTTAATCTTTGTATAAGAGGCACAAACATATATATATATATATATATATATATATATATATATATATATATATATATATATATATATAACTCTATCAAGCCAGTTTTCACATTTTGGCTAGGAGGAGCCCTACTAGTTAGTAATTCATCTTAGTAACAGATCTGCTTAGTAATCTATCTCTCCTCCTACTCAGAATTATGGCTCCTTTATTATGTACTATCACAATAGTTTTAGTACTCTATCTTTGTTATGTTTTATATCTTCACCATAATAAATTGTGTTTTATTGCCTGCTTTGTAGGACAAGTTGCATTTATCTATTTTTCAAAACTATCTTAGCTATTATGAATCTTCCAATACATTTTATATTATATGTTATCTTGCTCAAGATTTTGTGGTAGATATTTGAATGAAACTGCCATTGTCTTAGAAAATATATGGACATCCTTGGGTTATTTCTGTTGTTAAAAAGAAAGAAAACCCCAAATAGTTTGACTTTACCAATGAAGACTCAGAAGCCAGATGCTGGGATGAAAACCTGCTAGTTCAGAGAAGTAGAGAAAGCGCCCAGCTGACCTTTCTACTCAGCTCATGTCCCAGAAGGAAAAGACAAAAAGCTAAAAGCTTAAGGTCAAAAACTTGCCAGCTCAGCTGATGGCCCAGGAGGAAAAGGCCTCCTATCTGCCCCTGACAGCCCAGGTGGAAAAAGACAAACACTAAAAGTCAAAGAGCTCTCCCTTCCACCACCACCCCCCTCTTCCCTTCCTTTTCCTTTTCTTCCTGTTTCTTTTCCTCCTCCTCCTTCTCCTTCCCCATGCTGTCTTAAATATTCTTCTCTTAAAGTCCCTCATTTCTACTTAATCCCTGTTAGCTCATTTCTTGTTCTACTGACCTGGGGTTAACTTTACTAAATCCTGTCTACAGAAAGTTCTTGGATTAAAGGTGTGTGTTATGGCTGAACCATGCCAAAGAAGAAACAGGTTTTTTGTATGGTTCACAATCTCAAGGTTCACAATGGAACCAAATATCCTGCAACATATTTCCCTATACATAAATATGTTTCCTGCATTTACCCAGTCATTTTTGGTGGTTTGTAAAGGAGTTCCAAATTTTTACCATAAAGGCTTTGTATATTCCATTGTATTAATTCTTTTCAGTTGCCTTAAATTTCACCTTATATTTTATTACTTTTCTACTAGTCTATGAGAGTTGTGGAATATTTTCTCATTAGACCTCCTAGTTTACCTGTTGGCTCTGGGTTTGTCCTGTGTAAATTTCTTTTGGGTGTACTTAATAACATTTGGTTCTCTCTCTTTCCAATACTGATGTGTCTTCTTTTTAGGTTTGCTTCATTGGCTAGGGCCTCTACTATACAAATTAGCCCTAGTTATTATAATGGATGCTCTTGTTTTCTGTGTGGTATTTTGGGGAATTGTGTGGTTTAAATGGGAATGGTTTACATAGGCTTCTATGTTTTCACTCTTGCTTCCCATTGGTGAACAGTGTGGGAAGGATAGGAGGTCTGGCCTTGCTGGAGGAGGTGTGTCGCTAGGGGTGAGCTTTAAGGTTTCAAATGACTTGTGACATTCCTGGTGTGCTTGCTCTCTTCTTGTTTGTGGATCAGGAGATGAGCTCTTAGCTATTCCTGCCACCATGTTTTTGCTCTGCCATTATAGACTCTAACCCTTTGCAACGTTAAGTTCAATTAAACACTTTCTTTTGTATGTTGCCTTGGTCATGGTATCTTGTCATAGCAATGGAAAAGTAACTAAGACAGGAATGCTTAAAAAAATTGTTCTCAGTTTAAGCACATTGTTATAGGTTTTTAGTAAATGCTTTTAATGAAGGCTGTTTTAGGATTTTTACGTGAAAAGGTTTGAAGTCTATTGTGGTTCTCCCCTTCTCTCAGGGACTGTTGACCAACAGTCCACGAGGGTGAGGGGAGTAAAGGTGCGTGTGTATGGACGGTGGTGGAAGGCAGGGTTTGGGTGGCTGTGAATACGTCTTCCAGGACCAGCTTCAGCAAGGCAGGTCAGCTTTATTAGGATGAACAGGGTTATATAGAACTTTGCAGAGGTGATAGATATTTCCAGGGTAGGAATACACCATGGACTGGAGGCTTAAGGTCCTGAAATGCCTCCTCTGCAAGAAGAGGCATTCCAGGAACCCCAGGTTTGTTCTTATTGGGAGAAAGGAAGTTGAAACTGTAATTTCCCTAAAGACTATGTGACAGTCCTCAGGCGGAGCGTGTGGGGATCTGGGCTCCACAGGCAGAGAAGAGGAAACCCTGACGGCGAAGGGAGTCCGCCATTGACGGCGAAGGGAGTCCGCCACTTCACGATGAGCTCTGATCATGGCGGACTGCAACCTTAGCAGCAGGGGTTCCCAATAGTTCATTGTTCTATTTTCCTGCCTTTATTGAGATTGGCACATTCCTCATATCTTTCCTACATTATAAAGTTTAGTCACTAAAGTGAATGAAATAGGTATCAAACTATCCTTGCATTTCTTAACTTGATTATGTTATATTTTAATAATCTATTATATTTAATGAGTTAATGTCTATGTTTCCTACATTAAAATTCACAAAACTGTGTTTGTTACTTTTCTTGTTACTGGAGTGACAAAATATTCGACAGAAGGTAACCTAAAGGGAAAGGGACGATTTTGGCTCGTGACTCCAGATATTTAGTCCATCCTATGGAAGACCTGGCAATAGGGGGGTGTCGTGTGTTGGTTCTTTACACTTGGCAAATCAGGAAACAGAGAAAATGGGACCAGAGGCAAAGCTGGGCCATAGCCCTCAAAGGCTCCACCAGCCAGGCCCCATAACCTTCCAGAATAGTTCTACCAACTAGGGACCAGGTATTCAAACACGTGAGCTGGAGAGATGGCTAAGTACTTAAAGTCATTGACTACTTTTTCAGAGGACTGGGTTCGATTCGCGGAATTCACATAAAATCTCAGAACTGTATGTAACTCCAGTTCCCAGGGATTCAATACCTTCTTCTGTCCTTCATGGGCACCACACATGGATGTGACATGCTGACATACATGTAGGCAAAAGCACCCATACACATAAAAATTATCTTTAAAACAAATAAGGCATATGAAAACAAACAAACAAACACATGAACCCATGGGAATGTTTCAGATCCGAGCCATAATACAGAAAAGAAAAAGAAAAAGAAAAAAAGAATTCAAGCTTTCCACCTTTCCCTGGGTGTTCCTCAAAAATGTTACTATTTTTGTACAATTAAGCTTGAACCATTCATGAAGAGAAACCTTTTATTACCAATTAAATAATAAATAATTGGTTTATTAAATTATTTTCGGCTGTGTTACCTTTTGTTTTTGCAGTGATTCTTCTAGAATGATTGACATTTCGTTTTCATTGATACGATATCCTTTTTTTTTTTTACTGTAATGCTTCTTTTGCAGCTACAGACCTGTCTCATTCGTTACTCTATTTTTTATTTTTACCTTTATCATCGTTATTAATCAATTCTATCTTAGTCATTTTGAAGCCAGTCATTTATATTTATTTTAAATCAGGCTCTTGCTATATAGCTCTGGCTAGCCTCAGACTGGTGGCAAAATCCATTCCTTGCTTTTACTGTCCTTTTATTTTCCCTTTCCCTCCTTTTCTGTTCTCTATCAAGAAGAATGACTTTATTTCTTTTAATATGAATGCTCTATTGAAGAGTTTTGGTTTACCCACAACTCATTATGAACTATATGTCTGGTTTTTCCTACAATACTGTAAATATATAAATTGCTAACAACTTAGTAAATCCTCATTTTCCTTGTGATCATCACCAATCCCACGTGGTTTTCTGATATTACCTAAAATTCAGCCTATTCATTTTGTATCCTTTATCACTTAAATGGTGGCAGTAAAGCTCTGAGCCAATTACCTATCCTTTCTTCTTATACATCTCAATGCACACAGCATACTCCTAACTTTAGTATTCTTACTAGTGTAAGAGTACTAGACACTAAACTAGTGTTTACTACGAAGGGATTTTTGTATCCTGGGAAATTTTCAGTGTTTTCATTTAAGCTAATCTTTGAGTGGTAAATCTTCTTTGGTCTTGAATGCTTTATAATGTCTTTTAGACTTTATACTTTTTATACAGTTGGATTCTCTTTCATAGCTGATTTTTTTTTCTGGAAATTTAAAAGGGGATTTGTGTTTATAATATTAAATTTCCATGAATGGTGCCCAATTACAAGTTTTTTTAAAATTATTCTTTCTTTCTCCCTGCCCCGTCTCCTTCCCCCTTCTTTCTCCTCCCTCTCTCTCTCTCCCTCCTCCCCCCTCCCCCCCTCAGTACATCATTTGATTCTCAGGATCTCAAATGTCTGGAGACCTTTGATCTCTCTGTCAAAAGGCCATCACTCTGTAGCCTCACCTACAAAGTGTCCTGGAGCTTCCTGGATAGCCCAAGCTGGCCTCAAATTCCAGATTTCCTCATGTAAGCATTATATTTCCTTCATGACCATTCCAGGCACTACACTTTTATTCCAAGATTTTTCTTCCCTATTATTTTTATCTCTTCATCCAGAATGTCTAGTTATAAAGTGCCATCTTCCTTCTTCTTCCTCCTCCTCCTCCTCTTTTTCTTGTCCTTCTTCTTTCCTCTGCAAACTAAACATGGAATAAGTACCATGCAAAATATCCATGCATAAGTACCAGCAACTCTAGGCAGAGGGCAGCATTTATTAATGTTGTTTCTGTCATGAAAATCTTCCTTTTGTGGAAGGGATGAGAAACTGCTATCTTAAATCGATCCACAAGGGGTCAGCCAGCCACCAAGAAAACTAGTACCATGAGGACTTTTGTATTTGTCAAGCACTGTCTTGTGCTTGTCAAGTGACTATGGTACCTGCAAAACCTGACCGATTTCCTTGGCAGGTGTTTGTCAAACAGGACTCACTCAGTGCCCAGCTGAATGCTTGAACTCCAAGTAAGTGGATTCTTACTGACACCCTGAAGAATGCATGTTTTTGTGGAGACGCTAACATCAGCTTTGTTATTGACTGGCATGGACGGTGGACAAAGTGCTTAAAACCCCTAAAGCTCTGTTCTGGGATGCCTAGAAGACAAGGATAAGGGCTCTTACTGCAAAGGGCTTACCATGGGTACTCCATAAGATTCCTAAGGGATTCCGTGCACCACTTAAAAATCGTAGTCTGCTGTTCCCTCTTCTGGAAAAAGGGGGCAGAGGAGAGGGTTTCTAAATTCCTATTTTGAGTGAATATTCAGTGTTTAGGGAAATTGCATTTTTCCTTGGAGAAGGTTAAACTGCAAAAGATTTTTCTGGGCCATGACTAGTTCTTGGAACTGTGCATTAAACTGGAGTGATGGGAACACATAGAGCTGTAGATGACAGGGAAGATGAGTGATCCCCTTGTCTGGAAACCTTGGCCTTATGGGGTTCATTTTGCTTTTCATCAGTTGTACATTTCAACCCCTTCCCCCCATTGCTGCCCAAATACTTCCTCTGGAGATATAAGAATTAGTGGGATCACATGCGTGGATTTTTCTGAGCATGGTAAAAAGACTATTTGTATCTGGAAAATGGGCTTAATGAGATTACAGATGAGACGATATGTGTAAATTGATCAGAACAATTGCTCAGTAACTACAGAGGAGCTTTGGAGATAGAGTTAAGCACCAGTGAATGCCTAGAATGGCAAGCGGAAGAATTAAGAACTGGTGCTCCGTGGTGTAAGCAGCTATCGGACTTCAGCAGGTGCCTAGCATACTTGCATTAGACTCAGTATCAGCACATTTCTGAACACTCCTCGGCAAGATGGCACACGCCTGTCTATCCAGGGAGCAGAGCAGAGTTAATGAAGACTCTGGATAGACATAAATGAGCTACTTACTAACCCATTAGTCAGTTTCCATTTTGAACACAGCCTCCCACCATCTCTTGTGCGGTGAACAACCAGGCCCTTGAGAGGCTGCTCTAGACAGAGACACCTAGGAAGGCAGGCTGAAGAGGCAGCATTGGTCTGCTCTGAATGCAGGCAAGCCAGGTCTCATCTGCCTCTCACAAATCAAATTGCAAGTTTCTTGAGTTTAGTTCCCTTCAAGCACATCTTTCCCAAGCTTGACCCCTGTCCCAAAGTGCTCAGAGACTTTCTGAGAGACACAGAAGGCTGTACTACTCAGCAAACCACGTGTAGAATACCTGATAAAAAATGTGGGCTGGGGTGGGTGTGGTCTGAATGTAAATATTCCCCATATGCTAAGTGTTTGAATACTAGGTTCCCCAGCTGATGGCTCTATTTGGGAAGGCATAGCAAAGCGTGGCCTGGAACTTGTGATTTCACATTCAAAGCACAACAGGGTAGGAACAGGAAAGGAAACACAGAAACTGTAAAGTGTCGGTGGAAATGTGAAGGATGAATTGTTGCAACCTGATGAAATCAGAGGTGTGAAGCCAAGGCAGCTGTGCTGGTGAATGCCTATAAGGCCTGTTCTTGGGAGGCTTAGACCGGAGAGCTGCAAGTTCAAGCCTAGCCTAGGCTATGTAATGAAATCCCATCACAAATATATATATATATATATATATATATATATATATATCGAAACTAAAACAAAGGCAGGGAAGCATTTCTGGGTGATTTGGGGTCCTGGGGCAGGGCTGGAATGGTAGTGTATGAACCTGGAGTAGTAGGTAGATTGGGATTGGGTAGAGGACGGTTTAGAGTACAGAGAAGCATCTGACATCTCACAACATATACTACCTGAAGTCACAGGCTGATAAGCGAGGGATCCTGCCAAGGCTCCTGACCCCATCCAGGCTTTCATGTGAGCTGCAATGCACACACTTAGCCCCCACAGGCCAATACAGCATCTCCAATAGATGAAGATCCCAGAAAAAAAAAAAAAAAACTTCACAGACAATAGAGCATTCTCCGGCTCTGCTGTCTGTTCCAGAGAGAGCACCCAGAACTAAGCTGAGCCAGGAAGGCTGATGGGAACAATTTACCCAGAAGTGCCTGGGAAGGTAATACAACCCTGGGTCTGTCCACTGCAGGCATGGGACCTCACCCATGGTGCTCAAGCCAATGGGACTTCCTTCCCTCTGCCTCGGAAGTCCAGGGTGCCCTCTTTACGACCCTGCAGTGGCTGGGATAACCCCAAACTTCCTGGGGAGTTAGGAGCTGGCCCATTTGTGTGGGCTGAACACTTGGATGTGCTTGAGCATCAGACTGAGCGGACTAGAATTATGTAAGAAGTACAAGCTTAGGATAGATAAGGTGGCAAACAGAGGGATGTTTTCAGGAAGAAGGTAGCTAAGCAGATGCTACTGGGAACAGCTGATTGTTGAAACGGTAAAAGGAGAATTTAAAAAAAAAGCTGCAGTTTGTTGGGAGGTTTTATTTATGGGCCTTTCTCTTTTCCTAGAGCAAAGGAAAACACAGACCACATTTCCTGCTCCATGCAACCAACATAATCTTAAGCAACTCCCACGGGAGAGAATGCAGTTTGCTGTATTCGAGTTGGCCCTTAAATATTTCTTCAATCCTGTCTCCCTGTTTGTATTAATAACCAAGTTTCCTGGGGGTAGAGCTTCCCCAGGCTCCCTTGGGCTGGGCTATTCATCATGGCAGCAGCTGGAGATAAGCTGGACACAAAGACTTGTGTCTCAAGAGGGTTGGTCCCTAGATACAGAAAGTGGAGGAATTTTCTCATTAGCAGGAAGTCGGCAGTGAGAAGCCTGGGCTTTCACCGTGGGCCCCTGGAGCAAACGGCAGCAGGGAGGAAGGCTCACCGAGGGGTTAAGACCTCCACAGGGCTTTCACTGGACAACTGGAAGTTTCTACAGTGAGCTTTCTTGGGAGATGGAAAGCAGATATGCCACTTGGACTTATCCAGGTAGTAAATGTGTCCACAGAAGCTATCTGTACTTTTCCCTACTCCCAAGAGAGCCACGGTAGGAGGTGCTTCAAGCGAAATGCTCTAAACCTGGGAGGTCATATAGGGAGCACTACTGAGTGACACCTAGGAGACCCCGAGGGCCAAAACCTCAGAGATAATGGCTACGGACAGACTGGGCTGGGAAACTCAGAGGCTTGGGGTGGCAGGGAATGAAGAGACGGTGAAAGCATTGTACAAAGTTCCTGAACATTCCTAACGTTTACATACCTCAATGGGATTCCAAAATTGGCGAGGGAATTTTCTGAGTCTGGATCAGCATCTGAGGTGCAGGTTTAGAAGCACTGACTCTTACTACCTTCGAATGTCAACTGGGGCTCTCTACCAGGATTGCACAGAGCCCGGGAACCAACTAGAATTTTCCATAGCCTCCAGTAGATTGTCAGTGTCCTTTAGTGGTTGCCATAAGCCCAGAGGAAATAGACACTCTTGCAGCTGAAATTAATTGGCCTGCTTTGGGTGGTTCTGCCTGTGCTCTAACACATCTTGGTAGCATAATACCTACGGGGTAGGTTATCCACTGTTAACAGACAGGGCCCTGTACCACTTGTCACCAGTGTCTGAATAAAAATGTGCCTTTGCCCCTTTAGTTTCTGGACCAGTGGCTCAGCTTAGAGAACAACATTGAAAAAGTATTGTCTACATACTCATTTCTACACTTAAAAAAGTTCCCTAAATTTTTTTCCCATAATCATTTCTGTATACTTGACTGTAGGCAATAAAATAAAATAAAAACTTTGCTCAGTGGTGGGAATGGAGAGCTTGTAACGGGCACATTTCACACCTGAATTGATGACAGAAGCAGATCCAGAGCCATCCAATGGGAGAGGTCGTCTAAAGAAAGGTCACTGGAGCACATACCTAAAGAAAAATGTTGCTATTGTAAGTATTTTCAATGCCTTTTCCCATGCATGGAATACCGCTGGGGTGGTTTTTGTGTTACACATGCTTTCTTGGAATAACATAGCTGTGCCCCACAGCAGGGAAAGCAAGCTAGCTTGAGCCCAGTTTTTCCTCTTCTTTGCCAACTCTGGGAAACTGCAGTGAGATGCAGAAAAGGTCAGAGCAGTCACCCCATGTAGAGATGCCCCCTGTCACAGAATGAGGGAGCCTCCGCATGCTGGACTACAGACTCTAAGCCCCGGGTTAGTCATGGCAGCAAATGGAAGGTCTAGACAGAAAGATTCCCCCATCTTTCCCCTCTGGTAATGTGGATGGCTCTGTGAATACAACAGAAGCCCCCTTCCTTCCCTTCCTCCTCTTGAGAAAGTCAAAGGCCTGACTGACTCTCTAGTGTAGTGGTTCCCAACCTTTCTAATGCTGTGACCCTTTAATACAATTTCTGTTTGTGGTGACCCTCAACCATAAAATTATTTTTTGCTGCTATTTCATATGTGTAATTTGGTAGTTATAAATCATAATATAAATATTTGTGTTTTCTAATGGCCTTAGGTGAGCCCTGTGAAAGGGTCATCTGAGCCCCCCTAAGGGGAGTGTGACCCACAGGTTGAGAACTGCTGCTCTAGAGCGTGATTCCTCTGGATCCTGAAATCAGACCCCAGCTCTTGTTCAATCCGTGTTCCTTCAGTAAATGACTTCAAGGACTGTCCCAGTTCAGAGCAGCCACGGGGGAGGGGGATTTCCCAAAAGTCCACAGCTTTGAGTATTCTGCTAATAACTGTTGATGCTAACTCCCTTCCAGCGAGCTGCTGTGGTCCCTGTGGGGAAGAATGCACACAGGAGGATGTTGTTGCATCCCTTTGCAGTGGAAGAAGGCTATGGGCCCTAGGGTAAGATCTTCAAGGAGGATCCAAAGAGCATTGTGTTTCCTTACCATATTCCCCCAAGGAGGGCTGGACGGCGTGCACATCACGTTAGTGATGTAGAAACAGACACACTTGGAGACCCTCACAGCAGCCAGCCAGCCAGCGATGCAAAAGATGGTCCTCCCTAATGTGTCCTCATTACTCTAACAGTCTCAAGTTGGAGGTTTGTTTGTGCACTTCTCTGCCTTATCTCTTCTAGATTCCTCATTCCTGAGTCTTTCAGGTTTGCAATGGAAAATGCCACAGCCCGACCCCCACCCAGGTACCCTCCAGGAACTCAGGACTTCAGAACTCTCCCCCAGTCAGGAGGTAAAAAGACAAGCCAGCAAGACACATTTTATCATTTTATTATGCAATTTCCTTCTACAAGAAAAATCTCTAAAAATATAAATATGAACTCTCTAAAAAATACTCAGAATAGAACTATATAATCTTGTTCTTTCAAACAGGGGCCAAACTTGTTCTTTAAAAGATGATGGATTAAAAACACATGTCTTCATATCTCCCAGAGACAGAACATTCACAGATACATTTCTAGAGAGAAGTGTAGGCTAGGATTAAGGAGGAGATACTTTCTTTCCATGTTTCTGGAAGCTCACTTTGTGATCTATCAGGGTAAAGCTATGGGCTGAACACAGCTATACAATAGGGCTGGAAAGAAGAGGGGAGAAGGCAGCTTCAAGACCCCAGCTTCTTTAAACAGATATACAAATTAGACCCTTCATTCCTCCCCACTGGCCTGCCTCCGCCCCATGCTTATCAAACTACCCAAAGGCCAAACCCCAGAGGACCTGGGTTCACTGTGAAGGCTGCCATGATGCAGTCTACACTGCTGAGGTGGTCAGCGGGCCTGATCGGGCACTAGATGGAGGAGCTGATGTGAGTGGAAACCCTCAGGAGAACTTGTTCCTGCTGGTCCCTGGGAAGCATGCAGGCCCGAGCACCAGGCAGTATCTACAGCATCTAAGACAAGGCTCAGTCTCAGAGGACCTCCCGAGGTAGTGGTATCACTCCTGTAGCAGGGAGAGAGTCAAGATCCTAGGAGTTGATGCAGACATCCATGGTATCTACTTCAATATCAAGTACAAGTCAAAAGTACTTAGAAGGTCCCTTTTCAGGGCTCCTGGGACAGATGTGATAGGATCTCTTGCTTAATCCTGGGTCTGAGGGCCAGGGCTCTAAGCAGTATCCTGGGTGCTTAAGCAAGCCAAGCCTCATGCTGAGTCAACCTAGCTATCTGCTGAGCTTCCCATCAGAGGCACAAAACAAGACCCTGGTATGGAGAGCTCGGATTACACTGGACTTGCTCTCTGGTGGACAGCCTGAACTTTCTGTTTTGGGAAATATCCCACACCATTCTGGGACGCTAGTCCTAAGGACTTCTCCGATTTTAGGATCACATCTTTGGGATGCCCTTGGGGCAAGGCACATGTGCTACCTATGTGCTAACAGCCCTGTAGACTCCACCAGGGCCTTCAGATGCCAGGAAGCACGGATTCCCATCTGAGAGGAAGAGACGGGAATTTGCAGGGAGTGAAGATGGGGTGAGAGAAGAGGGTCGGAGGGCAGAGATGGCGGAAGCAAGTATATCAGAGGGAAACCTCATCCTAGGGATCTGGCTGAGGCCTCCTATACTGGTTGTGCGGGAGTTAGCTCAGATGTCTGCTGGTTGAGGGGAGGGCAGCGCGCTGGTGATGTTCAACAGGGAAGTGAGACTTGTGTCCCCCATGTCACAGATGGGAAGCCAAGCAAGCAGAAGAGGGAAGGCCACAGGAAGTAGGACAGGACCCTGGCTGAATGCACCATCCCCAGACTCCTTGTGGAGCTCTGGCCACCTCGTCTGAGAATAGGGTTGTCTTCTGGCTACACAGGCCCTTGTGGATGGGATCACTACAGAGTCTCCTGGCCACAGGAAGACAGCATGAAAGGGTCCCTGGAGGGAGAAAGGAATGCGAGTTAACCTGGAAGGCAGACACTGGTGAAGGGCTGGTAAGCCTCGTTGGTTCCTTACACAGATCCCGATGGCAGAAGCAGAGGAGGATGGATCACTGTTACCTGAATAAGGGACTGAGGCTCCAGGTATCTCCGGGCCGGCCTGGTGCTGCAGGCAATTCAGGCAACTTCAGCACAGGCACAAAGAAGCACTTTCACTTAAGGGCAACTGCTTTGCCCACACGGTCCTCACCACATTCAGTCTCTGACATGCTCCACCCTGGCTCTCACACTTACTGTTCCCAGGCCCTAGCACTGCCTCACTTTTGGTGTGGAGTGACCTGAAAAGCTGCTCTGACTCTCAGCGATGCCTTTCTCAGTCCTCACTTTCCACTTCTCTAAAATCTCTGCTCTTGGCTCTTGTAAGACCATTCTGTGTTCCCACACTCTCCTTTCTGAACACCAGAACACTCTTTGCTGCTTCTGCAGGGGCCTGCCTACCCATCTTCACCCACACATAGCAAGGAACCCCAGAACAGCTGCCCGTATCATCATCCCGAGTGCCTATCCAGATATGTTGGGGCGTATCTAACGATGAAAAAACCCTGGGTGACAAGGTTCAACCTTTGAGGAAGCTCTCAAGGCCTTAAGCTTCAGAAGCACCTCTTCTGGACCGAAGCCAGAAGCAGAGGAAAGATGGTGGTGGTCACGGGTCCACGCAGCTGAAGGGACTATGGCAAGGTTGTGGTCAGGGTGTAGCTTTTCAGGCCAGGTCCCATCATCAAGCCAAAGCCTACCATTCTTCCCTAGCTGAATTCCCTTCAAGGTGTGGGGAGGGGTGTCCCTGGACCACCATGGAAGAAAGGGACAGAATCAGAGTTTGGGGGTAAAAGAAAAGACAGCATATGAGTCTGAACAGACAGGCAAAGAGAATTCCATCCTCCTCAGCTGCTGGCCCTGTAAGTCAGTAGGAAGCTGGGACAAGCCTGAGGGAGCAAGAGTTCCAGCAGCCAAAGCTGCAGGCAGCAGCCAGAGAAGCTTGCAGAACAGCAGGATCCGAGATGTCACTGCTTCCTTTTGCCATTCTGCAGACTCCTTAACTGGGACTACTTGTGGCCATCTGGTCCCAAAGCATCTCAGGTAGAGGGTGGGCTCTGCAGTGCCTTCTGCAAGGAGAATGGGGATGTGGCAGAGTTGGGACAGAGGACGTGTGTGTAGTGGACAACAAAGTGAAGAGGGTGTTTGGCAGGGAAGACAAGAGACCCTATTCAAAGGACAGCAGGTCTGGGTGAAGGCCCTCGTTGTCAAGGCTGGAGGTCCGTGTCTGTGGAGGTGGGCTACTCTTCTCCCAGGACTCAGCTAAGCTGATGGGGCTCAAGCTGAGCTTGAGGCCATTTCTCTCAATGGGGCCGGGGGAGGAGGATTTTCTGCATTCAGTTGCCTTTAGCTTGGATTCCTCCTGGTTGTTCTTGTGTATTAGGTCAGGTACCAACAGGGACACCTCGCCATTGGGCAGAGCCTCGCCCTTCTCTCCCATTTCAATGGTAGACTCTGGCCGGGAAGTGTCTGCAGAGACAGGCTGAGTACTGGGTGGAGAGTCCTGCGCCTGCCCAGGTGACAATTCTGTCCCATATTCTAGACTGCTTAGGACCGGCTGCGATGAAATCAGCATGTCCTGGGTGGTCTTCAGGGCCCGAGGGGTTCGCTTCCGGGTTATGGGAGGCGGAGGTTCCAGCAGAGGGAAAGCTTCTTGGACTGACCTGAAAGGCCATGACAGTAAGCATTTAGGTTTTGTGGATAGTGAGAGACCAGTCTATACGCATTCTCCTCTACTCCAGCTGCCCCTTCAGCCCCCTAATCCCCCTCAACTGGGGAGCAAGTGTTCCTCTGTTGAGTTCTTGTTCTGGATTTAGGCTATAGACCCTAGCAACTTCAACACAGCAATTAACCACGAGGCTGCTCCCTCCTTATTCCGTGCACACACAACGGCGCAGTGTTGCCTCTGGGAGGCCAGAGAAAGAACCCAGGCAGCTGATTCATCTTAGAACTCAAGTACTGGGCCCTATTCAAAGGCACCTGAGCTCACGGTCACAGGTGTTGGGATCAAGGCCCAGAAAGGTGCTGTTGACAGAGACAGAAGTAGCTGCATTGGGCTTCTTCCTCTGTATCAGTCTATAGCAGCAGTTCTGATGAACAGCTGGCATCAGGACCCACGTGGCGAACTTTTGGGTAATACGAGGGTTCAAATTCATTTCCAATTATAAAGGCTGAAGTGGGCTCTCACAGACCCAGGTTTAACCCCGTTTTTCTTGACAAATGTTCATCCCTTCCTTGGGCTTATTCTCTCCCGAACGTGCTGTGGTTTGTCCATGTTCCCATGTCTACAAGTGGGATCACGGGTGGGTGAGGGGACTCACCTTTCTTCCTCCAGCCAGGCCCCACAGGCTGGCTCTTCCCCACCAGCCAGCTGGGCCCCAGCGGTCTTATTAATCTCCATCACACCCACGCTGCCCAGGCTGGACGACTCCTTTCTTCGCAGGAGGTCATTGACCTTGGCCCCCACGGCTTTGCCCAGGTTCTTAAGGTGCTGGCTGCTGCCCACCCTCAGTCCTGGTCCTCCTGGCTCTGCGGAGCCAGGGATGATGGAGCCTGGGGCCGCAAGTCTGGACAGGTGGGGGAAGGAATGGCTGGCCTGGAGCTTTGGAGTTAGGGTAGTGTTCAAATTCTCAAACATGCTGTGGTCAACTAGGAACAAAGGAAAAAGAAAGGGACATGTGAGGGTGGGGGAGTAGGACCCTGGACTTTGTCACTCGGCTCTCTTAGTTTTAGTTTTATAACACATCTAAAGCTTATCACCCCACAACTTTCTGGAAGCTTCCAGGAAAGATGTTTTTAAACTTTCCAGGATATTTTTTTTTCTTCTTTTTTTGGTGATAGGACACTAGACCAAAAATTCCACTTGTTCCCCACCTGGGGCTAACTAGTGACTGCCTCCAGTCATGGAAAGTCAAGCGTATCCCTTTAAACCAACCTCCTTGACTTCTTTGGTCTTGGGGTCACCAGGCCCTTTGAAGCAGGGAGAAAATGAGGATGAAGCAACGAAACATGACATGTTCACACTGCTGGGAGCACATGCCACGCTCTCCTTCTCAGGCACCAGGGACAGGGGCTGCTGCAGGAAATGGCAGGCGAGGATTCTGGGTTGGGGGCTCCCTACTAAGAGCCTCCTGTGTGATGTATTCTCTCCATGAAATATGAGCCAGCAGCTCCTAAGGTCTTATGGAGTGGAACTGGGGAAACTAGGTAATCTTGTGGACACGGAGGCCAGTCAGTCAGACCCAGTGTGCCACATGGACAGGAACTTGCTACCGGTGAAGCACAAATGTCCTGACAAAGCCATGTTCACCTGCTCCCCATGAGAACCTAGTGAGGGAGCTCGTTAGACTAGAGAGAGGCTCAGAGTACTAACTGTGGACCTGACATCATAGCACTAGTTACTGGTCGGCTGGAATTAGAACTCAGGTCTTCTGACCCAGAGTTTATGGCTTTTTCCTCTATTAGGGATACGGGCTAGCTGTGGAAGATGGCCCTCTTGGGACCTCTGTATGACTTTAACACTGAACTCGAGGGCTAGATTACTGGGAGGAAAACACTCTCCATGCTGAGGCCACACTTCATGCATCTTTGTATCTTCAACACCAAGCTTGGGCCTAGTACAAAGCAGTTACTCAAACGAACGAACTGCCCACATTCACTTTGCCTGTGGAGAATCATGAAGGACAAGATGGTAGTCTGTTGCTGAAACGGTGGAGCTGCAGTCTCTGTGCCATGCTGCCCACACACTCTGTGCTGGATACTTTTATGTTGACTTGAGCCAGGCTAAAGGTGTCAGAGAGGAGGGTGTCTCCATTAAGACAATGTCTTTGTAGGATAGGGCTGTAGGCAAGCCTGTAGAGCATTTTCTTAATTTAGTGACTGGTGGAGGAGGGCCCAGCTCATTGTGGGTGGTGCCATTCTCGGGTTGGTGGTCCTGGGTTCTATAAGAAAGCAGGCTGAGGATGCCATGGGGGATATAACAGTAGGCAGCACCCCTCCTCTCCACGGCCTCTACATCAGCTCCTGCCTACAGGTTCCCACCCTGTTTGAGTTCCTGTCCTGACTTCCTTCAGTGATGGTCTATGCGTGTGAAAACATAGCCAAATAAATGCTTTCCTCCCCAACTTGCTTTTTTGTCATGGTGTTTCATCACCGCAATAGTAACTCTAATTAGGACACCTGGGTATCCACATCTTCTCTGAAAACCCATCTAGATTATCAAAGCAGCCAGACTTTGCACCTGAGTTGTCCATGGCCATTGTTCTAGCTTTGTTGTCTATCTGGGCGGGGAGAGGTTGTATATGATCTTTGGGCTCTCCATATTTACATAGCATGTAAATATGGCTGCTAAGGGTCTATCTCACTAAGTCTTTCTGAAGATTGCCCAAGGCTAAGTCCTTAGGTTCAGTCTCTTTTGTCCTGCACTGCTGAGCTCCAGGCCAGGCGGAATGCTTCACTTTCTGTGACCTGAGTTGAGAGATTCCTTCTGGGACAACCACCTAGATAACTTGTATCCCAAGGATCCCTGGGTGGCAGGGAGAGAACCATGGGAGGAAGAGTGGGGATGACTTCCATGGTCTTCACCTCTGAGTACTCTTGGGACCATGGACACATTTTCTCTGTGGAATATGGGCTGACAGCTCCTTGGGTCTCCTGGGGTGGAACTAGTGTGTGGTGGGAGGGACATGCCAGGGGATTCGGGACAAGCCCCAAGCTGCTTGGACTCGAGATGTGTTCTACCGCCCTGGCAGAGTTCTCAGCCTACCTACCCCACAGCTGCTCCTGACCACTCTCTTAAGAGTGCGTCTTGCCACATCATCCACTTTGACATAGTTTGCCTACCATGACCCAAATCCTTCTTGTTTTATTTTCTCATGCACTCTGCAAGCTGGCAGAGGTGGTCCAGACGCTAATTTCACTATCTCCCACCATTTAGAAAGCACATAGAACAGAAGGCCATTGCATGGAATGCTCCATGGGTGTGCGGAAGGGCAAGTTCTCCACTCTTTGCTGGACCTCACATTTCTCTGGTAAACTTCAAATTTTCAGAGCAAGCAGACTTTCTGCTGTTGTTGTTGTTCTTTTGTTTGTTTGTTTTGTTTTTCAAGACAAGGTTTTTCTGTGTTATAGCCCTGGCTGTCCTGGACTTGCTTTTGTAGACCAGGCTGGCCTGGAATTCAGAGATCCGCCTGCCTCTGCCTCCGCTGCTGGGATTAAAGGTGTGTGCCGCCACACTCAGCTAAGCACACTCATTTTTAAAAGTGGAAATACTGAAACTGCCCATCAAAGTGATTTGTAAATTATAAGCATCTATTACTTTCAAAACACGCCTTTAACAAGCAACTTTAGGTGATGCCTTGTTTGGATTTTCTGTGCTTCTATCTCTACTTTTTATAACACAGTCTATAAAAGATTCTAAATTCCTCAGTAATTTAAATGAGTCTAATATATGCTTTCTTTATCATTATCTCACATTTTCTGGGAAATATAACTCGTTTACATGGTGGGAGGAGAAGCCCCTCGAAAGGGGCTATAGAACCTTCTAGCGCTTTTTATCATCTATAAGGCCTGGCTTAGTTAGGGCCTTGCCTAACAATAAGCATTTAATATATCAGTTTAACTGAATTTGACTTTAATGTGAATTCTTAACTATATCTTATTGGCAGGCCGATAGTAGGAAATCACTCAGACCGTCTCCAGACTTGGGAACACAGTCTTAGAAACCACCCAAGCCCTCTCTGTGGCAGTCGTTGCAAGGGCTTGTGAGGTCAAGCTAGGAAAAAAAGTTGTCTTCTCTGCAAAGTTGGCCTCTGTTGTCCCCACAGAGAGCCTCTTTCCTGCTGATGAGCCTCTCACACTCTGTCCCTTCAGCCTCACGACTAGAGGCTTAGTGACGGTGACAACAATGGTGATGGTGTAAGAGATGACTGGTGTAAGAGATGAGCGGGGAGGCCCTCCCAACAGCACCCCACACCATGCACATACTCAAGCAGAGGAGGGCATCTGGGAAGATAATCATCCACGAGAAAGCGGGGATCTTACCTGTCCAAGGAAAAGGCTCGAAAAGCAGGTGGGAAACAAATGAGAGAGAGACACATTTACGTAGTGACCGACCACTTTTAGAGAGCTAACATCTCCTGTTTGAGCCATCAGCTCCAACCCCAAAAAAAAGGCTGTGCCACACGGGAGCGTAGTAAACTCTGGAAACACCAAGTTCCCATAAACTCTCCCATAGCTAAATAAAAACAGGTTCATAATTCCAAAACAACAAAAAGACAGTACTGCAGCCTTCCCAATTTCCCTCCCATTTACAAGAACTCCCTCTACCTAGCTGGCAATAGAAACCCTTCTAAGTCTGTTGGGACCTGTGTTTATAGCTCACGGCTAGGTTCCTTTCACATGTAAATTGCTACACACTGGAAGACATTCATCATTCTATCTCGGTCTAACGAAACAGTATGGAAAAGCCAAGTGGCAGAGACTACCCATCACACAGGTTGCTGATGGAGAAGGGGATTCAAAATCATGCATCCTGGGGGCTGGAGAGATGGCTCAGTGGTTAAGAGCACTGTCTGCTCTTCCAAAGGACCTGGGTTCAATTCCCAGCACCCACATGGCAGCTCACAACTGTCTGTAACACCAATTCCAAGGGACCTGACACCTTCACACTAATGCACATAAAATAAAATTAAAGAAATTAAAAAAAAAATCATGTATCCTGACTCCCGGTCCCATGACCTTGCTTCCTACCATGGTGACCCAAATGAAATGGCCGTAGGACCTCAGAGGCATCAAAACATTCAAGTTTAATTTTCACTGTAAACAGTCTAGCATTCTAAACCAACCAAGGGGAGAAACAGGAGGGAAATTAGGTTCTCTCATTCTTTCAAACGTTTACGTAGCTAGGAAATTAGTGCTCAGACATGATCTACAGGATGGCCATAGTTGGAGTTTAGGAGTGGACTCTCTTTTGTTGCCAGTGTAAACACATCACCATTTACATCCATAGCACTTCTATGTATCTAAGCTGATGGGCTGTGATGATCCAGAATGGGGCACCTGCATCTTCTCTTCCAAGTGTCTCAATCACCTTTCACTCTTATTATGCATCTGACTAGGTTGCCAGCTTATTATATGGGGAAAGAAGGCAGAGAGACGAGGTGGCCCTGCAGTCTACAGTCTCATTAGCACGGTGCCTTACAATCAGCGACATAGGATGGAGGAGGCCACTTGCCTAGAAGAGCACCAACTACTAGAAACAATATCTGGTCCCCAATCTTAGGAAATACATGTTGAAGTGTGTAGATATAAAAGGATATAGGGTAACTTACCTCCAAATAGTTTGGAAGACAAATAAGCAAACAAAACACATTTAAGGATTGGACTTTGTTGCTCATACACAAAGTCCTGGTTTCATCCTCAGTGACTGGACACACATGTACACACACACACACACACACACACACACACACACACACACGATGGTAGGTGGAGGAAGTGATAACACAAAATGTGATAAAAAGTTAAAACAGAAAAACTGGCTACACAGTATATGGTACAAATTTTAACTTTTGGAAAATTTAGAAATGATTTCCCAAAAGTATATCAAGAAACATGCCCCCAAACAACACAAGCAGAAAACAAAAAACAAAACATCGAGAGGGAGAAGCCAGGAAAATAAGGAAGAAGAGCAAAAGGAAGGAGGAAAGAGGGTTCCAGAGGCGGGAACACAGGGTTGTGCACACACAGAAAAGGTGGCGACCATCCAGAAAATAGGTGGTAAACGGCACCACTGTAAACAGCTCCACAATATTCTTCCTTCTTGCTGGGCATTCTCAGCCAAGACAGGCCACTGAGGAATGACAAGTTACTGGCTATTGGCTCCTTACTGATAGTTTCTTTTGCTATGCGCTGGCTTTTAATTTTCATGTAGTCCTTGGGGTTATTTCCTGAGTCACTAGAGTTCTGCTTACAGAGTTCTTGTGTACAGTTCCTGTCTTTCTTTCTTTCCTTCCTTCCTTCCTTAAGTGTATTTCTTATATTTCCTCTAGCAATTCCAGCATTTCTGGTTTGTAATTGTCTCTGATCTACTAAGAAATGACCTTTGCACAGGGTAAAAGAAAATGGATCTAACTAATTCTAACTTATTCTTTCACAGATATTAAAACAAGGTGACCCAACTCAGAAAGATTAAGACTGGATCTTTCATGAGCAGATTCTGGTTTGTGATGTATATAGATATATGTGTATATATACTCACAATATAAACATCCATCCATCCATATATACACACATAGTATAAAGGTGTAAAGGTATACATACATGGTATAAAGGTGTAAAGGTATACAAACATAGTATAAAGGTGGGTAAAGCCAGAAAAAAAATAAAACCTAGAGATGGGAAGAGAATCTACCAAAACACACTTTGTTCAACAATTCCACAATGACAGCTGATCCTTTATGTACCAATTGAAAATTTAACATTAAAGAGAAAGCAAAAAGGAGTTAAGTTTTAAAAGGGGAAAAGTCTTGCATCCAGGAAAACTGCATCCATCTTCAAACGTGTAACCTACTGGCTAATGGAACCGCTGGACCTTGTGATGTCAGCTGCATTCAGAATGTCTGTTGCCTAGACGATCTGGCCAGCTTCGCACGAGCTGTGTGACCTCTGTCACCTTGCAGTGGTCAGAACATGGAGAACTTCTCACTCCTCAGCATCTCTAGACCTCGGATCTCTTCCTCTGCCCTGACTGCTTTTCCTGACATTACGTCCTCACTTGCCACCAGCTTGCCAGGTAAATGCTGATGTCCCTGGGAACTACAAAGATGTAGGAGTTGTTCATTAAACCTATCTGGGTTTTGTTTTAAATACATGATCCTGTCAGATAATGCCATAGGATCATGATTGGTTGAGAAAGCCAAATAATATAGAGTGAGAATATGTTTTCAAAAAACAAAACAAAACAAAACAAAAAACTGCCTTACTGGTAAGTCTTGCTGTTTCACAGTTTCTGGCAAGGGACAGATGTGAGTACATTTGTTGTCACATTTCGTTTGGTGCCTGCACCTACACGAAATCTTGAGGTGATGGTCTGTCTACATAGAAAGCATGTGCTCTCATTAACTTAAACTGGAGGAAAGAAAAACATTAGTAAGTGGCAAGTAATAAGCTAACTGATGATCATAGTGAGGTACACAGGTAGACACGTGAGGACCTGTGAACTGAAGCGTGACCCTGGCTCTTCAACGTGAACATCACAGGGAATGTGAGAAAGGCAAGTTCTCAGGCTCCACAGAGAGGAGCCTGTTTGGAACAAGATCCTTTAGGCCAGCGGTTCCCAGCTTCCTAATGCTGCCGCCCTTTAATCCAGTTCATGTTATGGTGACTCCACACCCCAGCCAGACTTTTGTTGCTACTTCATAAATGGATTCTTGCTACCGTTATGAGTGGAAATTTAAATACCTGTGTTTTCCGATGGCCTTGGTTGACCCCTGTGAAAGGGTCAGTAGATCACCAAAAGGGTCATGACCCATAGTCAAGAGCCAGTTCTAGGGAATTCCCATGTACACAGGAATTGAACTAGACTGCTGTGGAGTTCTCCTAAACATACATTTGCCTCTACAGAGAACATTTTAAAAACTCTCTCCTAAAAGCCTAGCTATTGCCCTGGGGTTTCAGGCAGATCCACTTTCTACAAGGCCACCTTGTGGTGGGGATCAAACCCAGACCCTCATACATGCTTGGTAAGTGCTCTACCACTGAGCTGACCCTGAGCCCTAGATGGCCATAAACTTTTCATCGGAGATTTAGTAGCTACTTCAGCATACAACACACAGCAAGGGTCTGCATGGCCCCTCTGACTGAGGACTTGAGATCCTTCAATTGGAGAACCTGGCTTGCTTCTCATTCCCAAAGGGACCATGTGAAATGGCTTCCATCCTGAGACCTGTGTCCCCGAGTCCTGTGAAAGTGAAGGAGCATCAGTGGAGGGGTGGGCCAGGGAGAAAGGTATGACTGAGACAAGTCTTAAGTAATGAGGTTTGAAACCAATGCATTAATCTTGCTAGATATGATCTTTACTGCTACTTGCCCCTGGCCTGGCCAAGTCACAGCCTGATTTCCAGAGGACCTTGTTTGCAGCTCTGAAGAAGGTGCCCTACCTGTGACTCCCTGTAACACTCCGTTACAACACTGTAACAGGCCTGCTTGTTTGAGTTTAGAGGTGACTATTTTTCATTAGTTTTGAGATCCCTGAGTGCACAGAAGGTGAGGCTCTAGGGCCTGTCTTTAGGAGTCTTCCAAAGAGGACTCACAACCCTGCTCAGCTCACCACTCTTTCTTTGGTAACACAGATGTTACAAAGAACAGTGTTACTCACTGAGGTGTCCAGCCTAGCTCAGATCCTGCCCACAACCCCTGAACCCAAGCAAATGCTCTTTGGCATGGGGCCATAGCTAAATGCCCTTACCATCTGAGGTCTTCTCTTTTGGGCAGGGGCATGTGAGAAGCTAAAGAGGAACAGGTGTTATACCCTTAAGAGAGGGATGTTGCAAGTCTACCCCGAATGCTGCCTTTGTACCTGTGCCTTTCTCAGTAGAGGTCCACAGGCACATGAAGGCATCTTGCCTTCCCAGTCCTATCCCTTGAGCCCATGAGAAGAGCCAGTTTCTATCTGAGTTGTCTATGGAGGGATCAGGATGGGCACTGAGGCTGGAAAGGTTGTCAAACCACTGGTGGCAAAAAGATTGAATCAGATGTCTACCTGTTCTTGCCTATCTTTAGAGGAGTCAGAAGTCACCATGTCTTTACGCAAAGGAAGGGTCAGCCTCCTGCCCAGACATCTGATGTTTACAGATACGTACATTTTCATCAGCAGAAAAAGGATGCAGCAGGAATGGATGTCTTAGGCTGTCTTTTTCCATCCCATCATCACCTGTGGTCTCTCAGCCACCATTGAGGTGGAGCACAATTCCCGAGGTCATGCGTAGTCTAGTCTGCCTATCTGTCTGCTTCTCCTGACTGCCTCTAGCCACTTCTGCTTCACTGTTCACTGCCTTCAGTGCCAGACTCAGACCCTACCCTTTCCTTTGCAGACTTGGGGGACACCCAGAACGGGGAGCAGCTGAGGCGGAACTGCACCATCTACCGACCTTGGTTTTCCCCTTACAGCTACTTTGTATGCACAGACAAAGAGAGCCGCCTGGAGGCCTATGGGTTCCCAGAGGTGGACCGGGAAGAGGGAAGAGGGGACACCTGCCTTATTGAGGATTTGGCTGAGAGTGTCTGCTCGTCTTCCTCCTCCCAAGAGAACACATACCCCAGGGAGTCCAACAAGAAATCCAAGCATGGCCTGGATTCTATCACATCCCAGGACATCCTAATGGCTTCCAAGTGGCACCCCGCCCAGCAGAATGGCTTCAAGTGTGCAGCCTGTTGCCGCATGTACCCCACTCTGCACTCCCTCAAGAGTCACATCAAGGGGGGCTTCAAGGAAGGTTTCAGCTGCAAGGTATACTACCGTAAGCTCAAAACCCTCTGGGGCAAGGAGCAGAAGGCCCGGCCAGGAGATAGGATCTCCCTGGGCAGCTGCCAGGCCTTCAAGTAGTCTACTGACACTTCAGGTAAACAGGGATGAAGCTTACTTATGCCTCTAGGGAGGTAACAATAAATTGAAGTTAGCTATAGCCTCTTTGTTTTTTTGTTTGTTTGTTTGTTTGTTTTTGTTTGGTCAAGTCTGGTCATCCCCATTGTGTGTTGTTCCTCTTGGTACCCAGGGAATCTTCATCACCTTCAATTAGTGGTTGCCTAGCAACACCAGACCCATCTCTCTGCCTCCCCCTTTTCTTTATCTCTTTCAAGATAAACACCATATTAGAAGTTTGGGAATATCCTCTAAGTGGCCGTTAAAGCAAGGTACTGAGACTAGCAGTGGTGGCCTCCTCTTGGAACCAAGAAGAGATACAATTCTTAGACTCCACTCAGACCTACTCACTCAGAAACTCTGGGGTAGAAGCCTAGCTAGCTTTTGCCCTAAGCAGCCTCCATGGTTAGGATCGGAGAAGCTCAGAGATAAACACCACTGCTCCAGAGTCCTGGTCTACAGGGATCAGTTCTTACCCACACTGAGGACAAAGGGCAGAGAAGGAATTCCTGCGGGCATCCTAGCTATTAACCTTTTGAGGGTAGTAGACCTCTAGAGAGGACAACATGATTCTCAGCCTAAGGCAGGGAAGACACAAGGAAGGTGGGCCATCTCCACCACATGCACCACGACTACTGCCCAGAGTGTGAACCTCTTGCCGAAGCAGGCAGAATCATGCTTAAAACCGGGGAGAGCTTTCCAGGGCTTTTTTGAGTCATGCCAACACTACACTCTATCACCACACAATGTGCCACAGGGACAGTCTTGGCCCTTGCTTCAGGGCAAGCCTCTATGCCAATCTGAAGCACAAAGACTCAGCATTTCCTCTTGGGGACTTGGTATCAATCATGTGTGTAGGTCCCTCCTTTGTTCTTCCCATGATACACCGCAGCTCTTCCTGGAGCCTGACTTTATGGTTTTAGTGGAGCTGCTTCTGTTGTTTATCATTGTGTTACCAAAATATCATGTATGCTTCTTATGTTTCCCCAGCATGAGAAATGTTGTGCTCAAATCCCAATCACTTAACATGCTTTAACATGCTATGAGGACAACCCTGGCCCTTCATCAGCCTCTGCTTGTCACTGCTTTTTCTGTGCCCTCTCTACTTAGCAAGAGTCTAGAGTCTGACTGTCAGCCTCACGAGCTGAGATTTGCAGATCACAACCTGGCCACTCAGAAGCCAAGTAGTCTCTAAGCAACCATGACATCACGCCCTGGATACCACTTGCCAAGAGAGAGAAGTGACTGGCGGGCCTTTCTAGCAACCTACTCGGCTTCTTGACTAGAAAAGCCACTGAGCTCAGGAAGCTGGCTGCTTACATGTGAATGCTGTGCATATGTGTCCTGTCCCTTTGACAGGGCTCCTCAGCAAGTACAGGGAGAGCACACACAGGAAAGCCAGCCTAGGGGACTGGCTCCTAATTGTCTGCCAACACCATGCTCCCTGCTTCAGGGCCTCTGCATCACCCACCCCCAAAGAGCCAAGGGAAAAAAGTAGATGATAGGAGACCAGCTGAGGGACCATTGCTTATGCTTATCACTCTCCAGCAGGTGTTTAGGATCTTCTTGCTAAGGACAGGAGGGCGCTTCCTACCTTTTGCATTTAACGTACTGTCATCATAACTCCAGGAAAATTTCTAGGACAGAGCCCCATGTAGTTTCAACACACAGGAAAAGATGCCCGGCAGACGCCTGTACCTACCAGCACAGGAATGGGGAGGAGGAAGTACATTAAAAGCAAACTCGACGGTCCCCTGGGGCAGTCCGAGGTTCTCTGCCAAGGCTTTCACCATATCATCTCACATGTCCTCATGAAAGCTGCATGTGGCATCCACCGTGAGAAGGCAGCCCGGTTTACTTCAATGCCAGAGAACAGGTGAAGCGTAGACCTGGCCAACACCTTCCCAGACTCCCCTCTGGCCTGGGCATGACAAAGCACCATGCTTAACAAGCGCCCTGCCTTCAGAACAGCCAAAAGTCCCAGTTTGGAAGTCAATCTCCCACCCCCCCGCCATGGGCTTCATTGCGAGACTTTGCAGGCCATTTCTGGAACACTCTTTCCTTTCTCGCATTTCTGCTCTGTGCTGGGAGGCCCATACTTCCATGTGCCAGAGTTCCTCTGTGACTCCTTCATGCTATAGTCCTTCCTGGAGGCTCATGGGAGGAGCGTGTTTTGTTCTCTGTATAAACATGGCTTGAATGGGCTCGTTTGGGCAGCTACCAAATAGAAACCCTCAGACACGGAGTCTAGCAGCCAGTGAAACTGTATAATCTTGAACATAGTTTATGGCAGAGACCTGGGGTTCTTATACTCCAGACTCACTGCTGCTGCTCTCATGTTTTAATGGTGTCTGGAGTCTGAAAACACCTGGGGTCCAAAAAACTGTGTGTTAGCTGGGGCGTTACAATCTCTGTTCTAATGCCCTTGGGATAGATAATTCTTTGTTGGAGCTGCCCCTTGTGTGGAAGGACATCTGATTTCTGCCCTCTATATCCCCAAAGCACCTCCCCACCTGGTTAAGAGAAATGATGAAGTATCCAGATGCTGTCAAATGTGCCCCTCCAGGAAGCAAAATTATTTCCAGTTAATAGCAGTGGGCAGTCTAATCCTGCAGGGCTGGCCCAAATGCCCTGCAAGCAAGGGTCCACTTTGGGCCTAAGCTCTGGGAAACGTGACTTCTTTCTGTATCTTGTCCCAGAACTGATGTTACCTGGCTTAGGAGGTGGGTATGAGGGAAGGGGACAGAAGGAGCAGGTTAAACAGAAGAAGCAAGTAGAGACAATGGGAAAGCGTTTAGAAATAAGAAAGGTTTATTTAGCAAAAGCCACTAACTAGTGACAACATCCAGGGAGTAAGTGCACTTTCATTAACAGAATCATTTCCCAGAGAGCTGATCCAACAGTCAATGACACAGCAGTTTTAGAAAGCAGAGGGTTAGAGCGTGGGAGAGCCATCAAGCAGAGTAAATAAAGGAATACAACTTGTAAACAAGGTCAGCTGAGAGGAGTGAGTTTCAGAAAGGTGGGGTTTTTTTTGTTGTTTTGTTTTTTACAGATATAGCATCGATATAAGCAGGAATATAATTTTCAGTTCCCAAATGCAGTTCATCCTGTGCAGAGAAATTCCATCCCGCCTCTGCAACTGCGAAGCCTTGTGCGTCCAAGAGCTTTCTGCCACCTGGAGCAGGCACCAATAAGGAACCCCTGGTGTCCACATGTCCTCCATTTAGGGCAGAATAGAAGGATGAAAAGGAGGAAGGCAGAGTTGAGTTAGCAGAATGAGAAGCAAGAAAGGAGTATGCCGCTGCTGGGGAATCAGGTCTGCAACATTCCCTGTCCTGTCCATTGGCCTAGATGAAAGGTTGCTGGCTGGTAACCACAAGAGGCCCCTAGATCTATTGTCTCCCATTCCCACGTGTCCAGATTTGGTTCTTACTAGGGAGGATATGGCACATGAATGAATTCTTCAAGGCAGGCCTTAACCAGGGAAACAGTAGGGTAAAAGAAGGCAGAAACCAAAAGCAAAAGTCTTACACGAGTCTCAAGTCAAGCATCCATCCTTAACCATTTTCTCCACTTCTTCCATCTAACTTTCTTTTTTCCCTTTCCTTCACAAGTGTTTCAAAGCCAGTATATCGTCCACATGCTTCTTCACTATAAAGGCTATAGCCCTCTTCACCCACAGTCCACACATCTCTACTTGTCTCTGATTTTAACCTTGAGCAAGTAGATCTTGACCAAACGGACCACCCACTCTCTGATAAACAAAAGCTTAGATCCAAAGGTCCTACACTGAAGGAACCCTAGGTTGGAACTGAGTTAGTTAGCCTCACTTGATTCCTGCTAGCTGCCCCTTCAGTTTCCTGGATGTCAAATCTGGAATTCTCCCTCCCTTGTGTATTTGGACCTCCTTCCAACTGTTAATTAGAAAATTACTAAAACAGCATTCTACAGCTCTTCAACTAGATACTGGGTGGGAAAAGGCTACAACTCTGTTTATCAGAACACCCTGGAGATATTTTTAGTCACTCTCCACAAGTCCAAAAACATGTCCATACCTCCCTCCCTCACACACACACCCACACCCACACACCCACACACCCACACACACCCACACACCCACACACCCACACACACACCCATTAACCCATCTTTTCACAATCAACGTTCTGAGTGCACTAGGGAGTAATAATGTAAAGCTATGTTAATTTCCTTTAACTTGACTGCTTAGTTTAAAAGAAATCCCACTGTGGCTATAAGAAAGGGCCATGCTTGCAATCAGGCACGTTTCAGTGCAAAGCTGGGGCTGAAGAACTCCATCTGGGCAACTCCATCCTTCCTAGCTGTCCTTCTGATAACACTGCAGTTTGGCCTATAGCTTGTCCCCTCCCCCCATCATATGACTCTGACCACATCTCAGCTCTCTCTCCAGGGGTTGAAAACAATCTACTACCCACTTAAGGTCTTACAGGGGAAAGGAACTTTTCTCACGGGCCTCGCCAACCTAGATCTGAGTGGAGACCCCTACGCAAGGCCTGGATGGTAAGAGAGTAAAGTTGCACGTTGAATACCTGTGCTCAAGGCACACACCCACAGAGAGATGGGCTGGGGTGGTACGGCTGTGGTCCCTGATCTGTTCTAAGTGGCAGTGATTCTGAAAGGTAGACAATCTCGGCCATCAGCTTACATCAGTTTCCTCCTCTTTTGCAGTAAAAACTTGACCACTACTGCCCAGTTAGAGGGGCAGGGGGAATGGTAAGGCAGGGGGTTCTGGGTCTTTGAGACCAGCACAGGGGCATGGTCCCGCCAAAGCTTGGGCAGGCACAGCCCCTGAGGCAAGAAAAGGGGTACTAGGGTAGTTCTTAGCCTCATTTCTATGAGCTGGGTTGCAGGCAGGAGATGGGTTGGGGAAGGGTTTCCAAACTGAAGAACTGGACCTAAGTGAGCTGCAGCAAACCATCAGCTGTCCTCCCCTGGGCTCTCACAGCAGGGTCCTGAATCCTATTATCATTCCCAGATTCCTCTGCAGCAACATGGCAACATCCACATAGAGATAGAGAAAATTCCTTGTTTATCCACTGTGACTTCTGTCAACTCCATGCTCACTGAAAGGCATCGCCTCACTTTCCCAGCATCCCAGGGCATCCAGCCTCTACAATCTCAGCCAGCACCTGGGGAAGGAATTCTCCTCTAGCTCAAGGGAGGGATAGGCAACTTGGAACATCCTGATATCCCCAAACTAAGTACCCGAGAAGGTTCCAATGGCTTCCCTTTATGGTCTGCACCACAGAGACAGAGAGTGTGTGGGTCACTGAGGCATCACGGGACAGATTTAGAACCTGACTACAATGGTGAGAGCAGCAGGCCTTCCAGAGCTGTGGTTCTGAAGACGAACCCGGTCCCAAGGCCCTGGAAACCCCTGCTCGTACCCCCTTCAGTCACTAGCACAACGCAGGCGCTGATTCCCGTCTGAGAATCCAGTTTTTTTCCCCCCGTTTACCTTTCAAAGCAAAACCCAGAACCTCTTCTGAAACCCTACACTCTCTGCCCTGGGTGTTAATCTCAGCAGCGCCTCCCCCGGGCATCCCCAGCCAGGCACAGGCAGACTTGACCCCCTTGGCATCATGCTGCTGCCTCTGCTCCTTGCCCTGCACCTACACGGCGATCTCATCATCCAAACTGTCACCCAACTCCTGCCGCTGGAGGACATTGAGCAGGCGCGGCAGCTCTTCCTGCGACCACGAGTCACGCTCCTCGCTTTCGTCCGTGTTGGACTCATACTCTGAGGCGATGCCTGACTCTCGGAACTTGATGAGCTCCAGGCCACCTAGGAGCGGCTCGCCCTGCGCCATGGGCCGGGTATCCTCGGGTGGGAGGAAACGGAAGCACTCCAGCTTCACCAAGCAGTCACGCCTACCTAAGGGGCTGCCCGCTGGGTGGGCAAAGTCAGCCAAGCCGGCGCCCAGCAGCGGTGAGTGTAGGTCCTCTGGCTTAGGGGTGGTGGGTTCACAGAGCACAGGCAGGGCACCTGAACGGAAGGTGATCTCCAGCAAGCTGTCCTGGGAGCCCACTGCAGGGAGACAAGGGGCAAGGAGAGGCAGTGTTAGGCAAGGCTTCAAAATGTGAGCTGTCTATTATTAACCCTGTGGCTTGGAAAAGGCCTGGTTCTGACGATGCCTGTGAAGGGGATTCTGGAGCAGCCCAGCTTAACCCAGCACTCTTTCCCTTCCGTCCCTGCAGCACCAGATGCACCTAGCTGTAGGGGAACAGCTTTCAGAGAGCTGGGAAAACTACTGGATTTGTGAAGGGGAGGGAAGATAGCAAACCAACCACATTCCAAGTATGGGGTAACAGCAAAACCTTGTAAGAGAGGAACCTGGACCCTGGCTTACACACAGTGGATCCCAGCTATATCTTTCAGATGCTGTCTCTGATCACTGTTAGGACTCTCAATGGCCTGGACTGTGTGAAATAGCTAAGGGGGTAGTAGTTTTAGATAGCTGTTAGTATAGTCAAAGAAACAGTACATTTGCAATCAAGTTTAAGTGTGAGTCTAGGCTTCGCTCACTGTTTGCTAACCGTGTGACTCTGAGCAGCTGCTTACTAAACCTCTCTGAGTTTGTCGCCTCAGTTCACTTGTGCAATGGGAATAACAGCCTCTCCCGCCACAGAGAATAAATTAGCTCACACATTAAAAAAATTCTATCACAATTATTTTAGTAATAGCTGATCAATAGGTATTTGTCAGCCCGCAGTCAACACAGACTTCAAGCATGCCCAGAACTGACCCATAGGCCTTCCCAGCTCCGCTTGGAAATACCTCGTACACAGGCAGCAAAGAATCTCAGACCAGTGACTATACAGTCTAGTTACTGACCAGCAGAGCTGGCCAAAGTTACTCAGCTACCTTATCAATTAAATGGACAGACATTTCTCTGCGCGACAGGGTAGCGAGCTGCTAGAGAGTCTTCGGGTCCGAGTGCAAAGATCAAGGACTACAAAGTTTGTGGGTCCTGCAGAGTTCACAACACGGGCTCCGTGTATTTTCACTGGGAAATCCCTCTGAGGGAGAAATGGGCTTCCTTGGAAGGTAAGAGTGACTGAGCTCCCTGCAAGGAGAGAGTGGAGGAACATGCAGCAGGGTCTCCCAGGGACCTTCAAGGTCAAGTTTGGGTAGTAGATAGAAGACAGCCAAGACGTACTCTGGCCTTGCAATTCTCATTTATGAGAGGCAAAGACTGGTAACCATGCTGTCTGCTCTGCTGAACTCTAAGGGTCCCACCAAGCCTCCAAGCAAAGCATCCCCAGGGGCCATGGAAATCACTTGTTTTCCGAAGCTTGTGCACAGGCACCGAGGCTGGCCGGGACCCTGGCTTACTGGCGTTCTGTCCTGACAGCTTCAGCTCCAGTTCCTGCACCTGCTTGACCAGCAGAGAGATGTGCTGGAGCATGTCTTTGTTCTGCAGCAGGAGCTGGTGCACCCGCGCCTGAGCCTCCAGCCGCGCGGCAGCCTCAGCAGCCAACTGATCCTTCAGCAAGTGAACCTGCAGAGAGGAGGAGACAGGGAGAAGAGAGGAGAGGGGACAGAGAGAGAGAGGGACATTAATACAAATGACGATGGTGGCCAACGGATGGCCAGGACCAGACATACCTCTCTCCATATACAATTTAAGATAAAGAAACCCTGCATGGGAAATTGGGTACCCGGATTTGTAATTTTGGAACAGTAGCAAGAGAAGACAGGTCACCCGCCCTGTGGACCCCTCTATATGCTTCAAGGGCCATGATGTGTCACTCAGGCGTCATTCTGGGTCCCATGACAAATGTAAGAGGTAAGGCAGACATTCTCACTTCCTGCAATGACCCATAGATAAATTGCCCTCCATTCCTGTTTTAAGAACTCATTTAGGCCCAACACAATATAGCCATATTAAAGAAGGCACACTTTTATAACTTCATTTTGTTTGTTTTGAGACAGGGTTTTGATATATAGCACTATTTGGCCTAAAACTGGCTGTCTAGATCGGGCTGGCCTTGAACTTGCAGTCTTGTTTCTGCCTCTAGAGTGCTAGGATTGCAGGAGTGTGGCTTTGGACCCAGTTTTACCTGTATCTTTTAAAAAACAAAAGTAGGCAGGTATGTTTAGTATGTGCTGTAATCGAACACTTGGGGAAAAAAGGAGAATTTCGAGGCCAGTCTAGTCTATATAGCAACTTCTAGGCTAGTCAGAAATACATTGCAAGACCCTGTCTCAAAAATCAATAAAAAAAACAAGACAAAAAATAAAAAAGCTAATACATTGACCAATATATTGGCATTACAATATGCCCTACCTTCCACCCATAATCATATAATCTTTCGTTCCAATTTCCCAAATATCAGTTCAATAAGACACAGGAAGTAGAACTACATTGCTATTACTGAACTGGTTGTAATAGAGCTTGTCTTCTCATGTCTGGGTACCAGTTTCTCTGTCGCCCTAGTCTCTTCTTATTTCCAATGGATGTCCATAGAACCTTGAGTCCTCCATGGAAGGAGTTAAGTGCTTGTTGAGTGACTCACAGAAGTGCTCTTCTGCCAACCATATAAAAGCTGAGACTTGTGTTTATAGTGAACACATCTATTCGTATCCTTGAGGTACAGGAGCCCACCACGGTACACTCAACAGGCTCTGTGCCAATGGTGTTTACATGTCTGTTCCTGGCATATAACCCTTGAACAGTGGGGTGGTGAAACCAGTGGGAAGAGAGGGGGATATTATATCCAGGACTCTGGTTTCAAGAAAATAGCCACAAGGCAGTGTTCACACATGCATGACTCCTGAGCTAGGAAGTGGACATGGGAGGATTTTAGAAGGCTCTTGAATGGGTGAGTTTGGTCACCTGGGACCAAGTCAGACTATAGGGAAGATGGTTTTCCTGGACCCACACCATGGTGTTGACAAAAACCCAGGACGGGTGGGATACTGGGTACAGGAGAAAGCAGGAAGCATTCGCTGGGTCTTTTTTAGGCAAATGCTCTCTATTTCTGAAAAGCAGTATGCTTTGGAAATTCACATCTTTTTTGAGGCTGACCAAGGTACCTACAGGCCTCCACATCTGCCTTCTCAGGACACGGTACTAAGAATATTACACTGCAGTAGAGTGGATCCTTCCCTCTCTGTCCAGTTCTTAGGACCTGACCTTGCAGTTGGCTCCGCTTGGAACTGAGCAAAGCTACTAATGAGATTTACCGCCACTTTCCATTAGTGGATCCTCAAGGTTGGGCTCATCTTTCCCCAGGGAGATGATGCCTAATGAATCTAAAGAAAAAAAAAATCTGTCCTCCATAAAGGACTGCTAAGGACAAAGCTCTTGTTTTGATCAGGATGCTGGCCCCCTTTGCTGTTTCATATTCACAGGAGGAATCTGAAGAGGAGTGAGACCAGGAAAAGAAATGTCAGTAACACAGTAGCCTGAATTTCTGAGGTTGGGTGGCTGTGAAACCTTTATCTTCCTTGGAAAATGAGGCATGGAGAAATTTCACCCAAGAGTCCCCTAAATCTCACTGAATCTAAGAAACAGGGAAATGGCTGTGAGAAGCCTCCACCTGTACCCCCACAGGACAAGCAAGCTCAAAACTCTACCTGCCGGTACTGTTACTTACATGAAATTAGAGTACCAGGCAGAGGAATCCACCATCTACTGATTAGATCTTTCACTTTCTACTTTATTTTGCAATCAAATAGAAATGTAAGAAATATGCAACATGGCTGCACACCACTAATTAGCATCTGTTATGAGCTCCCTACACACTTTGTAAAGCCTTGGGCACCAGCATCCCAACAGAATAGGCCATTAGGAAGCAAGCATAGTACTAGCAGCTCTGGTGTTGGAGTCTTTACTTCTGAAACAGCAATAGGTAATTTTCTTTGGGCTTCAGCTGCCCCATCTGTCAACAGAGAAGGCTCGCTTCTAGTTGATTCTGGATTCAGATAGACAGCTGTAAACACTAGGGGCTGCTTGCTTAAAGGGTCACTTGAAAAAAAGTCCTCGGGTCCCCACGGTGACTTTTGAGAATTAGGAAAGAGAACAAAAAAAGTTGTTCCTTCTTGTAGAAGTCAGGGGTGAGTTGGATGCTTCTCTGGCAGGTATCTAAGTTCTAAAGGCAGAGCACCATCAACACCCGAGAGACTGCCCTTGAATACTATGCTTCCGGTAAAACCCATTGGCAGTAAGTGCTATGAGCAAATACCCAAGAGTATAAGAGCCTCTTGTCCCAGAGTACATAAGAACTTTACCTGTGTGAGTGCAGGGCCATATCACTTCAGAGGCTTTTAGTCTCTGTGAGCACAGAAACAACATACCGCTGTCACTGCCCAGCTGCAACTAATGAGCCTCCTGCTCCTGCAGCCGTCAGAAGTGGCATCAGGCATGAGGATCAGGCCTTAGCTATAGCCCTCTGGGCTGCAGAACTAAAACCGGGCCAAGTGAGGGCCACATGGCTTAGACGTCTCCAAACTCTGAAGTCATGTTTACATAGACTTGGAGTGTTAGAATGAGGTAGTGGTAGCATCACCCTGGGTTTGGGCTCTGTTTCTCAACATCCGACAGGAGTGGGAGGTACGACCTTGCCACCCGCCCTCCCCTCCCATCATGGACACTTATCTTTAGCACTCTTTCAAACAATTTAACATTCCTCCCACCCCAAACCTGACCACAGTACTTTCTGTGAATGTCTCCTCCTCAGAGTTATGCTACCGTGAGCATTGACTGTTCCACTCAAGATTAAGCAGCGGCACAAACACAGCAATGCGGCGCTACAGCCACGCTGAGTATGGGGGTCCAGCTCTGCATCCCCACCCCAGAACGACATGTATAACACCAACCCTGTCCACTCCAGCTCTGTACTGCTCCCCCAACTCTGATACTTGCCCTCAGCCCACCCAGCCACCTCAGACCATTGTCCCACTCACTCTCCGGCCTACTTGCCTGGACTCCAGCTCCTCCATCAGAAGTGGGGGCAGGGCCAGGCTGAAGTTAGGGAGTGGCAGGCACATGGAAATGGCAGTGGAGATAACCGGAGCAATTTGCCCCCCCCCTCCCGCCCCTTTTCCCATACCAGACAGAAGCGGAGGCAGGCAGCACTGTCTCAGCATGCATACGCCAGGGACTTGGGCAGGGTTGGGGACTTGGAGAAGCCACAAGGACAGATGCTACATGGAGGGCCTGGGTGGGGTTGCAGAGTGTTTTCAGCTCTGTTTCTCTAACTACGGCACACACGACCATAAAGCATAAATAACAAATCACTTGTCCCTAAATAAGCAGAAGTAGCAGGTAGAGGAGGTCTTTAAATAGCAGCAATGAGCATCACTATCACTTTCCCAAGGGCTTGGCTAGGGCTTGGCAAATGACAACCAGATCTGGCCCACTTAACCGTTGTCAGTCAGCCACAATCCTGGAGCCAGGCAGGCCCAGCATGCAGCTATGCGGGCACCAGCTACATCCTGGGTATGATTCAAGGTGTGGCTACATTTTCATCCACACCCTTGAACTTCTGGTCCATCTAAAAGCAGAAGCTAATGCAGCCAGGCAAAGCCTCATGCTGGGCTGGGAGGGCTTCCGAGGGACTGGGGTAATTCACTATTTACATACTGAAGAATGACCTGGGAATACTTAGCAGTTAGTTAACATCATCTCTGACCCTATGTGTTTAAGACCAAGGAAGGCATGTTCAAGATCAGCTCTGAAAGAATTGAGGTGAGGCCGCAAGAGGTCTTTCTGAGGTCTGAGAAAAAGTCGTGATAGCATCAAAAAGAACTAGATATGGTCAAGGCAACACCAAACCAGATCGGTGTGTGAGAGCAAGGGGGGGGGGGGAATAAAGAATGCAACAAGAGACTTTAAGCGCACACATATCTGCATGAAATTGGGTCCTTACCCTTAGATTTGAAGCTGAGAAGTATCACAGGAAGGCTTGGAAACTCAGAGAAACGGAAACTACGTTCTCACCCAGAACAATGGGATGACAGTTATATCTACTGAATTCTGAGGACTACTGGTAGTTCAGTGAGGGACAGAGATGTTATAGTTTGCCAGCAGTACTCTTCCGGAACAAGTGAAAGCTTACTTCCCACCAGAAACCCATCAGCCTGTGGAAGAACCAGATACACATTTGTTCTGCGGCAGGTGTGTGAAAGATGCCAGGGTGATCCCTCATCAACCCACCTGCATATCTTACACAGCTGATTTTACCCATGGATGGAGATATTAACAGAAAGTCCTTGGATCAAATCCTACAGAGGAAGAGGGCATGAAGAAGAGGCTGATTTAAGACTGACCCACGAGCAAGACCAGGGAGCCAGGCATCAGATGAGAGGCACAATTGTACCCTACTGTGTCCCTGGCAGTAAATACAAGATGAGGATAGAAGGAAGGTGGTCAGAGACAGACTAGAGGGAATGGCAAGGACAGGTGGAGGACTACGTTCAAGAAGCCACCAAGTGACCTCAAGTCTAGCTTGGCTGGAAGATCTAGAAGTCTACCACTCTACTCAAAGTCATCCTATCAGTACTGGACATTAACGCCTTGTGGTGGCGCTTCATCATAGTACTGCTTGAACGGACAGTCCAGCAGTTCACTGCCAGCTACAGCCAATAGATTCTGAGGATATGAGATGCTTGGGCTGACCAACCTGGTAAAAATGCCCGGAACGTAGAGAAAGGAAATGAATCTGGAACACTAGAGTGCTCCCTTTTCTTAGACTCCCTGTCTTCCAAGAGAGAGGCAATTAGAATAGGGCAGGGCATGGATGTTTTGTTAAGACAGATACTAGCTATGCCAGAAAACCACTCTTGGGTCTTGTCCCAACCGCAGGGGACCTGTGGTAAGTTGTGGGTCTGGCTGAGTGTGGCTGAGTGCTCCCTCCACTGCCACAACACTGTGTGCAGATTAGACACTTGCAACTGGTTTCTCCATAGTACATAGCCGAGACTTCCAATTCAGACACCCTCTGATAATAAAACAGCATGAGTATGCAGTAGATCTAGTCCTGGATAAATAATAATTACTTGGAAATTGATATGCTGAAAGGGAATTACTTGGAGGATGGATCTCTATTCAGTGTGAGATGCTGAGCCTCGGGATGGGGGATGGTCCATGGCTGAAGCACTCAGGCTTTGTGTTCCTGTCATTCCCCACCCTGAGGAGGGGGAGTGTCTCAGACTCCCATTCTATCATTAGCCAGAGATTGGATATAAGATTAATATAAGATTAAGCCATCAGTGAGAGCCCCTTTTCTCCGTCATTGTTTTCGATACACCTGAAACTCAGCCCACCAGAATGGCATACCCTTTGGTTTCGGAGTCAGATCTCACATCCCCAACCCACCTCTGAGGCGCTAAACCTTGGAGCAGTATCCCATTGATTCCAACTCTTCTGAAATGTTCAGCCAAGTGACCCAAAAGGCTGGCACCTCAGTTATAATCTGTGAATGTACCAGAAGACAAGGCTAGATGACAAGAGGGTTCTTTAAAGCCAATCCCTAGTAGATTTTATTAAGGGTAGGCTGCTGGGGGCTTCCTGGAGCTACACTGAGGAAATGATCACTCTGCCAAGAGGAATTCACTTCACCTAGGAGCCAGGAGAAGAATGAGCAGAACACACAAGAAAGATCAGCGAGTTCTCCCCAGAGATGCCTACTCCCTGTACCGCAGAACCTGAACGATCTGAACACACAGTCAAGCCTAGAAGCTTGAGAATGCTGGTGCACACAGTAGCCTTCCAGACCATTCCACCCTTCTGATCACCTTCACCTACCCACCTAAGTCCCCATTCTGGTCTGGCTCTGGTTTCAAACTGAGAACATGTGTCTTCACCATTCCCTGACTTGCCCATAACAGAGAGAAGCCTCAGACCACTGTCCTCCTTGGAAATCAAACAGAAGGATGTCTGCCAAAAGCAGCAAGGGCAATCAGGCCAATCTCCCACAAAGCAGCTCTACAGTCCAGCCCAACTTGAGGGCATAGACTCCATCTGGATGCTAAGAGGTAGCCAGTTCTCAAATGGCTCAGATCATCTACCTAAATTCCTATAAGTTCACTGCTATTGTAATGAATTCCTAATCAAATGCTGTCTGGAATAAGTAGGTCACTGGCGGAGGATCGAGTACCCATTGCGGTCAAGAGTGTTTGGGATGCCAGAGCAGCAGTCTGGGCAAGGATGCTGGGCACAAATTCATGCTTTGAGCCATTTTAAGAGTTGTACCACAGTTGCACCTGTCCTAACTCCAAAGGCACCCCTTCCCACCCCAAATACAAGGCAACAGGGTAGGGAAGGGAGGATGGGGCTGCAAACATCCCCCCCCCACCCTTGCTAAGTTCAAGTCATTATCCAACAACATTCAGCCAAGCCAGCCAAGCCTAGCTCAGAGCGAGGGATACATGGGGAACCAATGTGTTTTTCCATTTTCACTGCAGTCCCCATCTGTCCCCCTCCCCTTTCACTTCCCGGAACCCCAACAAGCAATGATCCAATAGCGTGAGCGATTCTTTAGAGCTCCCTAGGTTTTACACCTGCCCTGAGCCCCCTTGCTTGGGAAGGTGCATCAAGCCCATGACAGTGGAGCCTGTGAAGAAGGGAGGAGGCTGAGGAGAACCTGGGCCACAGCCACTTGTGTCTGCTGCTGCTGCTGCTGGAGGAGCTGCTGGAGGAGCTGCATCTGGTGGTGGGTGGACAGGGGCGTCCCCGTGCCCAGGCCTGGTGGCTTCGAGGAGGGTGTAGAAGAAGGAGGGAGTAACATGCGAGGTGAGGCTGTCAGCATGGGCTCCTGAAGATGGGGTGAGACCTGACAAGAGAAACAGAACACAGCTCAGAGGCAGAAGCCACCTTTGGTGACCCCACTCTCATTGGGATTTTCACGACGGGTACACGGGTGACACCCATGCACGGGAGATGCTCAGTCTTCAATGACATAGCCATGGCTCCAGGGATGAAATGCTGGCACACCCGGGCTTGGACCACATAGACAGAAAATTCTATCTCCATACCTTAGTAATATTTGCCACTAGGGCAGCTGATAAACTGTTGTTTTGTACCCCTCATTTCCAATTATATACCTTGCTGATGTATATAGTTAGAATCTATATCTCTACACACAGCTACATATCATGTCGCTATGAGAACAAGAAGGAAATCGCTTCAGTTCTTCCCTTTGCTGTCCTTCGCTTCTGAAGCCAGATGTTCCTCCCTCTTTCACCTCTTCTCACAGTGAGGGAAGAACATTTAGACCTCACAAAAAATGACCCAAAAGGACCTCTCTTAGTTGGGTGACCACAGCTGCTGTCCCTTTCTCATGGTGGACACGTTCACTCAGATGGCTCCTATAAGTCAGAGACCAGTGTCATAGAGGTATGTTCCATCTCTGACGAATCAGCTGATCCTCGGACATGCAGGAAGAAGGCTATTGCCCCTTGTAGAGAAATAATGGGGCATCAGAGAAAACAGGAAGCATTGAGTGAGTGCCAAACGACCTGGTGTTTCCTCATGAACTGGCCTAATCTGAGATGAAGGATGAAAAAAGGTGGCAGTGAGCTTCGTGGGAACCCAAGGGTTGGGTTCAGGGTTAGGAACTTCCCTTCTGGTTTTAATTTTTCTTAGTTTTAGTTGTCGTCAGGTTTGGGTTTAGTCTTGGGGCTCTTGGGGTTCGTTTCCTGGATTATATTAGAAGTGCCCCCCCCCGTGCTGTAGCATCCCACCCACGGAATGCTGGGCTGAAGGTGATTTAAGGCCTGCCTTAATGTGGTCTCAGTTTCTAACATGCCGCGAGCCCATTTCCAGTTTCAACAGGGCTATTAGCCAAGGGGTTTGAAGGCACACAACCACTAGACAAGGTCAGAGGGCTCAAGCAGACATTTTTTTTAAAGTTAAGTCACATGATTACCTATAGCACATGGGACTTCCGGATGAGCCTCACACAAATACAAGATGGTGTATATGGAAAAAGGGATAGAGCATTGATGAGCTATCTAGGCAGGCGGCACACCTCAGGAATGAACTCCACACCACCCTCACGTATGTCAGGGCTGGCATGTGGGCCCTGAATCTGTGAAAGTCCAACTCCTCCAGGAGGCAAGGCAATACCCCCAGCTCTGTCACTGTGAAGCTGCAGCAGCAGGAACCATGGAGGCAACTGCTGGCCTAAAGCTCCAGCTGTGACACTGTACTCTCAGAGGCACGGGGACCACCTACCGTCGGGTCTGCGTGGGAGCCTCCTTCCTTCCCTACGGCATCCAGGTCAGTCACGCCTCGGCTGAACTCTAGGATATCATTCCCAGGGAGTGGGGCCTCAACAGCATCAATGTCAGTCTCCTCTGCAACGGCCGTGGAGGTCCTCTCCGCACCAGTGAGCTGGCGGCCTGCAGGGACAACAGGGAAGGGAACCATGACTTGAAGAACAACAGGCCCCATTTACCACGTTAGTTCTCAGTTAGTCAAGCCCAGGCAGGCCATGGGTTCCCTAACATCTCATACATCCTCTTGTTTGAGTTCACGAATATACCTTTCAACCCATGATGACGCTTCTGCTCAATATCATCCTTAAGTCCAGAAACAAATGAACATTTCCTCAAGCTGGAAGCAACAGCTCCACAGCATGGTGCACTTCTATCAACAAGTTGCAGGGACTCTAGAAGGAAAGGCCTGTCATCTCTCCCTCTTCCCAGCTCAGGGCTCAGTCGCTCAGCCTGGCACTCTCTCTCTCAGGTCCGCAGAGAATATTTTCTTACCCTCTATTTGGGACTAGGTTTTGTCACTATGTTTTGTTGTTTTGAGATGGGGCTTCCCTCTGTAGCTCAGGATAGCCCAGAGCTCAATCCTAGCTAAGGCTGGCCTCAAACCTATGCCTCTCTTCCTGACTCTGCTTCCTGAGTGCTGCAAGTATAGGCACGTGCCATCTTGCTGCTCTAGGCTTGCCACTATTGCCTTCAAATACAATTTCTTAGTCATTGTAGAGATCAAGCAGCAGGATAGGACAGGAAGGTGAAAGCAGGGTGCATAGAGTGCTGTTTCCCTCATGATGGAGCCCGGACAATGAGGCATCAGGCATGTATCTGCCTTGCAGAACAAGTGTGTGAGTGTTCCAGCTCTGATGGGGAAGGTTTCCCCGATGGAGGCATTGCAGCCCTGAGGGGAAAGGCTTCCCCAGTGGAGGCGGAACAGTTCTGAAGGGGAAGATTTCCTCCTGGAAGGGTTACAGCTCTGAAGAGAAAGGCATCCTAGCAGTCGGGAACCAAGGAATACCGCAAAGTCGCAATGTACAACAAATCTCACACAAGACATTTATTGGGGGAGGCACAAGATGGTGGCTGGGCAAGAAGTGGCAGGGAACTGAGCAGGAGGCAGGCTTCATATAGGGTTTCTTGGGCGTGGAGTTGTTGCTTAGGGATTGGTGTGTTTTGGTTAATTTTTTTTTCACTAGGAAGTGAACGTTCCCCAGTCACCTGGCGAACTAAGCCTGGTATTTAGAAGTCAAAAGTATGCTTGGTTTTCCTCCTAGCTGCTCCAGGAGCTTCACCCTGACTGCGGCCTACTAGGGCAATTCTGATCCTTGCTAAACTAGCAGACCAGAGCCCAGGACTCACCAGACTTAAGCATACAGATGGAGAGATCAAGAAAGGTTCAGCCTGAAACCATAAGCGCAAGTCAGAAAAGACCTCAGGGCCCACCTCCAGGAGAAGCTTCAACAGTTACAGGAAAGGTAGAAGACAGGTCTGCCGGGGACGCTGGAAAGCAGACAGTAGAGACAGAGGAGAAAGAATGGAAATGCTAGTCTAAAACTGAAGCCGGACAGACAGAAAGAGGGAACACAAGGGTGGTTCCCATGGGTGAAGGTGGGAATGGGTGAAGGTGTGAGGTGGTTGAGGGTAGAAGGACACAACGTTGAAGGTATGATGGGTACGCAGCCTGGGAGCTCTGACGTAGGGCGTGGGGGCTGGCTACTAAAGTACATACTTATTTGCTCACAGTAGACTAGGCATTCCTGCAAACCATACACAGGAATTATGTATGAATACAAACATGTACATATTTTTGGGTTTTCGAAGCTGGCTTGAAACTCGTGGCACTCTTCCTGTGCCAGCCTCCTTGACTGCTAGGATTGTAAGTGTGCATGTCACCATGCCCAGCTTTTCACTTACTTATTTCTATTGCATTCACTTATTCATTTGTGTTTATGCGTATGGGGGAGTGTGTGCCATGGGGCGCCTATGTAGGTAAGGAGATAACTTGTATGAACCGAGTCTCTCCTGCAATGTGGGTTCCAGGGATCAAACTGAAGATGTCAGCTTGGCAGCAAGCATCTTTGCCTGCTGAGTTCTTCTGCTGGCCCCTAGCAGGTTTTCTTTTGAATAAGCCCTTCCAGAGGCCTCTCAATGCACACACATGCTGGACAGTTGCTACATGGGAGAAGGCGTAGTGCCAAGGAAACAGGATCTCTCCCAGGAAACCCTCTCCAGGAGGATTCTGAAAGAGGGTATACTTTGCAAGCAGGCAATGAAGACTTGAGAGCACTGTGGCCCCCATCTTGCTCTGAGCTTCAGGGATAGCCAAGGGCAGCTGTTGCCAAAAGATACAAAAGACATACCCTCCCACACACATGGGGAGAAGGAGAAGAATGAGGACGAGAAGGACAGGCACAGGGCAGGGAAGGACAGGGAGGCACAGGGGTGCAAGTGAATAATGACATGAAAACCCCTGTCGAATGCCAGAAGAGAAAGCGCTGACATCAGAGAAACCAGGGGAGCCTCCAGCCCTTGCCCTCTGCAATCTCCAAGTGTAAATAACTTTCCTCTGTACAATAAAGGGCCTGCCATGCCATCTCCGCTGGAAAGATAAACAGTGCATTCAACGAAAAGCTCCCGAACATGGAAGGCAGATCCCACACAGGAAACCATCCGTTTTCCTCTGGACCTTCACAGGAAAATCCTTCTGGCGAAAACAAATGGGAAAAGAAAACACATGTTGCCAGCAGTTTATACACACCGAGAAGGTGCGTTGGAGATATAAAGGAAATGACCAGGAGAAGGCAGTGAGCAACCCTCCTGAAGAAAGGGTCCCAAGCCCAGATCCAGACGGTACCAACTGCTGACACTTAAGTAAACTCAGCGTCATGGCCGCAGGCAAGCCAAGTCAATCACTCATACGTGTTGTGACCTTCAGAGCCCTCCCTGTCCATTTCTGTGTGCATGTGTGCCATATGCAGACCCCTATGCTAGCACTGTGAGCATGCTACATACCAGACCCTGGGTTCATTTACCCGTACTCTCTCAGCGCCTCAAAGGAGAACCAGCATCCAACAGTGTGCAGTTTGCTGGAGATCACTGAATGGGCAAGGGTAGGGCCACAATGAAAGCCCAACTGCCTTCTGTAGCTAGCTTGTCACTCCAGTGACCTCTCAGCACCTCAGCTCTGTAACAGCCAACAGCTGCTGCTGAAGGGTCAGGCCACCATAGAACCCAGGCTTCTGCCGAGCATTTATTCTAGAGGTTGTTCTGAAGTTTCTTTGCAGTTGCAAGTAATATTTAAATCGGCAGACCCTGCATGTGAGTACACTCATTTTTGAGATGAAATTTCAAACAGCACAAAGACTAATCTCCATAGAGAAGAGGGAATTTCACCAGCAGACAGCCTTCAGATGGTGTGTCCAAACTGCAAACCATTGATTTACCAGGCTTCTTGTCATGTGAAACAGTTACTTAAAATGAACCTCCCATTAAGCACAGACACAGAGATGGAGGGGTGGGAAGAGATTTCTATGTGGCTATTTCAAGCTATTTTTAATTGCTGGGGACAGAAGACTTCTCAGTGGAACTGGGGTGGTCTTCTTGGGGATGCAGCTTTCTTTAAGTCAACCATGCTCCTGTGAGGAATCCCAATAAACTCACTGGTTTACTAAACCAGTCTTGGGTGTAATTGCTCTTTGTGGTGAGGTTCCCATCTGGGCTGAATAAACATTTGTTTCTGTCCCTGCAGGAAAAGTCACACAACATACAGTCATCCACACTGTAATATAAACACACAAATGATATGTCATGCATACTTCTCCCCTCACATTACTTCAAGATCACATCCTCATCTGTACCAGCAGATGCTTCCCTTCCTCACCTGGGGATGCCTGCATGACTTTGAGTGTGCCAACTCAAGCTCAACTGACTTTGAAAAGACAGTTGATGAATCTTTGACATCTTAAACCTTGAAGAAAGTATGCTAGGTGTATTAGTTTGCTTTCTATTGTTGTCACAAACACCACGAACAAAAGCAGTTTGGGGAAGACAAGGTTTGCTGCATTTATACATCTCAATCACCTTGGGAAGTCAAGGCAGGAACTCAGGTAGAAACAGACAGGAACCATGCAGGAGCACTGCTTACTGGCTTGCTCAGTGTATTCTCTCTCCGTTTCTGTATTTCTCTCTATCTCTGGTTTTTCAAGACAAGATTTTTCTGTGTAGCCCTGGCTGTCCTGGAACTCACTCTATAGACCAGGCTGGCCTCGAACTCAAGAGATCTGCCAGCCTCTGCCTCCCAAGTGCTGGAATTAACGGCATGCACACTACTACCATTTGGCAGCCTGCTGTCTTATACAACCAAAGACCACCTGCCCAGGGTGGCCCTGGCACAGTGGGACGGACTTCCCACATCTATCATTAAACAAGAACATCAAGAGGATGCCCCACAGCACAATCTGATACAGGTGTCGCTAGTTTGTGTCACGATGATAAAAACGAGCCAGGTTCCTGGACCTGACACTACCTGTGGAACACGGACTACATAATTACACCCTCTTTAAGGTATATGGAAAATGCTCAGCAGCCGACATCTCATGTATATTAATGTGAACTAAGAAAATTGTCTCTAAAAAGGCAACAGAACAGGCCAGGTGTGGTGGTGCCTGCCTCTAAGCCTAGCCTTTGGGAAGGCAGAGGTAAGTGGATCTCTGTGAGTTTGACGCTAGCCTGGTGTACACAGCAAGTTCTAGGACAGACGGGGCTGCATAAAGAGACCCTGTATTAAAAAAAAAATTAAAAAGTAACAGAACAGAGAAGTAGCGGCACCCACCATGACTGGAGGGTAGGTGGGGGTTGCTGACTTTCATATTACAGCCAGAAGGGACTAATCACGCTAGACTCTTCTCAGCAAAACTCAGTTCAGCCCTCTGAGCTCACTCTCTGTGTCTATCACCTCAGTTCTATTAATTCCCCCAGCCCAAGTGTCATCGTTCCTCATCAAGGAGGTGGCTTAAAAGTCACTCCTGTTGAAATCTCTTCATCTCCACACTTGGCATAGAGTAAGCATTCTACAGATGACTGGTGACGGTGACTAATATGCCTGCTGTCACTGGCCACACAAGTATCTGTTTATTCAACAAGTATCTGTTGTGTTAGGAGGTCCCTATGCTCCCAGGGCCCACAGCCCATTAAAGAGAGGGGGCATTCTCTGCCTGGCACACAGAGGGCTGAGGGTTGATGCCAGTGGCATCATCCAGGAGTGACGAGGTGTTCCAGGAGTGACAACGTGTTCGAGGTTCTGAAAGGGGAAGGGAAAAGAACGGGAGAGCAAGAGCTGGAAAGCGGGCCTCCAGGAGAAAAAGGGAGTACAGGATGAGGAGGAAGTCTGCATGAAGGGGACACTCGGCCACTTGGCAGAGGGCACAGCATTAACAATGGCTGGAAGGTACATGAAATGCTCAGAGCAGGAAGGAAGTCGTGTGGAATACATGGGGGTGGGGAGTGGGGTGGGGGGGGGAATAAGAGTGAAAGCAGAAGAATAGTGATCCCAACTGGGAATGCCATGGATTGCCCAGAGTGTCCTCCTCCTCAGCGTGCCAGGAAATCCCATCAACTCGCCCAGCAGACGGCTGCAGGGGCTGGTGCTGGGAGGAGAGCACTGTTTCTACAGCAGAAAATAAGACCCACTTCTTCGAGCTGCCTGTAGTAGAGACCACTGGCACGTCTCCTTTACTGGCGGCCTGGGGACATCCTGACCTCCCTGGCCAGCCGCTGAGGGACAGAGCTGATTAGCCACTTGGAAATTACAGCAACCCCTTCAGCTTCAGACAGGACTTCTGTGACGACAAAGGTCTTTGGATGCTCATCCTGCGTCTAGTCCCTTCTACTCTAGGAGTAAGTGGCTTCACCAGACACAGGGTTCTTTACTTTCTCTTTGGAATCTCTTTGTGTATGTGTATACCGGCTGCCAGTATGAGCAAGCTCTTGAGATTTAGGCTGTCACTCTCCACTGACAAGGTGGCCAGGAACTGGCAAGAAGTTTTAATAGAGACTGAGGATATGGCTCTGTCTATTCAGTGCTTGCAAGACTGGAGTTTGGTCCCCAGGACCCATGTGGGAAAAAGCCAGGCAGTTGTACTTGTAGCCCCAGCGCTGAAAAGGATATGAGGAGATCCCTGAGACTTGCTGGCCAACCCCTCAGCCTACATGGTGAGCTCAGTGACAGAACTTGTCTTAAAACAACAAAAAAGTGAACGGCCTGTCCTTTCACCTCCATACATACGTACAAAGCATATACAGACACATGCACACACATGTGCATGCACATACCTCCACAGTCACAAATACAAAAGGAGTGCTGACAGGCAAGAAATCCATCTCCTCAGCCAGCAGTCTATAGCGCCTTACAGCAGAGAAGCGAGCAGACAGCTTCCTTTCTCTGAGCAAGGTGGTCTGGCATAGGTCTCACAGAGCATCCAGGAGAGGCTGGGAACTGTACCCGTGTGTTCTCTATTCATAGCTACAGAGGCGTGGGAAGTGTTTGCCAAAGTCTACCTGCAACGCCAATCCCTAAGTGCATAGAGGTGTAAAGGTTTTAAATTTACATTAGTACCATGGCCCACTATAAGCCACAACTGGTCCAGGACACACAGGAAAACACAAGGCTCTGTCTAGTGATCGTTTTTTATTAGTCAAGGTCACTGTGATGCCTCCATCAGCCGGAGGGCGTCATCGGTTGGTACAAGGAAAAAGCATGGTAGCTCCCTGCGGTCACACAGAAACAGGGCACTAGATGAAATGTCAGGTTTTCCTATTGTATGTCCAGGGTAGAAAAGTTGTAAGTACAGTGGGGAGTAAATATTCCTGCTACCTAGCTCCCTGTTACAGAATGATCCATGTTTCCACTGTCTTGTGCCTCACACTGTAAAGATTCTATGCACAGTAAACTTGTATATGCACACACATGAAGCATACACGTATACCCACATATACACCGATAATTATTCCTATATACTTATAATAAAATATAATTGGTAGCAAGCATAGCCACAGTTCTAGAACTTGATTTTTAAAAAATGAACAGAGTATGTTAAGATGGCTTTATATCATTTCACAGATAACTGGCTCGCTGTTTTTAATTGCTGTGCAAACCGTCCACTCCTTGTATTTAAGAGTGACTGCATAGCCAGTTTAATTACATGGTGGTATACACCTTCAATTATGAGGCAGAGGCAGAGGGGCAGAGAGGCAGGGGCAGGGGTAGGAGCAAGGGGAGGGGCAGCGGAGGCAGAGGCAGGCAGATCTTTTTAAGTTTGAGGCCAGTCTGGTCTATATAGCAAGTTCCAGGACAGCTAGAGCCACATAGTGAGACTTGTTTAAAAAAAAAAAAAAGGAGAGAAAAACTTAGGCCTTTTATAACCCTTTGGTTTTATAACTGATTCTTCACTTATGTAACAATACAGAATGTTCATCATTTCACATGTATGGATCTATCTTTAGAATACAGTCTTAGACATCTTATGTCTCAGGATAAGTTAGGAGTCAAAGAAATATAGATTTCTGAGTTCATAGGTATTTATACATTATTCTCCCCAGGGATTCTGTAATGAATTAGCACACGTCCTGCTTCGGGCTCTGACCTCCTGTTTTGAACTGTTCAGGTACTTTACAGCGGTCCAGCATTACCTGTCCACATACACATGGATATTTATTTAAATATAAAAAGCCAGTTCTCTGTTACTCACATTCATTTTCTAGAAATTTTCTACCTTTGTTTTTAAAATTTGCACACTTTTGTGCCCAAACAATAACAGCTACCGTGTGTGTGTCTATTGCTTTCTGTGTCCCAGGCATCAGAGTTGGCCTTTTAAAATATATCAGCTCATGCAATTACAACGTGACTCCAAGGCACACACTGCAAGATATTTTTTTTGGAAGTAGACACTTAGGTTAAGGCTGAGGAGAACTTCCACATGACTAAGTGCTATTAAGTATAGCTTGGTAGCTACAACGCAAACCAAAAGTCTGTCTGTCCAACCACATGGCAATACTGCTATTTAAGTATAAGACTTACTTTTGTGATTTTTCTAACTCTTTTTGTTTTTCAGACAGAAACCTGTAAAATAAGCTGGCCTTGAACTCATGATTCTCCTGCCTCTGCCCCCCTGGGTTTTTGAACTCTTTGATCCAAATGCTTAATTCATCTGACTGCTGTCTCATCTGCTAATGCAAATAACTGAACTGTTGTATTTTCCTTTGAGTACCATTTTTACCATTTTGAATAATACACTATGTGAGTACCAAAGGTTACCCAGATGTTCCCTTTGCTATTAGAAATCTGTGCCATGTAAAACACGGAATTCATGTTTATGATGTTCGGGTTTTACTTTCAATACTGTTATGTCTTTCTGTTTCTCAAACAGAATACGTAATCTATTCTTAAGTAATTTATCTTTGTTAAATTGTCATTTTAGTGGTGCTTCTGGAGGAGAAATTATAGTAGATATGATTTCTGACTAGCTATTATTGGAGTTGATTAACACTATCTCTTGTGCAGGAAGCTGAGGCAGGAAGATCTCAAGTTCAAGGTCAGCCTGTGCTACACTGCAAGAACTTGTCTCAAAGCCAAAACAAACAAAAAGAAAACAGAAGAAAATGCAATTGATGTAATGCTATGGAAGTTAGTTTCTAGGTGACGTAATAGCCTGGCTCTTTCGGAGAGGGTTCACCAGCCCGTACTGTGTCCTCTCCCTCTGCAGCCGTAGTGCCTACCTGGGTCTCCTGAGCCGTCACTGTTCCTCTCACTCTCCCCATCTTCCTGGCCATCTGCATTCTGCTGTGTGTGCTGCAGGCTCAGCTTGTGGCAGACCTCAAAGGCCTGCCCCACCGTTCGTACGATTCTCATAGCTTGACTCTGGGAAGGAAGAAGGAAAAGAAAGAGTAAAGGATGCACGGACTCCAAGGACACAACAAGGTCAGCGCAGCTGAGGATACGCAAGGTGGCTAGAGACCTAGGCAGCCAGAGAGGGAAGGGTGAAAAAAATCCAGGATTTCTCAGACGTACACATGCTCTGGAAATAGCTGTGTCATCACAGTTCTGAAGCAGTCATCAGCGCAAGACAAGTGCCAGAGTCAAGTGTTCCAATTCTGGACTTAGAACTGGACTGCTTGGCCTCATTTGTCCTTTGTCCTTTCTAGTGTAGAAGTGGTTCTGATCCTTGAGAATCACCAGCCACTACCACATGTCAGATGAGTCCATCCAACTCGGAGGTACTCAGCCCTCTTTACTTCAAACAGCAGGTTTTCCTAGGAACTCCCACAGACGGGACTCTGTGGGGCAGAGAAAGCAAGGGTGACCGCAGAACCAACTGAAGACTGGCATCCACACACACCCATGGTGGCCAGCAGAGAGTAGAGGCACACCTTTCCCAGCCTTTCTCGAAGACATTGCATCCCCCGGTGTACCCGCCGAGTGCACGCAGTGGGGAGACTCTCTTCAATAAAAGGTATTAGGAAAGCTGGTTATTCACATGCAGTAGAGTGAAATTAGACTCCCACCTTGTACCATATGCAGAAATGAACTCGAATAGATTAAAGGCTTGAGAGTTGAAACCATAAAACTACTAAAAGAAAATAGGGATGAAGCTCCAGGGTCCTGGTTTGAGCAATGGCATTTTGGGACACGGTGCGGCTCCTTCCTTCCTTCCTTTCATTCTGCTACTTAACGTCTTCCTCTGAGAGCCCAATGGGAGGGCTTCTAGGCTTTCAGGAGGACCTTTATTGCTCCTGTATCCCTGCTGATAGTGGAAACCCTCAGAACTGAGCACTTCAAGCTTCTAAATTCTGGCTCGGACTCTATTCTCTCTTCAGCAAGAGCAAAGGTGCAGGCACATCTAGAGGTTCAGCTGTTTAGAAGCTCAAAATGGCTGTAAGGAAGAGTGCTGCTTTTAACGTCTAATACACACAGAACTTTTAAATTTCAGTGTATTTTCTAGAACTAACAACCGACTCTGAGCTCTGTCTGATTCCCCTGAAAAATGTAGAAAGTGCTGACTATGGGTTACTGGTCTTGCCTTCCCCCAAGTCGGAAGGGGCAAGCTGTATTCTCTCCTGACCACAGTTTTTCCACTTAGCTCACTTAGGATGTGAATTAGAGGTGCGTGTCCCTCAGTGCATCTCATGTACTGCACAGAGGACTGACATGTGAGGATGTGTAAGCGAGTACTCCCACAGGGCTCCCATACAGTGGTGTGCAAGAAATGCTCTCTTCTGATAGGCGTAGCACCAGATCTTCCTGTAATCCCAGTGCCTGAGAGGTAGAGGCAGGGGGACTAGGAATTCAAAGCCAGCCTGGGTTACATAGCCAGACCATGTCTTTGCTCAGTGGGGATGTTCTGAGTTTAATCCCAAGCACCTACATGGTCAAAGGAGAGAACCAACTCCTGCAAACTGCTGACATCCACATGCATATCAGCGTGTATGTGTCTACACACACACGTACACACACACACTAATACAATAAAAATAAAAACCTGCATTCTTATTATAAAATTCATTACATCAAATGGTAATTAAGCCAGAAAAAGGTAGCTCATAATAGGCTAGAATTTTTTTTTTTAATCAATAGCAGAAGTGTGAAGAACTTAAGAGAATCTCTTTCTCTTTATATATCTTAGGGTCAAAAGGGCGATAGCCACATGTCTCCTTTCCATAGCATAAGAGGAAAACCCATAAGGGTGGGTGCCTCTCAGCTCTGAGCTAGCCAGATGTCTTCTTCCTAGAAGCCGGCGAGCACACAGTTGGTGTCAAATGACTTCATTTCAGCTTCTCTTAGTCTTCCTTAAATAAAGGTGATGTCTCCATTCACAATGAAAAAGGTCATGGTGGCACGTCTGATGAAAAGCATAGTGCTCTTGAGGAGGTGACCTGGGACATGTGAAAATGGCCTGTCTGCTCTGCAGAATGACTACATATGTAAAGAACTGTCCTTTCCGTTCACCACTCTGGAGGTGAAAAGGGGCTAGGTGGCTCCTAACACTCACACATCAATGGCTATGTTGAGTGCAGATGCCCCTTGACCTATAGGACTTCCCATTTGTCACCAGTGAGAAGTCTTTTTAGAGCACCTTAGGACCTTAGGAGTAAATGACCAGAAGGCAGCCAGCAGGGGCATCATGCACATGGCAGGGGCTGCTCTGCTCACAGCTACTCTCTGCACAGCCCAGCGGGTTCTTTTCTGCAGACTAACCCCACTGGATGATCCCAGGCAAGAAAGCTGGTTCTGTTTGCTGCCCTGAAAAGCAGGAGTCATAAGCATTGTGAGTTAATAGTACACCACGTCTGAGCCTAAGAGGCTGAACCTGGAGAAAGAGAAGCTTTAAAATGAACTCTTTCAGAGGTTTCCGTGAATACTCCAGGTCTGCTGGGTCACATGGAAGCAGCTGCCCAGATCTCATGACATTTGGAGCTCAAAGTGGAGGTTTAAAGATTACACAGGCATTCAGCGGAGCCAGAAAGTGGACTATTAGGAAGACAGCCTTTTCCAGCTTTTAGAGATCTGGCCACTCTCTGGGATTTGCTAGATTGGGAGGGAGAGGAAAAAAAAGCATCATTATGCTGCAGGATTTTTGTACAAATCCAGCTTAGTTTTACATAATCCCTTGAAAGTGCCGGATGGCACACGGACCAAGTTGTCCTGCCTGGCAGCCAATTTTGCTGAGCAGCTCAAAGCATGTGTGGCCTCGTGGTTATCAAGATTAGCTTGAATATGGCTGCTTTGATGTTTTCAGAGCTGGAAAGGAATACGTAGCCTCCAAGTGGCTCTCAGCTGCAGATGGAGAGCCCCGACACTCGACACTGTAATTGGAAGTGCCAATTACAGGCAATTGTGTGAAAATAGGCCTGGAAGGGAAGCTACCTCGGAACCGTATGCCTCTGATCCCACCACACAGTACTTCTTTAAACCGTCTCTCTGTGCACTTGATAGAAGCCCTCTCCCAGCCCAAGACACCCCTCGCCCTAACATACAAACTGAGTCAAGATGCAATGAATAGCTATTCTCCTCATTACGCCTAACATGGGCTTCAACGGAGCAGGTTTCAGTATTTGATAAAGCACTGCAATGAAAATAACACGGTTCTCTGTGAGCATGGGGCACCCTGCTTTAGGAAGACAGAAATTAAGTGATGTTGATTCCTATACTTGACTGGTCCACAGAAAGGCCGTTTTTAGCACCATTTTCATCTTCCCAGTTTAAGTGAGCCTGCTGCTGGGTGGCTGTGCGCACTTGGGACCTCTCTTCAGAGCTGTATCCACAGAAAACATGGTTGGATCAGTTAGATCCTAAAGTTGACTTGGTAACTGCTGGTGCTATTCTGAGTTTCACTACCCTCGACAAAGCTCCATCTCCTTTCCATCTTGTGGAGATAGTTTAAGAGCCAGCAGATGAGCAAGGAAAGCAGGGAACAAAAGCACAAAGGAAAGTGAGGTGCCCACGAGACAGAGAGAAGACGAAGTTGCCAGTGATGAGGAGGAGGAAGAAGAGTGAGGACACACTCTGTCAAAGAAGGCTTGGCTACTGGGCTGCCGCCCCTTGCCGCCACGCTGTGGATCCCCACTCCTCCGTCTTCTGGGCACTGGGGATTTGTCTTCCAAGTACTCCTGAGTTCCAGGGAATTGACTTCCACCAAGGCAGTGGTGCACTGAATCTTATCCTTCTCGTCTGCCACAGCAATAAAGCTCAGTGCCTTTATGTTGACCTCAACTACCTCAGAATCCTAACGAAACCAGAGCGGAACACCACGCTTCCTTAATGTGCTTCTCATAGGTGTCCCAAGTATCCCAGTAAGGAGCTAAGGAGATAGCTCAGCTGGTAAAGAGTTTGCCACATAAGCATGAGGCATGAGTTCCATTCCCAGAACACACACACACACACACACACAAGGAGTAGAAGAGACAGAAAGAGTGTGAGCATGAGGCATGGTGGCCCAAGTTTATCGTTAATTCCAGCACTGGGGAGATGGAGTGAGATGTATCCCCAGGGCTCGCTGACCAGCTCTTCCAGCCTAATCAAGTTCCTGGCCAACAAAGAGACTGTTTCAAAAAACAAGCTGGATGGTGCCTGAGAAACAATATCAAGGTTGACATCTGGCCTCTGCATGCCCCATACATGTAAAATAAAATAAAATAAAATAAAATAAAATGCACCTTTTGTTTTGAGGCATCAAATGACTGCAAGCCGCAGCGTGGATCTGTTTATAAGTGGATATCTATATGTAAGATGCTAAGGGCTTGAAATGATGAATGGGTCAGGTTCGTGTCCACTATGTTATTGATGGCCCGATTATATAATTTAATTGAGGGACTGCCTTGGACAATACATCACTGCCCAGTATAGAAAGTTTACTTTCAAAGTAGATCTGACTTTCAACGCTGGCAGGAAATAATGGATCATAGCGTTTCCGAGGCTTAGCTATAATCTCAGTGCTGTCAGTAAGCAGGGGGGTGGTGGTGGGGGGGGACATGGACAAGCTAACTCATCTTTCCAAGTGTCACCAGACACATGTCATTCTTTAGCACATCACTGTTATCATCCTTCCACATCTACTGTAAACTCTAAAGGACAGCTCAGCTTTCCAGCTGTGGCCCCCGGTTTGCTGATAAGGGCACGACAGGAGGAAGCCACTTTTCCTTTCCCAAGCCAACTGAAGTGTGACTGCAGGGAAAGAGTGGTGACAGGGAATTGACTTTGCGGTTGGGAGAGCCTCCCTGCCCCCTCCCCCCACCCCGCAGCTCCCGCTAACCACTAATAAAGGCCGTGGTGATATGCTAATAAGCACAGCCATGTGCACCAGGCACGGACTGTACCCTCCTGGGGCTGTGAGGAAGTGATAGGAGGGTGACATCCACACCACAAGACAGGTCAAGAGGCCAGGCGACAGGCTGCTCCAGAGAGGAACAGCCTCGCAAATGATACTATCATGATATCACACATGGAGGGAAGCCCAGGAGAGAACCCAGTGATCAGGAAGTCTTCATCAAGAGCTCTCTCTCCTAACACCACTGGGAAGGGGGCTAAGTTCTCTTCACCTCAGTCGGCACACAGAGCTTGCTCCTTAAAGATCAGAAGCACCAGTTCCCAGCACACACAATTAGCCAGCATTCCTAACATGTCTTTCACCTGTTTGATGGCAGGAGAAACTCAAGCCCAGAGAGGTCCCCTGGGGTTGCATCTTCATGCCACAGGGATAGTGGTCACAGCCCTGGACTGGGAAGCAGGACATAGTTCTAATCTCAGTGGCATTATGCATTCTCTATGTGACCAAGGAGAATTTACTGTCTTGCTTCCCACCCCCCCCGGCTTTGCCAATATTAAGTGGGGGCAAAGCACTGTTTACCATATAAAAATACTATTGGAGGTCGGCAGGGTGATCTATGTCACAGTGATATTAGGCACTCAGAGCTAAGGAGTTCTTTATATCTAAGTAGTGATTACAGTAAAGGACACTCCTAACTGACCCTGGGGAGGGACCAAGGCTTCGCTTTAGTTATATAATGTTCTCTCTTTCCCCCTCCTTTACTTTTTGATTTTTTTGTTTGTTTGTTTGAGACAGGGTTTCCCTGTGTGGCTTTGGCTGTAGCTCTGGAGACCAGGCTGGCCTTGAACTCAGAGATCTGCTTGCTTCTGCCCTCCTCAGTCCTGGGATTAAAGGCATGCGCTAGCACACCCAGCTAGTTATATAAATTTCTCATGAGCCAAGGACAATGAAACAAAGGAGTGGTTCAGAGCATGAACAACAGAGCAGACGGGGTCAGTTCGGCTGCAATTCCATTCATTTATCATGAGACTTTACATAACTTAAGTGCTGCCTTACAGTTCCATTTTCTCATTTGTAAAGTGAGGTGCATACCATTTCCTAGCTTAAAAGGCAACCACGAAAATAAAATAGAAATAGGTCATATATACATGACAGAGCAGTCTCAGGTACACAGCAACGACTCAAAACATATTAGATAGCGCTGGACTTAACAGAGAGCTACAACCTAGACCATCAAGGACAGGAGAGGAACAGGCAGCATGTGGTAGCCACGTGACAGTCTGCCACCTTCTAGCTTCTAGTGAGAGCGCACCAGGAAAAAGACAAACAGCTGTACGTTAAAATCTTCAATCTGAGGACCGCACTGGCCGGGCATGTGAGTGGCCAGAGGAAGATCCGGAAATACAGAACAACATTGTGTTGGAAGCAAGGGATGGAGACTCTTTACAACAGGAAGACTGAGATGCCTGGCCAGTCTTCTCAATCAGCAAAAGAGATAACCCATTCTCCATGGTGAGGGTGACACTGCAGAGGTCTGTCACGAGAAACATGTCACACAGAGGACAGCGTGGGGTGGGGGACAGCGGTAACTAAATCTTAGACACAGCAAGACACTTACTCAAGGCTTTTCTAGATCGTGATCAATCTGAAATCTCAGGAGAGCATCAGTCCACTGTTTTCTCATCAATAGGTCTCGAACGTGACTCTATTGGTCCATAAACCTCCTTGCGAGAAACTTTTCCTCAGAGTCTACTGCCCTTTCTCCCCCATCTCTTAAACATAACCATGATTTGCCAATCGAAGCTCCTTCACAAGCTATTATCTCCTAAAACCAGAAGTGTTTTGTAAGAAAGTTAAATACTTATTTGGAGGCCAACCAGGATGGTGTGCAAAACCTCCCAGACATACTCCCCACCCCTCCCAAACTGGGTTTCCTTTGCTGAACAATTCCTTGCTCTTTTCTGGCTTGGAAACTGGTCCTCCTGTCTAGAGTTCAGAAGCACCAGAGCTCATGGTCCAGGCGGTCTGGAAAGAATTCTCTTAGTTGCATGGCTGCAAGCCAGGGCAGGGCCTGAGAACCAATTCTATAAGGAGCTACAGACTCAGAAAGTAAGGGTGAAAAAATACAGAAAAAAGAAGAGTTGGAGAATGATACTGCTCTGAGAGCTCCGAGGTGTGAATAAAACCGGCCGTGAAGGCAGGCAGAGGACTTGTCCTTTGGCAGTGCCTAACTCCAAGACCCACATTCTAGGTGGCTGTCATTCCCACACCGTGGTTTGATAGCAGGACTCCCCCACCTGCCTGTGCCACCAGACTAGACCCCACAGCAAGGCAAACAGAGCCCAGAGTCAGTTTACTCCTTTACCTGTGTTTCTCACTCAAATTCCTTTGTTCTGCCTGTTTCCCTGGTTCTAGCCACTGCCCTTGTAGGAGAACCTGACATGTCACTTGGGCTGAGTGTCGATTTATTAATCTATGAAAATGAGGATAAAAAGCTCTTTTTTAAAAAACCTTCCTCACATGTATTTTAAAGACGTGACGAGATAAACAACTGAAACACTTCGTAAATGACTATGTTATTTATAACTCAAATCTCTAAGTTGTACACAGTCTACGTACAAGACTGCAATCACTACCCACGTAAGAACTCAACACTGGGGGGGGGGGTGGGAATTTCACTTTTGGGTGGCACATGAGAGAACACTGCAGACAGTCCAATTTATGCCCCTCAGAGACACTTTGAATTCCTTTCCTCTCCTTTTCAGGGTCTTTCATCCTCCTAGGCCTTAAACTGGGACACCTCGAGACTAGACCTTATTTTCTCTTCTTCCTACTCAAGTTCCCCTATCTTCTCTAATACACTGCTGAATAGGGCCTCACTCACATCTCCTCCCCTTTCATCTGTATGGTTACATAAAAGTCAAGTCTGCCTACGTATCCCCCTCTTCATCAAAGAAGTTACTGCTGGTTTTCTAACTGCTACACTTCTTTCCAGTCCTAGCGCTTTGTAGAACTGTCATCGAATACATAGTTTAAATCCAATGACTTTAAAAGGGCCCAAGAGCTAGAAATGTAGCTCAGTGATAGAGCCTTTGTAAAGGTCCTAAACTCCATTCCCAGTATAATCAATCAGTCCATCAATCAATCAATCAATCAATCAATCAACCAACCAAAAAATAAATAAAAGCCTGAAAACAGAGTGGGTAAGGACACAAATCCCTTTAGAGGGTATAGTTAGTTAGTAATGTATAATTCTCTGCATTACAAGATAGTTAGACAGTATGAGTTAAGATGGTTTGATTTGGTATTTTTTTGACTATATGATAGTGCAAAGTCTATACATATATAGTAGAAATTGTACTTCACGATGTGATATTTTCCTGGACTAATAGTGTATACTAGGAAATGCTTGTGACGCTAGGCAGTGGCATCTGGCCACAGCTCCTGGAAATGACCCCCAGTCCACAATGTACTGTGCTGCTGGGCGATAATGTATGCTATGTGGGATATATTAACACTTTTCAATTTCAACCTAATATGAATGTATTCTGATATAACCCCCATCATAAGTCAGGAAACATCTCTATGTGTACATTTTGACCTTGTCAGGTATTAGTCATGTTACTCCCATTTGATAATGCCAAAGTACCTACGAATCTATGAAAGACATCTGAAGGCAGAAGATGGAAGGTTCAGGATGGGGACGGGAAGTCTCACAAGAGGCCAGCTGTAATGGCTTCTTTCTGGAAGAGTAGACCTGTAAGGCCTTAGACTTGGCAGCAGTGCTTTCCAAAGGTTTGTTGTTTTTTTTTTTTTTTTCCTGGAAAAATGTTCCCAGGATATTAACACAGACTGTATGGGGAAAAAAAATGGTTCTGTAGCCAAATCAGCTTGTGAAATGCTAGATTAAAAAAAATGCCAAGGGGTTTCTTTAACTCCAGGGCCTCTCAGGAACTTTTAAATACAGTAGTTTTAACATAAAACATTTTAGGTGATAAATATCAGGACATAAATTTACTTTCAGAAAATGTTGATTTTAGAGCATCAGAGAAAGGAGGAAGGGAACCAGACAAGACAACGGGAAAGAATATGCTTGAAATACATTATGTACATGTATGAAAATGTCATAACAAATCTCATTATTATGTATAATTGTATAATTACTATATGCTAATAAGACATTTTAAGAAGAAAATGCCAATTTTGTCTATCCTCAACATATCTTCAAAGGAGCTGAGACTTAGTAGGGTGACAGTCAGCTTACCATCATTCTGGATTACTGTAGGAGGGTGGGCTAAATTCTAGATTCTCTACTCCCCAGGGAGGCATCCCAAAACCTACTTTTGTGTGTCAGGCTCCTAGAGGAATGGTAGAGAAAAAAGACAACTCTACAGAACTGTGAAAATTGCATTTATTCAGTGTCAAGGTTGTCATATTAAAATAATTTTCCATGACAACCAATATCATACCCTAACCTAAGCTAGCATCCCCACATCATAATTTACTAAAACAGATGGTCTGATTTACATGCAAGATTGGGGTGAAAGGTCACTTTAGTTAATGCTTCTTTCTTAATGTAACTTAAGGTCCTCATCGTTACTGGTCCAGTCTATCTGGTTCTCTCTCAAAAGAGAGAACAATGGACTATCACTCTATGACTATATGTAACCATGTACAAAGTTCAGATGCCACTAAAATCAAGGAGGGTTTCATCATATAAGAGTAATGGTAGATGGCTGACATAGTGCTACCAGGTCTGGTATTAAAACATCCACTTCCAAACCTTCAATAGGAAGACAAGCCATAACAGATTGTGCTGAGCCCATGAGAGAAAAACAGCCACGGACCAACAATAGTCCCTTTACCTTCTTCTTGGATTTAAAGACGTTACACCTGAAGATATTGCTGGCACCATCCCGAGCGATATAGCTGAAGATTTTCAAGTCTTGGGAATCATGAGAGACGTAGAAGATCCTGGAGAAAGAACAACAGAAAAAGGCACTGAATGTGGTATTTAGTTCAGAGTGTCAACAGGAAACCTGTAATCACAAGAGGCAGAAGGCAGAGCTCACTAGTGCCAAGCTATCAAAGGAAGTCCTTTTCCTGTGGGATCAAAAGCTACTGTGCAGGAGGCACTTTCCACAAGTTCTACAAACTTGGCTGCCCCTGTGAGTGACTTCTAGATTTAGAAGCACAAGCTTGGTAGGGTGTGGAAACCACATTGTTATTGACGCCTTCCCAAGGTCACAAACCTGTTTTTTGGTAACTTGTCTGTCGGAAGAGGGCAAAAAAGTTCTACTTTTTGCCTGAGTAACAAATCTAAATTAAACTCAAAGAAATGTATACAAGTCTTTTGAGACCTGCTCACATTTATTTCCAAAGGAGTTTATTGGAAAACTAATAATCATGACCATATAAGACATTTGCATTATTATAGGGCTCTTGGTGATAGTGACTCTGTTTCCCATCCCATCTACATGAATCAGGTTTCTACAGATTCATCACACGATTCTTTGAACGCACGAATAGCCGGGTGCGACCCCAGCAGCACACACTGAGAACTCCTGAGCTCACAGGGCTTACAGGCAGACGGCGACAGGTAAGACGTGCTGTGGTGGAAACTCCACCAGACTGAGGGACAGAGCGTGATGGTGGCTGCTGTCGTAGAAAAGATGGCCAAACAATGTCACGGAGATGCAGAGATCTACAATGACATGTACAATGCCATCACAAAGATTGCCGGGCAAAGGCACTATAGGAAACAGAAAGATTACGAGCCCCACAGAGCACAGAAGGTGCTAAAAAAGGCATGAAAAAAATGGCCAGTATGACTCAAGCACGATCACGGAACACCCAAAGGTCAGAACACAGATAAAGTTCACAGCTTGTATTCTAAGTTGAAGATGAAAGGCCCCTGGAGGCTTCTGAGCAGAGGACTAACTTCCTCGTACTTAGAACTGAAAGTTTCCTCTGGCTGCTGAAAGGTCTTGAGGCAGGAGGTTTACAGAGGTAGGGACAGGGAAAGGCGGAGGCAGAAGTCAAAGGGGAAGGTTAGTGAGTGAAGTCTTGGAGGCTGGGTCTTAACAAGGCCTGGTCTAGGATGTTATCGGAGCATACAATGGAGCAGTGGAGGAGGTCAGTGGGGTTAGTTTTGGATGATCTGGGGTACAGCTCTTGATGAATTCCACTGGTACCCCAAGCTTTTCATAAATCTTTTTTTTTCCTTTCTCAAAAACAACATGACAGCATTGGTAACTCTGATAGATAAGTTTCTACTGTTCCTTTTTTGTTTTTTTTAAATAGGAGTCCTGAATCTCCTACATAGCCTGGGCTTCCCTTAAACTCATGCCTATTTTCCTGCCTCAGCCTCCTGAGTTCTACAATTATAAGTGTATATAGATGTATACTACCACACCTGACAACAGGCCCATTTAAAAGAAAATTACTGTTATGTACATGGGGGAAAGGATGGAATTTAGCGTCTACAATTTCATAAGTGTGTTATTTTCTACACCAGAAGTGATGCAACCACTTAGAAGCCTAAATGCATTGGCTACAAAGTGGGGCTGTTCATACGTACATCTTGCATGCTTATCAAGAAGATGAAATGTTAAGTTACATGCCCTTTCACTTCTCTTTACCAATTCTGCTTCTAAATAGTTTGAAAACTGGGATTATCCACAGAAGTGCCAGAGAAATACTTTAAGGGTGGGGTGGGGTGGGAGGTTGGACTAAGAACATTGCAAAGGTTCCTGGAAAGGGGACCACAACTCTTGTGCTAAATTCTTCCCAAAGCATCTCAGTGAGGTTCATATACATACTACCTTGAAATGATAATCAAATAGACAACATGGCCTCTCAGAGAGCTAATCTGAGGTTGCTCAGCCCATACGATCCCCCTTAGCCTTCTGGCTATGCCAAACTATTCATATCAAAGGAATAAGGAAGCCAACAACAGAGCCTCAGTTTCTCCTCACTGAACTCTGGGCTCATGCAGCTATACCCCTAGACATCCTCCCTCCTGAAGACTCCCAAGTTTCTCAAACTCACTGTCTTCTACCTGGGTTCACTATCAGCCCCTCCCATCATTCTCTTTAGCCCAACCTTGTGGGGCACAGTATCTATTGCAGGTAGAAAGCTAGGGAACAGCCTTTAGTCCTTCCTTCACTCTTGCCAATACCCATGCCTCATGATCAAGTTTCTCAGTACACCTTCCCAGAGTGTCTCCACATTTGTTTTTCTCACTTTCATGGTCTACTTTTGTTCTCATTTTTCCATCAGGATTGTTGTAATATTTTCCCTCATGTCTCTTTATTTCCTAGCCCCCTGTCAACCCATTCTTTATAGCACTAGTGGTGATCTTTTTAAAAACTGTGTTATACTCCACTATTTTTTATCCTAAAACCATGTAAAGGTTTCCTGTGGTCTGCAGAATAAAGCCCAAACGTTTTAGCATGCAATATCTGCCCTATTTTCGTCTCCTTCCAGAGTCCTGACCTACTCAGGTCAACAGAGCCAGCAACACACATCTTGAGTTTCTAATCCCTGGGGACACCCTGAGGATCCTTTAAGACTTGGATCAAGAGAAACCTTCTTTTCCCCTCAGCAGTCTGAGCTGCTCAAACCCCTGGGGCTCATTTATATCATAACATCTATCACACTATGACATTTATACAGAAGCTCTTTGAAGAAACAAGGATCCATCTTGGCATTCCCAGGGCCAGCACAGTGACTGGCATTTGGGAGACAGGTACCCCCACCATCATTAATGAGAATCTATAATGTAGTCTGCCCAGCTACTCATTTTCCCTGCAGGAAGTCAGGACCAGTTAGTTCCGATGCATTACACATAAAACTCCTTTGATCAAGGTTTTAATTTATTATGTAATACCCTTAAGGATGGAGCACTGGATTTAAACTGATAGGGCAGAGATGAATGTGAATCGGCAGGCCAACAAGACACAGAGATGTGAAAAGTGTGAAGAGCCAGCGGTGAGCTAAGGTTAATGTAACCTTAAAAGACAAAGATCCTTTTTAGATCATCTGGTGACAACCTATGCATGGAAGCCGCTGCTCTGTTTGGACCGTAGCTCTCGGGAGACCACTCTGCTTGCTGTATCTGAGTTCAGAAGTGCCATGTGTTGTTATTAAAGGTAAGCGATCTCTATGTAGCCAAAAATAGTTATTTGGTGAACACAGGAAACTTTCTACCAGCAGAACCAAGAAGTAGGAAGCTTTCCCACAGGAACTCATTCCTCAGCAAATGATTAAGTCTAGAAGTTAAGGCTTAGCCCTAGACTTCTAGATACAGAAATACACACCAAGGGCCTTTATTTCCCATTGCTTGGTTTGCTTAAGAACTGTGGATGAGTGGGCATCAAAACTGAGGAGACAGGAGAAATGTTTTTATGGATTTGCAGGGTGGTTCTGAACCTGCTTCTAAAAAGTATCTTGGTCAGTCTTCTCATCCTTCACCATAATTATCAGCGGTAGGGTGCTGAAGCAGTGATGATTCTAAGGTTTGTAAGGCTTTGTTTCCTCATCAAATACAAAGAAGTCTTGTTTTCCTTTTATAATATACATAGAGTTATAACTGTCACTTATTTAAGGAAATATAACAATGAACCTTTACATATTCTTATGTCCATATACTTTCCTAAACAAATGAGGTCTATACAGTATCTTGATTAAACTATATTTGCTGTTTATCACCATGTTGAAGTTCAGGTAAACAGAAGTGATAATGACTCAGAAGGCCTACCACTAATATCTCCCTTACCTTACAAGCATACTTATATTTCTGCTAAGGATGATGGTTAAAGAATAAAAATAGAATTTCAGATTAAAACAACAAACAAACAAACATAAAACCCCAGCAACCATAAGGACAACAGTTTTGAAAACCAACATCTCTGCCAGTCAAGATTTGTCAGTGATAGTGAATTCACTCCCTGAGAGAGCATCTGTTGGGAAGGTTCTAATTACTTGGAAATGTTCCCTTATGTTGAATGGAAATCTACCCACAGGAATTCAGCGAAGGAAAGTGGGGATGTACATTGGCCCTAGGGTAGGGCAGACCTAGATTTCAGCAGAGGCTCTGCAGCTGACTGGCTACAAGGATTCTGTGCTTAGCCACATCCTCTCTGCTTGCATCTGGCTCTTTAGCTGTGAAATGGGGGCAGTCACACTGCTGTCCCTCATTCACAGTACTGAAAGAAAGGATACAGGGGACTGACTTACAAAGTGGTTGATAAATGACAGCTGCTCAGACAAAGTCACATTTTCCACCTCAGTTCTCTACTCTGGAACCTTAATTAAAGCTTTTCTCCAGTTGTCAATGACCTCAATATTTATATCCAACTACCATATTGATATTTATTTTGTTAATTCATTTTTAAAGGTAATGATTTCCTCTTCCTTCAGTAGTTCAATTAGCCTATCTCCAGATCTCTTATTTCTCTGGCAGGTTGGTACTTCGGAAAGAATATGAGCTTTAGGATGAGTAAGATCCAGGCTCAGTTCACAGGTCTGTTACTATCTAGCTGTTGGGCTTAAGCAAGACATTCAAATGATACAAGCTTTTGTTCCTGCATCTAAAACAGCACAGTAATGACTTCTATCTGGCACTATCTGAAGGATAAACATATGTATACTGTATTTAACCCAATGCCCAATACATAATGAGCGGCTTGCTCAGTAAACAGGAACATCACCTTCCTTGTTAACCTATACATATAACAATTTGCCATTGACTTCTTTGAAATGTAGCTCACAGAACCAAATGCACTTTCATAAAGCGACCTAGCATCACAGAGAATATCTTATGATGAATATTTTCTATGCCTGAGAGCCGAATTTTCATCAGAGTCTCCCCTCACCTTCTCCTTTAGTTACAGCATCTCATTGCTGGCTCACACGGCGGTCAACCCACAGCTTCAAAGCTCCTTACGCACATTTGCTCTGAGGCAGATTTGCCGAGCACATCTGGGTACCTGGCTTCTGGGATTGGCTCCCAATGGCTATTGTTTCCTTTTCCAACCTCTCACGGACCATCTGCACAACAACATCTTCCAGATTCTGTCTATGGGTAATAACAAATCCACCATTCCTGGAACTAGATGATGTCCTCCCTCTTTTAAAGGCAGGACGTCTTTGTATAATCTCATATATGTGCTTCACAATGTTACAAAGCCAACCAAGTGGTATTTTGGAATCCACGTTTTTCAGCATTTGAGGGACTGAGGTCTGGGCACACTGAAAGGAGGTACCTTCATTGCTCTTATAAATATTGTATAGAATACATTTTACATATCACATATATAAAAATCTGTTGTTCTGAATCACATATGTTCTAGTGTTTCTAACTTGAAGATCAGTTCTCTACTTGACAGCAAGGGAGAAAAAAATAGAATAGAAACAACTGGAGGAAAAAAATTGAAAGTCATCCCCTACACGCTTTTTCTTCCCTTACCCTTTCTCCTCATCTTCAGCCTTTCCCACAATTCCAGTGTCCAGGGTCTTAGCTCACTAAAGGCTTTTCTCTTGCCCTTGTTTCAAAGCTCTATTTCCACCATTTGTACCTCCCAATGAACACTCCTTAAAAATCTACACAGCTATTTGATTTTTTTTCTTCACAGTTCTAGAGCCTTGAGTCAACTATACTGTACCTTCAACTTCAAGTGTTCATCTCTCTAGCCACAATGCCACTTCTTACCATGTTCTTCCTCTCTCTGAACTCTACAGTGGCATGGTCACTTTGATGCCAAGCTTTATGTGTCAGCTTGTTTGAGCCATGGGTCTGACACTGTTTTGGGTATATTTCTAAGAATGTTTCTGGATGCTAACATTTTAAACAGTGGACTTGGGCAAAGCACATTGCCCTCCACAGTGTGTATGGTCCTTCAGTGAAGGCCTAAATAGAACATAATGGCTGACCAAGAGGGACTTCCTCCTGCCTGAACATTGCTACAACTCTGGTCTTTTCTGGTGTCTAGACTTGAATTGAAACATCAGCTTTTAGGGTTGCAAACCCACTAGCTTTTGGAGTGAAAGTTATGTATCAGCTTTCCTGGTTCTCAGGCCTTCAGACTCAGCTGGAACCAGACATTAACTCTCCTCGGTCTCCAGCGTCCCAAGCGTACGTAGATCTTGGGAATCCTTAGCCTCCAGAATCACGAGTGAATTCCTTATAATAAATCCATGTGTGTGTGTGTGTGTGTGTGTGTGTGCGCGCGCGTGCGCGTGTTTGTGTATGCATGTATGTGTATATAAATGTGTAGACATACATTCATACATACATATTCATTCTGTTGGCTCTGTTTACTAAAGAACCTTAATCAATATAGCAATATTCCTCCTCCAATGCCTCTCATCTTCATTGAGACTGTCTGCTGAGTCTGCAGACTGGCTACAAAGAATGTAGAAAGTCTTAAGCTGCAAGGTTTCCTGTCAGGTCTCTGTTTAGGGTCCTCTCCATCCCAGACTCACAAAGAAGCCTCTACTCTCTTCCTCATCAATCCCTGCTAGGTCTCACCCAAGTCACCCCAACCCTGCCATAACCAAGAACCTGAGGCCAGCAGTCTGGACCTGCCAAGGGCCTTTGAGTAAACCCTGCTCCTTTTCTCAGTCTTCATTCTTAATCTTTGAAGTGAAAATAGTAAAAACACCATTTAGAGTGGCCATAATGTCCATATTAGACAAGGATGAGCAATGGTAGGCCATGTACAAATATTCTACAACTATGATAATAAACCTAGAAATATCAAGTAAAGCACAAAGAAACTCATTCATTTGGGGGGGGGGGGGTTATTGGATTAAAGTTTGAAGCATACGGCTGAACAAAGGCCAGACAGGTGGAGACATGTGTAGCCACTACGGGGAGGAAGCAGCCTTACTGCATTCTTTTCCTGCCCACTAGAGATACTGTTGCTAGGAAACTGGCCCAGATTGTCCCTCTCCCCTAGGACAGCTAAACAAGGGAAGCCAGACCATTAATGGTTTTGGGGCCTCCCCACAGCCAATCAGTTCAAAATGCAACACCCCTTTCATGTTTCAACTAATAGATGCTTGCCAGGCTGGAATTCCCCTGCTGTGGGCATGCTAGGAGGGACTGGGGTCTGTAAATCACCCAGCTTCCCTGAGCACAGGGCTCTTCTCTCAATCGCTACATCTGTGAGGGTGTGAGTTCAAGCTCGAGCTTGTAATAGAATGATCCTCCTGTGTTTTGCAATGGATTCATCTCCTGGCAGTCTTTTGGGGTCTTGGGAATGGGGCACAACACTCCCAATATCACTATCTTAAGAGATAGAACAATGGGGAGGAAGGGAGGGATTGGGACGGGAGGAGGGAGGGAACTACAGGGGTCTATAAGGTGAATAAAGTGTAATTAATAAAGAATTTAATAAAAAAAGAGGTAGAACAAGGAAGGTAGTTTTCTAGCTTGAATATGAAACTATATTAGTCTGTTTTTCACTAATATAATGAAATACCCATGGCAACATATTCTGTAAAGAAAATAGATTTATTTATACAGCTCACAGTCTGTAGGTTGGATATCATTTTTGTTCTCCTTTCAGCTGGGAGCTGGAATTCGCCTTCTGGACAGTTCTGTTTCTCTCAGGCGCAGCTAGAGCATGTTAGGGTGAGGCTCATGAGCTAGGCTGGGGTATGAAAGTTTTCCATGCAGTGTTACAATTTAGCTCCTTTAAAATAAGATTGTCTGTGGCAGTGGAAACTTGTGTTTCAAAGCCTATGGTGATACCAAAGTGTCACAGCTTTTGGTTAAGCTGCTGCACAGCAGAGGTGTGGGTGAAAGATCATGCCTGGTCAGCTTGCTGCCAAGACACAGTCCTGGCAAGGCCCAGGCCCAGCAGGCCAGAGGCAGGTCCAGTGAGACACCATGGTGGAAGGCTGATGGTATCACACAGCACGCAACCCCCAGCACATTTGTTTGAAATCAGTAATTTATAAACTTTGGGCAGTGGGAGGGATTTCAGGGGTATAAGCATTTGATTTGCTGGGGTCAGGGATACTTGATTTACGTGTAGGGTGGAGTACCTCATTTACATGCAGTAGCACCACCCCATCACAAGAAGGAGAGTATTGTACTTAATTATCCTATGGGTGCAGAAAAATCTTCAGGTGAAGTCAAGTCACCAAGTATCTTATTAGCATAGGGCGTGTCCAGGAATCTCTAGCTGAAAGGGTTTTATCAGGAAAGGGTCTTCCCGGAGGGCACATACAGTGATCCTTACATAATCTGGGGTCACCCAGATCAGGGTGGGAAGAAAACCTGCTGAGAAAAGGAAGTCCATCATAATAGACTGAGCTCAGATGGTCATACTTCAGCCTTGTCCAGCACAGCTCCACAGGCAGATGTCTAAACACCACAGCATATGATCTGGCTGTATGAACATACTGGAAAATTGCATAGCTCTTCTAGTTTTTCTCCCTCTCCTTAGGAAGCATCTTCTTATGCTGTGTGTGTGTGTGTGGGGGGGGTCTACCCTAATCTAACCTAATCACTTTCCAGAGTCCTGCTTCTAATCATCATTGTCAGTTAGGTTTTCGCTCAATACCACTAATACAGTATTTTAGGGATCAAACTTCTGCAAGAGTTTGAGGTGAGATGGGTCAATGACAAGTCACATTCAGGTCACAGTAGGAGAGCCTTTTTTCTTGAGGTTCTGTAAGACATGGGCATTCCCAACTCAAGAAAGGCATCCTACAGGGCAGAGGCAAATGAAAACTAAGGGGAAAGATAGGAGATGAAGTAACCTGCAGTTGGAAAAGACATAATCAAGTCATCTTCTTAAGGGAAATCTCCAGGACAGCATGTGTGAGGTGAGAAACTGCAAACTGGAAAAACAGTCGCAAAGCAGCTGGGTGACACTTGACTACCAAGAGCGTGATCCTTACAGCTTGACTCTGCACTCAGGGACAATGGCTTCCCAGACATCTCAAACAAGCTTCTTGACCCATCCCCCAGATGAAGGTGCTATCCTCACAGTGGCCTGGGAGGAGGTCAGAACAGGTGCTGGGTCAGAGGGAGCCCCAAGTCCTCTACGCTTTGCCAACAGAACACACGGAGCAGAACGTCTGCAGGAAGGAACACAGCCCTCCGCCCCACCCTCAGACACTGCTTGAATACTGGTGTGCCTTTTTCTCTTCCCACACAGTGTTACAGTGTGAGCGCAGCTTCACATGCCGGTTCCGGGCTGTCTCTCACTCTCTTTCCCATGCCACTTGTTTATTTTTAGTCTAATCTTTAGATAACATTGACCTACCTTTGTGTCGATCATTTTTCTCTCTCATTACTGCCTTGGTCTGCTTATCTTTCTTCTTCTCCTGGACTAACAGTGCTCACTGTCAGTGGCTGCTTTTTTTTCTTCTTCTTCTTTTATTATCAGTTACTTTAATTTCCATCTTTTATCCCTCGTGCTCAAAACAGAAGCATGCTTTCTTCAGATTTCACTTTCTCAAGGCTACTATCTGGAATAAAATGTGTGTTGGGAGGAGGGGGGGGGAGGATGAACCCCAGCAATGGTGCCCAGAAGTCCCTCACGGAACTTCCATATGATACGTAAGTACTGTGATACATTGTGCAGTATCTGCTTGTCACCATGAGTGGGACACATGTCGCCTGTCACAGTATCCTGTAGAAGGAAGTCTGGGATCCCAGGGCTGGGAGAAACGTTGACAGTCAAGCTCATTTCCTTAACTGCAGGTATGGAAACGAAAACACAGGAGCTGGCTTATAAAGTCCCCTCAAGGAACTAATGTATACATGTCTCCATTGCTGTTGCAAAATATCTACTGTGTACCTAGAGAAAGAAACAAACACTCTACTGAGTTTTAAAGTCTACTGAGAGCCAGGCAAATGTATATTTATCTTTTGAAAGTCTAGTTAAGGCACTCTCGTGGCCTATCTCGGCGGTTAATTTATGTTTTAATTTCACAGCTGTTAACAAGTTCTTTCTCATGTCCCACTAAAATCTCCCCTGCTTTGCTTGAATCAACCACAAAGTATCACACAGTCCTCCCTAAATGCCAAGTGCGTGATAAGTTAATTTCTTCTTGTTCTGTACTTGACAGGCAGGCAAAAAGAAAGAAAAAAAAGAAAAAAGAAACCAGTCAGCACCCCTTAAAAAAAAACATACAAAAATCCTTTTCATATACTTCAAGGCTTTCGCTCCTTTCCAACACTCAAAATGTCTTTAAAATAACTTCACCTGCTTTTGGCTGTCAAGACCCAAATCCACTTATACAACCTGCCAATTCTCTTTTCCTCTGAGGCAGTGTTAGAGTTTGGCTAGGAAGCATCTCCCAAAGGCTCAGGTGTTGGAGGCCTGGTCCTGAAGCAAGATTCAGAGGCAACTTAATCATGAGAACTTGAACCTTGTTAGGGATCAATCCACAAGTTCATAATTTGATGACATTGCGGGATGATGACAGAAACTAAGAGGTTAAACCTGGTTGGAAGAAGCAGGTTATTGGAGGCATGCGGCTGGGAGGAAACCTGTCCCCAGTCCCTTTTCCCTTCTTTCCTCCCTCCCTCTCCCCCTGTCCCCCCCCCCCCCCCCGTTCCTTGCTTCCTGGCTGCCACAAAAAGAGAAGCCTTTCCCCATGCCCTTCTGCCATGATCTTT
>CM053759.1:21152287-21336172 GCA_028658305.1 Pachyuromys duprasi | reverse complement strand
ACCGTGCTTGCTCAATCCCTGCTTTTTCTATACTTCTTGGGGAACTCACACTTCCTGAAGACTCTTATTCGGAGACAGAATTTCTGGCCAGAACCAGAAAGCAGAGATTGATGTATCTGATTGATACATGTTAAGGGCTCTTGCCTAGAAATTTGCAAATTCCTCTCCTTTCTTCATGGACAGTTTCTCCTCTTGTTTGCATGACAGTGACATGGTCCCTCAAGTATCCCTTTGAGAGAGGCATCTGGGATGGATGTTCCCAATGAAAACTATACACAAAGGTGTCAACCTCTGGCTCCCCATATGTATACCGAGACCCCCATGTTGTGGAGAAAATAGCAGAAGGACAGACAGAACAGAACCACATGCCACACAGCAGCTCCACCACTTCATCAAAGCTGATAAACACCCTGAGACTTGGTCTTTTCAACTGCCAAATGGAAGCAGAGACCCACAGTATTATCTAGAGAATAAGACTATATGGGGGAGGCTGGCGGTGTGGGCACCTTGGTCAGGGTCCTGAAAGCAACTGCATTATTTGAACAATCTGAGGAGAATTAACACGGAACCACTGATAAAGGAGAAGGCACCGCTGAAGACAGAGCAGGTCCCTGGGCACCCCAAGACCTACAGAGACAGGGCAATGAGAAATTTCAGAATTCAGACAGAGAACCATGTGACCCCCTGCAGGAACTCCATAATGAAACCACAAAAACCAGCCTCTCAAGGTAGGGAGCATGATAGGAAGAGCTGGAGAGCGGGTCTATTGGGGACGATGGAAAGCTGTCAGTCACAGAAACAGAAGGGAACAGTCCTCATGTGGAAAGACACACAGTCATGAGATGCAGTCCGTTCACGGGCAGGAGACACCAGGGTATACCAAGGACCAGTAGGAGCTGGGGCCAGATAGCTATCAGGGCTGATAGTGGTGAAGCCAGCTGCATAGCTCAGGGCTGACCTCACGGGCCGAGGGCACTGCTGGAGCTCTGAGCAGGACAACGTGGTAGCTGAAGTCAGGATAAATGGATAAATTGGAGGAGGACAGTGACACATGGCCTGCTGACAAAGACGCTGCTGTAACATGCAATGTGAGCGCACAGGAGAAGTGGGGAGCTGGGGCTTGCCAGGTGGAAAGGCTACACAGATCTTCTGCTAACAACTGTGAGACACAGTGAGAGTTTTAACTCCCAGGTTTTGGTTTTCTCCAGGGCTGTCATGACAATTTGAGTTTATCAAGTTGGATGCCAACCACAAGGGCAGGGTGAATGGTACACGCTGAGAATATGCAGAACACACCTACATGGCTAGATGGAGACAAAGCAAAAAAAAAAAAAAAAAGCCAAAGTCCTAAGGCAAAAGCTGCAATCACAGGGATAAAGAGATAGACTTGGGTGTTCCTGACGTGATGGGGAAAGAAGAATCTGACATAGGTGACTTAGGGGATGGGAAGAGGATGGACTCAGCTATGAGGAAGATGACGAGACAGTGATGGAAAGGCTGGGATAGAGTGTGGTTGGTGATGGACATGTTAAATTTGAGAGGCGTGGTTGGCAAGGACATGTAACTGGGGCTCCTCCCACTGTAGCCAATAGGGAACTAGACCAGAACCGGGGTGGGGCTACACCTTCAAAGTCCTGCTTTTAGCGACACACTTCCTCTCGCCAGTCCCCACCTCCTGAAGGTCCAAAACAGGGCCACCAGCTGGGACCAAGTGTTCAGACACGCCCCTGCAGGGAATACTTCCCATCTGAGCCATAACAGCGATTCCTAAGACAGCAAGTAGAAGAGGAGCCGGCAAGGGAAAGGCAAGGGGAGCAGGGAGGGAACCAGAGAAGGAGCCTCACAGAGTGACAGCTTCAGGAAGGGTCCAGGCGAACTGAAGGGCAATGTCAAGTGTTTCTCAGAGATCACAGGGGTTTGCTGATGGAAGTGGACTTAGTGTTGACACCGCTGGTGCTCTTAGCGAGAGTGGTCTCAGAGCAGTAACTTGGGAGGCCCCATTAAAATCTGTACACCTAAAGAAGCTAAGCAAGAAGGAGGACCCTGAGTAAGATGCTCAATCCTCATTCAGAAAGGCAAATGGGATGGATATCGGAAGAGGGAGAGAACAGGGAACAGGGCAGGAGCCTACCACAGAGGGCCTCTGAAAGACGCTACCAAGCAGGGTATTAAAGCAGATGCTGAGACTCATAGACAAACTTTGGGCAGAGCGCAGGGAATTTTATGAAAGAAGAGGAAGATAGACCTGGAGAGGACAGGAGCTCCACAGGAGAACAACAGAACCAAAAAAAATCTGGGCACATGGGTCTTTTCTGAGACTGATATACTCCAACCAAGGACCATGCATGGAGATAACCTAGAACACCTGCACAGATGTACCCCATGGCAGCTCAGTGTCCAAGTGGGTTCCCTAGTAAGGGAAACAGGGGCTGTCTCTGACATGAACTCAGTGGCTGGCTCTTTGATCCAGAGCCAAAGAGCAGCCTTACAAGACCACAGAGGAAGACAATTCAGACAGTCCTGATATGACCTGATAGGTTAGGGTCAGATGGAAGGGAAGGAGGACCTCCCTTATCAGTGGACTTGGAGATGGGCATGGGAAGAGAAGAAGGAGGGAGGATGGGATTGGGAGGGGATGAGGGAGAGGGCTACAGCTGAGATACAAAGTGAATAAATTGTAGTAAATAAAAAAAATTTAAAAAGAAAAAAATTTTGTATAGCATAAAAGTGTGATTATTAAACAATTTACCTGATTATAGAAAAAAAAAGAGTGTGTTAACAAAAATAAAGGAAGGAAGGAAGGACTGAGTTTGGACAATAGCTCAGTAGATAAAGTGCTTGAACCTGAGTTCATTTCCAAAAAATGAACATTTCCAAAAGATGCTGGGCATACACACAGACACAGACAGACACACAAACACACACACATACCTGGGGACGGGTAGGGAAATGGAGACAGAGACAGACTGACAGTAAAGAGAGACACGGAGACAGAAACAATAAAACAAACAAACCAAAACCAAACCACAACAGCAACAACAAACCAGTCTCAGGACGCAGGGGAATAACAGGGCATATGATGGCCCAAGATTCAGAGAGGCAGCAGAAGACAGGGTCCAAGTGGAGGATTCACCTCAAATTCAAGGGGACAACCTGCCCCTAGGGTAGGCGCTAGTCCTACCCATGCCTAGACTTCCTCTCCCTTCCTCAGATAGCTCTTTGGCAGCCTTCTGAAGCAGCCAAGCTTCCCGCACCCCCACCCCTGACAGGGAGCTGCAGCTCACTGATGTGGAAATCTGAGTGGGGCTGCTGGGAGGCCAGCATGGCTGTGAGGACAGTGTCCGCACCAAAGCCAAGGATGGCTTAGCTGCCTAGGTCTGCACTTCACCTGTCCATTGCTTCGCTGACTTTTCTGAAGGTGAGGAGAGCTAGCGGACCTGACTCCGGTCTGAAGGAAAGCATGGAGAATCAGAAAGGTTTTGCTGCTGTCTTCTGGGAGAGGATATGTAGATTGGCTCATCCTGCCACTGAGCTCTTGAGGAACTGGGGCTTGTGTAAACATGGGGCAGGATACACCAGGAGGCCAGGCGCCACGAGCTCTCTTGGGACCCGGCTTCTGAGCACTTGGAGTTTCTCTTTTACATTTAGCTTGTCAAATTCTTCTTCATCAGCTGAGGTGTCTGACAGGGTTAATTATTCCCTTAGGGCTTTGTCTTTCCTTCAGTGAACAAAGGCAATTGGGAAGATTTGGGCTTAGCTCTTTTCCTAATAACATTTTTACACATTCGTATGTTCACACACATGCACACATCAAGTTGGTTATCACAATTGACTGACCAGGCCACTGTTCTACTATTTGGATGAGTGCCCCAAGTATAAGAGGAAATTACCTGTAGCTTCTCCCATCTTCAAAGATTAATTATGTGCTAATAGTAGATAATGATCCTATGTATACATCATGACTATTGGGAGTTGTCATTCTGGGGGGGTCTTCTTCTACTCCAGGGCTCATCCCCTCCAGAAGAAAATATTTTATTAGGGCCATTAGTAAGATCAAGATGAGCCACTTACTGGTTTTTATGATTTCATCCTCTTATCTATTCTCTGAATGCCATGAATTATCAGTGAAATTATAACAAACAGAACAGGAGGTGAAGTCAGAGGCCAAGATAATATGCAATCAGGTGAAGTGATAACTGTGCAGCCACAGGCCTTAGCCAGCTGCAGGAAGGAGGGTGGACATTTTCAAAGGCAGCCTGCAGGCCGGCAGTTAATCCCACAGCAGTAAGAGGTGCTGGGATCCCTGAGCAACAGTGAACAGGATCATTTGACTCTTGTTTCTCCATGTTTCCACCTGCAAAGTCCTTTGAAATAGTAATTAGTCAGCTGCTCGTTTTCTGTTAGGACAGAGCATCTCTTGGTCTTGTTTGTTTCCCTTGCCAAACACGTTCACACAGGGGAGCTCAGTGTTCGGTGAATGGTTTTATAGGTTCATTGGTCATTTCATTTGTTTACTCAATCTTAGACCAAAATTTGCAAAAGGATCATTCCTGCTTTCAGGGAATTTTGTAAAGATTCAAGAAAAAAAATCAATTAAACTGAACAAATATGCATTGAGCACTATTATGTGTAGGACAGAGATCAAAGAATCCTGGAAATCAGTAGGTTGCAGTCCCATTTTCCTAAAATTCTATTTTATTTATTACTGGTGCTAGGGAGGGTGATAAGGAGGGAGTAAGAGAGGAAGAGAGGGAGGGAGTGTGTGTAGGTATGTGCCTGTCACAGTGCATGTTACTTCTCTCCTACCACTTTTATATGGGTTCTAGGGACTGAACTCAGGTCTTTAGGTTACACAGCAAGTCTTCTTACTCACTGAGCTATCTTGCTGGCCCTCAAATACAGTCCCTACTAAATTGTATTGGACAGATAAACAACCATTACTGATTATCTTAAAGGGTACACAGAATTATGGGCCAAAGAAAATCCAGACAAGGAATGGTGGTGTAGGCTGGTAATGTCAGCAGTCAGGAGGATTGCTGATGAGTTTGGGGCCAAACTGAGCAAGTAACAAGCCAGCCGAGACTGTAGCAAGACCTTGTTTCAAAAACCAAAAAGCAAAGGAAAAACTAACAGATCTCCACTCTGAAGGTAGGGATGAAATCAGCAGTTCCCGTTGGGTGTGATATTTAAAATAAACCTTGAAAGATGAGTAAGAATCTGATAGGAAGAAATATTAAGACAAACACAGAGAATACTTATTATTAATCATAGCTTGATCTTAACTGCTGCCAGAAAATGGCAGAATCTCAAAGTCTCTGAATAAAGGGCATAGGCCTTGCAGATAGGCCAACTCTTTTGTTGTTGTTTTTGTTTGGTTTGGTTTTTTGATACAGGGTTCCTCTGTGTAGCCTTGTTTTGAATCTGGGTCTTATGAGCCACCATATGGTTGTGGGAATTGAACTCAGGACCTCTAGGAAAGCAGACAGTATACTCTTAACCACTGAGCCCTCTCTCCAGCCTGACAAGCCAACTTGTATTTATCCCATCTCATCCTCCATCTCATTCCACTTCTTATCCATCCCAGCCTTCATCCCATCCAATCATTCCATCTCATCATCCCATTCCATCTCATCATCCTCTATCATGCCCCATCTCATTCCATCTTCCCTTACCTCCATCCCATCTCTTCATCCTTGAATTCTATGTGTAACTGTTCCAGAAAGAAAATCCTGGGCCATAATCCAGCTATGTTCCCAACTGTGCTACACAAGAAAAAGCCCAGAGAACACTTAGCAGGCCAGAAAACAGGGCATTGTAAGAGGGTCTGGACTGGTTTTCAATGACAGGTGTCTTACGTGGCCATTGTGTGCTAAGCAATGACATTGCCTTTTGCCATTCTAGAAGTTGCCTATCAATATTAAAGATCTGTCAGCTAGGGACCATATCACCAAGTCAAGGACCATCTTCATTTGCCTTTAACTATGGCCATGGTAGCCCTTCTCATGAGATATTATTACTTGGTCTCTGGAAAGCAGTTAGTCTTATCACTATAGCACCGACCTGCTGCTTGTTCTTTGGACTGGTGTGAAACCCAGACCTTATGCCAACTTCCTCATAATCCAGAAGGTTCTAAGGACACTGAGACTACTTTAAGGGCTACCTACCCCCTACGCAAATCCATTCCCTTAAAGCTACTTGAAACTCATCAACGTAAGATTGATTTTTTTTCAATAACAAATCCTCCTTTAGCAAGATATAAATGGCCCCTGGATTGGTGAAGTAAAATCCATCATCATTTAAATATTAAAATGTTAAAAAAAATTAGATCCCTTTGATTTTTATTTTTGCTTGCCAGCTCTTACTTGTCCTGAGAAGTAGAACTGATGGCAAATTTTCTTTGCTTTGAAAGTAAAATTTTAAAGATGGCATGAAAAAACACTTAAGTTCACAAATTTTCCTAAAATTAAAAACTCTGACCTAGGCAAAGTAGATCATATCTGTGATCCTAGCACGTGGGAGGCTGAGGCAAGAGAGTGGCTGGAAGTGTACAAAAGCAGTCTCCCCCATCTCCAGCTTTAATCAGATTTTCGATGATATTTAACACCTTAGGGAGTGTCAAGCGCACTCGACGGACGCCTAGGCCAATGTCTGCCTGGCAGCACGGAGGGAGGGCTTTCCCTTTGCACGCATTTTCCCATCTGAGATTCTTCAGTGCCACGCATAAGCTCTAAATCAATTCTCTTTGCATATTTAAGAAGAAGAAGAAGAAGAAGAAGAAGAAGAAGAAGAAGAAGAAGAAGAAGAAGAAGAAGAAGAAGAAGAAGAAGAAGAAGAAGAAGAAGAAGAAAATGAAGCATTGTGTAATGAAAGTCATTTCATAGCAGAGCTGGGCCCAGCCTGGCTCCCTAATTCCCTGCTTCTTCCTCCGTAGGGTAATCCTCTTCCTGGAAGACAGTGTTAATTATGTGATGTTTCCTAAAGTTGGCCTAATTGGATTTCTCATCATCAGTGTAAAAGATGCCCTATAAGGCCAGGCCCAGAGAGTATGTTCCTGACTATGTTCCAGCCTTCCTCCACGCCTGTCTGCTCACTCTGCAGTGGGCTTTGTGCCACTCTGGAGCTGTGCTATGGGCAACCAAGAAGAATAAGAGACAGCGCCAATGTGGTGGTTTGAGGGAGAATGGCTCCCACGGGCTCACATATTTGAATGTTTAGTACCTAGTTGGTGGAATTTAGGAGGAGTTGGAAGGTGTGTCACTGAGGGTGGGCACCACACCAGTCCCAATCTCACTCTCTCTGTCTGTTGCCTGTGGGTCAGGATGTAAGCTCTTGGCTACTCCTCCTACACCATGACTGCTGCCGTGTTCCTGCCATGATAACCATGAACAACACCCCTGAAACTGTAAGCAAGCCCCTCCCCCCCCCCAATTAAATGCTTCCTTTTAAAAGTTGTCTTGGTCATGGTGTCTCTTCACAACAGTAGAACACTGACTACGACAGCCATGAAGAGGATAAATGAGCATAATGGCCCTTCTGAAATGAGCATTTTAAAGATTTTATCTACTTATTCACTTATTTTGATGGTGCTGAGGATCCAACCCAGGGTCTTTGTAAAATTTTTTTAATGTTTACTTATTTTATGTGTGTTTTGCCTGCATAATGTTTTGACTGCATGTCTGTTTATATGAGTACCTGGTGCCTGCAGAGGTCAGAAGAAGGCGTTGGATCTCCTGGATGGCTGTGAGCCAACATGTGGGTACTGGGAAATGGATTCCGGTCCTCTCCAACTACAATAAATGCTCTTACCCACTGAATAACAGGATCTTGCATATGCTGGCCAAGCATTCTATTTCTGAGCTAGGTCCTCAGCCCTGAAATGAATGTTTCAGCACAGTGAAGGAGAGGATGTAGCTCATTCTCCTTTTCTCATGCTATAGTTCTGAATAGCCATTATACACTATGAATATTTCCAGGAACCAGAGACACAGCAGTAGACAGAACAGGTGCAGTCCCTGTCTTCACAGCGCTTACGCTAAGAGCACGACACAGACTTCTATCCTTTTACCGGGACTGACTTTTCAATCAAGTGGGATGCCACAAGAGACAGAAAGTACAGCTGTGAAAGAACTGAAGTTGCAAGTGGAGGTCACTGGAACCTTCTTGCCCTCCTTTATTTACTCTCTATATTCATATATCACTGGTGTGTCTATGCCTAGAGCAGCTCACAGGTTGATGTATTGCTACTGCTCTCACCTGTACTGGCCAGACACCAGATACTTCCTGTTATATTCGGATTACTAGGCAATCTTTCCTGTCTAGCTCACTGACATGAGAGTCCACCCACTTATAGTGCTCTGCACTCCAAGGTTGGATTCCTGGCAATGCTACTTTCACTAGGCATTTTCAGAGCCAAATGCACCCTGAGAAAACTGCAATGCAGAATTATACTGAGCTTTGAAAAAAAAAATAACAACAACAACAACAAACTATCCATATACTTGCAAATACAGTCACCCTAAACAAGGAGATAAAACGGATACACCATAACTTATTGGTGACAGAGGGGATATTTGTAGTTTCTCCCTTAGAAAACTATTACTTTCCTTTATATAACAGGTATATATATTATTTGATCATTTAAAAAACCTGTTTGAGGGCTGGCAAGACAGAAGCTTTTGTCTTAGTTTGCTTTCTATTGCTGTAACAAAACGTCATGACCAAAAGTAAGCTGAGGAAGAAAGGGTTTATTTTAGCTCACAGGCTAGGGTAGGGTCCATCATGAAGGGAAGTCAGGGCAAGAGCTTGAGGAAGGAATTGAAACAGAGTCCTTGGGGGAATGCTCTTGACTGGCTTCCCACAGTGGTTTGCTCAGCCTGATTTTTCTTTTTAATATAACCTACAATCTCCTGTCCAAGGGTGGGATTGCCCACCCTTGGCCTTGCTACATCAACCACTGGTTACAAAAATGCCCCCACAGACTTGTCTAGAGGCCAATTTGATGGAGGTGATTTCTCAGCTGTGATTCCTCCTCCCAAAATATGTCTAGGTTTGTGTCAAGTTGACAGATGTAATCAGTGCAGCTGGTAAAGGTGCTCGATGTGCAAACCTGGTGACCTGAGTTTGATCCCAGGAACCCACATGAAAGTGGAGAGAACCAACTCCACAATGTTGTGCTCTGACTTCCACGTGTGTCCCATCCACATACATACACATCATATGTACATACACAACGATAAGTTAATGTAAAAATGTTTGAGTCATATTTCCTTAAACATCTGTCTGAAGTCTGTCATTGGGAGTAGAAGCCAAAGCGAAAGCAAGACTGAGCAAAGGGGAACAGACAACAGCTGAAGCTGAGCACAAGCAAAGGTGAGTGCAGAACAAACACAGCTGGCAGAGGTAGGAGGATGCTCTAAGGTACAAGAGGAAAGCAGAATCTCACAGATAAAGGGGTCTCCCCACAGCCAATGGGGGTGAGCATTGACAAGCTGAAGAAGGTGAAAAGGGTTGGGATATTAGTGAGAAGGATTTCTACCAGAGTGAACAAAGGATCATAGGACAGCCCCAGGGAGGTAAAAGACAGACAGAAATAAATGCTGTCCTCCTCCCCTTTAGTTCTTTTCATAATGTTCTCCATGCAGAAAATTGGGTAAGTTATTCTGACTCATGCATATGTATGAGACACCGCCAAGGAAAGGTCTCAAAGCCAGAAGAAATAAAAACATCAACTCTTCATGAAGCATTACTCATGGTTAGAGTGATAGAACAATTATATCAGTCAAATGAACTGTCCAGAAATGCAATAGGAGAGCTAGGGAGAAATCCCTAGGCTGGGATGCCTTCACACACCTCATGTCAGTTTTTCCAGTTTAGCAGAGGTCCCACAAGAACCTAAATGATGGGAGGTAAGAACAGGAGGAGAGGAAGGTGATCATCCTTCTAGAAACAGTCCAGGAAGCTGCAGATAGCTATGCGGTCACGTAGGAGATAATCATAAGCAAGGCCTGGCTCAAGCTCCAGGTCTACACCTCCTTCCCTGACCTTTTAGGAGCCTGTGTAGCTTGGGATCCTCCCAGAGGCCATTGGGAATAAAAAGAAGGGACTGCACGCTGGAATTTTGAGTTAAGGGCTTGTGGTGATCTGGAGCACGGTGCTACGGTGTGGCTTTGTTCTCAACAATTCATAGGGAAAGTCATGGTCTTTGGTTGGTGATGGAATCTTTGGGAAACGGGGTCTTATAGGAGGTTCTTTAGGTCAATGTTGATGACCTCCAAAGGGAACTATGGAATCCACAGCCATTCTCTTTCTTTTTTTCTCTCTCTCTGCTTCCTGGCTCAAGATGGGACCACTGACTGCAGCCTGTGCTTCAGCCATAAGCAACCTTCACTAGAGGTTCAAAGCAATGAAGTCATCTGAACTGTGAGCCAAAACAAACCTCATCTTGCTTCATAAGTAACCTGGGTTGAGTATTTGCTATTGCGATTGAAATCTGACTAACAGAGAAAGGATGCATGGTCGTTTGAGTAGGAATGGCCCCCACAGACTCATGTGTTTGAATGCTTGGTCCATAGGGAGTAACATTATGAAGAGGTGTGGCCTTGTTGGAGGAAATGTCACTGTTGGGGAGGGCTTTGAGGTCTCCTATGCTCAAGCTATGTCCAGTGTGGCACACAGTCTTCTTCTCTTGCCTTGGATCAAGATGTACAACTCTCAGCTCCTTCTCCTCCACCATGTCTTCCTGCACACAGCCATACTTCCCACCATGATAACAGAATAAACCTCTGAAACTATAAGCCACCCAACTGAATGTTATTTCTTTGTAACTGTTGCCATGGTCATGGTGACTCTTCACAGCCATAAAACCTGAACTAAAACAGAAGCTGGTACAGGAGACTGGGGTATTGCTCATGATCAGCCCTGGCCATGCTTCTGTTTTGTGGAATGTGGATTTGGGGACTTTAGGTTAAGAAAGCAGTAGAACACTTTAAGTGCTGCTTAATGGGCCATACTAGTAGAAGCATGGAATACGGTGGTGCTGAGGATGTTTTGAAATGTGAGGCCTGGCTCAAGAAGTCTCAGAGGAGAAGAATTTTATATGTAGCCTAGAGACCATTCTTATGATATTCTGGTGAAGAGTGTGGCTGCCTTTTGCCCTTGTATGAAGAGTCTGCCCAAGGCTAAAGGGAAGAGATTTATATTAATTGCATTGGCAAAGAAATCTCAAAGCAGCTTAGTATAGACTCTGTGGTGTGGTTACTAGTGTTTCTGAAGAACATTTTACTGAAAAGGAGCAAGCTGAACAAGGAAAAATACCAAATGTATGGTTCAAGGAGAAAAGGAGCACCAGGAAGTGGAATGGAGCTAAGTCTTCTGTTCAAGGAGAAAAACATATTCAAGATAGTAAATGGAATAAAGGGAGTGGTGGCCTCAGGGCAAGGTCCCACCCAGCAAAACTTCTTGTGAAAAGAAATTAAAGAAGAGTTTAGGTCCAGGTATGGTGGGACAGCCTTTAATCCCAGCACTTAGAAGACAGAGGCATGCAAATCTCTGAGTTCAAGGTCAGCCTGGTCTTACAGAGTGAGTTCTAGGACAGCTAAGCTTAGGCAGTGAAGGAAGCCATGGAAAACAGAAAGCTGGTAAAGATGTAACTGAATGAGGGGGCCATGATCCAGTCCCCGCAAGCAGCAAAATTTGGCAGCTTCAGCCATATGGTTAAGGATAGAAAAAAGTCATGGAATCTCTCTCTTCCACTAGGGAAAGCCACTGCAGCCAGGCATGTGGGTGCCCCTGAGAGGAGGGCCTGAGAGGCCATTGTGCAAAGCTGTGAAGGTGAAGCCTGGATTGTCTTGGAGAACCCAAGATGTTAGAGAAAAGCTGTTAACCAGTGGAACCAGCCCTACAGAGAGAAGTGTGTTGCAGTCAACAAAGCTGAAAGGATCTGAAGAGCATTTTGACATCAGACATGGAGCTGCAGAGTTTGGAGACTGTCCAGCTGATTTTTGGTCTTGCTTTGGTCCAGTATTTCCTCACTGTGTTTCTTTCCCTACATTTTGGACCAGTAATGTATATTCTGCGTCACTATATGTTGGAGGTATGTGATCCATATTTTTATTTTATAGGGGACTATAATTAAGAGACTGCATGAATCTCAGAGACTTTGAACTTTAAATTTTTAAATATTATTAAAACTGTGATAGGCTATGAGGACTTTAGAAGCTGGACTAAATGCATTTTGCATTATGTTATGGCTACAAGCCTATGGGGGCCAGGAAGTGACATGTGGTGATTTGAATAGGTATGGCCCCATAGCCTCATGGTTTGAATGCTTGGGAATTATGGCCTTAAAGGAGGAAGTGTGCCACTATCCAGGTAGGCTTTGAGGGCTCATATGCTCAAACTATGTCTAGTATGGCACACACTCTCCTTCTGCTGCCTGTGGATCAAGACATAGAACTCTCAGTTCCCTCTCCAGCACCCTGTCTGCCTCCACACTGCTATGCTTCCTACCATCACGATAATGGACTAAACCACTGAAACTGTAAGCCAACCCCAATTAAATATTTTGTTTTGTTTTTCCTTTATAAGAGTTGCTATGGTCATGATATCTCTTCACAGCAATGAAACCCTAAGATAGGATGCAGAATCATCCCTGGTTCTAGAGGGAGAGTATGAATTCCGGAGAGTTTTAAGGGCACTGAAAACTTCTTCCTTTGGATTCGTAAAATAACAGAGTGACTAATGATTAGCGCATCTACCATCTCTCATAATCACATGATCCTACCTAGATATCTGAGTTCAGAGTTGTATGTAATTACATGCCTAAAAATAGCAACCCTCCCAAGTTTTATATACCTTACAGACCGCCAGTCTTTGTCCCCTGGGGGCCATCCCTCCTCCTCCCTTTGTGAGTGAATTACTATCTCTTCTTAAAATAGATTTCTGCTTCATCTCATCATTAAGTTACAATTCATCACATCATGATCCTTTCTTCCACTGCCAAATGACTGAAAGGATCTATCCACACCCCTCACTGAAACAGCTCCTTCCACCACCCACCCAGAGACCCTCACATAGCCTTTAATTCTGTTGTAACTCTCCTTGGTGCTGAAAGAAGGATGAGGCGTTTAGATGGATCTTCCTCTGCTTGATTTTCATAGTTAAAAGGTTTTAAGGAGTTCTTTCTAAGCTTCAGCACTTGACAGGCACTGAACATATTCTTAACAATAATCCACTGTTTTCTGACTTCCATTGTACTAAAAAGTGTGCTTCTTTGCAGCTGTTCCAGTTTCTTTTTTGTACCTGCAATAAAATACCATGACCAAGAGCAACTGAGGTGAGAAAGGCTATATTTGACTTATAACTCCAACTTATGACCATTACTTTAAGAAGTCACAGTGGCAGCAATTGGAAACAGCTGGTCACATCACAACCATAGTCAAGAGCAGAGAGACAAATACACCCATGTTGCTGATTTGTTTTTTTTTTTTTTTTATCTTTTTACTCTTACATAGATTAAGACCCCATTCCTAGAGAATGGTGCTGTGCACAGTAGGCTGGTCCTTCACACATGAATTAACAATCAAAACCATTCCCCTCTGACACACCCACAGATCAACCTGATCTAGGCAAATCCTCAATTAAGATTTTCTTCTCTGGTGAGTCTAGGCTTGCCAAATTGTCAACTCAACACAAGCTATCTTCATTTTGGAAGAAGGAGCCTCACTTAGGAAAATACCCCCAAACGACTGGCCTGTGGACAAACCTGTGGTGATTGGGATTTGACGTGGGAGGGCCCAGCTTACTATGGGTGGTGCCATCAGGGGGCTGGTGGTCCTCTGTGCTACAGGGAAAGCAGGCTGAGCAAGCCATGAAGCTGGTGTCTTCAATAATAGGGTCTTATCAACCAGTTCTGATAGGTGACTAAAAACAGTGAAAATTACCAGTTCTCCCCTCCCCCGTGGGGTGGAACTTCAGTTCTGTTCCTAGAACCTTGACTCATAACAATTAACATCTATTACTTATGTGAGTTTTATTAGCTTGTGGCATTTAAATACAAGGACATGCTATATTCTGCTTATATTCATATACATCCCCATGATTCTTTGTTGTACCTCTTCTCCTGATCCCACCCTCCTTTTCCTTCACTAACCTCACTCTTCTACTTACACGTCATTTATTTATTTATTTGCTTTTGGGAACCAAAGACTTTCTTTAGGGTTGTTACAGGTATGTGAGTGAGCCTTTGCTTACAGGAGCATATGCACCTTGCCAGTGGCTACAACCCACTGAAGAAAATGTCTCCCTTTCCAATCAACTATCATTTATATACAAGTCTTCAGGGAGGGTTGAGGCCTTGTGATGATTAATGTCAATCATTATTTTTGTTTGTTTTGAGACACGGTTTCTCTGTGTGGTCCTGGATGTCTTGGAATTCATCCTGGAGGCCATGCTGGCCTCAAACTCACAGAGATCTGCCTGCCTCTGCCTCGTGGGTGCTGGAATTAAAAGTGTGTTGTAGTGGAAGTATTGGTTATGTTACGTAAACATGTCTTTGTTGTAATCCCAAGTGAGGGATGCAGGAATGCTTTACCCATAGCTGGTTGCCTTGAGAAAGGTGGGTCTTCTTTGTCTGCTGGAAACTGCCTCATGTGGAAGGAGGTGAGGTGGGAACATGGCTTTTGCCAGCTGGAAAACATCCCTTTATAGACTTTGAGAAAAGATAAATAGGAGCCCAGAGAAAGAGAGAGGTCACTTTGCTTTAAGAACGCTCCTAGAGAGAAATGCTTCGAAGAACACTTCAAGGAGGCTGCTCCTGATCATGCTGCCGAGGCTGTTTGTCATTTGCTGGACTGTTGGAATCCTGATGTCAAAGACTGGAATTGATCCCAAGGATATAAGTCTAAAAAGGTCTATATACCTACAGTCCTGGGGTTTGAAGGGAGATAGAGGTATTTGTGAACCCCAAATAAAGTAGGTTAAAAAAAAAATCAACGCCCACAGCGTGTGCCACCACTGCCCGGCTTTCAACTGTCAATTTGACTAGATCTAGAACTATCTGAGAGATGAACCCATAAGTGCACCAGTGGAGGATTATTTTGATGACGCTATTTGAGGAGAGAAGACTTGCCTGCTGTGGGTAGGCTCGGAACCCTAGATACTGCATAAAAAGAAATTCAGGTCAGCCAACGTATTGTATTCAGCACTCTCTGGCTTTTGGCTGCACATGATGTGACCGGTGATGTCGCCAGTGATGTGACCAGCAGTCTCAAGCTCTTGCTGTTGTCACTTCTCTGCTATGATGGACTGTGCCCTTACACTGTGGTCAACGCTGGAATATACTTTCCCTGAGTCCCAGTCACCATACCAACTGTTTGGCTATTAGTGCTACTTCTGAGAGGGGTCAGGAAACCAGTTGGGAACAAATCCACCTAGCTTAAGGAGTTAGAGAATTACTCCAGTACCCTTTCTGAAGGCTTTCAGTCATATGAATTTACTTCCTCTAGCATTAAAAGAGAAGGGGTGAGGTTGTTTGTAGTTCAGACTCTGGTAGCCAGCATTATAAATAGCACAGGGAACTGATGTAGTCAAACATGCTAATTCTGCCAGGGCTCAATGAGAGTAGGAGAGGTGATTCCCAGGCAGCCATGCTAAAATTCAAAGGCAGTGGCTTCCACAGTGTGAAACAAGTAAATACACTATTGAAATTATTTTTATCCTAGGAACTATGTCATTTAAAGAAAGGCAGAATAAGCATCTCCATGATGGAAGTAAAATCCAAAGTTAGTAAAGAGTTAAAAACAAAGCAAAATATAAACGACAAAAACCCGCACACTCCTTCATTTTTCAGGCCTATCTGTGTTTTATTCCACAGCTTTATGTATGACTTGGAATAAAATGTTCTCATTAAATCAGCACTCAACAGAAAAGTAGGAGGGAGAGTCAGCTGGCTACTAGGATACATTATGTACTTTCTTACTGAGAGACCTCAGCCAAGCTGGCCCTATGTGTCCCTGGCTTTTCTTCCCGCTGATGCCCCCTTTTGGAGTTGCCCATCAGAGAAACTGGTGGGAAATCTGGCCAGTGGAAACGAGCCCTCAGCTGTTCTCCTCTGGAGATCATCAGTGCTTGGTGATAGGAAGGATGGGCACCATGGTACTCGAGTTATTTTCTTTGGCGTTCATCCTCGCTTTTGTAAGCCCTGTATCCAGCTCTCCTTCACAATCTGACAGACAGCAGTGGGCCCAGGTCCGACATCAGAAGCTTTACTGCAACCTTAAAAGTATCACCATGAAGAGCCAGCAGCCTCCTACGGAAGCTGCCCCTCTGCAGGTGAAATCTAGCAGACTCTAGCCCAGGCACATGGCTGTTCTTGGATTTGCTGACTTTCCATCTGCAACTCCCATCCAATTGTGCAAGTCTAAATTCCATAGCAAGTCCTTACCACATACTCCCCATAGTCATTCTGAGGCTCTCACTGAACACTGATTCTCAAAATTCAAAAACCAAACAGGTTCAAATAAATTGCAGTTAACAATGGTTTCTGTATTTCGGCTAAGAAAAATAACACTAAAGGACACATAAGGCAGAACTCAAAGCAATTGCTATAAATATTCCTAAAAGTCTAGAAAACACCATAAGCTAAGAGCTGGCACAGTTAGTCCTATAAATAAATGATAACATGATAAAATTATTAAGAACCATAAAATTCCACATTGTGGGAGTAAATATAACATATATAATAGCCTATAAAATTCTAATACTTAAAAAAATAGTGTGTATGTGAGAAAGAATGTGGGATAAGAGTGTTCTGGGGCAAAGAAAATGTAAAATGTAAAATTTATTTGATGTTCTCCTCCTCAAAAAGTGAACAGATGATAGGAAAGAATACATTACACAAATGGAAAGAAAACTCTGAAATAAAAGAGAGTTGGAGGGCCATTACTACGCAGTTTCAAAAATCAATATAATTAGATGAATAGAATAGAAACTGGCCATAAAGACATGACTGACTAATTTACAACAAAGATGCAGAGCCAGTTCAGTGGAGGAAGAATAATCTCCAACAAAAGGAGCCACGGATGATGTTAAGACAGAGGAAAATGGAAGGGAAGACTCCAGATCCCTCACAGGGAACCAAACTGAATCAGTCACATGATCATGAAACCCTTAACTGCCACACCTGCAAATGAAAACAGAAAGCTTTTTGATAAGTCTGACTTCACTCAAAATGTGAATCTTCGATAAGACATAGTGGTCCTTGCCTCTGTGCTTGGACAGAGGGTTGTAAGTTTGAGGCCAGCCTAGCCTACATAAATTTGACCCTGTCAAATAAATTAATTAAAAAAGTTAAAATTCAAAACTACAATTTAAAACAAGTATTTGCTTGGGTGTTTGTTTGTTTGTTTGTTTTTGAGAAAGGGCTTCTCTGTGTAGCCCTTGCTATCCTGGAACGTGCTCTGCAGTCCAGGTTGGCCTTAAACTCAGAGGTCTGCCTATCATAAATGTGAAAAGAGCTATCTAGGAGTCTCTCGAAATTCAGTGGTGGAGCGTGGTGGCTAGGGGAAGATGGAGTGGGACCAGCAAGGAGTAGAGAGGGGCACAAGGTCACTCCGGGAAGTGACAACAGAGTCTACTATCTGGCTAAGGTGAAGGTTTCTCAAATGCGCATATTTATCAAATTTGCCACGTCATTCACTTTAAGGATGTTTTCATTTTTTTTATGTCACTCTTCCTCAATAAACCTCTTCAAGAGCAACAAGCTTGACTGGAGTACATGAAATGGGAAAATCCTTCCAATCAAGAATAGTCAAAATTCAAAGTCACGAACAAGCCAGGCATGATTATGCGTAGTATGTGCGCCTTCAATCTAAGTACTTGGGAGGCAGAGGCAGGTGTTGCTCTCTGAGTTCAGGGCCACCCTGGTCTAGAGTGGTCAGGGTAGTCAGGGCTGCATAGTGAGAGCCTGTCTCAAAAACAAGACAAAACAAAACAAAACAAAAAACCATGAACAGCATCTGCAAAAGGTCATCTTTGTTTTAATTTGTATATGGTGGTCCAACAACAAAAGCAAACAAGGAACAAAAACAAAGAACAAATCCTCTTTCCGGGGGGTTGAACAGATGCTTCAGTGTTTATTAAGTGCCTCATATGGGTCAGGCACAGGCGTGACACTACATATACAAAGGTGAACAGGGAATAGTTTCTCCCTTAAAGAGCCTTATTTGACTAATAGCAAGGGTGATGAATTAATCAATTAGTTATTGAGCAAACAAACAAGTTGCATTAACACACTAAAACAACTATTCAAGAACATCATTGCCATATGCATGGCAATAATATGAGGGTGGGCAAATAGAAAAATCTAATTCTGGGTCTCCCAACTCTCCTACAAAGGACTACTTTCCCAGTGGAGAAAACAGGAAGAAGGGGTGGAGTGGATCTGCAAAATCCAGAACAGAAGAACGATGCCCACAAGCCAAGGTCAGGGCACGGTTCTGGGGAAAGCCCTAGGTTTTGTGTTGTTGCTACTGATTTTCTCCTCTCTAGAGAGAACATATGAGCGGCAGACATCTGAAATGGGAGTCATACTAATCTAACTGTGAAAGCAACTTCTGGGTATATGTCAGGTCAATTTGCTTTAATAACACACCATAAACTGGATGGTTTGTAACATTAACATTTCACTTCACGCAGATCCAGAGGTTGGGCAGTCCAAGATCAAGGGACTAGCAGACTCAGTGTCTGATAAATGTCTATTTTCTAGTTCAGAGATGGTACCCAAGAGCCCTGCTCTCACATGGTGATGGGAGCAAGCTAACAGCTCTCTGGGGCCTCTCTTATCAGAGCACTAATCCCAAACATTTACCCTCATGACCTAATTACCTCCAAATACCATCCACCCCACTGCTATCACCTTGAGGATTAAGGACTCCACAGATAAATTTTGGAGGATCATAAGCATCCGGGCCACACATTGCACTGTAGGTTTCATTTGGGACAATTTGCTTTTAGCATGATCAAAACCTCTTTGCTAAGTTCAAATTCTAAAGAGGAAGGAAAGCAGAAGAGACAACCACTAGGAAATTGAAAGTATGGGGGATGAGATAACTCAGTTATCTCCCTTCTCATGATCAATATCTATGCAATTATGAAATCTCAAGCAGCAAAGAAATCACAAATTGAAAAGGTCTCCAACTGCAATATGGCCATTTGAATTCAACATTAAGGAGAAATCTTTCAAGCCTCCCTCAGGGCAATTCATGACCAGAAAAACAATCCATCTTAGAGAGATTTACATTTACAGAAGTATCAGGCCTCAGTGGGGAAAGGCATTAGTACTTTATTTAAATTGGTCTGCACCCACCGGAATGAGAGATGGCTCCAGGAGACAGCGCGGGTCCCTGGGGCTCGGCAGCCTTCTGAGCGCCGGACTGGGCTCTTACCTGTAGATAGGGTCCTGCATCACCAGCATCTTGCTCTCATCCCACGTCCACTCCTTTTTCTGCAATAAAAGAAGCTGTAAATGAATAAGTTAGGCTTGTCCTCAGGACAGGACCAGGGCACATGTTGTGCTACTAATGCGTATGCAAACACATGCACTTTGCTCCTGGCTTCTTCCCTCCAAGAGGCTCAGAGTTCATAGCCTCAAAAGGACAAGTGGAAAATGTCATGTGTCTGGTCTGATCAGTTTCCTCTGGGCTCTTTAGGAAAGTGTCTTTTCTACACACAGAAGACGGGTCAAAACCAAGAAGGCCTCACGGGAGCACATGCAGATTCTAAATATCCTTAGAGAAATTAATAGTTGGGGAAAAAGAGGCCATATATCAATCCAGAGGGGTGGAAGAGGAAGAATAATATAGAGAAGGGGGCAAAGATAAAACTTCAAAATGTGTGCAGGATGCGGTCAAACACAAGTGAAATGTCACCCCAGGCTCCTCTGGGAAGGGGCAGGGACTTCACCACAAATCAGGTAAGGTTACTAGTACGTGTGCAGTTAATCACAAAAGGATATTCATTCTGGCTGTGATCAACTTGCAGTGACCACAAAAGAGACTGCTGAAGCAGCTATAGATGAAAAGAGAAATGGGGGTGAGCAAACTCAAACTGAAGTGTCTGAAGAAGTGAGCAGTGCCCCAATGTGAGGGGAAAGCACCTGAGGTCAACAACCAACCACCTTCCCTCGGGCCTGAGTCCCCAGGGCAGGGACAGAGGATCCTGCTCCACCCCTTCCTGTTCTTTGTCACAGATACAGGGTGCTGTCCAGGAAACTGGGGAAGACTGCACCCGTCTGTGAACAAAACCACTCAGGAGAGGGGGAAACACTGCATTAACGAATGAGGTCTTCTAGCAAGGTTTAGCTGTAAATAGAAGGCATGGGGTGGCTGGCCACTCTCAAAACATGAGGTTTTGGAAGCTCTCCAGGAGACTGCAGAGATCATATTCAGGCTCAGAGGGTAACATCAGAAGAAGCAATCAGCTTTACCCAGACAGTGTTTCTCTCTCTCTCTCTCCCAAGCACACACACACACACACACACACACATTCCCTTTCTCTCTTTCTCCCTTTGTCCTTCTGTCTCTCTTCCCCTTCTCCCTCACACACACATTTTCCTTTAAATTTTTGTTTGAGAGTTTCACACACGTGTGTAAACGTGTTTGGATTAAATCTACCCCCTTCTCCCCTTTCACTTCTCCCCCATCTATCACTCTTCCCTCCCAGCAAAACGTGTTCTTTTGTTTATATGCACTGAATCCACTTAGTGCTATCTATACGTGCACAGGTAGAGAACCACATATGGGAGCATGATTCTTGCTTTCCCAGCAGCCATCAGATGCCAATACCTTCTCAGCTAAGGATGGAACTTCATCAATCTCTGTGCCATCCATACCTGGAATTTGGCTGGCTTGATCTTGTACAAGCAGTCACAGTTGTTGACATGCACACCCTTAATCCCTGAAGACATAACATCAACCCAGCACTGGAGGTAGATTTAGGCTGGTTTACAAGCACTCAATGTCAATCAATTTCGACAGCTTTACAGACAACAAACTTTCAGTTATAACTGTAATTACTGTTTAAAGATTCTTTTTCACACTGGCTACTCACTACCTTCTAACCTTCTAACAGCCTATTAAGAAAAGCACAGAATGGGGAAACATTAATTTTTTTTTTTTTAAGAATCCTTTCAGATACATAAGGACAGCAGGTTCAGAACTTCTTTACACTAAGTCCCAGGGGTTGCAAACAACCTTTACAGGACACATTTCTTGAGATTTTTGCTACCATAGTTGATTTTTATTGTTGTTTTTTCCTATATGACACTTGTTCCTCAAACCGTACTTCTTTGAAGTAATCTATGGTCTCGTCAGCATGGAGAAACTCACTCCATCCTGTGTTTTAGTCATGTCACTGCTTTGAACCCATCAGGTTTACCACATTCATTAGTTGCCTCATAACCCTACTGGCATCCATTGGAGCTTGTTTCCAGCTAACAAACATAAACATTTCCAGGGTTTAAAGTCTAAATACTGGCTGGAGAGATGGCTCAGAGGTTAACAACATTGGCTGTTCTTCCAAAGGTCCTGAGTTCAATTCCCAGCAATCACATAGTGGCTCAGAACCATCTCAGATGTGGTGCCTTCTTCTGGTGTCCAGGCAAAATACTGCATAAATAATGAATAAGAAAATCTTAAAAAAAAAAAAAACCTCCAAATACTTGAATGCTTATTTTCAACACACAAATGTTTACTATGAGCCCCAGTTAAATAGCAATATACAATTTTATATTTAAAATGTGATTTGATTTGAGGTGGTGAATTTTTTATGACATGAACATTAATTAAGCCACATCTGTAGTCACAATATATTCTTCCTGCACTTTCAACTCAACCAGCAAAATTTATAAAGCACCTACTATTTGCTTCTGAGTTATCCTGTGAACTCACTTCAACTGCCAAATATTTGGGTTCTAAGATTTCTATTTGGTTCATATTAATTTCTTGTATTTCTAATTCCTACTTTTTAATTTGTTCAAAGGCAGAAGCAAGACATGGTGCCACATGCCTAAAATCTTGAGCACTGAAGGAAACTGAGGCAGGAAAATCATTGATCCTAGGAGTTAAAGAACAGACTGGGAAATATACTAAGGCATGACCTCAAAGTGAAGATAAAAACAAGCGTATTTATGACTGCTCATAAAGACATTTTAATGACTGGTCCCTTTAAAGGCTTTGTCAGGCAATTTTAACACATCTGGCATGAAGGTAACTCGGTGTTCTGCTCAGAATGAGATTGCTCTCTCATCTCTACATCTTCAGAGTGGCTATTTTCACTCTATAGAAGCTCACCAAGATGTACAGCCATCTGGTTAATTTCAGCGTATGATGTTTTTAATAATAAAGTTGTTTGTTTTTTTTAAGTGAGATTTTTCTTATCCTTCTATGGGAAGAAGTGACTTTCAGTTGAAAGCCAGGACCTTTAAATTATTGTAAGACTTAAGGGTCATTTAAACTTTGTTTTAATATCATCCCACAACCATGTCCCAACAGTGGAAAGCAGTGGTGGCTTTCTCACTGGCCTCTGCAGATACCCAGGGGCACTTCCTGTTGTTGCTACTGCGCGTGCAGTTCCGGCTTCCCTCCTGCTCACAGAAGCAAGAGTGCTTGTGCCTACTTGCAAGTGCCCTCCATCCGTTATTGTATATTTACTCAGGCTCATTACTCCTGGCAAAAAAGGCCTCCACTGACATCACAGAGAGAACAAGGTGAGGTGCAGGGAGGAGACCCTCATTACCAGCTGGCCTGGATGCAAGTCCGGCTCTCGCCTTTTTCTGACGGTGTTCTTAGGGTGCTTGATGATAGCCCAGCAGTGGGGGAAGTCAGGGCTCTCCTCGGCCAGGTTGACCTCAGTGATGGGGCTTTGGAGAAGTTTTACTTTCTAAACATTTGCCTGGAAGAGTAGTTCTGCTTAATACTGTTCTGCTTTGCCAAGCTGACCTTTTCCTTTTGGCTAGAAAGCAGGCTTGCGTGTCCTCCCAATGGCATATCTGGGTTGCCAGCTTCCTCACCGTTGAGTCTGGGAGAGAAGAGACATAAAGAAATCTCCTCCCACAACCACTTAATTTCTGGTTTCAAGGTTCTGAGCCCCAGTAATGGCAGATGGTTTCTATGACCTGCTGCGTATATTTCTATCCAAAGGAGCTGTGGTGCTCAGATCAAAACTGGGCACGAGATTGTGTTTCTTCCCTGCCCAGCAATGTCCCTCCAGTGTCGGAGACAAACCTGGGAGGGCTCTTCTTTGCAACTCTAAAGAATGCAACTAATCCCTTCATTAAAAGGACGGAATAAGGAGGAAAAACAGTGCAGAGAAGCTATTTCCCTTTTTTGGCATTCTTGGACAGGAGGATGGCAAGGCCAGGCTCCAGGCATCTCGTATGGATTTCACGGGGATCAGCCAGTGCTGGCAGAGTCCGTAGAAATCAGAAATTCATTTTAGGAGCTATCCCCACATCCACAGAACATAGCCTTAGAAGGGAGAAAAAACCCTGAACAATATGTCCACCCTAGTTATTTTGGAAAAAAAAAACAAACAAACCATTAAACGCCATGAAGAGAGCAAGAAGTGATCAAGGCAACTCAAAGGCTTTGGGGAAAGTGCAGCCTCAGCGGTGTTTTGGTTATCCAAGAATCTAAAAGGCTAATGCAGGTGTTTTTGTTGTTGTTGTTGTTGTTTAGTTTTCTCTTTAGAACCAGTATCTAATACTATGCCACTAATACTCCCAGAGCATCAGGACGGAAGGGTCTGCATTCCTAATCACCGTCATCCACCTGTTGCTTTTCCTGCCCACCTCTTTCAAACAGTATTCCAAAGAATGGACCCACCAGGGGAAGGTGTGGCTCCTGGTCAGCAGGTCAGGAACCTTTCCCAGTTCTTAGAACCATGCTGACCCCACTGCCAAGGACAATTTAGAAACCATGCAGTGTTAGGAGTGGTTTAATGCGGGGGAGTCTCCGCTCAAATCAACAGCACCTGAACTGAAGAACCCTGTGGGTGTGTGTTTCCACAGCACAAGGGATTGAACCCAGAGGCTCCGGCAGCATGTTACCACAGAGCTCCATCCCCAGCTTAAGTGGAGAAGCACTAGGTTCTTAGTCTGAAATGATTGTTCTCTCATCTCCTCTACATTGCAAGTGCTGTCAAGTTAAATAGACAACAATACAAATAAGCCAGTTCCTTCTTATTTTTCCAAATGGAAATACTCTTTTCACTGGGGGAAAAAAAAGCAAAATGTTGATGATGGTGATGATAGAAGAGTGGGCTTCATAAGATCATAAATTAAGATTAGTTTCAAGCTTAGGCTAGAGAGGTATAACCAAACAGTAACTATAGCGAAACTGGTTCCGCCACCTTCAGCAAGCCCACATTACATCCAAGCTGTACCCAAAGCCAGCCTTCCGTCCCTCCCTTCCTCCTTACATAAATGCTTGAAAACAGGGCTTCAATTCTCGGTAGCTGTGAGGACATTTTTAGTTTTGCTACTCTCCTGCCTGGCCCAGCTGCGGTCTCTGAGGCAGGCAGGAAATGAAGACGTTCCCAGTCTAGATTGGAGTGGAAGGATAGAGGAGGGGGCACAGGCCTCTAACCCTGTAGCAACACCCCCCTGGGAGCTCGCTGAGGACAAGGTGTCCTTCATAGCATGGAGGAGCAGCAGGGCTGCCTTCAGCCTCCTTCCACCCCAGGCACGTCTCACATGGCCCCTCCGGGAGTGCAAGCATCAACAGCAGTTCGGGGTAGGGCAGGCAAGGCTGAGTAGTTCCCAGGAAGTTAACATTCACCTCTCACTAGCTCTGCAAAGATGATGGGAAGGAGGCAAGCCAAGAGTGTGGAGCAGGTGCATGCAAATACCTAGCCTCTGGCCACACCCCATTCTGCAGTTCCTGGTATGACACCTGCCTTTGATTCCTTGTCCCCTGCTTGCCTCCCAGGGCACTGTGGAGCCTTTTAGGGCACACTGAGACCAAGGATATTAGCTTAACCACCTCTCTAGACACTTTCTTTCTTAAGTTCTTACTTTTCTATGCTAATTTTGTTTATTTAATTATTTTGGGACAGGGTTATAGTATGTAGCAAAGGCTGGCCTGGGACTCACTATGTAGACCAGGCTGGCTCTTAAACTCATATGGATCTGCCTGCCTTCTTACTAGGATCAGAGGTGAGTGAGTACCTCTATCCTCAACTTCCACAGTAGTTTTAAAAGTAGTGCAACTCAAAGGAAGGCTCAAATCCATACACTGGAAGGCGTGAGCACAGAGCATTTGGTAATAAGTTCCAGTTCTAGAGAGTGACTAACTCAGTGCCTGCCGTACTCTGCAGCCCACCATTACCATCAAGCAGGGATGCCAGAGAGATGACTAGGCAGTTAAGAGAACTGATATTCCAGAGGACCCGGGTTCAATTCCCAGCACCCACATGGCAGCTCACTCCAGGTCCAGGAGATCCAAACACCCTCCCACATACAGGCAAAACACCAATGTACATAAAATAATAAATATATAAATTATTAAAAATGTCAAGCAGGGATGATGCATAGCTGGACTGCTCCCAACCTGGGATTGAGGAGGGAGACTAACATAGTCCTCCCAGGAACAGGGGGAAGCCTCTGAGGACAGCTTGCTAAGGCTGCCCGGCGGTCCGAGTGACTCTAACCAAGTGGACCCGGCCATCTGGCAGTCATATCCTTCCCTGGTGCTGCTCACATTTTTCCCTCTAGGTCTTGCATGGCACTAGCCTCTTCTCAGACAAATAGGGCAGATCGGAAAGACAAACAAACAAACAAACCCCAAGAGAGGGAACTCACCATTACCTGTCTCAATTAAAAAAAAAAGTCTTCCTATCTTGTTTAAGATTTATATATTTATTTATATATATTGGTGTTTTGTCTGCATGTGTGTTTGCATACCCAGAGAGGGCATCGGATTCCATTACAGATGGTTGTGAGCCACCACGTGAACGCTGGGAATTGAACTTGGGGCCTCTGGAAACAACAGCCACAGCTCTTAACCTCTGAGCCGTCTCTCCAGGCCCCACCTGTCTCAATTTTTCTTCTCAAATATTTCCTAGTTGTTATGGAAGGAACATTGTGCCTTTTTTTTTTTAAATTAAAAAGTTAGATTTGTTTATTTTGTATGTATGAGTGTTTTGTCTACATGTATGTGTACCTGTTGCATGCCTAGTGATTATGGAAACCAGAAGACAGCATCAGATCCCCCGGAACTGCAGTTACAGATGGTTGTGAGCCAACGTGTGGGTGCCGGGAACGGAGCCTGAGTCTTTCACAAGAGTGACAAGTGGCCTTAACTGCTGAGCTATCTCTCCACTCACCACCACCGCCCAGGCAGTGGTTTTTGTTGTCTTGTTTTGAGACAGTATCTCTTGCAGACAAGGCTACCCTTGAACTTACACAGATCTAAGGATGACCTCAAACTTCTAATCCTCACTCCTCTCTCTCTACAAGATCAGGACTACAGGTATGCAGGACAACAACTGGTGTCCATGGTGCTGGAGATCACATCCAAGGCTTCCTGTACGGCAGGCAAATACTTCCTGTACGGCAGGCAAATACTCCATGAAGGGGCTAAATCTCCAGGCCCTTCTGAGGTAGTTAAGTAGGCAGCTTCTGCATTTACACTGCCATTTACATTTCAAAACTGGCCTCCCACTTTAAAGCTGAACAGGGAGGCTCTGGGGGCAGATGATTTCCCTCCAAGGCCCTTTCATCCTGTTGTAAATAGCCCACCTTATCTTCTGCTCCTAAACCCTGTTCTCTTTGTTACTTCAGGTGATGAAATAAAAATCCTTCCTCTGCACTGCTCCACAGGAAGGTCTCACTTTTCAACAGAGTGGTGATGAAGGGCCAGCAGTGCTTCTGTGAGACTGCTGAATGGGACAAGAACAGCCACAATACCAGAGCCTTCGTTCCTTTATGTACTGAATTTACTTAAGATCCTCCATGGAAAGCCATGGCCTTTTTATCATTCCAACAGCTCACACCGGGAAATATTTTGTGAGATCTGGAGCAAGAGAAAACAAAGTCAAGAATAATTAGCACCATGGTCCTCCCTCGTTTTGAATGTTAGAAATGTATATGGCATCTTTGAAGGCCCCTCTCCTAAAAACCCAGAAGCAGAGAAGGAATGCAAACTGAAGTTTGGTATTACTCACTCGCCAGACATCAATGGTGACTTATTTTAGAATAAAAATAAAAGGCTTAGCAAGGCTATATAAACCATAGGCTACATAAACCCTGGTTGACATATTCCCCATGCTTCCAGGTGAACATAAAGCTGTCTCCCACACTCAGGGTAATGTATGGCTATGAACAGTGCATTTCAAAACTGGGGTGCTAGTGAACCCCCACAGTGATTGGGATTGCTTATGCGATTATTTTAAATCTTGCAGAAAATAAAGTCCTACACAACCCAACAGGAAGACGACTGTACTAGGTTTGGGTTGTGGACTCACACTCTTGCCCTGTCCACTAACTACCGGGTAGGCCAGCTCTCAACTTCTCTTGACACACTAATCAACTTGAAGTCCTTCTAAATTCTAATCCTGTAAATCTGAGAGCCTCCCTTTTTATTTTTTTATTTTTTAAAACCCAGATCAGAAAGAACTCTTTGTTTCCATAGTAACACTATCACTTGGACAGGAAGATAATTTCCTAGAGAGGTGATGGCCCTTTGACAGGAGTTAAAGACTGTGTTTTGCAGAGGATGTAGTTTAGTGGTAGAATGCTTGCGTGTTTTATGCAAGGTCCTGAGTTCAATCCCCAGGTCTGGAACAATAACAAACAGGTGGGTGGAGGCAACAGAACATCAGAATGGCCTTCATGTCGTGGGGTATGTGAGTATTTAGGAAGTCGGAGTGTAATGAACACCACTAGAAACATGTAGGTGCTCAATGTTGGCGTGCACTATTATTAGCCGCTGCTCGCATTATCTTGTTAGTGTGTAATTACCACCATCACTCTGCTCCTTGTCTTTCCACCTTCTAAAGCAGATGAAATGACATGTTAGAGAAGACATGTGCCCTTCCCACCAGAGGCTCATGTACAGGTGGGGAAACAGATAAATTACTCTGCTCTTGGGATGGTACCACTGCTCAGTGGTACAGTACATGCTTAACACGGATGAGGAGCTGGATTCACTCTCCAGCACCCAAAATACAACAAAACAACTCTAATGCAATCTTCCAAGAGCTGTAACACATTGCAGAAGTAAACCCAGGCCCATTTGGGGCAGGCAATACTGTCCAAGGGTAAAGGCATTTGCCACCAAGCCTGAGAAGCACATAGATATACTCACACACAAACGTGATAAAAATGCTTTTAAGAGATATTTAATTTGGGGCTGAGACAATGGCTACCATCAACTATGCTATGGCAGCATAACAACCTGACCCTGGATTTCTAGGCAGGTGACAGTCAAAAAGACAAATAACATGCATAGACACATACTAATATAATAATTAAAAAACATAGCTCTATTTAGGCTTTGGAGATGGTCCAATCAGCCTGCTACATAAGTAGTAAGGACCTGAATTTGGATTCCCAGCACCTACATACAAGGCACTGAGAGTAGCTGCTTATAACATTAGCATTGGAAGGGCAGAGGCAGAGGATCAGACTAGCAGAATCTGTGAGTTCTAGGATCAGTGAGAAACCATATCTCAGAAATAAGGTGGAGAATGATAGAAGACACTCAACATTGGTCTCTGCCCACTGTGTATGTATATGTACAAAACACATACATACAACATATATACTCTCTCTCTCTCATCTTTCTTTCCCCACCTGTGTGCGGTCTGTAGTGAGAAAGGAACATGTCTTCTCTACCATGTTATTTCATCTACTTTGGAAGGTGTAAAGAGAGAGAGAGCAAAACCAAAACAAAGTGAAAAATCAAACACACATACCCATAATTCCTCTAGGCACCGATCCAATCCCAGAGTTCCCAGAACATGGTGGAAACATGGTATTTATTCATTAGAACGTTGAAGCCATTATAGTCTGTCACCTTAGGGGATCCCAACAAAGTTAGTGGTTTGCGGAAAAAAAAAATCATGTGGAACTGAGCTGTTTAATAGAAAAATCCCTTGGATGAAGTTCAAGGCTAATCTTAGGATTCTATTCCCCAGGAAATGGTGCTGTAGTGTGATTCCCAGGTTATAATAAACAACCATGATCAGATACACAGAAAAGATAAATACCTGGGCCTCCTTGAACACTGAAAATGATGTTCTGATTGGAAGACATCAAAGAAAGCCAATTACCTTAGCGTACTAATTGAACTTAAGATTCATTATCTGCTGGCATCCGTTCAGGAAGAGAGCACTCCTAGATGCTTGTTAACAAAACCAAAAGATGACTGCACCATATCTGGCTACTGCCGGTGCTAGTGGAATGTGTACGAAGACCTGAGCCTCCCGAACAAATCCTACTACTAAACACCAATCCTTCTTTGAGTGTGTGTGTGGGGTGTGTGTGTGTGTGTGTGTGTGCATGTCAGACCCAGTTGCGTCAATCAGCAGGAGCCATCCACCTTAGTTTTTAAGACAGGGTCTCTCCCTGGCTTGGAGCTCAACAAGGCGGCTATGTTGGCTTCTGGCAAGGTCCAGAGATGCACCTGTCTCCATCTCCCCATTGCTGGGATTGTGCCAAGCTCAGCTGTATTTGTGGTGTAGCATGCATATAGTGGCATGTGTGCATATGTGTTTTGCATGTATGTGGGTGAATGTGTGCATTTGCATACATGTACATGTAAAAGCCCAAAGTTGACATCTGCTGTTGTCCCCTATTTATTGAGGCCAATTCTTTCACTGAAATTACAGCTCACTGTTCCAGCTTGTTCAGCTCAGAATCAGGACCCCTGCCTCCTCGTCCTGAGTGCTGGAGGTACCATCAAGGTGGCTGTCTGGATTTCATCCGGTGTTAGGGACTTGAACTCCTGTCCTTAGCATTACACAGCAAGCTCTTTGTCCAGGGAGCCCTCTCAAGCCCTTTGCTCAGCTTCTTACTGCTGGTTCTGGGGACTGAACTTGGTAATCTCTCCAGTCCCTGCTCAGCCTTTTAAACTGACGGAAAGAGAACAGTATGATGACCCAAAGCAACACGTTAAGACTTCACTATGGGGCTGGAGAGATGGCTCAGTGGCTAAGAGCACTGGCTGTTCATCCAGAGGATCTGGGTTCAATTCCCAGCACCCACATGGCCATCTGTAACTCCTGTTCCAGAGGATCTGACACCCTCACATAGCCATACATGCAGGGGGAACACCAATGCATATAAAATAAAAATAAATGCGACTTCACTATAGACCACTGCTAATTTCTTCTGGATTTCACAACACCACCATATACAAATAACATTTATTCCAGCTGGCCAAGAGCTACAGTTCATGGAAACATTCAAGAAATGTCAGGCCATCCAGGAAAATGCTGAGCTCATGAAGATAGGCCTGCCCTTATAAAACTCACAAGGAGGCAGGGGCCCCTTTAAGACATGTCTCCTCTGGTGGGAAGAACTTTGCCACTGATCAGTTATGGGAAACATACAGCCAACCAGTAGCCTCTGAGGTCTGTCTGCTTTTTCTGTAGCCCAGTCGGTTGTCAAAGGCTTGCGTACATAGAGGTGACCCGGATTTATATAGAAGCATTAAAAGCATGGCTCCATGGCTCGTGCTGAGATCTGAACTGAAAAACTTACAGCAATCCCCCCAACACCAGTTCTTCATTTCATAGTTAAAAGCTCAAAAGGAATTGCTCAGGACATAAGGCCAGGAAGCGGGGATCCAGGACCAGAACCCAGGCCTTCTTGCCTCTGCCAAGGGCTCCTTCCAGCATGTCACGATGACCCACTGAAAACTAACATGCTTCCTGCAGCAGAGAGAACGACTATGCAACATTTTACAAGCTAGTTATTGAGTACTAAGCAGGAATGCCAGGCTGAACATAAGCTGTGCTTCTGCTCTGCCTATGGTTAGCTGGCAAGAGGGTCAGGCCTCAAACATGGTGGTCACTCCTGGCACTTACTGACTGTTCCATTTCCTTGTAGAAATACAGAACATTGACATTGTGGCACATCATACCCTTCTCAACTCTTTGTGTGTGTGTGTGTGTGAGAGAGAGAGAGAGAGAGAGAGAGGCAGAGAGAGAGAGCTAGAATGTGCCTGAGCTTGGTGGCAGAGAGCTCTCGGTTACCAGGACAGTCACATGGGAAGCAGATGACAAAAAAGGCTGATTGCTGCTAATGCGCAGTCATCTTCCAGAGGCGGGAGAATGTGCACACAGTGATTATAAAGGAATTATCCACATCACAGCCGAGGCCCTGAAATGGACACCAGGCGTGGGTGGAGGAAACAAGATAGGAGGCTCCTCTCTCCGAAGCTGGCATGGGAAGAATCAGATGGAGGACTGACGTGCTACACTGCCTCCTTCCTGGGGCAGGAGGGCAAATGCTAGAGATTACCAAGCATGCAATTTCACGGTGAGTCACAGGTCCCCAGGATTCCCTCAGGGACACGCAGCCCTAGCTTGGCTTTCATGTATTTAGAGAAAGAAGCGGTGGCTTCTCTCCCAGGAAACACCCCAGCCTCCTACTGCCCTTGTCACTGTGTGATCTAACCTGTCTTTCAATACATGATGGAGCTGGCACCACACATGCCACCCGATACGAGGCAGGGCCGGAAGTGAGAGTGGAAATAAAGACGCTACATTAAGGACAAGACCTGAAGTCACTCCATAGTGGACAATAGCACAGTGGGGTGGAGGGGGAGATTTTGGGGAGTGGTAGCCATAGATGAACATAAGTCATTCAGTCATGATGGGCCAGGATTGTCAAATAGACTTGAGAAACTGTAACCCCCGCCCCAATAAAGTCATTATGAACATCTAGTATAGCCAACATTCCTACCTTAAAAATTGGCCAACTTATGTGTCCACCCAGCAACCCTGTACTAATCTGCCTCAAATTGATAGGAAATAATATGCTTGTCAGGATAATCTCTGGTCCAGAAGACAATTCTGTTTCAGAGTGGATTAAGGAATTATTGGTCCAGTTTACATTTTTACCACCTTGAGTTGCTCAATGCTACTGAGCATCCTGAGGGTCATAACTTCAAAGCTGTAAATCTAGATACTTTCGTAAGGTCTGAGGAACAAATTTATTACACACTTTTCTCTTATTTTTGACAATTTCTTACACACACACATATATATATATTATGATCAAATTCACCCCCACTGCCCTCTCTTGCCTCCTTCCTGTTCCTGTTGATCTTTCCCTCCTTTTACATCCTCTGACTTTCACGTCCTGTTGCCCCTTTGTGTAGAGCGTGTGCGGGCAGCCACGGTTGCAGTGTGTTCGTGATTTCCTCACCCGCAGCACATCCAGAAGATCGATTTCAGGGTCCTCTTCCTCATTCTTAGTCTCCTACAATCTTCCTGCCACATTTCCTACAATACTCCCTGGGTTTTGTAGCTTAAAAGACTAATAACTCAGCCCCTGGCAAGAGATGAGGAGGTCACAGGCCAAGGAAATGACCATAGTGACTGATAAAGGGCTGTTTGTGACCATGGCTGTGAAAGCATCCTGTCACCTGGGAAAAAAATCCACAAATGATTTTTATCAGTGGAGGGTGCTGAACCAGCAATTTCCCTCATGAGAAAGGCTGAGGACAGCACTGTAACACATATGACGGAAACCAGCCTCCCTGAACCCGAACATGGGCTGTACTGGTTCCAGCCACCACACACACTCCGAAAAGAAGCCTTAGTCAATCTAACATCACCTCACCCTGAATTCCAATCCCAGAGACTGAACAGAAATCCCTTTGCTTCACCAACTCCCTTACTCAAGAACTCCCAGAGGAAGACTCTCTAGCCCTCTCCCATGGCAACGTACAATGTGCAGAGATGCAGGGTAGAGAGGACGCACTAAGGAGGTCCCCCCACCCCCGACAGAAAGCCACAGGTCACATAAATGGGGGCTGCAGGGCTTCTGCAGTAAGGCTGAGTGTTGCTCCAGGTTGCTCCTCCCATGTGCTCCCTTTCAGGTACTCTCTGACGATGAAATGTGTGGCTTGCCGTGATTATACAGTGGTTAGTACTCTGCGTCGAGGCCACAGCAGCCTGGGTTCAAATTCAAGTCACAGCACTAGAGATGGAAACTATTCTCCGCTGATAAAATGAGCAAATTCAAGGCAAATCAAAGTATATTGCGGACAGCCCTCGGGCAGGCTCACAGACCTCACAGTGAAGTTACCATGCGAGAGGGAGACAGAAAAGCATGGGGTGGAGGGAGCAGAGAGAAAGAGATCCAGTGGGCAGAGAGGGAGAGGAGAGAGGAAATGCAGAGAGTGAGAGGGAGAGAGAGAGAGAGAGAGAGAGAGACAGAGACAGAGAGAGACAGAGAGAGACAGAGAGAGACAGAGAGAGACAGAGAGAGACAGAGAGAGACAGAGAGAGACAGAGAGAGACAGACGGGCAGACAGACAGACAGAGAGACCAAAATGTAAAATGTCTGGATTACATAGGGAAGAGGTTCTGGGGGAGGGGAAGCCCAGTCCCTGGGATGGAAAGTTCAGGGCAGAGGGCGGGGTATGCCAGCCATGCCCTGTAACAGGTAGAGACTGAAGGATGCTGGGAGAACATGGAGGCCAGGTCCCTTTGGTTAAATGGGGACCCTCAGCTGCTTGTCCTAGGTCTGAATTCCAGCACTCCCTAACTGCAGGTTGAGCTCTATCCAAAATGTTTAACACTAGTAAGTTTCACATTTCAGAGGGCTGGGGAAGGGGATACTAATCAAAGAATATTGTGTAGACTTGACAGGTCTGAAAATCTGAATTCGGAAATGCTCCAACATCAGAAACCTTGGGAGTATTGACTTGATACCACCACAGTTCCAAATTCTGAAGTAGTTTGGATTTCAGTTGAGGTTTGCTCAATGTGTATCACTTAATGTGGGAGTACTTTCCACTATCGAGACTCAGACAGACCAGGTATGACAATATGCCTGTCATCTCTGTGCTCCGGAGGCCGAAGCAGGAGGCCTGCAAATTCAAGTCCCATCTAGGCTGCATAGTGAGACCTTGTCTCAAAACACACACTTACAGGTATTCAAATAGAGACGAGGCTTTGACCATGAGGATGCTGGGAAATGACCCACAAGCTATGAGCTATTAAGACTCACTCTGAGCAACAACAGCCCCACCAGGCCACTGGCCTCTGCCTCACTTTCTGTTCTAGCTATGGCTTTAGCAACATTACTGCTAGCCAAAGAAGAGACCACTAGATAACATTCTAGAAGAAAAAGGTATGTATCCCATGCCTAGTTTGCCAGTTTCTGGTTCAGAGTCACTCACCTTCTTCTTCTTCTTCAGAATCACTTTCACACCATCCACGGACACCATGATGCTCACTTTCTTCTTCTTGATGTTCTTGGCTTTAAACTCATACTGCAAAGAGAGAACAGAGGCATGGGTTCCGATTAGACCAGCCTGTCTGCAGGGTCACAGCCGGCCTCTGGCATGGCAACAAGGGCTGCAGAGCTGTGCAGTTCGTGGCGTAACAAGCACTTCTGGGGGTGTATGGATATGAGGACAACTTCAGGGGAAGCCCCGGGGAGGAGGGGGGCGCTCCAGGTAAGAATAAGGCACTGAGAAGTCATCAGTTTCCCCACCTGGCTGCCACCTAGGACAAAGGTGATAGACCTAAAACATCCTAAGAAGACAGACCTAAGCTATTCCAGGGAGATAGAAATAACAGCCTGCTTTGAAAGTCTCCTCTGTACACCAAAACCTTCCCTAAATAATCCATCCTGCCATTTAATGACTCACGGTCAGGCAAATACTCCTTGTGTCCAACCAAATGCTACTGGTACGTCATTCCACCCCCGGTGAAGATTAAGGGCCAGAATCAACCGTCACACCAGAGCTTTTTATGTAAGAAAAAAAAAATTATTTTCCATCCCCCAAATTCCTTTACCTTTGAGTCAGTCTCCAAACCTACCCATAGTCTCATCAGTTTGAAGACTGTTAAGCTGTAAGGTATTTGGGTGGCAGTGGTGGGGAATGGATGGGGGAGGGGGTAGACCAATGATACTCATACAGCTTCTATTACCTCATACCTCCATGTTTTACCTTCAAGTTTGAAGTCCTGGACAGGCTATTCCAATGACCACTCCACACTGCTGCAGAACACTTGCTCGGCCTATACCCCACGTCTTCCCCTTACATTTCCCCAGTCACAGCCTTTTAAAAATGTTTGTACAGACGTTTATTTCTGGTGGTCTAATACATCATTTTCCTTAACGGACTTCATTCTGAGTACTACTTCAGTTTATTAGTAAAAACCATTTGAGATGTTCGAAGACCCATGCTGGTAATTCCAGCACTCAAGAGGCTGGTGAGGGAGGGCATGAGTTTGAGGTCAGCCTGCTTTACATAGCGAGCTCCAGACTCACATGGGTTACAGAATGCTACCTTGCCTCAAAAAAAAAAAAAAAAAACCAAAACAAGAACACATAAAAGCACTTCCGTTTGGTCTCCATCTTAGTATCACCACATAAAAATTTTCACCTGGGAGGTTCTCAATCAAACACGCATGTTACAGACTAAAGTTACCAGTAGCCTCAGACCCCTTTAGAGACAAGACCTCCAACTTTGACACCACTCAGACCTGGCGAAAGGCTCCAAGCTCCTTGGTGAGCTCCTGAAAGTCAATCCTTTCGACGGTGAGTACGTTGATAGGAATCGAAGTAATGCACCCCAGTGGCATGACCCACAGTGAAAAACCTTACCAGAATCCAGAGCCTTCCTTCCCTGGCCACACCGTTTAGCAATCAGATCTCAAGGGATGCCAAGCTGGGGACGGAGCTCAGCCGGAAGTGTGCTTGCCTGCCATGCAGGAGGTGTGGTGGCACACACCTGTAATTCCAGCACTTGGGGGACGGAGGCAGGGGAGCGGAAACCAAGGTCGTCCTGGGCTAGATAGCAAGTTGGAGCCAGACTGGGCTTGTAAAGGCACCTGCCAAGCAAACCTGGCACCCTGAGATCAAGCCCCAGACCCACATAAAAGTGGAAGGAGAGAACCAACCCCATGAAGTTGTCCTCTGACTTCTATATGCATGTAAACACACATATAATAAATAAAGTCAACAATGAGACAAATAGTTTCTTACTGTCTACAGTTTGTCCCTTCTGCTGAGATTTTGATAACTGTCCTGCTGTTTTACACACAACGCTGCTTCTTACAGACAAGGTCCTAAGGTCGTATATCACTCTTTCTATTATCAGCATACCCTATGGATCACAGCTGAATTATCTCTAGGTTTCAACACCATACATCTCTCGGTCTGATGGTCCCATCCCCAGCCCCAGTCACTCCACCCTGCCCAACTGCTTCTTTTCCAGGGGGTTCCTGGAAGAAGGGCAAACCTGGGCAGCAATCACACAGGAGTGAGAGCAAATGTCTGCTTCAGTCAGAACCCAAAGCTGATGGAGAATAAAAGCTAAAAAGAAGAGGGTGGTATGTCTGTGGAAGGGCGGGGGATGGGAGCCTGCCCTGGGGCAGGAGCTCAGCTTTGTAACACAGTGCCCTCCAGCTCTGCAGCAAGCCGAGGTGGATAGAACTGGATCTGCTTAGCAGGCACCTGGGGAATGACTCCAAGTCAGTTTGTCCCTGGACTGCAGCATTCTGTTCGGCTGCAGGCTGGGTGAACTAAAATGACCTTGGGTTTAAAAAAAAAAAACAGCCGTGGCAATTCATAATACAGCTGACTTTGGCCTTATGCCGACCGGGAGCGGTGAGCCAGTCACAGTTCCTGACCACACCTGCATTTACCTCCGCTTACTTGAACTTGAATAAACACACCTCCTAGCTGCACCCCTTTCGGAGGAGGTCCTTTAAGTGAAGGCTGCTCCTGCAGCCACTGGGATGCTAAAGAGGCATGCCAATGAACTCTAGCCTGAGTTAACCGCACAAGAGTTAGGAAGACCCAGAGGGGGGTAAAACATGCCCCACACAGGTCACCCACAACTGCTTCTCTGTCTCTGGATCCTTCAAGGATGCCACTTTCACATTATTATTATTATTTCTAATCCTTTATAGCAACAAAATTGAAGCAGAAATACCAAGTACCTACTTCTGCCAGGTACTATGCCATTTCCTCTACCTTCACTTTTATTATATTGTATTGTATTTGGGCGTCTGTAGGGGTACAGGTGCACATACATATACGCACACGTGAAGACCAGCAGTCAACCTCCGGTGTCATTCCTCGGGAGACAGCTGCCTTGGCTTTTGAGACAAGGCCTCCCAGTTGGCCTAGAACTTGCTGAGCAGGCTGACCGGCTAGTGAACCCCATCTCAGATTACAAGCACACGCCACCGTGCCTAACAATTTTGCATGGGTTTTGAGGGTCAAACTCAGGTCCCATACTTTCAAGGTCAAGCCTATTGACAATCTCCCCACCCGAAAGCCCTGATTTCAGATAATTAATTGCCTGCTAAGCCACACACAGAGAGGCCTCCTAGCTTGAGAAGCATCTTGTCATTGACTACCTCTCTTTCTTATTTGGTCCACTTCTTTGCTGGATTCGCTCTCTAGGACCAAATACGACCTATCAGCCAAGCCTAGAAGGAAGTGCCCAGCTAGCTCCCTGCTGCGTTTCTGAGTCTTACCTGTATTTTTACAGTTCATGTTTTGATGTTTGACTATGTCTTTTAATTCCTTCATCGTCAACACAAAATATGCTGAGTAAGTCTAGTGGCACATGACGCACACACACAAATAAAAAAAAAATAATTGTGAAACAACAACAAAGTCACAAACTGGAACTAAACTTTCTTACAGTTGGAAAACACCTTCGGCCTCCATCTCCGTGCACACGCTTACTTCCATACACACGGCTCTTGCAGGTCTGTGAGCACAATAGCTACACAAACAAAGGGAGACCCTATTTTCTCCCAGAAGTCAATGACATTGTCAACACAGGTGTTTCTGCTCACGGCTGAATGCTCTGAGGTGCTTCAAAACGAAAGGGGCGGGAGAGGCAGGAGCAGGCCAGGCAGGAGCAGGCCCTCCGGGCCCCATCCCACTGCGGGCACTACCTGCCTGCTGCTGGCAAGGGCTCTGAGCCTCGTCACATCCTGTGTTATCCCACCGGCCTCCTGATGTCCCAGCCGCTTTCCACCTGCAGGGTTAGAACGAGGCTGCACTTCTGCTGGAAGAAAAATGGCCAAATATTTCTCATTAAGCCACTTCTTTACGGGGCAATCACACTTCACTTAGACAGCCATGCTGTCGTGCGCGTTAGAGGGAGGACGAATGGATTTGGAGGGGAGAGGAGGCTAACGGAGCATCCAGGGGAAGAGAGAACGGGAGGGGCTCTCAGAAACAAGTCTCCCTTTTTCCCCAGCCACTGCTGCTCTGACGTAGCGTGCTGCCTGGGCAAGCTGGCTCAGAGGAAGCATCTGTGTTCTTTGGGACAGGAATCCAATGTGCCCAGGAGTTGCCAGGGGCTGAAGAACAAACATAATTACTGGTGCCACCAGCCGTAGCTCTGGCTGGCATCATAGGACATGCCAAGAGGCCAGGCCCTCCACCCACGGTGGCCAGACTGTTCTGATACCCTCACTTTGCCGGCCACATTAAACACCGAGGAGCCAACCATTTAGGGAACCAAACAATGCAAAGTCCAGGAACGCCAACCACACAACCCTGGGGTGTCCAAGGGAAAGTGTGTGAGGTTCATAAACAGCCTTGGGACCTTGGATTGAAATAAAGGCCCTGGACCTTAGCATGTTGTGTCAGTCAGGGAGGCTCAGGAAGTGGAGGCTGGCTAGGGATGTCAAAGGACTCAGAAGGAAGCACTCAAGGAGCTACAGGAACAAGAACACTGGCTAGAAGCCAGAGCTGCCTCTAGACCAGCAGCCTGCTTCCTGAGCCTCTACTGATTCCCAGTCCTGCCTCCTAAACCCATGTGTCTTGGTCTCAGTCCAGGTAGCTGAGGAAGGACAGGTAGACCAAAAGCAGGAAGTCAGAAGCAGCTGAGATTGACCACCACTAAAAACAAAACAAAACAAAACAAAACAAAAAAAACAACCCGACACTATAAAGAGAGAGAAGTCACAGAGTGACTTCAGATCCAGAAACAGGGTTGGGACTCTAAGACACTCCAAACACATTCACCAGTTGACTTTCGCAGCAATGCACTGCTCCCTGAAGAATCCTTGGATGCCAATACTGATTTCTCTACAGATTGAACTTTTTCGATTCTTCCATCAACTTGCTGACAAATATTTTGGCCCTACTCTCTACAGACGTGAGCCATGGCCTGATGAGGAGTCAGGTGCTCACAGGTGACTAACTTCACCAGGAAGAAGGGCAAAGGCCAACAGTGGCCGGCCTGCTGGGCGAGCCCTGGGTTTGCTATCTTTCTAGAGCAGCCTGTGGTTTTGCATTCTGCAAATGGCCAAACAATTCCTCTCCACCCCACAACTCCACCCCTACTGCATGTATGTGTGTGCGTGTGTTGGCTGTTACTTTGTAGCCTCAAAATCACAGAGATCCTTCTGTTTCTGCCTCCCGAGTGCTGAGATTAAAGGCGTGTGCCACCACACCAGGCTTCCATGTTTGTGGTTGTTGTTTTGTTGAGACAGACCTGGAACTCACTGATTCAGTGACACTAGCTGGCCAGCAAGCCTAAGGGGTTCTCCTCCTTCCAGCCAGCACTGGAATTACAAGAGTGAGCGGACATGTTTTCTTTTTCTTTTTTTTAACCCCAGTGCTTGCGATCAGAACCCACATCCTTAGGTTTGTACAGGTATAACTTTGCTCACTGCGCCTCTCCCCAGCTCCAGGCCTGGAAAATCTGCTGGTCAATTGTGGCCATGCTACCATTCATTTACTCTGCTTAATAGTTTTGGTTTCATCAACATGAGCACACGCCTACCGCAAACTGTAAACACCTCTGAAGAGATGGCTATCACATAAAGGGTTTTCACGAAGGCCATTTGCACTTATCGAGAGTTTAATAACACACATAGTGATATGGAAAAGTCCATGTGCAGCCATGTTCATAACACCCATCATTCACGATAGTCAAAAGGTGGAAGCAAACCGTGTTCATGAATGGATAAATGGACATACCAAATGCTATCCATGTTTATAATAGAATACTATTTGGTCTTAAAGGGAGGGCAGTTGTGCTAAGTGAAATAAGCCAGTGACAAAATGTTTTGTAATTCCACTCTTATGAGGTGCCCAGGATTGCCAATTTTTAGAGATAGATAGTATTGGGGTTCATTCCAGGGACTGAAGTAGGGATAATATGGAGCTAGTATATTTTGGGTTCAGCTTCAGGATTTTTTGTTAATTTGTGTTTGTTTGTTTGTTTTGAAACAAAGTCTTGCCTATCTATTATTCCCAAGCTCACCTCAAGTTCAAAATTCTCCTGCTTCAGCTTTCCTGAACACTACGATCACATTAAAAAAAAAAAAAACATCTGGAACTGGATGGTGAACAGATGTACAATACTTACCACTGCACAGTTTTAAATTAAAAAATGGTTAGGATGACAATTTTTGTGACACATCCTTTACCACAATGCACAGACACAAAACCGGGTGTGAGGACGATCAGCCTGTGGTATCTGTCACCCCATGGATTGCCAGGGTTGATCTGGGTGATCTGGCCGGCGGTGTGTCCCCTTCCTCCCTCACCACTCCATGGGCATCCCTCCCCAGGCCATGTGCTCAGTGGAGGAATACAAAGATCTCTACTGAATAGAGAAGGATCAGCCTTCAATGGAGGGTAGACAGGAGCTGCGCTCCCCTGCTGGAACCTCCAAACAAGCTCTCCAAGGCACAAGACCAAGAGCCTCGTAAAGCAAACAGAGCTCTGTTGCCAGAGAGTCTGCCTTAATTCCACTCACAGAAGAATTCCTCTGCACCCAGCCGTCAAGGTGAACATGTCACCCATTTCTGCACCTCTCCATAGTTACACCTGTTAATCCCTGTGCCTTGAAGGCCCATCTGCTGGCCGAGCCCTTCCTGTGCCTGAGCTATCTGCTCAGGCTTTGCTGCGGGACACTTTTTCAGGCTGGTGCCATTTGTCATATCCCCTGTGGAGTTGGTCCACCAGCCCAGTTATTACAGCCAGTACAAGTCTCCATTCACCACCCAATGTAGGTGATTTGCTTACTTGTTCCTACCAAAGGTCATGCCTTCCTTGAGAGCAAGAAGTATGACATACATATATTTCTATACAAGAAACAGCACGAAGCCGCAGCAGGGTGGTAAACAAAGGTCAAATAAGTGAGCTGATATAATTCAACAGCGATTATTCACAGAAGAAAAGAGAACACTGTCTACAAGGGGGAAATAAGCTCTCCAGGAGTTAACTGACAACGTGGACGCCAAACCACGCTGTAAGGACTTTAATAAGAGCTAACCTAGCCAGGCTGTAATCGCAACATCTAGTGATTTTGTGATAGGAGGATGGTGAGTTTGAGACCATCTTGGGCTACAGAGAGACTTTCAGCCCAGCCAGGGCTACACAGTATGACACTGTCTGAAAAATCGACCAACAAACCAACAAAACAAACAGGATGTGATCATCTTCAAACAGTTTCTGTTACATGCCCATCGAACTCTCCTGCAAATGAAAAGCTTCAGAGTTGTCATGACTGGAAAAGAAGGATCACAAGTTCAAGGCCACCATGGGGAACACACCAAGTTTAAGAATCTTGAGCTTTACATGGATTAGTTAGAACAAATAAGGAGGGCGATAGGCTGGCAGATGAACTCCTGTCGTCTAGAGAGCCCAGCTTCTGTCTGTTCTGGCTTCTGTACATATGAAATGAGAACCTGAGAGACTGAGGCCCAGGAGCCATGGTCCTGAAACTGTTGTGCATCTCAGTAACCCATGGGTTCAGTTATAAGAAATCACAGAACCACCAGTGAGACCAAGACTGAAACAGACACCAGTTGTGCTCTGCGGAGTCTGTTTGGATTCTTAGGAAAGCTGGACAGAGGAATTGATTTTCAACTGTCAGCTTCAACTCTACCACAACCTAATTCAGCCACAGGCAGATAAGGAAAACGAGCTATTTGCTAGCCTTGAACTTTGGGCTCAGTTACTATGAGGTCTCAATTTTACGTTTGAGAGATTGAGCAGTTTTGATGTAACAAGAGTTTTTAATGGTCTAATAAAAAGCTACTTCTTTTCATTATTTTAAGAGAACAAAAGTTATATGTAAATAATTTCTATAACCTGCAAAATCCTTAAAAGTGTGTAACAGTGGGGTTATTTTTTTTTAAGGAAATTCATTGTTTTCACGGCATACAGAATTACAGTTCAGCTCTATAAGCCACGAAGAACTAGAGTCAAATTCTAAACTACACATTGCAAATAAACAAAACATCCAATAACAACAAACAGCAGGAAAGATGCCAGACCTAATCTCAGAGATGCTCATTCAGGGAATTTGGTGTAGAGACCTGTGTTGTTTTTCTTTGTGAGTGGCGGTAAGACAGGAAAGCCCAGCCATGTCTAAGGGGCACATTTTTCCTCTGTAAATATATTTGACTGGGGTTATATATTGGGTGAACATAAGTGAGGTTAATTTCATGTTAGAGCTTCAAATGATGAAAGGAGTTGGGAGTAGATAGTTCCACTGGTCGATTGAGAACTGTTGACTGTTCCTCCACATCTGGCCAGTTGACAGCAGAACCAGAGAGAGAGGGTGAACAGATTCGAAACTCTGCTGTTCTCTTCTCAGTTCCCAAGTCAAGTACGACATTTATCGTTTCTAAAGCCCCCTCAGCCAGCACCAATCACAACTTCAGGCCCACCATCTTCACAGAACCCATGATCTAGGCTGAATACAAAACTCTGATTGCCAGGGATAGTGGCATACAACAATAATCCCAGTGTTTGGTGGGCTGAGGGAGGAGGATCACAAGTTCAAGGTCATCTTGGGTAACACAGCAAGTTTAAGCAGGATTGAGCTTCATAGTAAGACCTTGTCTTGAAAACAAGGACCAAGAAGCTAGGTGTGATGGTACACAGTTGAAACTGAGCATTTGGAAAGGAGAGGCAGGAGGATTGCTGTAAGCTAGAGTCTAGACTTGGCCTCAGAAACAAGACAAACAATAACCAAAGGCTAGAGGTGTGTATCAGTGGTAGAACACTATGTGCAAGCCCTTGGGTTCAATCCTCAGAAGAGGGGATTAAAATGCAAAGTAGTGGGAAAAAAAGAGAAAAAGAAACTGAAAAAATATAAAGCCTGTTTGGAAACTCTAGTCTAGCCCATTGATTTCAGGCAAGAGATTTAAACAGCCATTGGTGACCTAAGGAGACTTGTGTGTTCCAGTCACAAGATTCATCACACTAACACTGTACTATCAGAGCCACCCCAGACACTGCAATGACTCCTGGAAACATCTCTTCAGTCATGACAGGTTCGAGTGACTTTTAGATGGTCCTTCTTATAGCTACTTCAGATGATCACTTTAAGACCTACCCACAGCTGTCTTCAATTGGTCCAGAAGGTCCCCCTTTGCCTGTGACATTAAGTGTCTTGTGTGACAAATCTACAAGTAAACCTCTCACTTTCACTATTACAAGGAAAGCAGCATGCTCTTTGCTGTGGTCAACGGTTTTGCCTCAATCCCACACTAAGAGACCCAGCTGGCCATGGATTGAAATTGCTAAGGCCAAAATAACCCTTTCTTCCTTTAAAATGTCTCTGTTGGAGGCTTTTATCAGGGCTATGAGAAACTCCTATTACTAAGCTTGCATAACAGCAATAAAAAGAGTTGCCTTGGAAGAAAGCAATGTATCTGGTTCATATGTATATCATTTTTTAATATGTCTATTATTGTAACAATTAAAACACAGATTCTTAAGAAAGGACCACTGTGATCTGCCATCATCCATTTTCTAAACTCAAGGCTGCTAAAATCATAAATAATGTGCTAGAAGCAAATCCTGTTAAATGGTACTGCACAGACACACACACATACACAGCACATCACACTACACACACGTACACAGCACATCACACTACACACACACACACAGTCTCATACCTTTTGTATGCCTGTAAGATCTCATTAAAAATGTTCTAGATGGGGGCTGGAGAGATGGCTCAAAGGTTAAGAGCACTCACTGTTCTTCCAAAGGTCAGAGTTCAATTCCCAGCAACCACATGGTGGTTCATAACCATCTATAGTAAAATCTGGTGTGCAGGTCGAATGTTGTATAAATAATAAATTAATCTTTAAAAAAATGTTCTAGATGGAACCTATATCTGAAACCTTTGGATTAACAAATGTTGACCAAGGTTTTCCTCACACAGATGAAAAGGCTGGGATGCCTTTTCATCCCAGGCTGATACAAGACTCCCCTTCAGGTCCCTCTGCAGAAAACCCAAGCCTGGAACTCACGTCTCTTGATTCTTAGCTTTGCGCTTTTTACTGACATCTGTCTTTTTCACTGGCCCCATATCACTACTCCAGGAAATCAAATTATTCATCAACATCTCCATTCATTCAGTGTATGTTTAACGAGTTCTTTGATGTGTATAAAAGCCTATCTTAAAACAGGAAGCAAGACGAGGAGGAGGAACTCACTGGAAATTATAGGGCCCGGGACATTTCTGGGCTGTTACATGGAAAGCTGCAATGTCCTCCCAACTAGTTCTTCCCACCCTAATAACACGGCTGGCCCTCATTTCTTTTGCTGCTTCGACACTCGGGAACAAGCGCCAATAACCTGGGGAAAGGACAGAATACTAACAAGTTCAGGGAGACACAGTGAAAGGACCTTCTGAACATAGATGGCTTCCAGGCAGGAAGTAGCCAAGTTCACTGCTGTCTGAAAGACTGAAGAAGTAGGGGAGAAGTTTGTCCAAACACAGATGTATTTTGGGGGGGGGCGGGTAGGAGGCATTTTTCATGGCATCAACAAACTAGAATGATGGAAGAGGGCAAATTAAGCAGGCCCTCAGAGGAAAGACACTGGGCGGCCCAGAGCACAGGCAATTTTGGACTGTGTACTCAGGGGAGTTTCAGAGCGGCAGCTGCTCCCTGAAGTAAAAACACAAGACATGCCCTGAAATACAGACATTGCTTTTTCATTCCAACCACCGTAACCTCAACCCCCATCCCCATCTCGAAGCATGTTGACAGGTCATGGAGAGCCAAACAAGCATCCCGAATGATTGAGGGCCTGGCGGACTGATTTATGAAGCAAGATAAGTACCACTGCTAAAAATAACCAGTTGTTTCCAGGTTGCCTTTCCTTCTAGCAACCGCCCCCCTCCCCCCACAGCCCATCAGACACAGTGACAGGCATCCCTCACTCTGTAGGGGTTGGCCCCATGATCCTCTACAGATCCCCTAAAGCCACAAGGGCTGAAATCCCTCATGTAAAAAAGTGCAACCCAAGCACATAACCTCTGCACATCCTCTTGCCTACTTTAAATCATCTTTGGGTGACTTGCAATCCAGTACGAAATGTAAATGCTTTGAAACAGTTGCTGTATGCGTTTGTTTAGGGACTAATGAGAAAAAAAAAAGTATGCACGTGTTCAGGACAGATGTTCAGTCCTCCACCCCCACCCCCACCCCATGGTTGTGCGGCTCAGCAATAGGGAGAGCTCACTGCATTAGAGTCTCTTTCTTTATGTAAAATCAGAGGCAGAGACGGAGGAAAATCTAAAATTGTAACACGGTTAACTCAACTCCAGCTGATTCTATCATTCTCCTGTGATACACAGGCCAGACTTTTCTTTAAATGGTTACTATGATGTATCACACAAATGGGAAGATGAGACATCGAACTTGTTTTTCAGAAGTGGGGGAACACAACACAGCTCACAGGGATGATTCACAGCTACACACTCACAGGAAGAATAAAACTTTCCCAGAAGTTGGTGGAGTCACGATTTAAGGTTTTCTTCCTCGGGAGAAAAAAAAAAAAACCCAACAAAAAACAGTCATAAGACAAATGATGGGTCCTTCTGTCTCTAAGGTTTGATTGCCCTCTCTCTATAAAAGGTATGTTTTATGGTCTCTAGGACCTCACAACATCCACCGCACACATCCCACACTTTAGAAAGTTAAATGGAAAAACTTTCATGAAGTTCTATGACAAAGCCACATTGAGCCCTGATGTGAATTTCTTTTCTTTTTCTTTTTTTTTCAGAAGTCTTTTGTGAATTTCTTAACAAACATTCGTAATGCTTTGTACAACTTTGACAGCCCTCTGACCTCTCTGGGTATCATCTTCCCTTTTGCAGAGTGAGTGTATTGGTTTAGATTGTATCTGAGAAATGTTCTGGAGAAATACAAACTTCCGAACGTTGGTAGGAAGGGTAGGACGGGCACATCTGAGCAAAGAAAGGTAAATGTGCGGAAACAAAGAAATGAAGATGCTTCACGACTTCAGGTGGACCTTAGAAGCAAACGACAGTGATGGAGAAAAAGGATGCGGATATAGAAGAAACGTGAAACAGGACTTTATGCTGATGGAAGTAGGAGAGAGTCTCATACTTAAGGTTTTCTTTCTTTCTTTTTTTTTTTAAGAGTGAACAACAACAACAACAACAACAAAAAACAGAGGCAGATGTTGAACATGATCTTGGCACCAGCCCTGATGATTCAGAGGGAAAGACACTGGAAACAAGAAATCCAGGAAAGAGCAGGAACATGCATCAAACATTAAGTTATAGGCTGAGAAGCAGGATGAAGAAATGGTCTCTAAATCCCCTGCCTGGAAAAAAACAGCAGTGCTTTCCATGAAGACCCACACGGCGCACAAAGGATGTACTATGCACCTTGTACCAGAGACCCAGGAAAAGAAGAGTCAGGAGGAATTTATAGAGGCTGGGCATTCCCTGGGACTCCTTTTAAAGTCCTTCTCAAGTCCTTAAAATGTTGACTCTCTTTTATAAATGAAGGTCAGAAAGAGTAAGACAGTAGATTGTGTTCATCTCTTAGGATCTTGAGAGTTCCAGACAGGCGGAGGAGGAAACAAACAAACAAACAAAAAACTACAGAAGGAAGAACGGAGGCATTGATAAACACCCAGGGTAGAAAAGAAGACAGGGTAAAGGAAGGATTCTAAGGAGATGCCGAAGAAATTACAAGGAGGACTATAATAAAATAAGAACTGCGAGGGATTTAGAAGTCAAAAGAGCTGCCAGTCATCCAGCCTCTTACAGAACAACGGAGTCTCTGAAAAGCAGTTTCTTCCAGTACAACTGATACATGCTCCACCACCAACTTACGCACTTACACTATTCTTTAAAGTTTTTGTGTTATGCAACTGTTAAGGTCCTTATAACTCTCCAGGGATCCTTGTTAAACTATAAGCTGTTCAGGATTGAGGGGATCTAAGGACCCTTAATTTCTAACAAGGTCTCAATGACACTGACACTGTAAGAATGAGCTTTGAGTAGCAAGGCTCTAGGGCTGTTGGCTGCCAACACTCTATGATCCCAGGCATTAGAGCATGTCAATACTCCAAGTGATATAAACACACAGCACAGGCGATTTGTCAGAAACAGCCAAAAGTCAGACTCTAACACACAAATGACTAAACTCACACAGCTCTGATACATGCATGGTAGAGATAAGAGCAGCCATGTCACAAGTTCTCAGCGTCGAGGCTTCTTCCCAAGCTTAGAATTCACCTACTGTCAGTAGGTGGTAATACTTCCTTGGGGTCAAAGGGACAAAAGTTCTCAAAACGTACTGAGCTCTGGAACCACGTGGGAAATATAAAATGCTGGCATCCAGATTCACTCCTAAACATTTTGACTGAATTGGTCTATCCACCATAGCTTGGGTGCTGAGACAGGTATGTAATTTTCAAGGTGATCTGAATATGCAGCTAAGTCTGAGGACCACTAGCAATGAAAGTTCCAGCAGACCACAGAGACTCCAAAGTAAGGTTACTCAATCATTCCTTCCTCCTTGTCTCTTCCCATCCTCACAGGGATGCAATGCACAACACAGAACCTCCATTTCGTCTTACCTCGGCTGCTCCAAGCTTACATCAGATTTTTGCATGCTCTAAATTCCTATGACAACTTATGGTCCTGCGTAAAAAGACACCTGGATATTTCGGTAGAAAAAACCAGCAGCATCCTTTGTTTCAATGGGGAGTTGAAGAGGTAAGTGTTCATGTCCCTGTGGGTGTGTGTACATAAGCATGCAAGTGTGTGTGCACGTGTGTGTGTGTATGTGTGTGTGTGTGTGTGTGTGTGTGTGTGTGTGTAGGCTGGAGGTCAACATCAGATGCTTTCCTTCATCACTCCTACTTTATTTTCTTTAAATAGATTGCTCATTGAACCTGTCTACTAAACTGGCTGGCCAGAGCGCTCTGGGGATCCACCTAATCTGCATGCTCTGTTGCCTCCAGCTATTCATGTGGGTGCTGGGGATCCAAACTGAGATCCTCATTCTTAAACAGCAGACACTTCACCAAGTGAACTTTTCTCTTTAGCCCCAGGACTTAGTTTTAACCATAGCAAAGTGTCTATTCCAAACCATGCCAAGTACCAGCCGCAGCTAGAAGACCAATTTTTTTTTCTCTTATAAATTGTTACTTTACACTTTGAGGGCCTTGTTTTCTCTGGTGCGACAATGTAAGTTTGCCACAGAAACATGTAAGCAACAATAAGCAAACCACAGATAAGTGAACGTGGCCCTGTACCAATAAATCTTTATTTTAAAAAATGGGCAGTAGACTAGCTGGGTGTTCTGCCACATGCCTTTAATCCTAGCACTCCGGGAGGCAAAGGCAGTCAGATTGCTGTGAGTTTGAAAGCAGCCTGGTCTACAACATGAGTCCAGGAGAGCCAAGGCTACACAGAGAGACCCTGTCTCGAAAAAAGACAAAAATGGGCAGTGGGTCAGATTTTGCCCATGAGCCATTGTGCCCATATGTAAACCCAGCATTCAAGAAGTCAAGGCAGGGGGCTCACCAGCTTGAGGTTAGATTGGGCGATATGATAAGACTCTGCTTCAAATCATTTTAAAAGAAATATTTATTATGGAATGGGATGAAAACGATGCAGCTCACACATGGTATTATATAACTACGGAAAATTACAAGGGAATTGGGTAACATGTAAAACTTTTAATAAAAAGGAAAGAATTATTGATATAAGTGTTAGAAAGGATAATATAGCTCAAAGACATCATGCTCCTTGGTAGGAGCCACATTCTGCATGATTCTAGTTGTCTGAAATTCTCCAAAGGACAAAAGCACAGTGAAAAAAACCAGATAAGCATGGGCTGGAGAGAGCTCAGCAGGTAAGAGCACATACTGCTCTTGCAGAAGACCAGCGTTTGGCAACTAGAACCTACATGGTGGCTTACAACCATCTGCAGGTGTAGATCCAGGGGATCTGATGCCCTCGTCTGACCTCCAATGGCATTGGGTACACACATCCTGCACATGAATGCTTGCAGGCAAAATCCTCTGATGCATAAAAACAAATACATAAATCTTTAAATCTGAGAGTTTAAGACTTACAAAAACAAAGCTAAATGAGACCAACACCAGCAGTTGCTAAGGATTAGGGGAAGGAAAGAGACATGACTACCAAGTGGCAGCACCACGGACAGTTTTAGGATGATGGAATATTCTGTGGTCTGCCAGTGGGGGTGGTTACACAACTCAGAGATTAAAATTTCCAAAACTATAGCCACAAAATCGATTTTACCGTGTTCGTCTCAAAAACAAAATGAAAATGCAGCTGGGCCACATTAGGGTGGGGAGCACCTCCCAGGACCTCCTTACTCTTCAGGAAGCTCGCAGGCTGCCAAGCCTCGCATAGGCTGAAGACTACCCTGCCTTCCACAGCAGACGCTACAGTGACAATTCTGGACTTGCTGCCTCAGGGTCTACAGTCTCTCTCTAAAGAGAATATCACAGTGACTGAAGAAGACTGGTAGAAACTCCCTGGACACTGGGGCCCACCCTCCCCCACCACATATACAGTCAGTCCAGTACTGACAAGATACCCAGGGAGAGAATACAAAGTATTGAGGGTCATCAAAATATCCTGCTACCCCTCCCCCCCAAAAACCAACCTGCTACCAACCTATGATTACGGCATCCCCTGTAGGAAGCTATTGAGCCACTACAGAGATACACTATTACCTCAAGGAGTTGCCATCAGCTCTGGCCATGTCTCTGTATGCTCCAAGACTCCATATAAAGAACTCTGTCATCTCCACGTGCGTAAGGAATTGTCTAGTCTAGTTTTCCTGGGGATGTGCCTTGTCCACCTCAGCTTTGCTCATAGCAACACTGGCTTCTGAACATCTCTGCCTCCTCACTGAGTTGTGTGTTAAACAAACTCTTACAGAGACACACAGCTCAGACAAAAGGACACACTAAATGACAGATGTGTGTCATGGCAGACAGTGGAAGGAAGGTCCTCAGGGTTGAAGCCGATGAAGTCATCGGGCGATTGTAGATTAGAGAGGAAGGGGGCAGTCTGGTGTGTCCAGCCCTTCCTTACACAAGCCATCCCATTAGCTGCCTCTGCATGTTCCTCCTACCTAGAGCATCAGGTGTCTGTGCTTCATTCTGTGGAACTCAGAAGGCATGGGATCTATGAGCTTGAGAGTGGCCCATAGTTCAGCCAGCATTCTCGAACACACAAAGAACTGCCTTCCTACACTCCACACGTGAGACAAGGGGAAAGCAGCTTTTTAGGAGGTAGAATTTTGTGTTCCTTCAAATCCCCATGTCGGTGGCCTAGTTTCAAGGAGGCTGCAAGTCTGGAATGTAACTGGGTTTAGACTAGGTTTGGGCAGAGGGGACTCCTAAGGATGGTCTTGGTGAAGAGGAGGTGAAAGGAACAAGGAGAGGGAGGAGGAGGAGCACTAGGCTGAGAAAATGCGATGTGCGGAAACTGCAAGAAGGTGGCCCCCTGTAAAAGGGCCCACACCAGAATCAACTTTGCTGGCTCCCAATGTACTTCCTGCCCCCAGGCTATGAAAAACAAATGCCTGCTCTTTGGCTACCCCTGCCTACTGTGCTCTTTTATCCAAGCTGATTAAGACAGAATTGGTGGAGGAAATCATGAAAGTTATCGTAGGAGAGGCAAGAGAGATGGCTGCCCGTGATAAGCCGAGCGCAAGCCTTGGGAACCAGCACAAACAGGGCCTCTCATCCAAAGGTCACCTATTCTCCACTCTACCACAGCAGCATCATAACAATCCTCACAAAATCAGCCGGTGAACCCAACGATCTTTCATAGACATCAGGACACTCTCATACTATTACCCTATTTAATGTCATCTCGTGCTTACCAACTTGGCCCTTAGTTTCTCCCTGTAAGTTATTCCAGCCCACACATAATTGCATTTCAGTATGAAAAAGAAGCTACTCTCCTTCACTGGACCTCTGGGAATATTCCACAGATCATGCTGGGTGTCAGAAGAAGGGGCACCGCTCCCCATCTTAACCTTCCTAAAACACTGCCTCTTACGACTTGACTGAAGATGTTCCACACCATATACTGCCTAAACAAGACGATCAGAACTGGTACTGAACACTACCACAGGACACAATCAGTGTCCTCTTTCTCATCAAGCAGCTTCCCACAACACGTGGCTTCTACGCTGTGTCTGTGCCCTGTGTGCGATCTGAGGACCTCAAAGACCCTGCTGGGGCTGAGACCTTGGCACCAATAACAGCTTTCTGCATCCTACTCCTCAACCAAAGCTGCTGTCCTAGTATTTATATGTAGGAATCCCTTGTAATATGTTGTTGAACAAAGCCTTTCACTTTAAAAAATAAAAAGATTTAAAAAAAATCACTGATTTGTTGCAATGGTTCAAATACACTATCATATTCTGTCTTGAGGGTTCTTTGTTTTTTCCATGTCTATACTTGGACTTAGCAATTACTACCCTCAAATTCCTACTCAGTCCCTAGTCCATCCAAAATATCCTACAGTTCTATTTCAAATAAGATCTCTTCTGACTATCACAGCTTGAAGGAATAGTAGCAACTAGTACACAGGGGGTTAGCTTTACAATAATGAATAATTCTATCTATCTATCTATCTATCTATCTATCTATCTATCTATCTATCTATCTATCTATCTATCTATCTATGTATCTATCTATCCATCCATCCATCCATCCATCCATCCATCCATCCATCCATCCATCCATCCATCCATATGTACTTCCTGCTCTTAACATGGTTCTTCCTCCTCCTTATAACCAGCATATGTCTCACTGAAAGTAGACATATGCGTTCTTTGAAGGTAGGTGTTATGTAAGGTCGGCCTCTTGTCCTCTTCAGTGCCTATTCATAGAATTTGCAACCAAGTACTAGGACTTCCTCTGACGTAGGTGGCTGGCTGGGGCCGCTGTGTTAAGATTATGAGGAAGCAAAGGGATGAATCAAGGAAGCTTTGCACAGCCCAGCTGTCCCCAGTGGGGCAAGAAAAGCACACAAGAACTATAAGCCCAGGCTTCTTAGCATTAGCCATACCTAAAGAAAGGAAGGCCCCACGCAGGAGGGTCTGGTGGGTGGTCCCTTGGCTAGCTGCCATTTAATTTGAAGAGGGATGGTCTTCCAAAAGCCACCCCGGCTGTTCCCTTCTGTTTATTTTTAACCTCTCTGGCTATTCTAATGGCTACTCTAAAGAACATAGCATAAAACCTCAGCACCAATGGATCTATGTATTTGCTCAGTGGGGGTCGCTCAGTGGTCCCCAGACTCCAAGGCCAAAGCCATTCTTTTCCATCTACAGACCCTGGACTCTGCCTCTGTGGCCTATTTCTATTTCCCTAAGAGCTTAATGACTTTCAGGTGGGAGGGGGGGTTACTAAGTGGACCATGGGTAAATGGCTCTATTTCCTACTTTTTCAGAAGAAAATTGAAAAGGGAAAAATAGTAGTGACAGCTCTTTGAAAATTCACCTCTAATGGGCAACTTGTTTTGTAGTACATGCTCAGTTCAAATCAAGTATCTTCTAGGACCAAGTCCCACAATTCTATGCCACTTGACAATTTATCAGTTTGGAATAATTATGCCCCCAAAAACTTTCCTCCAGGTTAAAAGGAGCTTAATTTCGGCTACTCCCCCTCCCCCCTTAAAAAAAAAGTGCACAATTAGGAAGGTACTCAGCTGCAACCAATTTACACTTAGATCACAGCTTAAAAAATAGACACTAATTTTCTCTAACTTCACTGTTTGTCCATTTCTTAAAATGTTGAAAACCACTTTACAGTATGTCCCTCACCTGACATCTCCTCATCTCTTAACCGGCTCTCCAGTCACAACAGAGAGTAAAGGCAAATCCAATTTAAACACAGGGATCTTTATGTCTGAGCACGAACAGCACAGTCAGGACCCAAAAGGAATGACCTTGAGAGACTGGCTACAAGGTGGCCCACACTTCTCAAAGTCAGTGAGCCTCAGAGGCAGGGCACCCCCAAACTTTGCCTGATTTGCTAGATACATAGAGGCCTCTTCTAAGCTAGAAAGGTGTGTGTGTATGTATGGCAGGGTGGTGTGCTAACAAGAAATGCTCTAGGATACCAGCGTGGAGAAGAAACCCATCCCCATGTGCCTTTTGCCTGAGAGAGAGCACCTGCGGACTTACTGGGTCCTTTCCATTGGGAAGTAGAAATCTGATGTTCAAGTCCCTACCTGCTGCAGGGCGTGGCTGCCATACCCTGCCCTCCACGGCGGGGGGGGGGGGGCTTCTCTCCCAGAGGCCCTTCACTATATAACCAGACATCTTGGTTCAATAGCCCCCTTTTCAGTCCCTCCTGTGGGACTGTTCAGTTAGTCCAGGCGCGGGGCAGGGGGACCTTCACTGTCAACACTCTAGAAACACAAGAGAGCTTCGCTTCACTAGTTCGCTGTGAACACTCTTCCTGACATTCCCTAACACTGGTGAGGCCCTCCGGAAAAATGCTAGCATAATTACCCTTACCAGTCTTGGAGACGCTAAAATTCTGACAGAGGCAGCTTCTTCTCGCCTCAGTTGTTAAGGGGGCAAGGCTGGTAGTGATACAGGGAGATGGGCCCAGTCACACAAAATGCTCAGGCGTGCAGAGATGGGCAGAAAGAGCTGGATTCAAGAACTGGTCCAGAAGTACCTACGTAGGATATGCACTGGAGCAAGAGGGCGGAATCAAGAGGGAGGTCTTGGGGTTTGCACAATTGCATACAAGCAGCATTAGGCACCAGGTCAGGGAAACCAGAACAGAACCAGACTTACGGGGAAGATGAAGGGGTTAATTTCGGATCAACCTTGGTGGTGCTTGTTTGCCATGGTGACCCTTGAAAGACTAATGAAGAAAGATCTCAGGCTCAAGGCCAGTACGGACTACATAGTGAGATACTGTCCCCCAAAAAAGCCAAACAGTTTGATTTTGGCACAACAATTTTGAGACGCCTTTGAGAAATATAGGAGATGTTACACAGGAAGTGGGTACAAAATTAGAGTTTGGAGTCAGAAAAGAGAGCTAAGTCGGAAATACAATTTCTGGAAGCCTGTGGAAAGTTGCAAGTTATCTGAAATTGGACGGAGTGGTTCTAAAGAGAGAGGAGATGATACAAATAATGCATAGATAGGCTGCTGATATCCACCATGAAACAACAGGAAAATGGTATTTTGTAGACCTGCATGGTTGATTACCCATGCTACGGTTTGAATGCCTCTCCTAAAAATCCATGACAGAAAGTTAATCCCCAGTATATCCACAGAGGTGAAACCTAACAGGATGCAGTTAGGTTGCCAGCCTAAAGGGGCTTTCTTGTTGTCTTTCGCCTCCACTATGTGTAGAAATGGCAAGACTTCCTTTATCAGATGCCAGAACCTTAATCTTGCGCTTCCCTGACTCCAGGAACGTGAGAAAGTTTTCTCGTCTTTATCAATTACCTAGTCTGTAGCATTCTGTTTCAGCAGAAAAAAAAAAAAAACAAACAAAAAAACATTCTAAGGCAACCTGAAATTTTATACAGTTTGAACTAATGGGAGAGATGGCCAAAGGAGGAAATATCAAGACAGTGTGATAAACAGAAAAAGTTAAAAAAAAATTAAAGAGACAGTCAAAATCCATGCTAAGAATCTGGTCCTGAGAATCCAAGAAAGAGAACTGAACATATCCTGTAGGTCTGCTGAGAGCAGGACCATCTACTTTACCAAGATTTTCTGCAGAAAGAAAGAAAGAAAGAAAGAAAGAAAGAAAGAAAGAAAGAAAGAAAGAAAGAAAGAAAGAAAGAAAGAAAGAAAGAAAGGAAGGAAGGAAGGAAGGAAGGAAGGAAGGAAGGAAGGAAGGAAGGAAGGAAGGAAGGAAGGAAGGAAGGAAGGAAGGAAGGAAGGAAAGATGTGACTGAAAATCCATTTAAGATGAAAAAGGCAAGAAGTGAAATCAGAACAAGCAAATAAGCAAATGAGAAGCTTAGTAGCAGTGGGTTTATTTAAGGGCTCAATAAGTGGTTAAATGGTTAAATATAATCTTTATATTTTAATAATTTTTTTATTTAGGATTACTGGTACCTTTGGGTCTCAGGCACTTACAATGCTTTGTATTTAACTGGTACCCAGTAAATACGTCGGATGTGATAATAACTGTTAAGTAGGAACCAAAGCATTCTAAGGCATTCTACATAATTTGTAATTAAAAGGAGCTGTACATTCCTAGAGAATCAGATGGCCTATTTTCCCTCCGTAAAACTTGAAGGTTAGTATAAATACGATTCTTTGTTCCTCATTCTTATTCTATGAACTAGCAAAACTCTCATCAAAATGTTACTGCACTATTACCATGATAAAGTTCCTCTCCTAAGAGCGGGGGTGGGGGGAGAAAAGAAAGAAAGAAAAGAGTGCATAAAAAAAGATGCTGGTATATACCACACAATCCACCACAGAATGATTTTGATAGGAGAGCTCTGAGGGTCTCCAGCATCCAGGAATGGAGCTGATTTCAGGATCGCTCCTTCTTCTGAATAAAATGGAAAATACACTGGACAAAGGTTTAATCCTACTTTATATTTTCCGTGCTTCTCTTACCTGCAAGTGACATTTCAACTTGAAGGACAAAAAGGAATCAATGCAGGTGTCACAGTCCCCAAGAGAGAGGAATTTGCACTTCTTGCTTTACCTGACATGCCCTTTCCTATCTAGAACTTTATCAGACAAGGAAACCTCTCTTGATTCCACGGCCACTATGACCACGCACACACTCATCCTGTCAGACATATCAACATGACCCCACCCATAAGACAGTCATCTTGCTGCGAGTTGCTTCTAATCTTCATTCATAATTCGGTGTCAGCCCCCAATACCCTGCATTGCAATGGTCAGTTTACTGTCTTTTCCCAGCCCAATCTTGCAACTGGACTGTTTCCATCATAAAGCAAGATGGGGTCATAATGCTTACTTTTATCCATTCAGGACCCCTGCCACATAACTGTAACAAGTCTTTGTTGAACAGGTGACATATTTCTAACAAATTTAACCATATTGTCTACTGCAGAAAGCCAGAAGAAGGGCAATGTATTAGTGCCTTATTGACACTGTGAAATAGCAGTATGAAGTTACCGGCTTAAAACAATACAGATGAATTCTTGTTTAGTTCTGAAGGCCAGAGTGTAAAACAGTCTGTGTGGGGAGATATTACTTCTGGGGACTGCTAGGGAGAATTCACTTATTTTCCTGACTCAGCTCTTAGGAGATGCTTGTATTCTGTGGATCCCAGCGCATTCATCACAAGAGCCAGCAGCACGGTTTCTGTATCTACATCTGTCCTGACAGTGCTTCATGTCTCTGACCTCATCTTTATAAGGACTTTTCTGATTAATCTTGGGCCCACCTGGATAGGCAAGGCTAATCTCATCACAAGATTCTTAATCCTGCCTTCAAAGTCCTTGTCGCCATGTATACATGGCAACAAATATCAGGGCATATTTGGTTTAAGGAGAGTATGACAGATAACAAAAGACTTCAATTAAATGAGTATTACTTAAAAATACAAGACTGGTGCTTAAAGAAAGATATTTTATTATCCGGAAATTGTGCTTATCCAGAAAGCCTCACTCTCTGATATGACATTTACTGTTTATTGGGGATTTGTTTCCATCAAGTATTCTTGACTTTATGTAACCAAATAGGTGTGAACTCTCAAAGCAGCCACCTTAGAAATGCAATGAATTCTAAGGAAATGATTATTGATTAAAACTCAAAGGAGACCCTTAAGAAGGCATTTCAAAACTAATATACAAAAAAACTGATATCAGTCTCATTAAAAAAAAAAACAACAACAACCTAGAATAGGCATAAAGGGAACTGATCAAGACCGGTGAGCATTAGGTCTGGTTCAAAATGAACTTTTACTCATTCCCAAGAAAAAAAAATAAATGTTACCTTCTCTAATTAAAATGCAAAGAGGGGCATGCAAGATCTAGCTGGTAAGGACAGGGGAAGCTAGCTCTGTAAGGGAGGTGTCAAAAGAGGTGATAGAATCACTGCAAGTTTCCACGAACAGCACCACACTCCTTAGAAAGAAGTGATGGATGCTGTTTTCCATGACGGCGCTTCTGATCAAATAAATGGTCTCCATCTAAATGCAGCATTCATCCAATTTCATCTATATAGAGCAATACCAATTCAGGTGAGTTAAATTAGATGGTATCTACTTGCATTAAGGCTACAGATTACCTGCATTTACAAAGCTCCCATCTGTACTGGTGCTACTGTCATGTGCCGAACAGACACATACGTGTCCCCCATTCCTCCCACTGATGCTAGGAACATAGCTTTACAGGTTTCCAGTTCCCACCCTGCAGATATGGGAGCCCAGAGGATCTACTGAGATGTGGGATGCACTTCTAAATCACACACACACACACACACACACACACACACACACACACACACACACACACACGGCTTCACAAATACTTCCACATGAACTGCCCAGAACCACTATACAATCTCTTACTTGTACATATCTCAAGTTTCTGACAGCAGACCCCATTAAAAACTTCATAAGCAAAGCTGGGCCCTATCACTGGCATTGATATATGGCACTCTTGGTGGTCACCAAAGTCCCATTCATAGCCATGACATCATTGTTTCCATAGAAACAACATCACATTTTCAAAGGAGAAGAAACTAGAAGAGATTCTCAGAGAAGACAAAACCCGAACAATTGAACTGGAGTAAGTAAGCTATTACCTAATGTGCTCTTTTGAGTGTCTCTTAGTTTCTTGGGAGAGAGGAAAAAAAAAAAAACACGGAGATTTTTTAAAACATTACAAATAACTGGAAATGCTAACTGCTAAATTTCCTTTTGTAATAGAATATATTGTACCTTAAATAAGCCAGAGTTATATGAAAAAATTACTCTTCTTAAAATAATACTTGTAATTCCCCAGTGCCCATAATGCTTGAATGGCTTTTTAAACATCAAATATTTGAATGTCCCTTTTGACTCATATACATGCTACAAATATAATATAATTCAAAGTATATTTTAATGAAGTTTTGGCAGTTCAACTAAAAACTAATCTCATATACATAGCTAAATGGTACAATAATAAGCAAAACCAAAAATCACATTCACAAATACTGAATAAGAGAACTGTGTTCATGAAGTTTCATACACGGGTTGGCAAAGTCAAACTGTTATGTAAACTTTGAACAAAACATTTTCTAAAATAGTCACAGTGACTGACAGATCCATGGGGGAGGGAGTCAGGCACAGCCACATCCTAAGATTGTCTATTCAAACATGAGTGCGTCTGCCTGCATTGTTAGAAATGGACCGCTGAGCTTAGAGGGAAACCAGTTCATCCTTTCAAGGGTTTATTATTAATAGTCTGATTTACAACCTCAGACACATCCTAGGAATGCCTTTCTAAACGTGGGATCGTCTTTCAACAGGGTGGAAATACTGCGCAAACCAGTCACCCAAAAGCAATTTAACTCAGAAAAGACAAGAGTGAAATTGGGTTGTGGCCACAGGGAAAATGCCAGTCCAGATGATGAAAATTACAAGCAGACACCTATCAAGCCACCGATCAGAGATTCCCTTTTGTTGTTGATATCAGCATTGGTGGGACTAAACCTTACCACAAAGGTTACCAGGAAAGGGTTCTGTGATATGCAGAACTGTCACGTGTATATATAAAATTGACCACCACAGGTCTTATCAGAAGCAGGAAGATATTGTCCCACACCCCATGACCTGGGATCTGCTGTCCCAAGATTATACTTACATCCAATATTTAATGATAACTCCTGGAAAGACCCTGTTGTGTACCAGTTCCCTCCAAGATTAAAAGGTTCCACCCTGCAGGAAACTCCTTAAGCAGGGAGGTAAGCAACTCAAAACAGTTTCAAGAGGTCCCCGAAGCCGACCAGATTCACCAGGCACTGCGCTGCCAGAGTAAACAATAACAGCTAAGGATAGGAAGCTGAGCTGCACAGAAGACTCTGAGACCAGATCAGCTGCCTTCAAGAGGTTTAGAGCAACCAAGGTGCCTCGGAAGGACGCTCTCCAACCTGTCGAGCTGCCTGAAGGCTTCAGAGTGCGCTCCAGTTTCCAGGCTCTGTGAGGTGGCACCCATGCCGTGGCTGTCCTTGGTGATGCAGCTGTCTTTGAACCATTTCTGCTCCTCTATGCAACCCCTCCCCCATGTTTCCGTAAACAACCCCGATAAAACTCATTAGTTCACCAAATTGGACTTTGGAGATATCAGTACTTCAGCTGTCATGGGATTCCCTATCTGGGGTGACTAGATGTATGTAAAAGTTTTATCACGAAACAAGCCCATTTACTTATCTCAGTAGTAGACTGTTTTGTCTGTATGTACAGGGAGGAATCAATGACAGACAACATGGAATGAACATGATGTTCAGATCATCAGCTGGTTCCACAACAGGTCAGATAGGGATGGTGTCATGATGGATATACATGTCACAGGCTTGGCCCTGAGGAGACACAAACACCTGAGCTTGAAGCTGGGTTAGGGAAGACTAATACACGCAGGTCTACCAGAAGACTCTGCGTGGTCAGAAAAAGACACATGGCGGATTCCATGGAATACAAAGATGATAGGCAAGAGGGGGGTTGGAGCCATCTATCCAGGTTATATTTGTAGTGTGGGACCCACAGGTAAGCAGGCTGCCTATAAAACAAAAAGTATATACAATTATGAAGACGTGGTTCCCGCTCTCAAAAAACTTAGAAACATTCCACTGCTATAAATACTGTGTGGTGACATAGGATTACTAGCTGTTTACCAGAAACAGGAGACTTTGAAGGCAGGAGAAGACTGGGAAGTGAGGATTCATGTAGGAAGCTCTAGATAGCCACACAATAATGACGAAATGCTAGTAGCGTTATTCAAGAGGAAATCACGGGCGGGGGGGGGGGGGTAGCTAGCTCAAAATTTAGCCATGGAACAATCCACAGACAATTTGAAAATAAAAATACAAAAACAGGGTAATAAATCTGACATGCTTGATTAAGCAGGCTTGCATTTCCTGATAACGGCAGGAAGTACACTCTTAGAAATTTGGATTAAAAAAAGAAATAGCTATAGCAATGAAGAAAATCTGAGAAGCTGAAGATTAAGCTGAGTCCAGCAACCTCAGGCTACACTCATGGTGACCCAGGGAACCGGGACGGCTACTCAGGCCTCAGGATGCCACCATGCTGCAATGGCCACCGCCCCTACAGGAGGTACTGTCTTTACATATGTGTGCCCGACTTGAGCCTGGCTTTCTATCTCCTGGGTCACGTCTAGCAGCACTCAGAGGAATGACATGCAGACAGCACCAGAGAAGCTCCTTGTCTTCCAGTGCTCCCCCCACTCCCCACAACATGGCCATTCCTTGGCCTTAGGCCAGCCCCTAAGATCACCTTCCAGCCAGGTGTGGAGGGGGCTAACACAAATCTTCTTCACATTTGAGAAGCTGAGGCAGGAGGATACAAATTCATGGCTACATAGCAAGTTCCAGGCTAGCGTGGGCCACACAGAGAGACCTTGTCTCTAATTAATTAATGAGTAACTTAATCAAGTAATAATCAGTTCTCCAACAAAATGGTTAGATTCGGCCTATCATGAGTTTAAGGGTGACTGGCTGTGTATTGTTAAATTTTTAATGCTCTTTAGGCTCATCCATCTTTCTCTTCTTTTATTTCCCCTGTTAGCCCTTTCACCTATAACAACTTTATCGTCTGATTAATTAGTTCAGGAAAAGACTGAACTAAAGCTAGTTTCATCCAGAAAATAATTTGTAGAAGACAAGTCATTTGGCACCCAGGAGACAGAGGTAGGAAGACCACAATTTCAAGACCAGCCTGGGCTACCTGGAGAGGCTGGCTCCAAAATGAAGGGCAGAGAGTAGAGATTGTCCCAAATGTGACGGAAGATTTAGAAGTGACTGAGGGATTTTAGTTCATCTAGAAGTGATTTCTTAAGGAGGGGCCCATTCACAAGCAACTCTGGATGTCTGGCTCAAGATGACAGGGTCATGGGCTGGTGGGATGGCTCACTGGGTAGAGGCGCTTGTTATCAAACCTGATGGTCTGGGTTCAATCTCTGGGACTCACATAGGAGGAAATTGACTCCTATAAGTTGTCTTATAATTTCCACGTGTGTACTATGGTATGTGTGTCACATAGACACACACACACACACACACAAATTTTAAAGAAACTTTTTAAAGAGGATAGAGTAAAGGAATCCTACGTCCCTGACATTTCAAGTTTCAGCCTAAATTCATAAAGGACCCTAAGAATTCATGACTTTGGTATCATCAACCATTCCATTCCTTTAAAATACATACTTTTGTTTCATTTTATGTGTGTGCCTGAGTGTATGCACACCGTGTGTGTAGAGGAGCCTGCAGGAATCCTAAGAGGCGTCGATCAAATCTCCTGGAACTGGAGTTACAGACAGCTGTGGTTCAGAAGGGGTACAGGGAAACAAACCATCTCTCTGGTCCCAACTACTCCGTTCCTAAGGGGCAGAAGTCCCTGCTGCCCCACCAAGCCATACATTCGTGTGTGCAGGCGCGCGTGTGTGAGTGTGTGTTTTTAGGAAGGGAGTAACAACGAGCATGTAAAGGAGGAAGAAGGCGAGGGAACGGTTAGGGGGAAGAGCGGCTGTGTCTGTGGAAGGTGAGTCACACTGGGGCTCAAGGACAGTTTATTTACAGAGGAAACGGGACATTAAATAAGGTTCACAACCAACGTAGTTTTGGCCAACACCTGGAAATCTCAAGGACTCGAGAGCAGCTAGGATGCATACAAAGACCTTGGTGGGGGAGCTAAATCCACCCAATTCAGAAGTCAATTCAGAAGTAGGGAAAACAGCTGCAGTCGGCGTTTAGTAGGTAAACCAGATGGCAGAAGAACGGAACTGTGTCAGTGTGTCTTTGTGGGCTGGACCGGGTAGATGAAGTTTTGCCTTTCTCATCACTGCTCCTGCCATTTGCCCAATTCCTTCTTATCTTATTCCTTCCCTAACATCTGGGCCTGCTTGCTCAAGGAGAAAAGAATCACAGGCAAAGCTGTTTGGCTCCCCAGCCCCACACCGCTGCAGCGTATCTCAGGTGTGCAGTGAGCTTACGAAACAGAAATCATTCTCCAAAGCATTCGCTTGACCTTGCTTGTTCCAGGCCACTGAATACAGCGCTCACCTTGGCTGGCTCGCCCCATGAGCACTTTATACACAGCAATGGGAATTTAAGAGAGAGGAAAACACAAGCTGTGATTATCAACACAGAGCAGTTCCTTACCTTTCCCGCACAAACAAACAAACAAACAAACAAACAAATAAATAAATAAATATAAAAGAACCCACATTTGAACCATGTTCTCCATACTCCTCCTCAGGCCCACAGGTCTTTAGGCATAAAACAGTTAGAAAAAGTCATTAGAGCAGTGGGTTCTCAACCTGCGAGCTGCTTCCGCTTTGGGGTTGAATGACTCATAGGGATCTTATATCAGATATCCCACATATCAGATATCAGCTATTATGATCCATAACAGTAGCAAAATTATAGTTATAAAGCAGCATCAAAAATAATTTTATGGCTGGGGGTCACCACAACACAAGGAACTACATTGAAGGGTCACTTTAGGAAGGTTAAGAGCCACTGTGTTAGAAAAAAGGAAACTGCTTGGGAAAGGGTCTGGGAACCTGCCTGTGTGGGCAGACCCATATGGAACTGGAGAACGGAGAAATTTTGTAGTCCTTGGCTTCCTGTGAAAGAGCCATTGTCATCAAAGAAAGTTCTCAAAGAGGTTGAAGAGATAATTTAGTCGGGAAAGTGCCTGGCCGTGAATGCATGAGGACCTATGATCAACCATCAAACACCCATGTAAAAAACTGGGTGTGGTGGGAAGCATGTGTAGTCCCAGAACCGGGGAGGCAGAGAGAGGAGGATTCCTAGAGCTGGCTGGCCAGCCAGCCTCACTGAATCAGCAAGACTCAAGGCTCAGTGAGGGATCCTGTCCAGTGGACTTGGGGAGGGACATGAGAGGTAAAGAGGGGGGAAGGCAGGATTGGGAGGGGAGGAGCGAGGGGGCTAGAGCTGGGATACAAAGTGAATAAACTGTAATAAACTTTAAAAAATAAAGTGCTTTTTAAAGAGTGAAAAATAAAATAGTAATAAAATAAAGTGGATAGCTCCTGAGGAACAACACTGGAGGCTGACTCTGGCCTCCGCATTCATACACTTGTACTACATATACTCATAAGAAAGGGAAGGGTACAAGAGGGTAGGAAGGGGGAGAAAGGAAAGAAAAGAGAAGAGTTGGAGAGAAGAAATAGAAAGCTCCCAGATCTAGTGTGATGGGACATGCCTGTGATCTCAGCACTATGGAAGCTAAGGCCAGAGGATTACATGTTCTAGGCCAGCCCAGACTATATAGAAAGACCCAGTACCAAATGAAAAAACAAACAAAATGCAGAGAGCGACCACTCTCTTCTATAAACCCTATATCCTAGTTCCCTTTCTATTGGTATAATAAAGTACTCTGACCAAAAAGCAAGTTGGGGGAGAAAAGTTTTGTTTTGCCTTACAACTCCCAGGTCACAGTCTGTTCATTATTAAGAAAGTCAAGGCAGGAATCTGAACTGATTGCTATTTCACACACTACTCCCTCTGCACAAGGACCTCACTCCACAGCCTAAAATGTATGTCAGGAACCATGGAGGGATACTGCTTGCTGACTCAGTCAGCTGGCTTTCTTAGAGGGTTGAAAACCACCAGCCTAGGCATGGTGCTGACCACAGTGGGCTGGACCCTACAACATCAATTAACAGCCAAGACAATCCCCCAAAGACATGCCCACAGGCCAATCTGATCTAGGCAGTTCCTCAATTAAGGCTTTCCACTCAGATGACTCCAGGCTTGTGTCAAAACTGACAGTTAAAGCTCACTAGGGCATTGAGAATCCATCTCAAAGTGAGATGTTCCTTACAGCCATTTCTGCGGCCTTGGATTCTAGATCTGCTTGACAAATGCCAATTAACCATCCTGACCACACAGTGCCACAGGGAGTTGAGCACAGCCTGCACTCTTCTTGAGCTCCAACAGCTTTTTTAAAGGGCCCTTTGAGGAGCAGCATTTGATAGCGTTATAGAATGCCCACACTGAACGGGACCAGCAAAAGCCTCGATCAGGCATCTAGCAGCTGTGTGAGCCTTGGGAAGTCAGTTATACCTATCAAAGCTCGCCCTGTTTCTCTGCAAAAATCCACCAAACCTCAACGTAATATCGGTAAAATGCCATGTTCTTTTCCAGTTTAGAGTGGCCTGTACATACAGCAAAACTGGTAATGTTCCATAAGCTACAGCATGTCATAAAATACCAGTTTGTAACTGAGAGACTCGATCCTCAAATCCATACTTTATGTTCACTCACTCGGCCAACCCTCATGTAATATTAAACACTTCCATGTTCTCACAGGCCTCATATTTCTCATTGTGCCCAGCACGGTGTTACTACAGCCCATTTGCCAGCTCCTCCATAGGTGCCAGAGCCTTCCAAGCTCTATAAAGCCTTTAAAGGGCACATTTCCCTCCACAAATTTTCACCCCTGGTCCTTTCTAATTACCTTCCTGTAGCCCAGTTCACACCTATGAGCCTCCAGTGAGAATAAGATAAGTGGTAAGACACATTTCTCCACTTGCCTATACAACCGGCGTATCATCCCAAAATTTATGGGACATTCCAGCCCTCTGGCCTGCTGTTACAGAAACAAACCAGCTTCCAGTTACTTAGAGTACATTTAATGGGAACTCAATCTATAGACAATTAGAAGGACTCACTTTGATCAAATTTTAGGTGTGAGTTCTAGGCGTGCGTGCACACGCGCACACACACACACACACACACACACACACAAGGACTTGTCATTGTTCACTCTCCATATGGGAAGAGTAAACTGTTTCAGATGTCCAGATACAGAATCCTCCTCCTCCTCTTCCTCCTCTTCCTCCTCCTCCTTCTTCTACTACTACTACTACTACTACTACTACTACTATTTTGTTGCCTCCATTGGAGCTGACATTGTCTCTCCAAGATGGCAATCATTATTTCTTTGATACAGGGTATGACTTATGATTATTTTTTTTTAGACTGACTCAGGCCATCCATGCTGTCGGCACCAGCATGAGGTCACAGATAGGTCTTTGACTGCACAAGTCCTGGGGTCACGTCCCACAGCTGTCAACAGTTCGTGTAAACTATTTGAAAGTCTTCCAGTTCTAAGTCTTTCCTGACTACTCCTCATCCTTTACTTTAAGGAAGGTGTCCCCAAGGGGACATCACACATATGACTACCACAGTCCCTTCTCCTGGAGAGCAAATCTAGGTCAAATGTTCATCTGTACTTATCGAAGTATCACTCAATTTCCTTACCCCTACCTTCATTTAGCATAGAAACCAGGCTCATTCCCCCCATCACTACTTAGTCTCAAATTCCAGTGGACTGTGATTTCAAATTAAAATGTGTTGAACAGTTGAGTGGATGAGCTCATGCATGTGAAAGTGATCTGTAAAAATATAAAACACAGTGGAAATGTTGACAGTTCTTATTTGGTGTGGACGGTAAGAGGTAATCCTCTTAGCTGCTGGAAACCATTCCGCTTCCATTCAAGTAACAAACTGCTCCATTTGAAGGACTCTGTAAGGGAAGGGGCTCTGACAAGCTGTCCCACAGTGCCCGATTTCAGGATTCTCTTCATGACCATGCCAAAATGCCCAGCTCATCTGTGTTCAGATGGAATATTCTTTATTCTGATCCATAGACGGTCACTGTGGGAGGCTGGGTTGAGTCATGTGAGCATCCAAAAGAGTGAGATGTCTATTGGCTAACTCTGCAGGAGAGCTGGGGCTGGACCAGGGAAAGTGTATCCCGACCATGAGTAAGTTCAAGAAATGCACTCTTGGTCCCTTCCATCCCCCACTTCTGGTCAAATCCGACTCTGTACCTAAAATGCTACCCACATCAGGAGCCAAAGGAAACTGTAGTAGCCAAAGCCCGAGGGAGCGTTCACTCCCCCATGCTGATCCATTCAAGGGGACAAAGCCCGGCCAAGTTGAACTGAGCTGGTCTGGAGATGGAAGCCCTTTATGCAGGTTTCCAAGGAGATGAGTCAGATGTTGTTACCATAGAAACTACTGCTACCATTTATTGTTCATCACCCCCTGACAGTAAGGGAAAGGAGGGCACTGTGTTTTGATGGAGAAGGAAACAAGAAGAATTGGACTTAAGTCAAGATGAAAGAAACATATTGAGAGAGGTCCCTGAAGACTTCAGTGGCGTCAATAACAAAATGTCTACTTTCCAAAGCAAGTGAATTAGAGGCATGCGTGTTGATGGTTTGCTGTTATTTGTGTTGGTGGAGTTGGGGTGAATAGAGTGGCACCTGATAGTGACCTCTGCCTATCTGTTGGCCCTGTCAACAAGACCTGTAGTAAAGGCACTAAGGCATGGGACACAGAAGCATGGCCCATGCCATAACCCATAGAGAGTCAGAGTTTAAAAAAAAAAATGAAGCAATCTGTTTGACTAATCCTTTCCTTGTTGGAAGTTTGTTTCCAGTAAAAGAAGAGCAAACACTCTGAGAAGTTCGTTTGACTTTTTGCTACTACCTTATAATACTATTTCTAAAGCACTGGCTTTAAAAATCCTTTTTAAATTTTAAGTGTGTGTGTGTGTGTGTGTGATATTATTATGAAATGTGAGTGTGGGCATACAGGGTTTCCACTTAAAAAGTAGGTGGAACCCAATCAATTATTATGATATCAAAATTTGGAGAATATGGATTATTTATTCACAGCCTTTTTATCAACACAGCTAGGTCATGTGTAGCGTAGGCACCAAATCTACATATTAGATTATATGTAGGTACTAAATCCACACATTAGATCATGTGTAGGGACTCTGGAATAATGGGATAAGAAGACATTTCAGGAAAGAGAATGAATGTATTTGACAGGCCTGTCAGAAAATGGAAGCTGTGAAAGCTATGAAGTACAGGAACATACTAGAAACTCTATTACTGCTACCCAAGTCTAAAATAAACTTCCTTCCAGGGCTGGGAGATGGCTTGGTGGGTAAGGGTGCTTGTTGTGCAAGAATGCAGACAGATCTGAGTTTGAACCAGCAGCTCCAATAGAAGAAGCCAGATACTGCTAACATGCCCGTGACCCTCACTCTAAGGGGTAGGGACAGGTGGATCCCAAGAGCATGATGGTCAGCCAGCCTAGCCAGAAGAGCAAGCTTCTACTTCCATGAAAGACCATGTCTCAAGGCAGTAGGGCGGAGAACAATAGAGGAAAATGCCCAACATCTGGCTCTGGCTTCTATATGACCATATAGGGGCACTCACAACCACGCTTTGAGTACATAAAGCATGAACACAACCAACACAAAGCATGCAAGCACACACACACACACACAAACACACACTCCAAACAAACTTTCTTTCAGATTTTTCTCATCTTTTATGTAGATAAGCTCAACCTTGAAATTACTCTTCTGGCACCTGCACTCCCAAAGCTGCCTGGAGGGAACTGCAGTTTACCAGATCTGCTCGAGAAATGGCTACTCACCCCTGGGCACTCTAGAATCCAGACAAAGCAAGCATTTAGGTGCCACTGGATGGGACAGAGAAAAGAAAATACAGTACAGTCCCTCTGGTTCCTTATTTATGTTTCTCTTTCAAATAACACTGCTGGGCATTGTTGGGACTCCTCTTGGATCAGTAGAGTCTTTCTCAGGGGATCAGCTTGAAGGGGTAACGGAAGAAAGATGCAGGGCGAGCCAGTGCCTTTCCAAACATGGATTGGTGACACTGACTAATTCTAGAGGCCAGGAAGGCAGGAACCAGGACAATCCAAAACACCAGGAGTTCTAGCCCTTATGTGCACATCCCCTCTGATAACCATAGGTAGTCAGCAGGAACCTCACCCATACAATGAAAGGGACTTGCTGACGGACAACAGCTGAGGGAGTTAATGTCCTTGTTCCTCGGGAGCTGATACTCATTTTCTAACTCAGTTTTAAGAAGAACTTCTAGAGACTGACAAAGCCCTCAGTCCCACAATTTCACCTAGCCTTACAATGGACGCCATTTCTTTCAACAGCTTCGTGTTCCATGAAGGTACATCTCCCTCTCCGGTAAGGATAAACTGGCCATGCCCCTTCCTGCCCGTATGTGCCCTGACACAGAAGAAAAGAGAACTAGGATGGAATTGACACATAGACCAGACTTCTCATAAGAGTTTTGAAATCTCAGTTCAAGGGATCCAGTGATTTGCCCAGTCAGAGAACCAAGGAGCACGAGAGTCCAGGCCAGTTATAGCTGCCATGAACACTCATGTACGGCACCTAACTACGCTTTAATTTTTCTTGAGTAAATACCAAAGAGTGGAAAGGTAGGACCATGTGGTAGGTGTATGTTTAACACTTTATGATAGCGCCAGCTGGCTCTTCAGTTTCGAAATTCCACTAGTGAGTATGTGAGCATCCCACACTAAGTGAGATACCCCTGGTATCTTCGCTGATCCTCACTGCAGAATTCTTATACTTACACCATATGCCACTACAGTCAACGTGTAACTGTTAGTGACCTCTTCTCTCCCTAACTAGACCACAAAGGCTGGGGCAGGAAGAAGGGTAGTTTTTCTAGTAGTTTTAGAGAAAAACCATGCTAAGACATCTAGAAAAAAAAAGTGTTTCCTGACCAAACCTCACCCATTCTTTATTAAGGATTCTGCCACTGTCCTCGCCTGGTAGCATTCAGTCTTCATTCTTACCACAGTCTTCATCATTCCATTCTGTCCTCTGCAGCCATATTGCCTCCTCTCTGCTGGACTGTAAAGGTTTTCTGAAGACAAGACTGTATCGTGCCTTATTTCCTGTATCTCCATAAACTTGGAGCTAAAAGGTGGATTACAAAAGGGCTGTAATCCGCACACATCACTAAATGCCTAGCCATACCATACGTGGGAGACAGCCACCGGTCACCTCTCCTCTCCCCTGCAATATTGTTTGTTTCTTTAGAAAGAATTCTAGGCACAAGATCATCTGGCCTGAGCCTTCAGGAGAGATCAGTAATGGCCAACACCACTTCTGCTTCCCTTTTGTTTATTTTAATACTGGTTAAAACAAAAGGAGCGAGCAGTTGGGATTAGGTGTGTTCTTGTAAAACTTTCATTTTTAGGACGAACGTAAGGTCCATCATTATCCATCATCAGTAAATAATCCAACTGGGAGATGCAAAGAAAACCACTGCCAATTCTCCTGCCAAAGAAAACATTTATTTTAATGACACTCTGACACACCCCCAAATCAATCTGATAGTTTTGCCCAAACAGATGTTCCCAGTCTGACCCATTTCTCTACTGAACCTGACTAGCTGGTGGGATTTCAAGGTAATGTCAAGAAGGCAGCTGTTGTGGACAGCTGGGTTGCTTCAAGCCTTGTCCATTACTGTTAAAGCTGCCATGAACACCCATGTAGGACTCTCTGCACAGACAGATGCTTGCTCTCAGGAAGTGACTGGGTCTTACAGTAAGCGAACGTTTAACATTTAAGAGACCGTTAAGTTGTTGGTCAGAGTAGCCATTCCCCCATGCATTTCTACCAGCAGGACATGAAAGTCTCACCTCATCGGTACCTGATATGGTCATGTTTTTAATCATTAGCCATCTTATAGCTCATTAATTTTCATTTTTCTTATGATTAACGATGCTGAGAGTCATTGCAAGTGTTTAATGGTAATCTATGTATGTTCTCTGGTGAAGTGTCTTTTCAAACCATCTGTCTGCCTTAAAAGATTATTTTCTTTGTGCACATGTGTATGTGCAGTGTGCATGCATGTTCAGTGAGGGGTTAAGTCTGTACAGGAAAAAAGGCACACATGTGTGTGTATAGCTATAGGAGGTCATCCTTGAGTGCTGACCCTCAGGAGCTCTTCACTTCATTGTCTGAGATGCCATCTGTCCCTCAGACCTGGTGCTCACCAATTAGGCTAAGCAGGCTGGTCAGTAAGCCTCAAGTTTCCTGCTGTTCTTTATCTCCCCCATGCTGGAATTACAAGCATGTGCCACCACACCAAGTTTTTCACTTAGGCGTTGAGGATCAAGCTCAAGTTTTCCTGCTTGCACAGGAATTTTATCGACTGAGCTGTCACACCAATCCTTTTTCTACTTTCTAAATAATTTTCTTATTGAGTTCTAAGTATCTTATGTATTTTAGAACAAGTCCTTAAGACTTATGTCTACAGCAACTGCCTACTTTATATTATAACCTAAGCATCCTACTGGTCTCCTCTCTTCCATCATCCTCCATTAAAGCAACAAACAGAACCCAATTCTTTCCCTGGAGATCACAGGGAGCTGGCTTTAAGTCATCTTCAGGTCATCTGTAAATTCTTCTCCCGTAGCAAGGATGCACAGTGGCATGATGGTTTATTCTTAGAGCATCATGACGGTGTCCTAAGTCGCATGCTTAAGGGGTTTCACAAAATGTTCAACAGAATAGCTCTGAGAATGTCTGCAAAGTAGTTGGCTCCAAGTGATCTGAGAATCCCATCGATGCTTTTCTCTGTCTTCCCTTCTGCATCTGAAATACGAATTCTGGAGCAAACTTGACTGTCACAGCTGAGCAGGTGCAAACCCTTCCGGGCCTCACAGGGCTGTTTTCCAACTTGAACGTGAAAGTGTGTCAATGATGTGGTGCCTTTGAAAAGCCAGGTAGAGTTCTCAGAGGAAGAGAGCTCCCCATGGCAGGCTCTGGGACAATGCTCAGTCAAAGGACAGGCTTCACTACAGACCAGTCAGTGCCAGCCTTGAATCCTAATCAATTTCTGCCACTCATGGCCCCTTCGAGGGGAAAGAGATCTTTCAACTATCCTTGTAACAGCTGCTTCACAGGCTTAATGAGGTGGGAAATGGCTCCTGCGGGTCTCTGCAAGGAGAAGCAGCCAGCTAACATGGTCAGTCCATGAGGAAGGTTCTTCCATCTCAAAAAAAAAAAAAAACAACTGAAAATTAGAAACATCCATTAAAATACAGTCAGCAGGAATGCCTTGCCTCTGGGAAGTGATCCTCCTGGCTGCCCCAGGATGACTCTTCCTGAGGAAAGCCTCCTGACTTCTCCCTGAGTTGATGAAAAAAGAGAGGAAGGCCAGCTCCTGGTGAGGATGGAGGGATTTTGTTCTTCGGGGCAGGTGGTCTGGAAGGAGAGCATGTTGTTTTTCTGTCTCCTGCCAACAAGTTGGAGGCGCTGTGAGCACAGCGGTTTCTCTCTTCCCTGTTTCTCTCCTGCGAAGGAAAGGGAAGGCTCCCATCTGCATGTTTCTGGGAAATAAGAGGCGAATTTGAGACACAGGTCCTAGAAGTGAATACCGTAGTCAGAAGGGTTCTTTCTGTGGAAGGTCATTCCCACTGGCCCTCACACTCCTATCCCATTTGCTTCTCAGAGCAGAGAGCTCTTCTCCTCTAACAAAGGACCACTTACTCTTCTTACCTATTTAGCTCTTTCCTTGCCACAGTCACCTGCATGGAACCCACCATCACCACCACCACCAGCAGCAGCAAAACTACTGCAGGCTTTCAGTTTAACCCAGGACGGTCAGGCTTAAATCGAGAACAAGATTCATCAACAGCTTTCAGGCTAAGTGCAGTGGGCTCCATAAGAGACCCGGAAATTTCCCATCTGGTCAGATTTCTCCTTCATCAGATCTACGCATAGAGGGATGTGCCGTGGTGCACAGGGACATGGGGGGTGGGAGGGTTAAGCCTAGAGCAGCACGAAAAATCAATTCCTCTCCTTTAGAGAATTCTCCTTCCCCCTTTTCTCTTTCTGCTTTTTCCTGTCTCCTTCTTCCCAAAGACCAATTAAAAGAAAAACGGGGAGATGATTCAGAGCTCAACACTACACTGAAAGATTCAAGCAATCCTCTCAAAATTTGAGTCATTTCTCTACTGAGTCCCATAAGTTGTTGCTCCCTTCAAATCTGAGCTCTATCCACGTCATTCCTTCGGCTTCTTCATTTTAGACCCCAGCTTTCCGACTGTAACTTTCATTACACCTCATGCATCTAAGATCTAAGCTCCATTTTACTTGGCTCACACTTGTGGGCTGGGAACGCAGAGAGGCCTGGCTGAGTGGTTTGCGGTTGGGGTCTCCACACAGCCACAAGCCACAGTTTGCTCCTGGCGGGGGCCGCACTGTTTGAAGGCCGAGCTCAGCTGGATGTCCTGGATGGCTCACTCACAAGCTAGCTGACCAATGCTGGCTGTCCACTGAGAGCCCAGCTGGAGCTGCCGCCAGCATGCCGAGAGCATGGCCTCCCCAGCATGTCTCGATTGAACCAATGGGTTTCTTAGCAGCTCATATTGCTTACAGTGAACGGTAGCTGCCCAGCCATGAGAGCTAGTCTCAGAAAGCACAGACTTTGGTTGCATTTTGTTGGTTGGAAGCAAGTCATGAAGGTCAGCCCAGATTTAAGGAGTACCGTCACTTTTGATGAGATGAATGTCAAAAAACTTACACATTTAACAAGATTTCACACTGGCCTGTTTTCAATGACTTAAAAGTTCTCATCCACTTGAGGCTAGGAAGTTTGTTCGTTACCACAGAGCTCCGAAGCCTAGCAGAGTTTCATACACACTAGACACTCACCAGATAGACTTTGGTGCTTTTTGTTTTCTGGTTGGTTTTTGCTTTTTGCTGCTGTTGTTCCTTTTCTCTCTCTCTCTCTCTCTCTCTCTCTCTCTCTCTCTTACTCTTTCTTTTCACGAGCTAGGATCTCATGTGGTCCAGGCTGGCCTCAAATTCACTATGTAGACAAAGGTGACTCTGAACTCCTGACACTCCCTACCTCCCTCCTAGGCAGGCACTGCTCACAGGACTAAAGGATGGGAATCCCACGCCTCTCAGCCAGGTAAGCACTGTTTCTCAACATGCACGAACAAATCTACTGACTACACACTGATTCAGGAAGGAGTCCTGAGCACACAGAGTTCGTGCGGCCCTGGGTTTGTGAAACAGGGAGTAGATGTCACTTATTGAGGCATGACAATAAAGCTGTCAGAAAACTCTCCTGCACTGCTAAGGGTATAGGTTTTAATTAGTGTTTCTGGGGTGGGGCAGGCAAGTGGAGATGATAGCAAGATGCAACTCTGTCTGGAAAGGTACCAACAGAGGAACCGAAATGTGGGCTAGGAGCTCTAGGTTTCTGTAACTAGGTAATTGATCTCGGCTCTCCACACATGTCCGCAAGCGTTAGCTAACAATACGGAGACCCTCCTAATTCCTGCACTTATTTTGAGAATAAAACCAGACAGACACAGATGAATAGAACGTGAAAGCAAATCACTCTCCAAGCTACTGTTATTCTCATTGAGTTGCAGAATTCCTCCAGATGTGGCCTGCTCCTCTAGGTTTGCTTTTCCCAATGGGATCCACGCCCGGTCCTCTCACCCTTCACAATGGCCTCCCCTGTCCTATTTCTCTCAGATGTAGGACCCCACCAGGTACATTCCAAGGTCACCTGGAGTCAATGAGAACATGATGAATTTTCTTGGGTCCTTAAGACTCAACGCGGCCCTTAGCACACTGCAGATTTGAGGAACACTTGCTTCCTTGTATATAACCTGTGTTAGTATATATACACACACACATAGGCCTACCCTTGCTGTCTTCAGAGATCAGATCATTGGAAAAACAAATACATTCCTTTGGTGATCAGTGGAGTTAATACATGTAAATTTTCATTATGCTCAAAACAACACTCTAAACCATTGGCTGGTGCAGTCCACTGAAGTCTAAGAATATTTGACATGTTAAAATCTAATCCAACCCAGTAAAGGAAAAAGGAAGGCTTGGGCTAAGGTAGCGTGATCTGTCAATCAGATGGTTCCTTCAGAGACACTTGCTCAGATGAGTCTCTGCAGATCACACTACAGGCACCAGCCCCCATCCCCAATGGGACCACTCACACCAGATTTCACTTGCATGACCAATAAAAAGCTGGCACATTAATCAAAACAAATGTTAAAGCAAAGAGCCACTGAAAATAATATACGCATACCTTTAAATATTACTAGAAAACCTGAACATACATTCATTCACTGCAGTGTTGATTTAGGTTGGAGGTCTTCTCTGTGGAGGTCTACATAATAACTTCCCACAATATTCCTTGCACAAAAAGCATGTTGGCTCTGCCTCTGAGTCTTGTATCCTTTCAAGTGAATTAAGAGCTAAAAGGCATTTGCTAATAAGTGATCTAAGCACAGACCCCTTCCATGGTTTTTCATTTCCTTCCAGCTTTTACGGTTATTTTCTTTATTCCTAATCCATGAACTAATTGGCAACTTCTTTCGCAGCAATTCACTTTTACCAACTGTGTTCCAAACATTCAACTTGGTTTTGTAAACACAGCAAATGTAAGAGAGTGCACAGGAAGCTTCCAAAAGAGTGCCTAGTAGATAGGGTGATCAGTGAAGGCTAGCTACTGGGCTCACTCATGTGTCATTTGTATATAATAAGTATTCAATTACAATAGCAAACTTAGCAGGTATAAGCAGGGTTAGGAATTCACACTTGGTTCTTGGTGAGCATGAAGCCCAAAAAGGAAGAAGGAAGTTTTGGGTGGAACATAACATACACTAGCACCAGCATACTGCAGTATTAAGTATTATGTAGGGTCACATGAGGAATGGAGACGACAAATTTAAATGGAGGTCACTTTAGAAATCCTCTCTACCTCTCTTACACCTTCAGATCTCTTACCCTGCCCCTACCTCCATCCCCAGCCCCTGCTGTGGACTCCATGTCCACCAGGGCTGATGGCCTGCCCAAAGACACCCAGGGAAAGATTAAGTCAGTCAGGAGTGAAATCTAATCCTACATCTCTCTTCTTATCACACATCCTGGGACGGACCTAACTCCCCAAAAGCGATAACCTTCCCTAACTCCCATAGCCAGCCTCCCTCATTTCTCTTTGCTGTCACTTAAGCTGACACTCTAAACCAGTGGCTCTGAACTTGTGGATTGAGAGCCCTTGAGGGGGAGGGTATCAAATGACCTTTCACAGGAGTTGCCTAAGACCATCAGAAAACACAGATGTTTACATCACAATTCATAACAGTAGCAAAATTACAGCAATAAAGTAGCAACAACAACAACAAAAATGTTATGGTTGAGGGATCACCATAAATGAGGAACTGTATTAAAAGTTGCAGCATTAGGAGGGTTGAGAACCACTGCTCTAAACAGAACACAGCTAGGCAGAGCTATTAGACAGATACGCTGTGGTCAACACCTTTATTAGAAACAAGAGTCAAGGAAAACATCTTTGTTAAAAAAAAAAATTGCATAGGGAAATGTGATCTTCTTTAAGGCCTGGCCCACTATTCCCATGGTTCTCCCACCAAGCTACCCTACCCCATAGCTATGTACCCTGATTCTCTCATTTTACCCCAGAGACTGACAAGAAGACTGCAAACCACTCTAATCTCCCTTGTGTTCTCTTCAAAGGACTCCTATTTCTAATAAAAACCAAAAACAACAGCAACAAAAAGTCTTTAATTGTGTTGTACCGTTTTATCATTTTCAAAATATTCAGGCCGCGATCTGCTTGCAACGTCTCCCTTTCGGGGATGAAGGGTTGAAATGGATAGTGAGTGCCCACTCAAGATTCATTTTAGTAATAAAGGACTCATGTATGCTTTACTTCTTTAATTTTCAGTCTTACCAGCCGCCTGACAATCTCCTGTGTTCACTTCAGACACTGGTAAAAAAAAAAAAAGTTAAGCCAGAATCACCAGACTGATAAGATCAAGATGGAACAGCGCTGTGGTATGAGTTCTTTCTGAACTCCCAGGCACATATGTTAGAGGCTCAGACCTTAGGGTGACACTGACGGGGATACAATGGAACCTTTAAGGGAGGAAGCCCAATGGGAGGTCATTGAGTCACTGGGGCCCCTGTAAGAGCTATAGAGTGACCCCTTAGGTAGTTTTTGCACAAGGGTTATCAAAAGGCCTGTACCAGCCTTCCTGATTGGCAGTGTTTCTTTTGCTCCATACTGTACAGACTCTTGCCACTGTTGTCTGCCATGATGTGATGTAGCAGAGAGGCCTCTGCCAGAACTGAACCGGTGCAGGTACCTTTGAATCTCTAGAACTATGAGCTAAACAAATCTTGTTCTATAAAGTCAGCCTGTCTCAGGTATTTCATTACAGTATGGGCGAAACGGACCGACACTACCAGTACCCTCAGCAAACCATGCCCCGACCTAAAAATGGGACACAACACGTCTTAATGCATACACCTCTATGCAAAATGGGAAGACAGAAAGCGTTGGCCAGAGGCCTAAGAGAGAGAAAGTAACTTAAGTGACTGGCAAAGGACTGCAGACCAAACCTAACTCCAATTTCACGGCCAAACAGGTTAACAGGAGCGTTGCTCTTGGAAGGCAATGCTACAAGACATAACAGGCCCCCAGCACAATCTCCAGCCTTAAAGTCTAATGAGAATTTACCCAATTAAAATCCCAACATCAATCTAATGTAAGGGGTGTTGGCTTTCAGCCCGAAGCTCTTGAAAACATTTGACTCAGGAGTTCCTGCCACAAGGAAAGATTTGAGAGCCCTCAAGGCAAAGGCGAGCTGGCCTCAGCAGTGAGCGCAGGGCAAAGGTTTACAGCACCACCCTCGCCAGACCCCACCTCTGTGAGGGCTGCCGGTGTCCCGGACAAGCTACCATTAAGATGAAATCATCTCAACTCCTGAGAAAGCAGCAGTTCACCCAAATGAGGTGCTTCTGAGGGTGCAGGGTGGGCACAAATCAGTGAGAACTCAGTCCGGGTGATAGCAGATAGCAGGCTCTTCTGCGGAAGTGGACTGGTCTCGAGTCACGGGTTCCGTTTTATACAGACTGCACTTCTAAACAACAAGCAGAACAGAGAAACAACATCCCCACCCCCAATGGCTGGGGAGGCTTTCCCCTCCCCCTAGAAAGCAAAGAAGCAAATATGGCAGCCTATAATTCTAGCACTTAGAAAGCTGAGGCCAAAAGATTACAATTCAGGGCCAGCCTGGGCCAAAGAAAAAGAGAAAGATCCCCCCCCCCTTTCTTTAAAGTAGGGGGCTCAGCAGCCTAAGTTCCATCCCTGGGAGCCACGTAGAGATGGAAAATGTCCTGTGACCTCCACCTGATCCATGGCTTGTGTGCTCTCCCCAAGACACTACACACACACAACACAACACACAAATAAATAGATAATTTTTTGAAAACAAAAAAAGAAAGCGATAAATCTATAAAGGGAAAAGCAAGATTAGAAGATAGAGAAAGAAAAGATGAGGTAGGATTGAACGGTAACTAGCTCTGCCTCCTTAGAGATAACCGAAGGACATACAGGTATCTGCCATCGCATTAGGCTCCCAGGAGTGAAAAGCTGTCTGGACATCCTTGGGTAGCCTCTCAAGCTGTGCCCTTTGTCCTTAAAAACGTTGAGTGGCAAGTTGTGAGGGATAAGCCAGCTCATATTTCCCTCAGGATTAAATAAATGATAAGGTTTTTATAAGGCACTTAATATCGATGCAAGCATTTATAAGGGGTCAATACTATAAGCTTCTAAACTGGCCTGGAATGGAGCAGGTATTCAGAACTATTAGCAACACACACACACAGGGAGGATGAAACTGGATTGGCCCGATATAAAGTTTCAAGGTACGAAGGAACCCAATAAAGGGAAGATTTTACAAAATTTTACAAAAAGCAATGAAAGCAAAGACTTTGACAGTGACTGATGAAAAAACACCCGTGGAGAGGAAGGATGACGTAATCACTCTGTATTTAACAATGGAAACACGACTCTATGCTGGGACAGGAGAAGTGACATGAAAACCTGCTCTGCTCCTTGCCGATTGTCACAGAGCATCTGTGGCCTTCATTTCTCGGCACGAGAAGGCTAGGGCATGATGACCCTAAGTCCCTTCCAGGGTTCCAGTTCTGTATTCCCATGGCTCACTCAGCAAACACGGCAGGTACGACATATCTGACCACAGACATGGATTCCTAAGTGTCTGCAGGGGGTGTGACAGGAAAATGCTCCCTTCATGAGTGGGTGAGGTTCCCTGCATCCTGGCCCCTCCGTGGACCAAACGATGGAATGCCAGGAACTGCTCACCATTACCTTTGTGTGTGTAGATAAGTACCCCTTGCCTCTAATCACACTGGCAGGCACGTAAGCCTGATTTTAATTAAGCCAAGCTATGACTGCATCTGTCTGCCATCAAAGCTTTGATCTCCCTATGGGGCATGTTTCTGCCCTGTTGCCCACACTCCAAAGAGCCTGAAACACAAGCCAGAGAGCCTTTGACAGTTCAGCCTTGACGAAACTCCTAGTGGCCCTTCTACAGGTATGTGCGGGGGGGGGGGGGGGCATGAAGATACAGAAGCCAGGGAGAATGTGGCAGAGAAGGACAGTGAGGGCTTGTGCCACAGTGCTCCCAGCCTGGAGCCCAGGGAGAATTTGGAGAAGCCCTAACCAGGATCCCAGCAAGTTATGTTAACTGCTACATGGTACAATGAAATCTTGACAGAGGCTGCTGCGGGGGAAATGACCGAGTTCAAATTCACGATCACTGGGTCGATCTTTCTATAGAGGGAAGTCTCAAAAGTGCGTCACCAGGAGCTGAACATCATAACCCTTGCCAAAAGAAAAAAAAAAGCCAAAATTTAATAATAAATAAATAAAGCTCGACCTCTCTGTGTCACATCTCTTCCTCCACATAGTTAGGGATCCCGGAAGGAACCCTTAGTGTCACCAGAATCTAAATGAACGGGTTGGCAATGACGTAAAAGGCACACTTGGGGCCAGTAGTGAGTGAGGACTGCACACAAGCAAGACAAAGACGGCTGGAACCAGAGTGGAGTTTTGCCTCAGCGGCTGCTGGCGCGATGCAGCTTGTGGGGCCCCAGGAGTAACATGGTTACCAATGCAACATGCACCACGGTTAGCTTCAGGAGTGAGGTCCGGGGGTGTAGAGGGGCTTTCTGTGGAGCTCTAAACACACCCTGAGGTTTCCGGATCGGACCCTTATGGGAGCAGTATCCATTCTTCCCACGATGGGAGGGAATCTTTTGAGATTGGACTAGAAACACAACAGGGCAGCGCCGTGAAGAGTGGCAGAGTTAGAAAGGACTGCGGCATAAAATTACGAAGATTGAGAGACAGAGGAACAGACAGGCCTCACGTGGAAGGGATTTAGAAAACGGAGGCCTTGGGCCACTTAGAGAAGATGCCAGGATGATCTTGCTAACCTCACAGAACAAAAGTTCTATTAAAAAGACCTCTCGGAACACAGTTTTCACAAGGCCATTCAGAGATCCAAAAATATTGGATTTGAGCCCGAGATGGAGCCAAAGGCCTGAGGACTTGGTTGTCTGAGGCAAGAGGATTTCAAGTTCGAGGCCAGTGAGACTCTAAGTCAAAAACAAACTGACTTTTCCTACTGTCTCAGCACAGACACTCAGGTTTTGCTTCCTGCAATGTAAGCCCATCCTGGCTTCCTGCTCATGTTCCTTCAACTCCATCTTGTTCCCAAGGCCAGCTCACTGCTAGGACTCTGTACCTGGCATTTCCTCAATTCTGGATGCTGTTCCCTCAGCCTACAGCTTTTCCTCGTCTTCATTTACAGGAAAAGAGAAAAGAAAAAACACTAATTTTCCCAGGTCTGCTGGCCATGCCTCTCACTGGGTGAGCAAAGTGTGCTTCCCAGGAATGATGGAACCCTGTCACACTCTGCCTTGGGTTCTGGCCTTCCACACACTCATGGTCTTTCCCAAAAGACTTTACATGCACTGAAGGTAGAGAGCACCTTCATAGCTTTCCAACAGTAGACAGGAAGTCTCTCTCTATGGTGGTGAGTAGAATATGATGAACAGCTTAGTTCTTAAGGGCACAGTCTTTGGAGACAGATTGGATATTGGAATCATGTGTCACCCTCCTACAGGCTATGTGCTCTTTATAAGTCATCAAACCTCTGTCTACCGGCTCACCACAAACGTAATAGGGGGAAAGAAATTACATATGGTGGGTTATTACAACGATCATAGGGTTTAATTCATGACAAGCACTTAGAACAGTGTCTACTACATAATGCTTTTTAAAGAAAGTATACTCGGATTCAGTATTGGTTTCATGTTCTTTCAGCCTTTCAAGGACAAACTAGCAAGATGAGGTTTGGAATCAAAGCACAAGAGAAAACTCGACAAAATGAGCACACTTTCTCACAGCTGTGCGCAGAATGCACACCCCACCAAAGATCACAACATTCCCATCTTCAGCTTCCCCGAGGAGAACACAAAAGCATCTTTACTTTTTTTTTTTTATGAAAGAGAGGATAAAATGCTCTATTTAAAAGAGGCGAAATAAATCAGTTCTAATAACAGCCTTTTAATCTCCTGATCCCCGAGGAAGAAAGGAAACGGACAATGCCAAGCATTCCAAGCCAGTCATCGCTGAGCAACTTTCAGCTGGAGCGGAATAGGCTGCCATTTTTTACCCACAAACCCAGAGGTGAGGCCTCCTGCTACAGCTCACAACAGCAACGGCACTCCCTTTACAACCCTTTCTGCTCAAAACAGTGGAAGGCCAAGGACTTGAATCCCCCAAAGAGGCACATCTGCTTGGAGTCACAAAAAACAACTCTAAGCTATGAGCAGGGACTTCATGTGAATTTCATTGTGGTCTCATTAGAGAACATTTCAGAACACATGAGCCCAGCAAAGGGCACCCCTGTTGATGTGATGGTATATTCCCATCCTGTCTTTCACAACACCAAAGTGTCTGTTTAGAGTTTTATGTTGTTAAATATTGACATTCTACTACTTGCAATTCTGTATTCTACAATTTAACACAAGCCTTTGTGTGTGTGTGTCTCGTACATACGTATGAGCGAAACTATAGGGGTCAGAACATAACTTCAGGGCCCGTTCCTCAGGCACAACCCACTTTTGTTTGTTTTTGTTTTGAGTCAGTATCTCTCACTAATCTAGACTTGGCTACAGTTGTTAGCCGGTAAGCCGGTAAGCCGAAAGATCCATCTAGCTTACCCCTTCCCCCCCCCGCCCCCATGCTGGGCTTACAAGTGATGTATGTACACTACCCTCTTCAGGGACATGCCACTGTGAACTTACTTCACTCTACCAAGACTCAACTTTTTTAAAAATTTTAACATTTTTATTTTATATTAACCATAGGTTATGTACTTTGTATCCCAGCTGTAGCCCCCTCCCTCATTCCCTTCCTATCCCACCCTTCCCTCCCTCATCTCCTCCCTGCACCTTTCCAAGTCCACTGATAGGGGAGGACCTCCTCCCCTTCCATCTAACTCTAGCTTATCAGGTCTCTTCAAGAACTGGGACTGAAGACTCAACTTCTAAAGATTCCACTATATCCCCAAAGGGCCACAGACTGGGGTGCTACATGAACCTTTTGAAAACATGCCTAGGCTGTAGCAAATACACACACACATACGCACATACACACACACACACACACACATATTCATTTTATAGCTCTCTTTAGCCCTTCTGCGGGTTCATTATCATTTACTGGTTAATAATTATTTATATTAAAATCTCCTTCAAAGCATACATGTTGAATATGTGTAACACAACACTCAGGAGGCTGTGGCAGGTGCATTACAAGATTTAAGCTAGCCCGGGCTACATAATATGAGCACTGAGCTACCTATGTAAGAAGGCCCTATCAAGAAGAAAGAAAAGTATGCTATAGTCTGAACCCCACTGGGTACAGTTGGTAATGAGGAGATTTAAGTTGCTAAGGGAGGAAAAGGCACAGGTGCAATGTAACCTTTCTTTCCTCTCAATGTCTCCCACTTCCTCCTCCCTAACTTCAATGTCCCCACATACCTACCACCCTGGGATTAGTTTGCATTCAGAAGTTCTTTACAGAGTCAAATTAATGAGTCAAATGAAAGCTGTGGTTCCTGCCATTCCTTCCGTGGGCCTGTACTTTAGCTCTTATGATGGGGAGGTGATGCTCTACTCGTGGGAAGATGGTAGGTGATGTTAGAGAAAGAAAACTGACTGCAGAAATGGGGAATAAGCAAATAAAACAGGAACCCGGGACAACACACGCAACAACCTAGCATACAAACAATGCTGCAAGTAATAGTCCATAAAAAATAAAACACAGCCGGGCGCTGAGGCGCATGCCTATAACCCCAGCACTTGGAGAGGCAAAGGCAGGAGGATCTCTGTGAGTTCGAGCCCAGCCTGGTCTACAAAACAAGTCCAGGACAGCCAAGGTCACACAGAGAAACTCTGTCTCAAAAAAACCAAAACCAAAACAAAACAAAAAAAAAAAAGAAGAAAAAGAAAATACAAAACAATAAACAATCAACCAAAAATAAAAATAATTTGACACTACAACCAGTTAACAACATAATACACAGTACAGATGAATTTCCCTAAATAACAAAAGTGTAAAAATATCCAATAAAATGTAAACAAGTCAACACATGGGAAAAAAAAACATACGCCATGATCAAGTTGGTGGCATCCTGTGATACAAGGACAGTCCAACATAAGCAAACTTATAAACGTAACATCAGGTGTAAGTACTAGACTCAAGGACAGGAATTACATGGTCATTGTATCACCCCTTCCCGGTAAAAGCCCTAAAGAACCCTGGAATGGAGGGACACATCTCAACATAACAAAGGCTCAACATGACGACCTGCACCCTGCATTATACCAAATGCAAGAAAGCCTGAACGCATTCCTCCGAAATCAGGAATAAGGCTTCTTATTCAATAGTGTCTGAAGTCCTAGCTAGAGCAGTAAGGCAAAACGCAAAGATACAAGTGATGAAAATAGAAAAAAGAGAAGTCAAATTCTTTCTAGACAATACAATAAAACCTATACTTAAAAGTTTTTTAAAGACTTTATCACCGGTCTGATAAATACTTTCAGCAAAGTAGTAGCAGGATACAAAAGAAGCATATACAAATTGGCAATTTCACTATTTACCAATGACAAACTTATTGACAAAAAAATCACCTCTTTAAAAAACAGGTGAAAGGACTCTGTAGTGACAACTTGAAGAAGCCCTAAAACAGCAGTTCTCAACCTCTGGGTTGCGACCCCTTTTGGGGTACAAATATCTGATATACAGAATATGAGGTATTCTGTATACCAGATATTTACATTAAAATTCATAACAGTAGCAAAATTACAGTTATGAAGTAGCAACAAAATAATTTTATGGTTGGGGTTGCAGAATCAGGAACATTGAGAACTACTGTGCCAGAAGATGGAAAGACCTCTAATAATAAGATGGAAAAACTAACGTTATGACATGGTGATACTGCTGAAGGCAAGCAATAGATTCAATGTAATTCCTATCAAAATTCCAATGACATTCTTCAGAGAAATAGAAAATAACCCTGAAATTCATATGGAAACACAAGAGACTGCAAATAATCAAAGCAATTGTAGGTGGAAAGAGAAATGCATCACGGTATCTGTTCTCTAGTTACCCTACAGAAGCCACAGTAAGAAAATAAACAGCACTCGCCCCAAAACAGTCACCCCAGTTACGGAAGAATAGAGAGACTAGAAGCTGGCCCACACTGTGATCATCGCCTGATGTTGACCAAGGTGCCCAAAACATACACTGGTGAAAAGCCTTTTTAACAAATCGTGGTGAGAAAACTAGAATCGACCCACGGAAGAGGAAAACTTTAGCTGTGTCTCCAGCTCGGTAAAAACATCAATTAAAACGTGGATCAAAGACCTGAAACCTTGGAACGGCTCAAGGAACACATAAGGGAAATCCTTTGAGCCGCAAGCAAAGGCAAGGACACAGGAAAAGGACCTTCTGAAAAGGAAAGAACTGACAAATGGAATTTCATGAAACTGAAAAGCTTCGGCAAAGCCAAGGACAAGTGCACAGGATGAGAGAAAATCTTGGCCAACCAGAAATCAGACAGTAGATTAATACCTGGAATGTCTAACTCCAAAGGATGAATCTAGAAGAAGAAACAACCCAACCAGCAAATAGGCAAGCGAACTGAGTGGCTAGTTCTCAGAGGAAGGTAAATAAATGGCTAATAAATGCATGGGAACAAATGGTGTGGTGGGGTACCTCTTTACTCTTAGCCCTTGGGAAACAGAGACAGAGGGATCTATGAGTTGTAGGCCAGCCTGGTCTGCATAGTAAGATCTTGTCTCAAGGTTTAAAAACAAAAAGTCAACAGAATTGAAACCACATGGACATCCTATCTCACCGCGATCAGAATGGCTATCATCAAGAGGAGTAAGGGTAAATGACGGTGAGGATCCAGGGGGAAAGAATTAGGAAGTACATGCAGCCATTGCTGGGAATCAGTATGGCGACTCCTCAAAAATCTAAAAACAGAACCACCATGTGACCCAGCTACAGTGTTCCTGGTCTATACTGAAGGACTCCAAGTCAGTGTACCACAAAGACATTCTACCCACAATAAGACAGAAATACCCACGGCACTATTTGCAGTTGCCAAGAGACAGAATCAGCCTAGATGTCCATCAACATATATACAGATAATGCAGGAGTGGGGATGTTTTTTGGCCATAAAGAAGAATAAATTATGTTACTTCCTGAAAAGTGGATGGGCCTGGAGATCAAGGTATTAAGTGAAGTAAGACTCAGACAGTCAAATATTCTGTTTTCTCCCAAATGCAGACTCTAGAATTTAGTATTTGGTTTTTAGGGGAAAGAAACCGTCTTTGGAGGGGAGAACAAGAAAAAGTAATGAAAGAAATGAAATGTATATATTTCCCTCTCCTATGTATGGCATGAAAGCAGAAAGGGGGCTATTTGCAGGCAAGGCTGGGCCAGCAGGGGGTACCAGAGGCAACAAGAAAGAGTAACAGGGGGAGGTTAAATGCAATACTATACATTTATGAAAAACAATACCTTTTTTTAAATAAAGTAACTTAAAGCAGAAAATACACTGTTACTCTGGGTACTCTAATCACCAACAGGAAATTTTATTGAAAATATTCTTATCCTTTAAAATGGAACATTCTCTTTCTCACTCCCTCTTTCTGCTCCAGGACTCACTAAACCAAGGCTTCCCCGAACCCTCAGTATTCCAGATGCAGTCCTTGCAGACAGTGAGAGCCCGGTTCCCTGTCCCCATGCTGGTCTCTGCTTCCTCCCTGAATCGCACCCACTGCACACCCCTGAAGATAATCTTCAACAAACCAAAGGCACTGTTTCACCAGCCAGAATCCCACCCCAGACTCCCACTTCCACCCCTAGCAAAGAAAGGACTAAAATGTTGCCTCTCCTGGGAAATTTTTTGTTTTATAATTTCCAGGCTATTTCTTTTAGTTGATTCCAGTTCCCTGCCGGAAGTCCTGTTCTCTATTTCCTTGCACTTCTTAGTCACAGTTATGCTAAAATCCATGAGGAAGAGTTCCAATTTATGGGGTTCCCCGGAAAAGTCTGTCTCATTTGTTTTCTTTTCCTCTCAGTTTTCTGTCGTTTGGTTTTACTACCCTCTCAGACATCCGACAGTGGCTTATATCTGACAAACATTGCCTACGGCAGCCAGTAGCACCGCTGTGAGGTTCTAAGTGACGCCAACTCCCTTCAAGGAAGGCTTCTGTCTGCTTAAGGCAGGCAGGTGGGATCCAGGAAATAACCCCCCTCTCCTTCAGCTGACAGAAGACTGCTCAATCTCGCTGAGAGAAACTGTTTCCAGGTTGTCCTTCTTCCCAAGGACCCTGTGCTCATCTGTTCTGAAAGCTTGGAGAGTTTGCCAGAGTATCTCCTCCTGAGCAAGCCCTGGACTATGAAATACCACGTGCACTGACACAACCAAAAGCTCCGACTGAAAAGCCTCTTCACTGTCACAGCCACACTGGGAATCACCTGGAGGAAAAGAGGTCACTTGACTGCTCTGCCCTCTGGTGTGGCATCTTGCCTTCCCTTGGTAACAAGGCTACAGCCTGTTGTAGTCAGTGATCTCTCTCTCTCTCTCTCTCTCTCTCTCTCTCTCTCTCTCTCTCTCTCTCTCACACACACACACACACACACACACACACACACAAGGCAGGCAGATATACCTTCCTAGTGGAAGTAATATTATGGTATCAATGAGGCTAGCCCAATCAGGGGAAATCTAGAAAACCATTCATATTGAAATGTCAGAGACTCGTCTATGTCTATGCCTTTTCTCTCTTAAAAGATTTTTCTTTATTTCTTTTTTTTTTTTTTTTGATGTATACATTCATGTGGCCAAATGTATTCAGGTGTCTCATGCGTACACAGATACCCGTGGAAACCAGAAGAGGTTATCAAATCCCCTGAAACTGGATGTGGTGAGCTGCCCTGTGGATGCTGGGAATAGAACCTGGGTCCTCTGTAAGAACAGCAGGTGCTCTTAACTGCTGAGCTGTCCCTCCAGCCAGAGCCTCTTTTAAACTTGCCGGCTCTTTCTCTGTGCTGGCCCCTGGCTGTTTTCTGATTTGTAGCCTCCCCAGTAGTTCCACCTCTCACTTCAGAGATTTCCATTTGGAACTACCTCCTTGATGCTGGTTTTCTCTTGCTCAATAGCCTCTATTCTCATTTGAGATGTTCCTCCTTCTGTCTCTCTGATATTCCTAATTCATGCACTTTCAAGATGTTTTTCAGACTGATACATCATTTCCCTTTCTTGGCTTTTTATTTTCTTTCTTTGAGGTGTCTACAGGCCTCTCAAAATAGCAGCTTTCCTTGAGTGTCCCAGGATTTTTGTTTGAAAACTCATTCTGCCAAGATTTTTTTTTTCCTCATTTGTCCCTCCCTAGCTGCTAATGTTATGCTGGCCCTTACTACTCTGAATATGCAACTGTGAACTATAAAGGCATGGTCTGGTGCTTTGCACTTGATTGTTAATTATTTTGCTCCCCGAGGTCTGCTCACTGTCTTTTATTGAGTAGACTATCACACTGTCATGTGCCTCAAGTAATGCTATGTTATCCCTGCCTCCAAAATTATCCCTGATTGACTAAAGAAAAGGCCTAGACACCTGGGCAGGGCAGAAGTGAGGTAGTGAAGTGTGGCTAAGGTTCCAGGGCCTGGAGGACAGAAGGATCAAGGGAAGGGCAGAGACAGGGACTGGAGAAAAGAAGAAAGGGGAGTTGAGATGGGTTAGGTGAAGAAGAGCCCCATGGTTGGAGGACACAGCTCTGAGAATCAGTGTGGAGAGAAGCAGCCTCAGACGGAAAGCATAAGCAAATATTTATGGGGCTACTGGATGGGAAGTAGCCCAGATAGGAACAATTAAAGCAAATGACATGGGATGTGGGCCTGGGAGGTAACAAGGTAGGTTAGGGGGTTTATTCTGCCCAGCCCAGGGTTTAAGGCATATTAAAAATATAACAGCTGTCTGTCTTTCATTGACTGAGAGCAGAAAAATTAATAACTGCCATAATACTTATAGGCTAGTAATAATAAACATTTATAGCCTTTTTATTTTCTGTAACTCTGAACAGGGCTCTCAAGTAGACAGACAGGACCAACTAGAATATGGACAGGAAAACACTGGACAGCTCACTGTGTGCTACACAGTTCCTGGGTCTGACTCTTACCTCTGCTTCCTCCCGGGGTCATGGGATTCCTGTCTATCACCAAATCTGACCATGAACAGCGAGGTTCCAGTCTACACAATTCCAATCTCTTGCTACATGCAAGGTGTACAGCATGTATACCTAGGGCTGACCACACCCTTCCTCACCATCCCTGGCCTTGAACCCACTTGATGTTTAAATAAATCACTTCTGAGTGCTTTTTAAATAACTTGTCCCTGTGTGTTCAGATGAGAAGAAAGATGATTTGAGTGTGCAGATTCTACAACACCTTCAAGAGACCTGTGAGGAAGCTGGGTGGTGGTGGCTCACTCCTTTAATCCCAGCACTCGGGAGGTGGAGGGAGGGGGATCTATGGGTTCGAGGCCAGCCTGGCCTATAGACCAAGCTATACAGCCAGGTATTGGAAATCTGTCTCAAAAAACAAAAACAAGTAAAGAATAACGACAACAACAAAAGAAGTCCTGTCAAGAAAGGTTAATATGGCCATTTTAAGTACAAAACAATCGCATGCTTAAAGTTATGAATGCATTTTGTAGATATAGATATACTAGATACAAGGCATTAGCAAGGAGGTTAGAAGTTTTCTCTATGATGTTAAGTATATAAACTCTGTGACGTTAGGTGATGATTCTGAATGTCGAAGCTATGGGTGATGTATGGCAGTGTACATGTGCATGTGTGTGTTTCTTAAATATCTTAAACGCAGGTTCATTATTATCAACCTGGATGCATCCTGTTGCTTTTCCCCTTGAGCCTGCAGAAAGGAAACAGTATGAGCTCAGGCGGTGTGAGGGTCTAGATATTCCCTCCTGCCCTCCTGTCAGACCAACTGCTCTTTGGGAATTAAAACAAACAGACAAACAAGCTGAGGCGTATAAAGTACATGTGAGACGGAAGCCTTAAGAGCAGCAAGGCCTGTCATCAGAGGCGATTAAAGAGCAGAGAGGTTAAGAGCTCCCAGAGGGCAGCACTAGCTTCGAAGGACACAGAGTGCTAATGGGGGTGTTTATCACTTGCTCCCTAACTAGCTGCAGAGCTTAGAAAGAAATACAGCCCAGAGCCAGGAGAATGACTGAACCGGCCTACGGGGGACGGTAAATACAAGTTGAAGGGATCCAAATGCTCACCTAAGATCAGAAGTGTTTCAGATTAGCAAGTTTTTCAGATCTGGGGCTGTTTTCCTGGATATTACCAGTTAAACAGCCCAAATCCACACGTATTAAATCTAAAGTGATCCGGGATGTGAAACTTTCTGGGTTTCGTGTTTCAGTCTGGGGAGCATTTCAGAGCATTGTGGGTTGGGGATGAACAGTCTGTGCTTTGAAAAACTGATACTTTAAAGTTAGTTATGGCTTTGCTAGGTCTTTTTGCTATGCCTTGACTCAATCAGGCAACTGTCAGTCTCCTGTTGCTCACTCTACTATACCTCCTGAAGGAATGCTTGCCTTTGTATTCACATCCCTGGGGCCTATCACTAGAGCAGGTATCAGAAACAGCTGAGAGAAGCAAAAATATTTTTACTTGGCTTTAATTTTTCCAGTTCCTCTATAATGTGCCCTTTATTTTCAAACAGAAAATGCATTTAATCAATTACTTTAAATCATTTTACAAAAACACAGTCTGAGCTATGAACCCTTCATGGCTGGAGCAGAAAGGGTCTCCCGGGTCTTCCCTAGCCTGGAAAGCACAATCAGCAACAACCAGAGAATGGCAAAGATGGATCAGGACATGGGGGGATTTGCAAGCCTCTGTGAGACCTGGTTCCTAACCCCCACCTTCAGAGGTTTGCAAATTCCCATCTGTAACTTGGATTCTCTGGGTCTAGAGCAGAGAAGAAAAAAAATAGGGGACAGTGTTGGCTGCGTATGAAGCACCTGGCAGCACTCTGACAGCCCCTGGGAATGGAATGCTGTGTTTTGTAACTCGAGGTGAATAAAAAGCATTTCCAGCACAGCGACTATACAAACCATCTTAAGGGAGAGGCACTGTAGGCACTACTATGCCTAGTTCATAGGTTGTGGACAGCCAATGAAGCCTTGGGGGATGGGGGGGGGGAGATGGGGGGCTGGTTCACCTGTTACAGTAGAGGATGCCTTCTGCAGGAGCAGAAGCCCTGAGGATGAGAGTGTAGAGGCAGGGTGTACTCTTTTGTGAGTGCTCATGGTTTGGTTGTATTGATGACAGTACTCTGGGCCTTTGGGAACCAAGATTCCTGGATAAGAAATGAGTTGGGGTGATCGTAAGTAACCTGGGCTACACAGTGAGACCCTGACTCAAGCAGACGCTCCAGGGCCAGAGCCTTTATCACTAGAATCACTTAGATAAAGCAGGCACTTGTAAACTGAAGAAACGGCAGCCTCAGCCAACATGTTAATGGAAAGTCTAATCAGTCACAGTGGCAACAAGGCAGCCAATTCCCTAATGTCTTCCCAACGTTGCTCTTACTCCCTACCAAAGTCACTCTAAATTAAATCAGGCTTCATAATCCACTGACTAAAGTAGCTGGGTCCATAGCATTTCCCATTTTCTTCTTCAGAAATGTTATTTCATTTCTCATTGGTCAAAACCAAGGTTTATATCAGAAGGGTAACCCATCTCCACATTGGAGCTACTAGCTTCCAACACAGTGCTTATTTTTCTATGTGCTATTTTCCCCAACTTCGGTGGTTCCAGGTTTAAGAGTGATTCTTATTAAGCTCAGTGACCTTAAACACGGAATAATATCCTAAGTTTTCACTTAACAACTTTTGATCCCTTCTACCAAAAAGTTTTTCTTTCTCAGAAAAGTAATGAAGTCACGAATGCTCGTTACTAAGGTAAGGAAGAACATGTGGTTGCCAAAACCAGCAAGAAACTATTAAAATCAAGTCTTCTAAGTGTGGTTGTACACACAGAAACATGGCTTGGGCTACTTAGGAAGGTGAGCTAAGAGAATCCATAAGACAGGTAGGAAAGGAGAGAGGCAAAGAGGGAGAAGGAGAGAGGGAGAGATATAATGGGAGACAGAGAGAGGGAGGAAAAGAGGGAGAAACGAAGAGACAGAAGAGAGAAGGATGGAGGACGTTCTCTTTGCCTTGTCTCCCAGATTCCTGCCTACAAACACCCCAAGTCACCAGAGACGTTCCGCTCTCTCTCTTTTTATTTTCTCCAAACACTCTTGTGCTCTTCAATAAAGTGTGAGGATGGCAACGGTAATTACACGTTAATGACTCTACAGTCTTTAAACCTGCGAATGAAAACTGCCATCTACCACAAATTAAACTCACTATTTACACACACTTCCTAAAATTGAACAAGACATGGCCCTTAGTGAATGAGTCTGGAAGAAAACACATGACCCCAGGCGCCTAGGCAAGTGAAGGGAGTCTTTGGATTTAAAACAAATCTCACACATTCCTCACTCTCACGAATAGCACTGAAATATTGATGTTGGCTCATCCTCCCAATCATCTTCAGCCTTTGTCTTCCAAACCATCTACACTGTGAGCAGTAGGATAGGTGTGTAGAATCACAGGACAGGTGGTCTGACATGTTACTAATTTTCCATACTCCATCTATAAAACTGATACTATAAATTTCAGTAATAAATAATATCAATGACAGATGACTAAAACCAAAATATTTTATGTAAGCAAGGACAAATAAAATTGGAAATTTCTCCTCCTAAGTCACTGTATAGTTGGGCTGAGGGTTTAACCTTCAAGTTCTTGAAATTTTCTCCATACCTTATCCCTGGTACCCTATTCCCTAGACCTTCCAAACATTCAGCTCTTTCTGGCCCTAGAGGTCCTCCTGGATGCTAATTAATGAAACCTTAAGCCCCATTCCTACCTTCACTGTTCTGTGTAAAGTCTATACTGTGGCCGCACGGGAAAAGTTAGATCTTCATTGTTTTTCAATCCCCAACTGGGTTTCTCTGGTTCCTTTTCAATATGGGACCCCCCAAAAAAATGTTGGGGAAAGGAAGGTATGACATGGGTTAAGAGACAGATCTTCAAATTCCATCTCAAAGTCAAAAGCTCAAGAATTCCCCGAGTATATTCTCTCTGTTCTAAACAAGGTGTTTGTTGGTTTGTTTGTTTAAAATCATACATATATGGAGAAAAGCAGAACTATATTAGATATAGTTTAATAATCTCTTCCTTCCTTCCTTTCTTTCACCCATTGTTTGTTTTAGTCCTTGAGACCTGGTCTTAGTGATCTCAAGCTTGCCTTCAACTCATTGTGAAGCCAAGTCTTAAATCCCTCTTGCCTCCACTTCTGGCTTTAGGGATATGGCTGGCACTACCATGCTCACCTTTAGAACCATCATCCTAAAGTCTCTACATCGCATACAGCCAATATTCTGAATAAACTGTTACAGTATCTTTGACATGTATGTTGCCCATCAGGGATATTATATACTACCATGTTAAACAGTAATATATAAGAGAGCACTTCAACAGTCAAATATTGCAGTTTGAGATGCTCAAAACTCCATGCAACTTTTAAAAAATAATTTGGTAATACCTAACAAAATTGGCATAACTCAGTCATAACTCAGCTTACTGAGTAATGTCTTTGTTGTCCAAGCATAGGGATCTAAGTTGGACCCCCGCAGCCCACATTTGAAATAAGCCTGACATAGTGACACATAGCTGCAATCCCAGCCTAGGAAGGTAGACACAGGTAATAGAGACCCAGGTGCCATCTACAAGTCAGTCTAGCCCAATAGCCAAGCTCCAAGCTAATGAGAGACTCTTTCTCAAAAAACAAGGTGATCACTCACCATCTCAGGTTCTCCTCTTCTTAACACACAGGCACCCCAACATACACAGGGGTACACACGTTGGCATAGTGTCTAATTCCACTATTCGCCATCTCGGGACAAAGCTATAAAAACACAGAGCGCAACAACAGGCAAGAATTCATCGTGACATTTTTATAATGGCAGAGAATTTTAATGGGAGAATGGTTAGATTATTATAAATTTATTTATACACCAGAACACTATGAGCCCATTAGAAAAGGATAGAGTGTCTGTATGTATCAACACAGGAGTGTATCTATTGATTTATAACCTAGTGAAGAGAAATTAAGCTATAAATGCGTATATATTGTGATCCTACTTTGAGAAAATCAGTAGCTGACATTCATTAAATCTTTGTTTCAAACACTATGTTAAAATATCAACATGAGTTTTAAATTTAACAGGTCTTAATGATGCTAAGTTAGTTAATGTTCTCCACTTGAAAATGTGGGAAAGCGAGGCTTTGAGAGGCTTAGCAACCTGTTACCATGTCAAGAAACCAATGAGGGACAAAGCCAGGCTTAGAAGGGGGCAGGGGAAGGGGGGTCAGAGACAGAGAGAAACAAAGAGAGACAGAGAGACAGACAAACACACATACACACACAGAGGAAGAGAGAGAGAGAGAGAGAGAGAGAGAGAGAGAGAGAGAGAGAGAGAGAGAGAGAGAGAGAGAAACACAAACCAGCAAGCTTTCATTGTGAATTCCTGAATAGGTTAACACCATGCAATTAACTTAACCACAACCTCCAAATTTAAGAATAGTGTTTAAAGGGGTTTTGTTATGTTTTGTTCAGAACAGAGCCCTGATCATTAGTTTAACCTATTCTGGATAATAAGACCTATTACTGATACACATATTCAAATAAAGGATCACATTGGCATGTCCTCCCATTTGCCCAAATGTTCTAAAAACATATGTTAAGAAAAAACAATACACATGTATAAACTAACATGGCATTCTAGGGATGAGGCCCCCAGGGAAGGAGTAAGTGTGTTTGTAGAAAGCCAAGTGTGGAAATTTACAGCTAGCTGGGAAGGCACATTCAGGGCCACAGCAGAGGGCCTGGGAAGGGCCATCTGATGGACCACCCAGAACCATGGGCCCTGTACCCACTCTGGATACCAAGGCTTCCTGGTCACCCATATTTCAACACTAATCTCAGGGGCAGACTTCTCATCTGTGCGTGGCACCTAGCAGCTGCCTAGAATGGAAGGCAGAAACTCTGCTGAAGGAAGAGTCCCACACCATCCCTCCCTCACAGGATGAAAAAGGCACATGTGTCAATATTTACTCTTCCCCAGGGGCTTGAGCAGATTAAAGCAGCTTCCTGCATGTGAAGTTACAGGCAACATTTTTCCAAGCCATCAATCTTTCCCTTCAGTAACAGCCCAAGTCAGGAGGATCACAGACTAAAACTTAACACAGTCAGTCCTGGAGGGCCCGTGTCCTTGATGGCAGGCTGTGGGTATGTGGGGCTGATCTCTCAGCACTCCCTGCTTCCCTAGGGTGACGGGCTGCTCTGCAAATTAACATTGCCTGGCAGTTGCGTGAATAACTAATTACTGCACCCGGGCAGTTTCCTGATAATGCCTGTAGTGGTACCCCTTTAAAGAGGAAAGGATGCCTGAGGGATGGCTCAGAGGGCAAGGGTGAATGAGGAGAGCCACTTCCTGCAAGCTGTCTGTCTTCTGACCTCCCTCCATATATAAACCACAGCACATGTTCTCACTCTCCCTCACACACAACACAAACACAAACACACACACACTCATTCAATAGATAGATAGATAGAGAGAGAGAGATAAAGAGGGAGTGAGGGAGGAGGATACGGATCAGGGAATGAATGGAGAGAAAGACAAAATGGTTAATGAAAACCAAGTGCCCTGGATTCATGGGTCCTAGGTAGAGCAACACATAAAGGATGGTTGCTTTTTAAACAGAAGGACCCAACTTCTAGGATCAATAAGATAAAAGATAGACAGACAAGAGTCAATCCAAGACCTAAAAATGTCATTAGGGGTTTCAGTATGACTCCTCAGATCCTTGGCGGGAAAGACCAGTAACCTCCAATTTTGGCAAGCTGCCTACAGAGTAAACAAGAGTGCCAGCCACTGTCCATTGCTCATGACATTCTTCAAGTCATGAACCACAATGACCCAGTGAGGTAGGTGAAATATTCTCATCCCCACTTTACAAGAAGGCTGAAAGCTGAGGAGTTGCTTACAGGGCGGGGATGGGGGCAGCTGATAAATAACAGATTGAGGAACCCAGCCGTCACTTAGCACCCACACTGTCACCCACTCCCTCGGGATCTCTCCCTGCTGCTAGCTGCACCTGAGCCTTTCCCCTGGGCATGGTGGTGAATGTCCTAGGACAGCTAAAAGCCTGTAATGGAAAGGCTGTTCTAATTGCAAACACCAACCAGCCAGGCACGGGTGGAAGAGACATCCCAGAGTAGCTGCAGAAGCAGGGTGGGAGGCCTAGCACCGGAAGCCACACCAGTCTTCCGGCAGCAGCCCCAGGTTCCAGGGGACGGGGCTGGAGGAGACCGTCTTCCAGATAGTCCCGCCAACCTCTTCCATGCCCTTCAAGGCCGGACTCCTGAAAGAGCAACAGGAAAGTCAGCGAGAGAAACCGACCCTAGACTGGTTCTACTGCTGGCACACAGAAAACAGGAGATTGTCTCCCCAAGAACAAGAAGCCTGCAATAAGTCTTGAAGAGATTGCCACGAGATCTGTAAATGATAACTGCTGGGCCAGGGCCTGGGAGATGGGAAGAGTCGAAGCAACAGTGCAATAGCAGCTGCCTTCACTCAAAGCCCTTCCCGTGCTGGCTGAAAGCACAACCAAAGGGACCTGCTTGGCCAAAGCGCTGCCATCACAGTGGCATACTCATTAGCCTGAGATCTACAACGTAATGGAGAGACTGAGTCTTGGTGAGGCCAAGAGACTTCTCGTCATCTCAGAGCAAGATCTTAAGTAATCAGTCATTTCCTCTACTGCACCTCTCTTCAACTGGTGAAGTCCTGATACCAGTTCAAACACAATCTTCCCTCGAAGCTCACCTTTTAAGTCAGTCCAAAGGTGAGCTACTCTGATGGTCTCAGACGATGCCAGAACTGCCAAGCATGGAGTGGACCACAAGCAAATCCCCCTCAACAGCTTACTAGCTTTGATAGCTTGAAGTTAATCCATCTCTTTGAGATTCATCTCTTTGGGGTTTGAATAGAGATGGCCCCATCCCCTCACCCCAAGGCCCATGTGTTTGAAAACACAGTGATGCTGTATTTGGAGGTTGTAGAACCGTTCCGAGACACAGTGTTGTTGGAGGAAATGGGTCGCTGCGATTTCACAGGCATGCCCCATTTCCCTCCTGGTCTCGTTTCTACCATGTCAGACTACAACTCTTCTTAAGCTATGAGCCAAAGTAACCCCTTTGTCCCTCAGGTTGCTTTTGACAGTTATCACGATACACCGATGAGAAAGGTAAAGATACGGTCTCTCATAAGGATAACTCTGCTTTTCTCGTGGCTGGCTGTCCACAATAAACAAGCATGTAGGAAGTCCCCGGGAGCTTGAGGCAGCAGTTACTGTTGCTCTTACCCCCCTCCCCATGGATTAGAAGGATGCTGACAGCATTTAGCAAACTGGGCAGCAGAGTGCCCAAAGGCTCACTGCAGAAGGCAACACTGACCGACTCACAGAAACAGGTGGAATGGGGACAAGGATGCAGGGAAAAGGGTACAGGTGATCAGTTGTAACCCAGGGGTGAAAGTGGGGGCACTGTGCCCTTCATTCTGCCATCACTGAGTCATTACCATTGGGCCTCTCTTGCCTCAGTGGCATGGAGGGTAGTCAGGGCACTTATGTTCATGAGATCACAGCAGTGAATGAGCTAGTAGCGGACAGCACAGGTTTGGGGACCCAAATGGAGAGCGGCAGAGTACAACACAATGGGACTGATTTGGAGTCAGGGAGTTTCAGCTTCTTCTGAGAAAGGGAGAAAAACACGGACATTATCAAGTTGTACCATCACGCAGTGAGCACCAGACAGACACCAACTCCCTTCCTTTCTGTGGGTGAGTCACTTGGGACTTCTCCATAAATAGCTGACTGAGGTTGTTGACAAAGGGCATTTAGAGATGATGACAGACAATACAGATGTGCTGAGCACTGTTACCCCACCCTGCCCATATGAAAGGAGAAGAGTCCCAGGTAAGAGCAATCAGGGAATTCACCCAAGATGAGCTAGAGATGGCAGTGCCAAGATGTGGACTGAGGCTGCTGGGCTCCACAGGCAATGTTCTAATGTTCGCATCCTAACACTTACATTTGCTTGTGATATGATTATTTTTCTCTTACATGCCGTGGTGTTCCTAGAATGATGACAGGCCACGCATGCTGTCTGCGAACACATGTATGAGTTTATACTCCCGTTTGACAGATGAACAAACTAAAGCACAGTGGTTAAGCAACTTACCAAAAGTATCTAACAGGGCTACGTGACGGAGATCAGACTATAATTAAAACCCAAGTCGCCGAGATTCCAGCCATAAGGTATCAGATCTACTCTAGAGGGGAAGAGGTCAATGACTGAGGCATGGACAAGAACAACCTCAGCCAAACTTGACAGCATAAGCCTATGCGGTTTCAAGCCTCCTAAGGAGGTGGGGGCATGATGATCATGAGTTCAAGGCTAGCCTAGGCAACATAAAGCCCCTGAGGAGGAGGAAAGAGAGAGAATATTTAAAAAATCAATTTTATCGGTGCTTTCCCAGTCAGCAGCACCTCTTTCTCTGCAGATTTAACCCTAACTGAGTTTACCTTGTACAGACCCTGAGACAAGCCCTAGGCCAACCTAGACTTCCTTCCGTCTTGCCACTTTAGGTTTTTCTCTTGGCAGGTAGGCCCAGTGCATAACACCTAGAGGAATTTACCCAGCAGGGGGTGAAAAGGAGTAGAAATGGGGAAACTGGCGGCTCAGGATAGTGAGCTACTAAAGAGCGTGCAACCTCCAAAGGCATTTCGGGAATGAGCACAGCGCAGAGGCAAAGGAATGTAAACAAATGTCACCCGGCCCAAGAGTGATGACAGGAGAGGGGTATTCGGAGTGTTTGGAGAAAGAAACAGAGGTGCACATGAGGACTCCGCACTGGCTCTCCTTGCCATACCACACACCGGCAAATACCCCAGAGGCAGGACGCAAACACACACCCCAGTGGATGGCCTAGAAGCAGCATGAGTTAGAACACTTGCATTAGAAGGGCTGATGGCAATGCAAACAAAACAAAGATAGTGCGTTGTCCTCTTCCCTCTCTGTTTTCCAAATATTCTTCAAGAAGGTTCCAGCATCTCATTTGAACCTAGAATGCATTCACTGGAAGAATCAGGCTGATCTGAGTGTAAGTGAACAGTCCAAGGGATCATTCAGGAACCATCCAGATGATGGACAGGAGAACCTGTTGGAAGAATCTCTTCTTCTGAGGCAAAAGAGTTGGATGCTCAGGCTTGGGCCAGACACAGGGCAGTTCCAAGCATAACACATTGCCTGCCACTCAGACTGCCATCTGGTTGGCATCCAGCTTCTCACATTTGCATCTCAAGGGAAGACCAAAGAGAAGTCTGAGAACCACAGACAAGAAGGGCCTTGGGCTCAAGCAGTGAATCCAGCCCAGTGCTGCAGGTTAAGGTGACACCATTTCAATAGAGGTCATAACAGGGTCACGAACATCCCAGCAAGGAGGTTTCAAACCGTGCAGTTCCAGGACCACACGAGGGTGCTAGTCTTAACTCTGGCAAGCATCAGAGACAGCGAACCTTGAGGCTTCAGGGAGGACATCCTGGGTCTGGTTAGCTGTAGCGGAGAGTTCATACAGGCACCTAGACATCTCCTGGTATCCTAGACATCTCTTGGTCTTAAAAACACATGAGGCATCTACCAGGGGCACTCAAGAATCCTTGGGAGAATTCTTATGAAAAACATAAGATATCCTAGTGGACAAGGACCAAAAACAGAATACTATTTTCTATCCTTGGTGCTCCATCACTGATATACCCTAGAGAGAAGAAAAAGTGACAATCCAAAATAATGCTAAGAATTCATTAATAACAATGGTCTATAAGTGACTCAAGGCAAGCAACTACAACACGCAAGAGAAATAGACAAACCTAAACATAGAAACAGAAATTCCATGAGCTGTCAGCCATTCCTTATGAAAGAACACAGATAATTCAGATATAAAAATTAAGTAAAATGATAGCTCAGTAAGGTGTCTGATAGGCACAAGAGAAAACGGTAAATATCTGATATAAGATGAGAGGCAAAGGAATATGCAATGACTAACGCAGAAGAGGATTTCACAAGATGAAAAAGACCAATGGGCTGGCGGGAAAATGGAGGTTCTTGGCCCTTTGAAAGGTGGGCAGATAAGGGAAATGCTGAGAGCTCCTTTGAAGAGAAGACAAATTATCAAGTCAAACCGAAACCTAGAAGCAAAGCAGCTCTCTCATCTTCCTGTTCACGTAACATGTCATTCCTGCACTTCTGTGTCCTTATTTTCTCCTTTGACCTCCAACTGGACTGTGGGCTTAGAGAGAGCCATGCTGCATGCTCACTTCTCCAGCATCTAGTGCAGAGCTGGCAAGGAATACATGTTACATTGGCAATGAATGAATGAATGAATGAATGAATGAATGAATGAATGAATGAACCGAACGAACGAACGAACGATCTAACAAAGGAGTACATTTAAAGGACTGAACTAAAAGGCTTTCTCTGAAAACTATGGGTAAGGGAAACTAAGCCCAGGATGCACACCAAAAAAAACCCCCACTACCACAAAAACAAAACAAAATAAAACAAAAACCAACAGAAAAGGACAACCACATTCACTTGGCATTTGATTGACTTCCGTTTTATACATTCTCTGATGGCTCCATGTGCGTGACCATGTCTCCACTGAAACGTCTTAGGTCCCAGAGAACAGAGGCTACAAACTTCTACCTCTCTGTCCCCCACTCCAGAGCCTGGCACAGCACTGCATGTATGGACTTAAACAGATATTCATTAAATAGGCTTGAACAAAGACCGAGGGGAGACAAGTAAAGTTACTTCTAGCAGGCGAGGCTCTTTCATTTCAGCTTACAGGAGGAACGGGCTGGCTATTTATCAGGCTCCATTGAGACAGGCATTCCTCTGGACAAAGGCGGCCTTTGAGAACTACACGAGTGGCCGCGCCTTCTCCAGAGATCCATGCTTGGTATTTCCAAGGGAGAGCTAGGGGTCAATAGGAAAATCCGCTGGCATGGGCACTTGCCAGGGAGGTTGGCACAGCACCTGCCCAAGCTGGGACAGACTCCAGGCATCCCGACCAAAGTCAAGAAAGCTCATAATTCACCCAGTGGAGAACTTTAAAACTATCCAATTCTCTGGACAGGATGGCAGACTGGACAATCAGATGCCAGTCAGGGGGCTGGCACATCCTCTCTCACTAAAGCACGCAGTCCAGGTGAAGGCGGAAGGCTCTGCTTCCTGATTCTGGCAACTTCGGCAGCAAAATGTGTCAGCAAACATGCCTGCACAGGGTCAATGGGAGACTCCTATGATGCAAACATTCTGTGAGCGGGCAGTACCCAAGTATATCTACCACTGAACATAAAGGGCAAAACAAAGAAGCTAATTATGAGAGGAGGGAAGGTTTGGCACAGGAAATGATGGTTATCGCAGCCGGTGCTGTGAATGAGTGTTGCCAATCTACTTAAATACAATTTAAATACATATGGAACTAATCAAGGGCTGTGGAAACAGGCTAGGGTTCCAGGCTATCCAGGACTGAGTATAGATTCCTGGAAACTAGGGTGAGCAGCCTAATCCGCCATGATGTCAGGGATACCAACCATCCACTTTACCTGGTGACAACGCTCTGCGTTGTGCCATGTCACAGGATGGTCAGAAATGGTTACCCTAGGCAAGAATCTGTAGTTTGTGGCTTTAAGCTCAAAGTAGTCATGAACAAGCTTTCAAAGGAGCCTCTAGACTCCTAGTAACTGATATAGTCCACGAACTGTATACTGTATGTATATAAGGTTCGCTCCTTCCACAGCAACAGCCAAAGTCCAGGGAGGGGGAAGAACAGCCTGAGCAGGAGCAGGATGGAGACAGGGTAATCCTCATCGCCACACCATAAGCCACCCTCTCCCTCACCCCACTGCACCCTTCCCTGACCTCCAGCCCCGGCTAGGTCTCCTAAACGGATCTGCCTTATACAAATGCAAGCTTTCGCAGTTACCATCCAGCGTCCCTCTGTTCCGCCACCATTTCTAAGAGCACATCCATTACCAGGTTAGGGGGAAGAAGGGGAAGTCAGAGCCTACATAAACACCCACTGAAAACCTCAGCTGCTTGGAGATTTATCTCTACATGTCAATGAGGATGTGGGTGAGGAGGGTTCAGATGTACAGAAGACGTGGACTATGTTTTCTTTTTCCTCCCTTGCTATTTTTTATTTGGGGGATTATAGTATAATTTCAACATTTCTCCCTCCAAACTCTTCCATGTAACCACCCACCTCAACCCCCTCGCAATCTCCTTCAATTTCATGGTTCTTTTTTCATTAATGGTTATTGAACGAATACGTGTGTGTGTGTGTGTGTGTGTGTGTGTGTGTGTGTGTATCCCTAAACATAACATGCTCAGTCTATATAATGTTAGTTGTATGTGTGTTTTCAGGATTGACCATTTGGCACTGGACAGCCAATTGGTGTGCTCTTCCCTAGGGAGGACCACCTCTCCTACTCCCAGCTTTCCACGGTTGCTTATAGTTCTCTGTGCAGGGCTGTGCCATTGTGGGCTTTTCCCGGTCCACATTGCCATGTCCATTAGTGTCCTCTTGGTTCAGCTGACATTTGGGCAGGCAGGCTGGTGAGAGTTTATGGGTGTGCAGCTTCTGCCCTTCCTTAGAGAAACAATCTCCCAGCATACTTCCTGATCCTCAGGCCCATGCATCTCTTCACCCCTCTTCCTCAATGTTCCCCTGGCCTCCAGCGCAGCAGTGTCTGTAGGTGTACCATTGGGACCGAGCGCCACAGCTCTGCATTTTGATTAGTTATTGTTTTCTGTAGTGGTCTTCTTTGAAAAGAGAAATTTCCTTATGAGGGGTGAAGACCATACCTCTCTGGGTATAAGGACAAATGTTTCTAGATTGTTGTTATGGATTATGCTGGCTTAGTAAAGCAGTGGTTGTAGATTCTTCTCCAATGGCCATGATTTCACTAGCACTGAGTGGTTTGCTAGGTTTCCAGTACCAGGCATGATTTCTGTCTTGTTGAGCAGCTCTTGATGGACTATGTTTCTTGTAGGTGGGGCAAGCTGACTTTTTTCACCACTCCATCCTAGCATCCGAGATAGATACAAAATAGGTACTGTCACCTGAATTAAAAATAATGTTAACTGACCTTTCAATGTAATAGGTAAAACCTTTAAGAGACCCACTCAGTCATGCAGCCCCTACTTCTTAATGTGGCTAAGAACAATACTGTGACAGTCAGTGTTACCTGACGACAATCTAGAACCACCTGGGAGAAGGGTCTCCGGGCATTACTGTGGGAGACTCTATTGATCACAGGAACGGAAGAGGGAAGGACCATTCCCCAGGCAGGGGTTATGGACTGTCTAAGGGAGACCCAGCTAAGCACCAGCGTGCAAACACTCATTTCTCTCTTCTGACTGTGGACATAAAGGAATCAGTGGCTTCAAGTTCCTGTCTTTGTGACTTTCCCACCATGATGGGCTATGTAACTGGGAATTGTGAGTCAAATAAACCCCTTCTCCCTAAAGCTGCTTTTGTCGTGATATTTTATAACTGCAGCAAGCTATTTAACTAAGGCGAACATGGTAGCAATCAGCAGCAAAGGCTGGCTTGGGGACTTGTTCACCTCTTACTGTCCCTTCAAACATAAACCAGTACCAGAAAGGGTGACTTGACAATCCATTCAAAACATCTCCTACAAATTTGCCTAGAAGTTCACCACTATACCATCAACCAGAGATGAGGGGCTAGGCTAGGTTATTCTTTTTATCTCGTTCCAACCATTTTATCTTTTAGAGTCTTTGTTTTTCTTTCTAAAAAAAAAATAATAATAGTAAAGAACACCTGTAAGAAGAGGGAGGCTATCAGGACTAACTTAAAACATTAACCACTCCTGGGCGTCAAGGATGAGTCAGAGCTGGACACTCTTAATTTAGCTTACCTCCTTTCTACCTGTCCATGGCACGTCATGTAGAAAACCTACACACTTATTAGTTCTCCTTAACCAGGAAAGGGTCAGCTATTTTGTGAGAAGAGAATCAAATGGAGAGGAAGGGAAGAGGCTCCCCATATAGCAAGGAAGATGCCAGGGGGAAGAGAAGCAGGATACTAACGGGAATAGCCTCACTAAGTTTGCTTGTTTGTTTGTTTTAAGCCCTAGAAAGTGGGTTAGTGCTTTCTAGTAAAACAACCAATAACACGGACTAAATTATGCATGTCCTGGAATCTGTCTATTGAAGCACTCACCCTTAATGTCGTCATAAGTTTTTAGGAAACAATGATTAAATAAAGTGGGGAAGGTCTTAATGCACTAAGGCTGCAAGCCTATCAGAATAGGAAGAGAAGGCTGGCATGATGGCTCAGCGGGTAAACTGCTTACCACATAAGCCTGATGACCTGAGTTAGATAACAAGAATCCATGTAAGAGTGAAAGGAAACCCAGGCAATGGTAACAAATGCCTTTAATCCCAGCACTAGGGAGACAAGCAAGCAGATCTCTATGAGTTCCAGGCTAGCCTGGTCCTCTACAAGGGGAGTTCCAGAACAGCCAGAGAAACCCTGTCTTGAAAAACAAACAAAAAGGGAAAGGATAGAGCTCACTGCACTAAGTTGTCCTGTGACTTTTACACACTTGCCATGGCGTGTATGCCTTCCCTCACACAGAATAATACATTTCTTTTAATTTTAAGGACTAAGATATCTATCTCCCAACCTCATCTCCTCATGTGTATATGCTGAAGAAAGACCAAACAAAGAAACAGCAAGAAGGCAGTCATGTGTAATCCACAGAGAACATCCTTACCAGTTATCGACCCTACCCAACACCTTGATATTACTAGCTTCCCTTAGTATGAGAAAATAACTTTCTACTATTCAAGACACTGGTCCACGGCAGGCCAAGACAAGACAAGAGAACCAACTAGTCACTGTCCCTTCAAGTCTCCACTGCCACTCAGCCTCATTCCCAAAGCTACATAAACATACCTTGGGTTCAACACTTCCACATAAAGATATACGCTGAGTGGAGATGAAGCATAGAAACATTCTCCCAAAGACACCATGAGGGTAAAATAGGAGACAGCCAAGGAAAAGCTTAAAAAGTTCTTTCAGACTTTCCAGGCTTGAGGGCAGCAGTGCACACTGGCATCTTGCTTGACAGGTTGGGACCCAGCTAAGTGGGTGGGTGATCGTCAGTTCAGATGTTGTGCCATGGTGGTTGTCTACAACAACAGAGATGAGATGAAGGCAGTGAGTAGAGAAAGGACAGCCGGTGTCACACCGCCATCTGGACATGCTGCCTTCTCCCTAAACCTGAAGTAAATTGACCTCCTCGTCCACATTCAAGGAAGCTTTATTTTTGAGTGTGTGGGCACCACGCTCATGAGGAGCCACTGCTGCAGCCTGGCAGATGGCGATTGCCTAGTAGTAATTACAAGTAGCAAAAACATGTCCAGTCAATTACAGAGTGGAACAGGTAATCTATGGCGTCCTACAGGAACACGTCCATGAAAACCAAGGACACCACAGAAAAGGGCTGGCCTCTGACAGCGCAGAGCCGAGACAATCATGAGCCTAGAAGAAAGAATGTTCCCAGAAAATAGATTAATTTTGATTCTTGGTCCCAGCTACCTCCTATGACAACTGATTTATAGCTACAAGGAGGCAGACAGTAGATAGCAGGGAAACAAGCTTTTTCTTGCTGCCCTGGGAGGCAAGTCAGCTCACAGGGAATGAGGTAGCTGGAGCCACTACAGGTTGAGGTGGGGGCCAGCCACTGTTCAAATGAAATTACCAGGCTAGAGTTAACTCCATGTACCCTTGAACCCCTATACTTCAGGCTACTCCCCACTCTGCCTTTTCAAAAACAATCTTACAGGTAAAACAGAGTCCCTGTGGCCCTTAGGCCCCCAGACTGGTGCACACCCCTTGAGTAGTAAGGCAAGGACCACCACACCTGCAGTCACGGGTGCCTTCCCTTACAACCTGAACACTTACAGCTATTCCTACAAAGGATTCCTCTCCTGACAAGAAGATCCCTCCACCTCCCTAGAATTAACATATAAACTAAATATATATAATTAACATATAACATTTAAAAACCCCTAGGACCAGGAAGGGTTTAAAGTCAGCTAGTCACATCACTTCATCACTTACAAGTCTTCATGGGCCTCTACTACATCATTCCGAGTGATAGAAGGTGCCCCAACAATTCTGATGGCTAGAAAGTTCTATTTACGTCTATCTAAAAGCTGGCTTCTTTTCCCCTGGTTCTACTCTCAAGGATCTTCACTGTATAACAGTCTGTTTAGGACTGAAAGATGACCAGTAAAAGGCTGGCCCTTATGGTATGTAGGAGAACCCTGGGGCGACTCTTATATCATGTTCTCTTCCGGGAATATGAAAGAAAAGGTCTTCAGAATGAAATTTCTGTTCACTGAACTTCACAGAGATCACTGAGCTTATACCTCTTCCTTCATAGGTGAAATCCAGTCTCCAAGGGAACAACCAGCTTAAGCCCAAGTCCTCACAGACTTTTTCAGGAGCTCAGCTTCTACACTCACCCCTTACAAAGTAAATCTGACAAGGACTACAAGACTGCCTCGTTTCTTTGCATTCTGAACATAAGGGACTCAGCCTATAAGGAAAGCAAAATGGCAGCCAGGAGATTCTAAGAGACTGGTCCTCAGCCTTCCTAATGCTGCGACCCTTTAATACAGTTCCTTATGTCATGATGACCAACAAACCATAAAAATAACTTTGTTGCAGGCTGGAGAGATGGCTTAGTGGTTAAGAGCACTAGCTGTTCTTCCAGAGGACCGGGTTCAACTCCCCAAACCCACACGACAGCTCACAACTGCCTCTACCTCCTGTTCCAGGAATCTGTCATCCTCACACAGACATACATTCAGACAAAACACCAATGCACATAAAATAAAAATAAACAAATTTAATAAAATAGACTTTGTTGTTAATTCATAACTCTAATGTTGCTACTGTTATGAATAGTAGTGTAAATATCTGTGTTTTCTGATGGTCTTAGGCGACCTGTCTGAAAGGGTTGACACCCTGGAAGGATTGTGACCCACAGGTTGAGAACCACTGTTCTAAGGACCCATACGCTAAGTAAGGATAATAAAGAGGGTCACAGAGAGTACTGCGAGGCTCGTGAAGGTAGTTCAACCAGGAAAGGGAGATGAGCACACTGAGTCATCAAACATTCATTAGACATCGACTCTGTGGTCTAGAGGCAGTGAGCAGAAAATCCTCTTCGGGTATTTACAACATAGGTGAGGAGACAGGACACACACAGTGTCCAAAATACAGTGAACTGATGCTTCTCAGCCAGGGGTGACCGTGCCCTTCCAGGCAACACCAGACACATTTGGGAGCCATTTGTTGATGGTCACAACCAGAAGGTACCATTAGGAGGCAGAGGGCAGAGGGTAAAGGGTAGAAGTCAGGGGTACTACTGAATGCCCTACAGTATACAAGATGACCCCTCACATGAAAGAATTATTTGGTCCAAAATGTAGAAATAGGGGTGAGAAAGCATAAAGAGAATGCTTAAGGAATGATGGCTGAGCCGAATCAGAGCTGGCCCACTTCAGTGTTTATTAAGGGCGTACCTGTGTGCTCAAGAATGAACAATAAACAAGTGCTCTCTCAAGCTTGTTTTACATTGTAGTATACAAGGTGTGGAGCTTGGAATGTGGCTCGTCCATAGAGTGCTTGCCCGGTAAACCAGCACTCAGGAAGTGAAATGAGGAAGATCAGAAGCCCAAAGTCATCCTCACCCTTGCATACATTAACAGTGAGTTCAAGGACAGCCTGGGATACATGGAACCCAATCTCCCCACTGCCCACCCCATATAAGATGAGACATGATCCAAAGTTAAACAGTACTTTAGCATTTGAGAAATGTGTGTCTACTTACAGCCAGCATTAATTAACAGCATCAATCAGGAAGAAAGGACCATGCCTGATCTTGGCATATAGAAAACAATGGAGAGTCTGGGAGGTGAACAGGTTGAGCTATGTAGTATTCATAGCATCCCTGGCCTTATTGGGACAACCCATGAAACACATTCTTCTCTGCTCTTCCCACAGCACAGCCAGCTGGCAGAAGCCAAGGCTAGCCAGAACCTCTGCCACCCCTGCCTGCAACAAGAGAGGACCTTAATGAATAGGAAATGACATAAAATAAGGACTCCCATTCACTGAGCATTTACTCCGTGCCTGCTTGTTGCTTAATGGCTTTTCTGTAGTGTCTCATTCAGTCCTTCACCACAACACTGTAGAGTACCTGGAATATTCATTAATTAATTAATAAGCCAATTGGCCACCAGAGAACCAGCCTGAACAGATGAACTTGGGATCTTGACAGCTCGTACTCTTCCCTGGGTGCCCTGTTCTGCTCTTTGGCACAGGCGGTGGCTCTCCGGTACCCAGACAGACACAGCAGATGTGCCAGTAAGTAGACGTGAACGCATCTCAAAGACCACTGTGGCGCTGGCACTACCCCATACACACAACCTCTTGGGGTTTCTGTTAGCCAGAAGCTAGTGCCATGAGAGAAGCCAGGACAAGGACAGCACCCCAGGGCATCCTTGGGGACGAAGTGCAAACCCGGCTTGTGTTGAAGCCGGGCAGCCGAGCGCAGCTACTTCTCACTAGCACATTTAACATACTCTCTAATTATGTGATAAAAATCCCACCGGCAACTGCTTTTCCCAAAGCAGTACATTACCACCATCCAAATAGTCCTCAGTCTCTAAATAATAGGGTAGTTTTTTACAAGGCATGTATTGGCAGCAGCTGCGACAGCCCAAGTGGGTGCTGGTTAATTCCTTCTATTTATACAGCATTCCTCCCATTTATAGGCGGCCCTGATGGCCTAACTTCACTGGATCCAAGCAATCATACCGTAAGACCCCTTGCCTCATCTCCATTCCACAACTAAAGAAACCGAGGCTTGGGCCTGAAGGGATGGTGCAACAACTAAGGGCACATCCTGCTCTTGCAAAGGACTTGAATTCAGTTGCACATAAACACACACACACACACACACACACACACATGCACCTAACCATATACTCATACACATAATTTAAAATAAAATTAGAATCTTTAAAAAAAGATTTTTTAAGAAAATGTATATGTACATATATGAGCCTGTAAGAATTCGCGTATGTATGTGGCTGGTGCAGGCCATAAGAGGGTGCTGGACCCCAAGAACCGGAGTTGCAGGTGTTGGGGTCTCTATAGGGGTGCTGGGAACCGAACCTGGGTCTTCTGTAAGAGCATCTTGACTGCTGACCCATCTCCCCGGCACTTACAATCTCTTTTTCTTTGTTTGTTTGCTGGTTATGCTTTAGTTGTTTTAGTCTCAATCTGCGACTTATGTTATTTCTGAGATGTCGCCTTCTTCCATTCTCAGTGTTAGATACGTAAGAGGGGGAAAAAAGTGACCCGTCAGCACGCTGTTCCTAACCGTTCAAAGTATTTCGCCAATCTTCCATCTACTGCTCTGAATAGTCTTAGTCTAATTTATATATATTCTTTGGGATACTTAGCAGCAAACACCAGGAAAAACAGAGGAGTCTGCCTGTCTATACCATCTTCCTGGCGGCCCTACCGCTCTAGTTATGTGATGTGATAAACCATTCCCATTTCTATACTGCAGTCCCTGAGCATTAATAAAGGCACCTGATGCTCTGACAGTACTAACTCAGGAAACATTAGTGGGCTTTTAAACTTCACTCATATATGGAAATTAGGGGACATTAACTAACCCCTCCTTCTACTTTCATAAGGCTTGGCCAAGTTGTCAGGGAGGCAAAGCACAGAGCAATTTTGGCTTTGCAGGGAAGACGGGAGATATATATCACAACCACGCACATCTGCCCTTGTGGTGCAAACGCCCTTGTGGTGAGTGCGGATTTGTGTCAAATAACAATTCACCGATGAGATGGGAGAGCACAGATCTTCTGTGAAGGGCTAGCTTGCCGTCTCCTGAACTAAATGAGCGGGTTGGCCTACCACCTTGCGAATAAAACTTCAAATCTACAAAATAGAAACCTGGAAAATAGAAAATACTGCCTACCTCACTGCCCCCCACCCCCAAATGCTTTTAATGGAAGGTTGGGCTGAGGCTGGAGCTTGCCTAACGGAACAGGTTTAAAATACCCAAGCCCCACCCCTCTCCAGAGCTCCCTGAACTAAACATTCATCCACTCCAGCCCCTGGCCAAACCTCCCTCTGGGCGTGTTTCTCCCTGTGTGTCTGTCTCTCTTTGTATCACTGTGTCTCCTGCTCTCTCTCTCCCTCCCTTTCGCTCTCTAGCTCTTGCCCTCTCTGACACATCCAGCATTTTCCTTTCCTCCCCATTCTTTCCAGTGTTCACATTTCTGGTATAACATTCTCTAGGAGGGCTTCCTGGCCTTGCTTGACCTTTCTAAGTGGGAACAGATGGTTGCCAGGTCCTTCCCAGAGGGGTCTTCACTGTACAAGCAGGAACACTGACTCTACCAATACGACACAGCCAAATAAAAACCTTTATTACTCCTGACACCAGCAAAGAGCGATGAAAGACATGCAAGGCCCCAGCTGGCCCACGGAGCAAGTCTGCTTTGCAAGTCGGCTCACACACAGGCTAGCAGTTGTAACCAGGCTGACCTAACACACCTACCATCCCCAAACTGATCTCTGTGTCAGTCACCTGTCAACATACCACTTGGCCCCCTTAATAAAGACCCAACATCGATGAGATTTGAAGATTTCCTGGAAATACAGTATTCTGCGTGAAAATGCAAATTCAAAAGCGAATACAGCTTTACTAGAGTGGTGCTTGGTTAAGAATGAACGAAACCCATTTAACTTAACCACGCTGTCTCCCGTCCCCGTCCACTTGATGGTCACAGTCTACCTGAAGAGCCCAGAGGTATGCTGCTAGGTAAAGAGGGACACACTTGTTTTCAATGCAATGTCCTGCAAGCTGATGATACAAGTAAGCTCCACTCCTAGATATGCAGGCACCTATAATCAAGGAAATGCTAATTCCTGAACATTCCCAAAATAGAACGCAAATTCATCTAGCGCCTTTGAAAATGGGGAGATGTATATTCAGGCGTTGGCATGCCTGATGCATATTAATCAATAAATGTTTGTTCAACTAATGGATGAATAATCACCAGGAACCAACATCCTGTCTGGGACTCAATAATCTTCTTTTCCTATCCTAATTCATTATAAGGATTTGTCACTAAGACCAGTTCATTAGCAATGTGACTCTTAGCCGTAAGTCTGTGGTAAATTGGGAGGCAGTTCCTATGTCCTCCTGTTATTCAGTCTCTAGTTGAAGAGAGCCTGACAGGACAGCGGATGCTTCTGATCCTAGCACTGAAGACTGAGGCAGGAATTCAAGGCCAGCCTAAGCTATATACTAAGTTCCAGGCCAGCCTGGGCTACAGAGTAAAACACTGTCTGAAAAAAAAATTAACAAAATAAAATAAATATTTCGTTTTGTAAACAACAGCGACCCCACCAAAACTGAGTCCTTTAAAAACAAAAAAATCTGATTCAACAAAATCTGGGATGAATTTGAGTGGCTTTTCCTCAAACTCCCCTACTCCTACTCTGTAAGCAAATTACCATGCATTCATGTCCCACACAGCACCCCCAGCCACATGTGCATGTAGAGTCTGAAGATAATTGCAGCACCGCCAACCCGTGATTCAGATTCATAATGGTTCCTAGGAAATCAGAAAGCCTGGGCTTGACATACCCGCCCCTCCCACTTTAGAATGCCACTCAAACAGAGGAAAGCAGCTGCAAGGACCAAAAGGCCTTCCCGCACACAATGGGGCAAGAGGCTCTGACAGAATGAGCCTAAGGCGGAAAGGCACAGGGGTGGTACCAAGGGGCAGGAGGGCGCTGAGTACCTTCACTCCACCTCCTACTGTGAACTCAGAGCAGCTACACCACTCTGATATCTACTGGCCAAGTGGCTGGACCCGGGTTCCAGGCCAGTCACCACATATCCACACAGCAGTAACACAATCCCAAGTCTGTCCGTGAGCGACGGCCTATGTATGCACTTGTGAGAAGTGAAAGACACCATATGCAAACAGGAACCTGGGAGGTGACCTAATACTTCTGCGTTGTCTGGGCTGAGGAAAAGTGTGTGTCACACAGGAAGGCTTGAGGCAGGTGAGCTCATAGGGAATAGTGGGGGAAGGAAGGGGGAAAACAGGCCAGGTCACTTCCATGTGCCCCGTGATCTGAGGGGAAGTTAGCAGGCCTAGGAACAATGTTGGTCATTGCAGAGGTGCAGCAGGGCAGGAGGTACAGACAAGACATTTTAGAAGGAGCGTTCGGACAACCTGTGAAGGAAGAGGAGGAAACCTAAGCTACCTATAATCCTACCACTTGGGGAGTGGAAGCAGAAGGACCGGGAGGTTAAGGTCAACCTTAGCTACACAGCAAGTCTGCGGCTACGCTAGACTACCGGAGATTCGGCCTCAATAAAAATAGAAGTGAAAATAAGACCCAAGCTCCAGGATCTGAGTTCTACTCTGAAGAGCGATATGGGGGAAGGAGGGAAACAAGTCCTACAAGTTGTTCTGCCTTCTACACAAGTGCAGCAGCACACACCTGGTACTACGCACACACACACACACACACACACACACACGAAATGAAATGTAATTCAAAAAGCTCTTATTTTATTTATTCATAATAGAGAAGCAGGCAGATAGATAGATACAGATTGATTGATTGGTTGGTTTATTGATTGATTGGTTGATTGATTTGCTGTACATGGGTGTATTGTCTGCATGTATGTCTATATACCATTTGCATGTCTGGTGCTGCTGAGGCCAGAGGAGGGCATTGGATCCTCTAGAACTGAAGTTACATATGGCTATAGGGTATGATGTGAGTGCTAAGAAACAAACCCAGTTTCTCTAAAAGAGCAACCAGTTCTCTTAATCCCTGAGCCATTTCCCTAGCTCAATTGAAAATGTTTAAAGAAAAAAAAATTTTAAAGAGGAAGGGAGGAAAGGAGGGAGGAAGGATAGATAAATATAACCCAGGCTCCAAGGACTTGTGACAAATAAACAAACAACAACAACAACAAAACACTACTCTGCTTTTGTGGCATACTGATTTGTGTATGTGTGTGGTGTGTGTGCGTGCGTGCGCACATGTGTGCCTTTTGAGACTAGGTCTCACTATGTGGTTCAGACCAACCTCAAATACATCATCCCCCTGCCTCAGCTTCCTGAGTGTTGGAATCACAATCACCTGGAATGTGGCATGAATTTCCTGGGCCTCACTGTCTTCATATGCTCCTAAAATGCTTTCTGTGCTCCTTAATCAACAAAAAAGACTCACTCTTCGGAGGTGTTGAACAGGTGGGAAAATGCCGTTCAGAAGCAAGGTAGAGCCCACAAGTTACATACATGACCGTTTGTCACTTGATCTCCTAAGGAAGGCAGAAGTGTTGTCAGTATCTTTAAATGATGGGGAAATATTCGGAAAAGACACTCAAAGATAGGAGCTAAAGTCATAGTGAGTGATGTAGAAAGAAAAATTATTCTCTCTATATTAATTAATATAGGAAATTATTACAACAGCAGTTTTCTCTAACCAGTTTGTTCCCCAGTGACTGACACAGAGAGGATATGATTTATTTTTAAGCTGTGGACACTATGTTGGGTAGACTGTGAGCTACCCTAATCCTAGTAACTTTAAAACCCACATAAAGCCAATCACTTGCCAATCTAATGACTCCCAGGACAGCTTCTGCTCCACCAGTCTGTTCTTACAGCCGTGTGTTCATCACCATCTTGCCTTTCTCAGCCACGTGGCCAGCTCTTCTCCCGGTGTCCATGAACACATCTGTCTTCCTGTGTCTCCCGGAAAAAGTCCACCACAGCACCTTTGACTATCTTCCCTGTGTAGTCCTGACACTCCTTTCTCTACCATTGTTTTTGGCACGATGCTGTCATCTCAACCTTTTAAAGACTGCTAAACAGAGACACTGCCTGGGCATGGGGGCGAACATTTGGAATTCCAGTAGTTGGTACATGGAAAAACGGAGATCAGAGTAGCTCAAGACCATTTTCAGTTTTGTTTACTTTAGCAAGTTCAGGGCCAGTGTAAGGTCCATGAGACCCTGTCTGAGAGGAAGAAAAAGGAAAGAAGAGAAGAAGGGAGGGAGGAAAGGAGAGAGGAGGAAAAGGAGAAGCATTTCGGAAGACATACACCAGAAAAACTGTTTCTCTCTATGCTTTGGTCAATGAAATTAAGGCATGGAAACAGCGGTGGGGCCTGGATTAGAATCTACTCCTCTAACTCCTGGTCCAGAGCTCACCGAAATCCCTCATTGGCTGGAGAAGTGAGCATATAAGCAAACAAGCAAGAGATGAATAGCCCAATGAACACTATGAGGTCCAGGGATCCACCTCCTTTAGCTCATAAAACATTTCACAGGAAAAAAAACAATTCTGTTCACATCAAGAAAACAGACCTATTAGAACCAAAGAAATGAGCATTTCCTTGGCAAGATTCAGACTGTGTCAGACTGCCTGCTGACTCAAGTTCAGCTACAGCCACCTGCACAAGGCCATACTTCAAACCAACAAGCCCTTCCTGCGGAGGAGAGCGAACAGCAGAATTCTGTAAACATTATTTGAGCCCCTGTATCCAACCACCCAGGGTGCTAAACTAGCTTTGTACCTGCTAATGACAATGATATATTCCAGATATACTACTTGAGGTAAGGTCTCACTGTGTAGCCCAGGCTAGCATGAAACCTGTGATCCTCCTGCCTCAGCTTCCCCAAAGACCGTGATTACAGAGTGCTGGGATTAGAGGTGAGTGGTGCTCCCTTTTTATTCACAATCAACTAAAGTTAAATCTTCTGATTATTTGGAGAAAAGCATTTCTTGAAAAGATTTGTTTAATTTTTACTTTACATGTATGAGCATTTTGCCTGCACATAAGTTATGTGTATCATGTATGTGCCTGGTACCTGCAGAGGCGAGAAGGGGGTATTGGGTCCTCTGGGCGCTAGGAATCAAACCCAGAGCTTCTGGAAGAGCATCTACTGCTCTTAACACCCGGGCCATCTCGCCAGCCTGGAGAGATATATCTAGTTAATACAAAACAAAAAAACTGATATGTTTCTGTGAAACCACATAGCAATGTATATCAAAAGTTTTAAATTGTTCCTATACTTTGATCTGTCAACATATTTAATTTGTTGTTATTATTTCTGAACATTCAATTCTAGGAATTTAACTTGAGGAAATAATCTGAATTGCATGCAAAAATTTATGCATGACCATGTTTACTGTAAAAAGACAAACTAGGGCATAAACTTAATGACCCACACTGGAAGAAATGACTAGATAAAATCACTCCACAGCTTTAAGATAAAATACTAATGAAATTTTTAATGAAACCATTAAAATGTATGTTTTCCACAAATTAGTAAATTTAATGTTAAAGACTATGCCTGTGATCTTGAGTAAAAGGATTCAAATTGCCTATATTCTGACTTTAACTTTGTAAAGAGAAACAAAACACACAAAATACAGAAACACTGTATCAAATGCAGGTAGTGATTGCTTCTACATAAGACATTGCAGGTCTTCTGTCTTTTCATTATAATTATTTGCTCATCAGATACTTTGCAATGAAATACAACAAACAAGATATCCCTCAAAATGCAAGCCGCATTCTCTCTAGATGAAACAGACTACCCCTCTGTCAGGCCACCTGCTTAAAGCCTCTAACCCCACTGTAAGCATCGCTGACACATTTCAGATGTGGGTGTGCTAATGGCCTCAACCTGACATTAAAATTACTACCCTACTTCTCCCATGCCCACAGACCAGAGTGGGCTCTTCAGTTCTTCTCTGAACCTGTTCTAATACGGTGTTACCCTCTAAAATATGCTGACCTACCTCATCACACTATATGTAAATTATTATATAACATATATATGTATATAAATATATATATATATGGTAAATTGTATCCGAAAAGAGTGAAATTTCACCTCTCTTGTTCTAGATACACATCTTGATTAATACAGCCTAAACTGCCATTTCTTCCTTTCAGGAGGGAAAGAGAGCTACTCAGGACCTGAGACTCAGCCAGAGATACTTTCCTTCAGAAGGTGCAGGCTTCAAACTTTATGAAGGTAATCTTCTCTGTTTCCCAATGCCAGAGGTCCAGAGCTTCACAACACACAGCGGTGCCGGGGCTGGATTTGCTTTAACTTGCTTGCCTGGGCCCACAAAGGAATGGCCTGTGGCCCCAGAGCCACAGAGGGCACCTCTGTTGTCTCGGAATAGTCTGGTAGGAAATGAGGTCCTAAGATGAGGCAGGGCAATGCTGTGTCCTCAGCAGAGCCGGAGTGAGGCTCGGGGGATGGTTGTATGCCACATTCTGGGTCTTGTAAAATGAATAGTAGAAAGACCATGGGGATCATTGCCACTCACAGATCCACAGGCAAGTGCACACACACACACACACACACACACACACACACGCGCGTGCGCGCGCGCGCACACAACTTTATCCTCCTAGATAAGCTAACAGTTCCCTTCCTTGGGAACACCTCAGCTTTCTAAAGCAGCTGTGGGGTCAGGGATGGGGAACAAGTGCCTCATTTCTTCTCCCAGTGCACAGATAGGCAGACTGCAGGGGCGGGCTGAGTTCCCCAGACCTCACATTCAAAGCCACCCCAGTAACAAACGGTGTCCCCCTCTGGGCACACACCCTGGTTCCACCAGTTCCTGTTGTCTTGGGCATCGACTGCTTTCTGGACATTAGGACCAAAGCATTCACTTGCGTTTCACTCTCTTTGTCTTTGCACAGAGAATAAATAGTCCCTGATTTCGAGTGGTAAATTAAACAATTAGGCCAGGTCTGCTGCAGTCATCCTCAAATCCAGCCACAAGATGGTAAATGTGAAACCGAGTGTGTTCAGTTGTATCCCTGGGAATGAGAAATCCCTGGGGGGTTGGCTATTAAGACTGGCATTTCTCTGCAATCACTTTAGGATGGGTTTACTGGAGAATTAACAAGGATGAACACACACGCACGCACGTCTAGGATCAACTATCAACTTCAGAATCCCCACGAGCTTCCCTCTCCTCAGCAGTCCTTAGAGAAACCCCAGGAACCACTCAAGCTCGTGATTTCACCCCTCTGTCCACTTCTTCAGCTCCAAATCAGAGTGGAAAACCTAGGACAGAAGCTTCAGCCAGCTCCACACTTACCTGTTGCTTATCCTCAGCAAAGTGGGGGTGACTCCACCTGAAGGGCCTTACACAGGTTTAAAAGATCAACGTAAAGCAGTGTGGACAACAGCACGGCCCTACAATCGATGCTAATCCTTCGCCTGGTCTTTCCTTAATGACGGCGTCTTTGCAGGTTTCTGTTGCAAGAGCAGAGCCATCCTGCCTCCTGCTTCGAGACCCACACGATTCTAGACCCAGAAGGAACTCTGATGGTCAAATGGTGGCTGAGACTGCTATTGATGAGGTGGGAGAAATTTCCAAGTCTTGGCTGCTCTGAGGCAGGAAGCTAGAAGGCTCTCTTGACAGATGACATGAGGAACAGCTCTGCCATATTTAATGAATGAGTCTGTGTTAGTTGTGTGGCTATTCTCTGCGGGCCGTGCATCAGAAATCGAACCCCGATTCTGCCTTCCAACTGCTTCTCTGCTAGCTGGGGAAACATGGCCCCTAATAACGGGCCCTTTAGGGAAGGCACGTTCCTTTCTGGCCTCAGAGGCTGCATCTCAACAGAGCAGCACTGGCCAGACAGTGCCCTGTGGGCCCCATGTGAGCTCAGAAGGCAGGCAGGGGGTAAGCCAAGTCTGCCACAGCCCTCTCAGGGCCCAAGGCTGACGTAGGCAAGGGACTCAGCAAGCATCAGATTAATAGATGAATTAATGAAAACAATAAATCCAACCTCAGTAGGCAGAACACGATCTGGCATGTGCATTCCCAATGCCCACAAAGAGAAATAAAGTATCCCAGGCCCCTGACACCCATCCTTTCAGAAGTCAAGGCAGCAGGAATAACCCAGAACCCTGCATTGTTTCCAGGTATCTCTGAGGGCTGACCTTAGCTCAAGTGTCTTAAAAGCAGCCTAGAACTGCCTGAATCAACTCCCTTCATTGTCAGTTGTTACCATAGCCCCCTCCTTTCACCCAGGGCAGGATCACAAAGGTTAGACTGGAGGCAGCTTCACCAGGAGCAGATAGTTTAAGCCTCGGCTCTTAGCCCCTGAGTCATATGCAGATGCCTCTGGTGACTGGAAAATAAGAAGGACCATCAGGGCAGATTATAGGCCTGACAGCTCACAGTGTAATTAAAGTGTCTTTCTCACCCCGGCTCCCCTAAGTCCCTCCCAAGGCCCCTACATGAGACTCACTCTCTCCCACACCCTGGGCTCATCCTTCCCTCATAGATTCTTAAAATGTGCCCTCTAGGTCAAACCTGTAGGAGGTGACCCCAGGACCCAGCCACCAGGTCCAAGACACCTCCCTGAGCCACAGAGCAGCAGCAGCAGCAGAACTGAGGCACAGTCAATGCAGCCTGGTAAAGACTCTTCAGGGTGCTGGGGTAAGCACAGCTCTCCAGGCCCAGCCCTGAAGAATGGCCACCTGGAAACACAAGCTAAGCTGCAGACACTGACGTGCAGTGCAGGATCCAGGTAGGTGAGTGCTTTCATCCTAGGTGCTGGGGCATACCAGAGGCCTGGGCATCTCTGCTTGCTTACTCCACCATGATTGACAGGGCCTGGTAGTTTGGAAAGAACTCCAGACGGAATTTTAGAATTTCAGGCCTATGGGCCTGCTCCTAAGTGAGCAGAAACAAGCACTTCCTCTCTCCTGGGCCTTCAAATGGCTGGGAAAGCCAAGCCCTGAGGAGCTTTATAGCTCATCTGTGCTCCAGGCTCTTTCTCTGCAGGCTTTCAAGCAAAAAGCACTTCACTTGGATCTTAAGATTAATTTCTTTGACCAGAGCAGAGCTCAATTCACGTGCTCATTGCATAGACTCAGATCTGAGGATTCTCAACTGAGATCCAGCCACAGCAGGAAACCACAACCTGTGCGGCCATTGCCAAGAACCTCAGTTCCATTCCCCCTACCCTCCTCACACACCCTCACACACACATACACACACACACATTGGGCAGGACACCCCTATGTGTGCTCCTCTGCTGCACGAGAAAACACTGAGGGAAAGGGCTAAACATGGATACAACACGCCAGGGCATTTCCTCCATTGTTTCATCCAATTTGGTTCAAGTCTGTGTGTGTGTGGTCTTTGCCTTGGCCTAAAAACTCTCACTGAGGGAGGACTGTTTCTTGAGCCTTTATAAACACACACACACACACACACACACACACACACACACACGCAGGCAGGCAGTGCCATCAGCGGTTAATTATTACTTCAACGCATGGACTCTGGCCCAGATGTTCTCTTCTCCTCTCTTGTCAGTAAATATGCATATACTAGTAGCCCTGCACGCGCCCCCTCACAGGGAGTAGAAGAAAAGGAGAAGAGCCCAGAAACTCTAACCCAACCACTCTGGAAAGTCCTCGAGTCTCAGTTAGAACAAACCAGGAGCTGAAGGAGGTACAAAAAAATTAAAAAAAGGCAAAACCGTGATGAGGCCTCCAACACCCTGTGTCCTAGATTTGTTCACACAATAAATGTCTCCCTGCCATCTGCTAAGGGACAGGGACACTATCCTTTCAAACCACTGTTACTCTGTGAAACGTGTGACTATTTAAATGGCTGTTTTATAATAGAATATGATACTACATTTTTTTTTCCTCTCCAAGTCATTTTTCTCTCTTTTGCAATTACCCTTCTACAACTGACACAGTCATGAGAGGTTTACCTAGCACCTCTCCTGCCCCTGTTTCATGCAAGCTCCCCCTTGAGAGTTGGCATCCTCTCCTGTTAGAAGATGCACTCCCCCAACTCCCCGACCCCACGATCCCTCCCCACCCATACAGACACACTCACACAGACCGTCACTGCCACAGAGGTGAAGCTTAGACCAGGCCACACAATCCTGAAAGCGGGCATCAGCCCCAAACACTAACAAAGCAGGTACTGTGGGTTGCATACCATAGCTTCCTTTTGCACTTTTGAGAAAGGGTCTCACTCTGTAGCCTAGGCTGACTTTGAACTGACATTAATCCTCCTGTCTTGTTTCCTAAGTGCAGGAGCCACCACACCAAGAGGATCATGTCTGAAGTCCCCTCAGGAGACAGAGTTCCCTGCTACACGTCCAGTCTCAATAAAGGTCAGTTAGACCTTTTTAAAAGTAGTAGTTTAGTTGAGAAACAAGCTTGGTACCAACAAGCCCAATAAAAAGGAAGGCTGCATGGGTCTTCAGGTGTAAACTGTAAGCAGTGGTAAGCTTCAGTGAGCTATTAGTCATTCCTATCTCCTTGGTAAGTATCAGGCATGTCACAATTGCCCCAGAGCCAGATGACAGGTTTCCATTTAACCATACTTTCCTTCCAACCTTGAGCCAGGTATGAACTCTTCAAATAGTGGAAAAACTTCATCATGAGAAAATGAAGGAGAAGACTCCAGCATCAAGGCAGATGAGGGTCCCTTCCCTATTTCTGTCCTATAGTTCCCTGAGCCAGGCACATCTCCCAAGTACAAGAGAATGCTTGGAAGAAACACCTCCTCAACTTAGCAAAGAACTGATGTCTAAATGTGACAGCAGGGAAAGAACTGTGATCAAACCAAACCAAATACTTAGGTGTTGACGGCTGTCTTCAAAGCACCATATTCATACGGTGCTAAAGCCTGTTCCATTGTAGACATTGCCATTACCCCTTAGTCTGTTAGTCGGACTAATTTGACAGTGGTTAAATTGTGCCAGATATTATAGATGGTGGAATGTGATGATTAACATGGAGTCACCAGGACTACTAAGGGTCTGAGAGAAAGAGAGAGAGAGAACAAGCCAGCTAACTGAAGGATGATGATAGGAGTAACAAACAGACAAACACAAGGGGCATACGAGACAGTAAAACCCTGCACCTCTCTCACACAATCAGAAAAACAGAACTGGGCATGCTGGCACAAGTCTGTAATCCCGGCACTTGTGTGAAGCTGTCTTCCTCAACTGCTGTCCACTTCATTTTCAAGACAGAGTCTCACTGAACTCGACATTCTCCAGCTCTACTAGACTGTCTGGCCAGCAAGAGGTCCGGCCACCTCTGCTTTCCCAGTATTAGGTTTACTGGTGCCCACCACAGCATCCAGCACCAAACACCTTGGTTAGACATTACCTCAGTAAATTGAAAGACTCTCTAGTTAACCATCTTACCTCTATGCACTAGGCAAGAAACGGTGTTTAAAAAAGAAAAATCACAGAACTGCTGAGTTCAGTAGCAGTCTCTGAACTCAGGAAACAACACCACATCTGCCGTTTCCACGGACAGTGGCATAGAGCACAGAAATCCCAACCCAAACACACTCCTGAGATGGGTTAGGCCTGACACCATGTACCCAAGCAATCCTCCAAGACATGGCTCAACAGCCAACTGCTGCTGCAGAAAGTTTGCTTTTTTTTCCAGGACACAGTATGCCAACCCGGCTTCAAATACCTCAAGGATAAAAACACAGCTCTGCTTCCTCAAAGCGTTCCAGTACCCCATCTCCCTCGCCTTCTTCTCTTTCCATCCTTGTCCCCACGGACAGCCAAGGGCTGTTGGCAAGACACCATCTCAGCCCCACAATCCCAGACCAGAGGTAAAGGGAACACAGCAACCTTGCCAAGCCCCAGGAGCAGTTTTTATGTGATTCTTTTGATGATCTTTGAGATTATTTAAGAAAAAAGGAGCGTTTTCATACCCAAGCGCCCCCTTTGGAAGAAACGTCCACAGACACAGAATCGGTAGGGAAGAAAACCACGGCATCCTTTGAGAAAAGGACTCAAAGGGGGACACTGAAGGAACTGAAGTTAGTTTTACAGGGGGAGACTCCTCAGGTGGAGATGGGCCTGCACAAGGCAAGGCCCAGCCAGGCTCTCAGCAACCCGTGCCAGACAGAGCAGCAAACACGGCAGACTATCCACACTTGGAAAAGTGGTAATGACTGCTTCATTGCCTTCTTTTATCAGATGAGAAAGAAAGGAACTAGGGGACGATCCAGGGAAGCAGTCGTTGGGAAATTGGAAAACTGTGCTTGAAAAACAGAACCATGGTGGATCGCTCTTACAAAACGAGCACTTGACAGGCTGAGGCAGGAGGGTGGCTGCAAGCTCAAGGCCAGCTTGAGCTACACATTGAGTTACACGCTAGTTTAGGCTACAGAATGATAAGCTGTCTGGGGAACAGGGCATGCAAAAAGGGAAAGAATGATGGGGAAGGGGCTGAGGGTCTAGGAAGATAGCTCAGTGGATAGATAAGAGAACGAAGTTCAAATCCTCAATACCCGTGTAAAAAGCCAGGCATGGCAGCAGGCACATGTGTGTAACCAAAGCACCATGGCATGGAGACAGGAAGAACAGTGAGGCTTGCTGGCTGCCAGCCTAGTTCCAGGTTCAGTGAGAGCAAGGGCATAGGGCAGAGAGTGATAGACAGGACACTGGGTAGCCTCTATGCACACACATGTGCACATATCACACATACATACAAGGGATGAAGGAGGGAAGAAGAAAGGAAAGGAGAAATGAAACAGAACGATGCTCCTGGGACTCTCATTCAAGGATGCCAATGGGGAACTCTGCAAACATCCTGTTATGTGACACTAGCTAAAGTGTCAGCCCTGGATCTCCACAGAGCTGGTGAGACAGGCAGCCTTAGCAGCTGTCACACTTCAGCAAGCTAGCAGCTTTGCCTTGGCTCCCCGAGCAAACCCTTGCCAATAGCTCAGATAGAAAAGCAACCTCTTAATCAGAGAGAGAGAGAAGAATGGATGGGTGGAAGGAAGGGAAGGAGGTAAGAAGGAAAGGGGAAGGGAAGGAAAGAGAGGGAGGGAGGGAAGGAAGATGGGAAGGAGGAAGGAATGAAGAAAGGAAAGAAGGAAGGGAGGGAAAAATAACATCTGTCTAGGCTCAGAGTACTAGAAGGAGCTCCCTCTCTCAGGCACCAGAGGGTGAGGGAATGACAACCCCAGCTATGAAACAAAATTCTCAGTTCTAAGACACACACCTTTTCTCCATTCTGAAAGCAGATGAGATTCCTTGGGGGAATTATCAAGGAAAGGAACAGACAGCCCAAACAAATACGGATGAAAGCCGTGGGAATTCACAGTCTTGGCTGCTATTCAGCAAGACAGACAAACATTTATGAAACGATAAAAAAGGAAACAAATTAATATTATCCACCAGCACAGACACTCCAACACTCTCCCCTCCCGATACTCTGACTTCACTGCATACCTGCTTCCTTTCCAACCTTCATCCATTCCTTGTTGATCTCTTTTAGAGCCATTTCAACAGTCCCATGCCCAACAGCTACAAAAGCCAGGACACATGAACACATACAGCATGGCACAGAATCTTATTTCCCGTCACCTCCATTGGCCTCCTCTTCAGCCTGGAGGAATCCTCAAATCCATCTTAATTAAGCCCATGCACAATAGACAACCTGTTGTCAAAATGAATATAAGTGGGAGGTCTAAACCAGATGTTCCAGCACCTAGAAGTAGAGGCAGGGGCATCAAGGGTTCAAGGTCAGCTTCCACTACCTGTTTATAAGGAAATAAATATAAAATGAAGGATCTAAGGAGCCTCAGTTGGATCGACTGGTAAACCACCAGACCCTATGCCCAGAGGTCTGTGGTACAAACCTAAAATAGGGATCTAACACTCCTGTTAGAACAAGCCACAGGATCCTGGCTGTATCTCTGTTCTGGCCACTTCAGTGTTATTTCTTAATTTCCTTGAAGTCCCTACCACCATCTTTTCAGTTACAATCAAAACATTACCATGCTTAGAACAATCCTAATAAGATCCTGAGTGCTCTCAAAGGTCAAGTTGAACTCTCTCCACACAGCAATGTCATCAGCTGTCACTAGCCGGTTCCTCACGCGCTGACACTTCTGTGATATTCAGAAGTGGTGGGTTAGAAGGCAGAGGAACCAGACCAGCTAACCTCAGAGGCTCGTCTGTAGACTATATAAAGTCACGGCTTGTAGGCCCCCAGAACAAGTACGTAAGGACTTCAGCAGCGCATTAAGCTTAAAAATCAAACACAGCAGATGCAAAATCACCTAAAAGAGGCAGAAAGGAAGAAAGGTGCTGTGGCTGGTAAGCACTGGTATTTTAAGATTGTTACAAGCACACGCACAGACACACATTCAAACTGGAAACCGGACTGGCTAGCAGAAGCACAAAACAGCAGAACAGTTGAAACCCCCTAAACCAGCAGCCATTCCCAGGGCACAGACCACCAAAAGGCAGGGGTGGCTGTGGCCTAGACACCCTCAGCCATAGGTCTGCAGCCTTGCTGTAGAGGCTAAACAAGACTTCCACGCTCTTTCTTCCCCTGGTTGCTCTAATATGTACTTACCCATAGTTCTCGCCCTATGGTCCTCAGCAGCCCTTTGGCTTCTCCTACTTCAACCTCAGCAGCCTTCTTCACTGGGTCTTTTTTTAATGCTCTGATCAAAATGCCACCTTTCCTTCCAGCTCACCCCATCAGTGAACACACGCACACCCCTTAGAGGGCTCAGTAGAGGCCTTCCCATATCCAACAGAACCATCTTAAGAGTAGCAACTACCTGGGCTGGGTGAGTTGGCTCAGGGTGTCAGGGTGCTTGCCCTGAAGTCTGGCAGTCTAAGTTCAATACCTGGGGATCTGTATGGTGGAAGGAGAGAATGTTGTCCTCTGACCTCCCCAAACACATCAAGCGTGTGTTACACACACACACACACCTATGAGAAGCAGTAACACAAAATCGATCAGCTGAGCAAAAACCACAAGCCAGAATCTTTGCAGACGCTTTAGCTTACACTATCTAATTCTAAATGAATAGGACAATGCCGAGGCTGAATGAGTGGTGCCATTGCAATGACAATAATTATTATCATCACCACGACTATTAAAATTAATTGGCCAATAAATCTTGATCAGAAGGATCAAGAGCAGATGCCAAACACAAAGAGGTCAATTTCGGGGTCAATCTGAGTTCAGCTCTCTCCACCCCTCAGGCCTCCCTACAGGGGCAAACAGAGCAGGGGAATGTGGCCAGCTATCTGGAAGAACGCAGCAAGAATTTCTGGAATCCCTTATCTTCTCTGCCAGGCCAAACACAGATTCCTCAAGCCATTCAGTAAATCAAAGAATACAAAGTAACAGTCCTAGGAGGATACAGGGCTATCCCACTACAACTCCTAGTTGGAGTCTTTCATCTGAGCTCTGTGGTGATAGCGAAGAAACAGAAAAGAAACAAGCTGTGACCTTCCCTTCACAAATCTCTACAAGGCAGAGATGCTTTCAAGCAAGCAAGACACCTCCTCCTTCCTATGAAGCGAAGGCTCAGAGAGCTGCCAGGAAGACAATACCCCCAGGAAGAAGAAAACTAGCCTGGTGAGGCAGAGGCAGCGGGCAGAAAGAGCCTTTGAGCAGTTTTGGTCCTTGCTTTCATTATTATTATTTCTGGATGCATATTCGTGTATGTGTGTAAGTGTATATCTCTGTGCGTGTATACATGTGTGTTCATAAGGGGATGTACATGTGTGTGGAAATCACAAGTCAACCTTAGTGCTGTCATTGCTCAGATGTTGTTCCTCACCAGTTAGCTACCTTGGGTGTATTGTTTTATTTTGTTTTTTTTTTTTTTGAGACTGGGTCTCTTGCTGAGATCTGGGGCTTGCCCATTAGGCCAGCCTGCCTAGCAAAGAAGCCCCAAGGAACCTGTTCCCACCTCCCCAGATATGGAGTCATGACCTATTTCCACCAAGCCAAGCCTGATGATCTGAGTCCCACATGGCAGAAGGAGAGAACCATTCCAAGATGACCCCAACCTCTCTACTTGCTGTGGCACATGGTGCACACACATATTCAAATAAGTAAGTGGTTCAACATTTTTGAAATGAATTCCTTCACCAAAGCCAGGCATAGCATTGCTATGCCTTTACTACCAGTATTTGGGAGGCAAAAGCAAAAGAATTAAGAGTTCAAGGCCATTTTAGCTGTATAAAATGGAAAAAGAAAGAAAAGAATTAGCAGATCACTAACAGAAACGATGCCACCTCCTCTAAAATAGATCATTAGTAAAGAAGAACTTTAAATGCTTTCTGTGTTTCTGGTGAAGCCAGCTTAGATAAGCACGTTATTTTGGTTTTTCATAATGCCTGTTTCAAGTGATAATTAGTGGGTAGTTATTAATAGCCGAAATGTTCAGCCTGAAAAGACCATCCTTGTTGTTAGGTTTGTTTTAAGTTTTTGTTTTTCAGCAGAGCTAGTAATCGACAGCGGACTCTCTGATATACCAGGCGCTAATCCTACTACTCAGCTCTGTCCCCAACCCCAGAAGACCAAAGGGCAGGATGTAAGTATCCCTATGCATAAATATAATACGATGCAAATGCAAACTCTATATGTCTTCCGAAAATGCTAACTTTAATATCAACCAAAAATAACTTGAAAATGAAAACCGAAGCCAAGCATGGTGGCTTAAACTCATAATCTAAGGATTTGGGAAGCTAAGGCTAGCCTGGGCTACATACTGGCTTCTAGGATAGCCTGGGCTACAGAGTAAAATGTTGTCCTCCAAAAAAAATAATAATAATAACACCACACACACAAATGTGCAGCAACAAAACAAAAACAAAAAGATCTCAAAAAAAAAGAAAAGAAAAAATGGGGAAGGAATAGAAATGTCTGTCATCCTGGGACTATTCACCATCCTTCCAAACTGGCCTATAACTCCACCACACATCCACACACACAGCCTCTGTTCACACTTTCTCTGTTCACTTTTCCCAAAGACTCAACAGACAGCCAGATTACACAGGCCGTATGGTGCGGACTTCAGAGCCCGTTAATATGATTTCTGGCCCTGTGCTCTTAAAAAAAAAAAAAATCAGTAAAGCCAGTGATCTGGGTCTCATATAAAACATTAGCAACAGAGCATTAATCAAGCATTATAAAATTGGCCTATAAAACCACAGCAGGTGAGCCCGGCTACGGCCACAGAAATCTGGGGAAGGAGGATCTCATTAAGCAGAGTTTGTAGAGGAGTCCACTGAGCAGTCTCCCAGCGGGCCACAGATAATTTGCAAAATGATTACAAAAGGGTTATTTGCTGATGCAAAATAGTACCTTCTATATGACAATGGCAGCCTGCCACCTGAGCAGAGGCTGTTTCTACGGATGGCCTAAATGTGAGTGAAAACTGATGCCAATTTTTAGGACCAGCCCCTTTCTATACCCAGAAGATGAGGAGTCAATGGGTGATTAAATTGATAAGGACTTTGACCATTGCTGATTGATTCCCTTTGTGAGGAAAAACACTCCTCACAGTAAGAAGGATGACAGGCCAGGGACAATGAGAGATGTTTTCTCACTGCACTTATGGGGCGCTCAGAACCCTCCAAGGTGCCTTATTTCTGATCTCCCATGACTGAAAATGTATTGCTGAATCAGGCAAAGGCCTGCCTGGCTTCAGTCCCGAGCATGGCATGGCGCCTCAAACACTGGTCAACTGGCAAGGAAGCAAGTGGTCTAGATGGAAAGGGTCACACCTCTGGGTATGACACAACCACGGGATCGCTCTGACTCGCACTCCAGCTCCGGAAGAGGCTGCCTGAATCCCTCCAATCAGTGATCTACGTTGCCATGAGTCACCACCAGGCTCAGTCAGAGTCTGTGCCTCTTCACACCCTGCATGTTGGAGAGGGAACAGGGAAGCCAGCACTGTCACACACTTGGAGGACATGAGAGAGAGGCACTCGAAATACACATGGCAAAAGGCCTAGAATTTTGCAACCCCTTGAATACCTTTCGACTTAGAAATTTATTCTGAAGAAATAATTCTTAATGTGGTCGATGATAAACCAGAATAAATATGGTCTATGATAAACTAGAAACAAGCTAAATATCAAACAGTGGAGCCTGGTTAAGTAAATTATTTCAATTTAGTAAAACAAAAGGGGGCTGGTAAATACCCTCAGCAGGCAGAGTCATAGTACAAGTCCGATGATTTGAGTTTAATCCTCAGAACCCATGTAAAGGTTAAAAAGAAAAGACCAACTCTGCGAAGTTGTTTTCTGACCTACACACACATCGGAAATGTCTATGTTTTGTACCTGTATGAGCATACATATGCACAAATGTACATACATACTAATATATTTTAATAAAATAAAGTGCATGCAGCTATTTAAAATGTGAAAAAGAAATGATGCTAGAAACAATTATTTAATGACATAAAATTACTTTGTAAATATTAGGTGAATAAAGATGAAAAAAAACATTCTGCATGGAAACATCACATTTTTATTAAAACAAATACTCCATGTTTGCAGCATCTATTTTATTTTTCTGTTTGGATCTTGAGACAGTCTTATGTAGTATAGGCTGGCCTCCAACTATGCTCTGTACCTTAGTTAACCTTGAACTCCTGACCCTGACAAGTGCTAGGATGCTGAGGTTATGGGAATATATCACCAGCTTTGTTTGCAAAAAGTATAAGCTGAAAGTATCTGTCTGTTGCTGTAACAGAAACACCACAGACTTGTGCGTCACGCAACAAACACTTCCAGAGTTCTGAAGGCTAGAAAAGCCAACATCAAGATGCTGGCAGGTTCAATGTCTGTCGAGGGCCTGTGTCTTCGTTAGGGTTTTATTGCTGTGAAGAAAAACCATGACCAGGGCAACTCTTACAAAGGAAAACATTTATGTGGGGCTGGTTCACAGTTAGGAGGTTTAGTCCATTACCATTATGGTGGGAAGCATGGCAGTGTGCAGACAGTCATGGTGCTGGGGAAGGAGGTGAGAGTTCTCATCCTGATCTGGAGGCAGCAGGAAGAAGCTGTGAGTCACTAAGCCTAGTTTGAGCTTCTGGGACTCAAAGCTCACCCCTAGTGACATACAAGGCCACACCTACTTCACCTACTTCAACAAGGCCACACCCACTCCAAGGAAACCACACCTCCTCACAGTACCAATCCCTATGGGCCTATGGGCTCGATTTTACTCAAACCACCAAGGCCTGTTTCCAGTGTCCAGATAGCCACCTTCACACTGTAACTTCACACAGCCAAAAGAGTTAGCTCTGATCTCTTCTAATCTTTGTAAGATTACCAAGCCCCTCATAAGAGTCCTACCTTGGTGATATTACATGGACCTATGTATTACTTCCTGATACCATTTCTCTGGGAACCGAGTTTCCAACACATGAAGTTGGGGACACAAACACGCAGTCCATAGCAAGAAACCGCACAGGAAACACAGGAACTACGTTAGGTCAGGGGAGAGCCGCGTTTCCTCTTTCCCCATTCCCCGACTCTAAAAAAATAAATAAATCAACTTTCATTTTTATAATAAATGTAATTCAGGCTCTGCCTCAAAGCAAACAGAAATTGCTGTTTAAAAATAATTAAATGTACCATGGAACATCTCCTAGGCTTTAAAAACCCGTGCGTGGGAGACTGTCACAGTATCTCACAAGCAAGCACACCCGTGTTAAGATTTCTGCCCAGCGACAGGCAGTAGAACACGGTGCCAACCACAGTGTGGCTTTGCTGTGTGCTTCCACAGAGCTTAAACAAATGCTGCTGGATATAGACCTGCCTTGATGCCATAATTACCAGTGTTCTCTTAACACACACACATCAACAAAAAAGTTAAGAAAAGCAACTAAGAATGAAGGGGGGGAGGGGAGTGATCTGCCTTGGCTCCCAGGCTAAGTTTATCAGTTGACTTCCTTCCCAGGACCTGGCACGGGTGAAGCCAGGAGGAACCACGTAGGCTCAGTGTCCTCAGACAGGGATAGGAGGTGTTAGCCGAGGGTTCAGAATTGGAATCTGGGAATGGGAGAAGATACACAAGTACGTTCTTCCTACACTGTGCACGCATATGGTTGTGGCTCCTTCATCACTAAACCCATGACAGCCCCCTTCATTATACTTTCTTTTCTGCTGTGTGCACATTGTGGTAATGTTCCTTTAGAGCATGGATTATTATCTAGAGGTTCTAGCAGCTCTGGAAGTGGGTGGGAATGCTCCTACAGAAAATCAGGAGCACAAGCCAATGCAGTCTGTCCCACCGCACACGGCCAGTTGACGTGAGAACTCAAGTTTAAGGACACAGCTCCTACTCAGCCACGTCCTTACTTTCCTGCCCTTTATCCAACTGGCTGTTTAGAGGACCCTGATCAAGACCCTAGAGTCCCTCAAGGTACTAGAGTAGTGAGCAAAGACTAAAGTACTGTTAGAGCACTGAGTCCTGAGAAGCAGGGCAGCATTAGGTTAGCGCGGGATAAACGTGAGCTGCCGGCTAACGCAGAGACCGAGACCGGGTTGGCTGGGACTGCACTTCCTCCTTCCCAAAATGCTCCCATGTTGACTCTCAGGACAGAGAACATGGAACCCACTGCTGTGAGGGGAACTTGATGGGCTGGGGTTGAGTTTAGCACCTGAAGATAGGTTACTCCGGATCATCCAGTGATCAATGCAATTAACAAGAAGTCTTAAGTGTGAAAAATGAGGCAGGAGAGGAGCAGAGGAAGTGAGTCTGTAGAAGGATGATGCAACAGCCCAGGGTCTGAAGATGCAGGAAGGGGTCATAAGCCAGGAATGCCAGTAATCCCTTGAAGCTGGAAAACCCCAGGCAAAAGACTCTCGAGGAGCTGTGGAAGGACAAACAGCCTTGCTGACAACTTGATTTTAGCCCAGTGGGACTGCTAGGTTTCTAAGGTACAGAACCTTACAGTAAGCTTGTTGAATTGTGATAACTTGTTACAGCAGCAATATCAAACTGTATAGATACTGCCTTTTGGGGGTTGTTTTGTTTGCTTGGGGGCGTGGGGCTTGTACTAAAACTGGTTTGTTTGTGTTTTTTTTTTCCTTTGTAGCCCCAGAAGGCCTCTGACTCTGAATTCTCCTGCTGCAGCCTCCAGAGCGCTGGGATTTCAGGCATATACTACTATACCAAGCTGTACAATTACTATCATGATTATTCAATGGCTAGAATCTGGTCCCCACTGTGCACAATGAACATGACTTGTTAATTCAATCCAATGCTCTCAGTCAGTCAGTCTTGGGAACTACTGTTAAAAAAAAAAAAAAAGACTGTCAGCTCTGTACAGGCATCCTCTGGAGACCTTCCCAACTGTGCTGGACACAGTGTTGATGGAGCAGAAATGACTGTCAGAACACCATGTGATGTGGGAAAAAGAATGAGGTACTGCAGTCAGGAAAAGCGGGCCTTAAATCTCAGCTTCCCCTCTCGCCAAGCAGCAAGCAACATACCTAAGTCTACTTTTTCACCTGTAACAAGGTAAAAACACCAACTTGACAGTATTATATTGTAACCAATATAAAAAATGCATATGACAGCCCCCTGCACAGCGCCTGGCAAAAAGTAGACACTATAAATGGTAACTGCCATAATAATGGCAATTACTTCTGTGTGTGTGTGTGTGTGTGTGTGTCTTTTTCTGTCTCTCTGTCTCTCTCGAGGGCGCGCCCCATTCAGAGTGAGGAACAATGTGACTTTAACTCTTACATTCCTAGACCTTAGCTTTCTCTTCTGGTAAATAAAGGAAGCAGACAGCCCCCAGAACCATCTCAGTCCACTGCTCTGGGGATCAAAACAACAGTGTCTATAGAAGCACAGTGAAAGCCACAAGCCCAACACAAACATAAAGCAGGAGGGCTTGCATGTCAATCCATGAACTCTCCGGTCTTTCAGGACAGCAGGTCTTCTCGGGTCAGAGGCAGAAAGGAAACTTCACAGTTTGCACACACTCAGTTCATCTCAGTCCACTGTAGAAAGTCCCTCGACCTTCCTGCCTGACATGAGGAACGCGTCTGACAGAGCTTGCAGATCATCTGAGGTACCGCTGCCTATAGAGGCCACGGATGAAATAAGCTGGGCAGCCCGGACTCCCTCCCCCACCACCAAGCACCAGAGATGCCTCTAAACACAGGGACCACCTCCCAGTAAATAATGTAAAATCCCAAAGAGCTGACAGAGACGCTTAATCTTTTCAAATGAGAGAATTATGCAAATGAGATATTTTAAGTGGAAATCGTTATTTAAAATATGGGACATGTAGGTCATATTGAATTTTTGCCTAAATTTGTAGACTGGGCTGAGTTAATTAACTATTGATTTATTGTAATTTTTCTGACATAACATGATAACGTGACATCCTTTATTTCAACCCTGTCTATGACAACACTCCCACACAGAAGATAATCCTTACAAAAGTTATGTAAGGGCTTTCTCAAAGGTGTGTTTTAATATTCAAAGACATTCAAATCCTCCTCTTTGGAAGCTGGCTTCTTGTCAGCATGCTGAATGTTTTCCTCACCAATTATGTGTGGGTCTCACCTTGCCCGGTTCTCATTTATCTGCGGACAGGTCTGGGCAGTCTCCAGCAATCCTTTCATGGACTACCTATAATCCTGTGCCTTCCACAAGATTTGCAATTTGACTTTGAAATGTATTTGATGGACTCTGCATTGTACTGCGAGATAGGAAAGCTCAGCCCTGGTTAAGAGAAGAAAGCACAAAAGTAGACTCTGGTGCTGGTGCTGGGAGGGGGAGGGGAACTAACAGAATAGGGACCGCTTTGCTTTCCCATTGTTCAAAACTAAATGGCCACAAACTTCGTAACTTAAAACAACACACATTTATTATCTGTCAGTTTCCCTGGGTCAGCCTTCCCAACACTGCCTTTCTGGGTCTTTTACCGAGGATCTTGCAAGGCCTCCTTTGCAGTGTCCACGAGGCTGGGCTTCATTGAAGAGCCTGGCATCTTCTAAGCTCACATGGTTGTAGGCAGAACTCAGTTCCTTGCAGCTACAAGACCATTATGACTTGGATCCCCTACTGACTCATATTCTCATCACTTGCTCCCCAGTCGCTAGGGCGATTCTGAAAGGCTATGAAACCTTATGGAGGAAAGGTCTAACTGACAGAAGTAGGGAACTCGGCAGCAAGTCTTTAGAGGTTATAGCCGAGGCCTTGGTACTGCTCCACGATGCTTTCCGTTCTATAATGAACCTAGAGCCCCCCAACTGTCAGGAAAAATAAATCCGGTATTTTGTCACAGAAACGTAAAAGTAGTCTAGGGAAAGAACCCTCACTTCCTTGCAGGAAGTCTGCAGAGGCCACTCTTGGCTCCTAGAGGCCCCTGCAGTTCCTCCTACACATTCCTCTTAAAACATGGCTCTTCGGGTCTACCTGCCCGAGGGAGCAGCGCTCACTCTGCTAAAATGGAGTTTTACGCCACACAGCTGAGAATGTGATGCACCAGGGGGTCTCAGACGTTGACTGTGCACTTCCTGGGGCCACTGCTGCCTTCTAAAACACATCACAATTCAGAAACCCAAACTCTGAAGCCTAGTCCTCCCCTCTCACTTCATCTTCTCCATGATTACTCCAAGGCTCTCGTTTGAGCCCTTACAGTCCTTCTTTCTTCATCTGCCCTCAAACACTGTCCAAGAGCCTGCAACTCTCACCATGTTTTTTCTCCAATAGAAACATCTATTGACATCATCAGGATAAACTCTACTCCCAACAGACACGTCTGTGGAGTTGTGACGTTGTCATCTAAACAGTCAAATGTCAAGCGTGTGCTTGCTGTGTCTCCCTGTGCTCTCTTCTGTAGGCCCAGAATGTGCCCTCGGTCTGAACTTTCTTCTTTGTTACTTATCCTTCTTAGATGGAGGATCAGAGCCTCTGTGAAACCTGCCTTGACCTCCCCAGGACACTCTGTGTGACGTATTCCCATTTCCTGTGTGACTGTGTAGCACCTTACTCCTTCTGCCCTATACAACAGTTACTAATCTCCAGGGCTTTTTCCAACAGACTGGAAATTTAGGAATCTCTCTCCTTCCTGCATTTTCAGTAGTACTAAGGAATAAGTAGTAGCAACTGAATTTATCATGTTTCCAGTCTAACATGATGACTGAGACACAGATTCTAGGAGCCACACTAGGATCTGCATTTGGAGACCAGCTGGATCCTCAAGAGCTGTGCTCGACAGCTTAGATAGAATGTGAGTTTCCCTCAAAGGTCTTGTGTTCAAATCTAATTCCCATAAGAGATGAAACTCCATCTCACTATGGTATTGAGAGGTGGGGCTAAAGTAGGGTTTGGACGATGTCACTGGGATTAGATAAAGTCATCAGAGCGGAGCCCCCATGGCTGAACACACACACACACACACACACACACCATTTATTATCACGTGATGCCCTGCACCACCTCAGGACTCTGCCACAGAAAGCCATCTGTAGCCCCTCCAACTTTGACTTCAAAACCTCTTTTCTTTATCATTTATTTGGTGTGTAGGACTGTGTTATTGGAAATAACAACAAAGACTGGGGCGCAGGTCATAGTTGCTCACTTTTTTTGTTGTTGTTCGTTGGTCACCTCTAAAATACGAATAGTTTAAAAACAGCATAAAACTAAACTAAACACATTCTTCCCCTAAGACCATAAGCCTTAATATTTATCCAAATGAAATGAAAATTTATGCCCACACAGTAACCTGCATACAGATGTTTGCAGTAGCTTTATTCATAATTGCTTGTAAGCAACCAACACGTGCTTCAGCCAGTGAATGGATTAAATAAACTATGGCATATCAAACAATGAAGTAGTAATCACAGCTCAAGAGACACAAATTAGGGGGCCATGGAGAGACATGGAGGAACCTTAAACATGCCTTACTGTAAAGAAGCCAATCTGCCAGACTTTCTGTATGTGACATGACTTTCTGGAAAAGGCAAACAGTATGGAGACAGTGAAGAGATCAGTGGTTGCCTGACGGCAGGGAGGAGAGTGAAGGAAAGGGTAGGTGGAACACAGGGTAAGTTTGGGGGCAGTGAAAGTCCTCTGCCCAAGCCTCTGACCCTGAACATTCACCATCATCTATTTGTCCAAAGCCACAGGGAATGTGACAACAAGTGTGAACCTGATGTGACACACGGACTTTGGGTGGTAACAGTGGGTCACTGTAGGGTCACTGATTGTAACCCTGTATCACCTGCGTGCAGAATGGCAGTAGCAGGGGAGACTGAACATGGGAGTGATCCAAAGGCTCCTCTGTGCTTTCCATGTAATGTTCCTAAAACTGTTCTTAAAAACTAGTCTTTTCATTTTTACCAAGCAGAAAAAATAATCCATCTTTATACAATTAAAAATATGTCCATGAGCATGCCAAAATAAATAAATAAAAGAGTAGGCAAACTCTGGATGTCAACATCGGAAACTGTGGGGCAGCAGCCTGCCGGGAAATGGAAATGTGAGAAAGCCAGCAGCCAGGACGAACTGCAGTGACTGACCCCAGGGTCAGTGCCATCATGCAGACTCCCTTCCAACCTACCTGCCATCACAGCCTGTCCCAGAGACCTGAAAGGGTCATGTGCAGGCCAGTTCCTCTCCTGAGTCACACAAGGTGAGTGAGTCACTCTTGGCATGACGGCCCCAGGGCTACAGGCCCAAAGACTAAAGAAGACAGAAAACATTGTCTGGGACTGAACTGTTCCAACAACCAAATTGTAGCCCTCAGCTCCAATTCACAACATTTCCCTTCTCCCCACATCACTCAATGGATTTAAAAGAAAAAGTTCTCTAGGCCAGCAACATGGCTCTGTCGGTAAAGATGACAGCCTGAGGTTGAGCCCAGGGACCCACATACATGGTGGACTCAAAGAACTGTCTCCTACAGGTTGTCCTCTGAACTTCACACACGCAATGTGGCACACATGTGCCCATACACAGTCACACACAAATAAATAAATGTAACTTAAAAAATGGTTTAGAGTTCGCCAACATGACAACATTTGCCACTTACTGATGGAGAAGAAAAATAGCTCAATAGATGAGTATGTTGGTAGGTCAATAGCAAAATTATCAGTTTTCAGAGCATGCTGATATTGCCCCGGTATTTAGGGGAAAGGAGACATTAAGAGGATATTCAAATGAGAAAGAGTCTTCTAGGTGTTTACCTAATTGATTTGAAAACTTGTATCTCCATTAAAAGAAAAAACAAACATGCCCATGTGTGTTTATATCATCTGCTTTCATAATCACCAAATTCTGGAAGCAACTAAAGGCTTTTCAGTGGGCGACTGTATAAACTGCCATACATCTAGAATATTTCCTGGAAACCAAAACAACAGCTCTCATACCACAAAAGACATGATGCTAAATAAAAGAAGCAGGTCTGAAAAAGGCTACACCCTCTGTAGTTCCAATTACTTGACATTCTGGAAAGACCAGGCTGTGGTGATAAGGAGCAGACCAGTGTCCCAGGAAAACGTCTTCTGGCTGAAGAGATGAAGCACAGAGGCTGCCCAGAGCAGTAAAATTGATAATGGCCAGCACTGTTGCCCTAAGAACGGATCTGCAGCAAGCTACAACCTCTCCGACTCCTCTCCACCAGAGAGGGACTTGTTGAGCTTTGGTCTCTGTCTCTCATCAATCCGGCCATCAGATTTGGAGTATCTGGAATAACCGTACAAAGTGTGACAGAGCCAGGGACAGTAACAAACACTACCCGCGTCCCCAGCAGTACCAGCAAGCTGATCATCCCAATACCTCAGACACACTCCACCTCACTCCAAAGGCTTGGCTAAAGCCACAGCTTCCCCACAGGGCTAGCGCTACCCTCTTAGCCTGGCCTCTTCTGCTCTGTGGTTTCTTGGGTTTCCGGTCATCTACCTGATCACTCACATTCTCCTTCTCCTCTCCCCTTTCGTTGCTTCTATTCTTGCTCATCTTCCTGTCTTGTCATCAGTACAAAGACCATATATAATCCTGGAGGAGTCCCCAGCTCTGCCACTTTAACACACACACACACACACACACACACACACACACTGTGGCCTTCAGCAAGCTATTTGCCCTTTGTCCTAGTTATCTTATCAGTCAAACAGCATTGATCAGTGTTTCCCTCCCTCCAGGAGATTTATAGACATAAAACAGTGGTTCTCAACCTTCCTAAAGCTATGACCCTTTAATACAGTTCCTCATGTTGTGGTGAACCCCCCATCATAAGTTTATTTTTATTGCTACTTCACAACTGCAATTTTGCTACTATTATGAATTGTAATGTAAATACCTGATATGCAAGATATCTGATATGCAATCCCCACGAAAGGGTCATCTGACAGCCCCAAAGGGGTCCTGACTCATAGGTTGAGAACCACTGACTGAAAAGGCAACCACCCATGGAGTCCTGAGAACAGAACTTTCAGGGAATCTTAGCTACTGCTTCCTGAGTCCCATGCCACCAGCAGACACACATGAACACAGGATCACCATTGTCAGACGGTTCCACACAGGGACAGACAGCAGCCAGGGCTGGAGTGTAACTCTGTTGCTAGAATGCTTGCCTAGCATGCATGAAGCCATGGGTTCAGTCTTCAGTGCCATATAAACCAGGCACAGTGACACATCCCTGTAATCCCAGCAACCCGAGCAAAAGAATCAGAAATTCAAGCTCACCCTGGTCTACAGAGCACATTCAGCGGCAGCCTAAGCTAAATAAGACTCTAGCTCTAAAATTAACAGCATGGATTGACACAACTACAGAGAAAAATGGAGAGGGCAACATTCTGCCAGGTAGCTAGGTATAGCTCAGAACTCGAGAAGGACTTGAGAGAAAACGTCCTCAGTGTGAGATGGATCAGCAGGCAAGAGAAGGAGGAAAAAAGGAGGGGAGGAAGGAGGGAGGGGGGAGAAGGAGGGAGGCAGAGAGAGAGATTGCAGAGAAAAGGAAAAATCACAAAGGTAGAATAAGGTCAAAGCAAACAGGTCAACCCTGGAGGGTGAGTAAGAAACTCATTCTGAGAACTGCAGAACCATATGATCATAAGGCCAAGTGACTCTGGACAGGCACAGTAGCACCAGCCCAGGGAGACCCCTTATTGTAGAGACCCTGCGGACTCTACAGTCCACTCAGAAGAAAGGGGGAGCCCCTGAAGGATTTTGAAGCAAGGCATCACAGACCTAAGGCTTTAGTGGGTGACCACTATGTGGATAAGATGAGCTCCCAGCTTTGCACTGCATGACTGCTCTCTTCTGGGGGCCTGTAGACGCATGTCCAGGCACAGAGGTCCTTCATGAGAAGCTCCCCTCTCTCTGGAAATGGAAAGCAGCCTCTTAAAGGAGCTATCGGGGTGCCCAGCCATTCAATTAAAGGCAGAGAATCCGAAATAGATTTCTTAAGTGAAAAATCATAAATCAATACGATCTCTTTCAATAAACAATCCAGCTACTGACTCCCCGTCAGCCTCTCCGCAGGATTTGGTTGTTTAGTTTAGAAGCAGCCAAACTCGCACTTAAATTAAGTGTCATCCCCGCTAAATGAAGACCAGATGTGTAAGCCAACAAAGACATCTAATCAGGTTTGAAGGAAGGGTGCTGTAAATGAGAAAACGGAGGATGGCTGGGCTCCAACAGAGGCGGGCAGGTGCTGAGGGGGATAGTCAAACCAGGGCGCCAGATCAGGGAACGTCGCTTGTTGAGGCTCATGCTGTTCTAAAGCCCAGATATGGGGCCCTCATGGTTTCTGTCTAGGCAGGGAGAATCCCCACACTCTCAGAAATCCCAGCCAGTCGGTCTTTTATTTTCACCTTTAAGTCCAAAGAAAACACTGCCCTAGCCACGTTCCCAACACAGGCAGAAAAAAAAAAAAATCTTTGCTATAATCCTTACATTAGCCAGGCCTAAGCCATTCCAGAGACAGCCTGACTTCTCTTCAACCGCTTACTGTGGTCAGCCCCTAAAATACCTATTCCCAACCTTCCTAAAGCTGAGAGCCTTTAACACAGTTCCTCATGTTGTGGTGACCCCCCCTCCCCCATACCATAAAATTCTTTTTGTTGCTACTTCATAACTGTCATTTTGCTACTGTTAAGAATTGTAATATAAATATCTGTGTTTTCTGATGGTCTTAAGTGACCCCTGTGAGGGAGTCATTTGACACCCCCCCCCCAAAGCAGTCACAATGCACAGACTGAGAATTGCTCCCCTAAAGTCTCCTGACAGCAGCGTGGAACATTTTATTCTACCACAGACAAGAAGTAGAGCGCTTGGGAGGCTCATGGTCTCTGTATATCATGTTCACTAGGACCTCATCTCATTTTCCCCTTTCTTTCTTTTTGGGACAGACTTCTGTGGTGGAGCACAGAGTTGTCTTACACTCATGATGGTCCTTCCTCCATCTCCCAAGTGCTGGAACAGTAGACACGAACCACCATGCCTAGCTCTGGCTCATCTCGTTTTGTTGAGGGAGGAACACGTATGAGTCCATGTCTGTGTGTGTACATCTGGGGGTCCATGCTCAAAAGTGTGCACACTTTTGGAGGCCAGAAGCAACCATCTACTTGTGTCATCCTCCACCTTATTTGTTTTGCGTTGGTTTAGGGTTTTTCTTTTTGCTTTATTTTGTTTCTGACGGGGTCGTCTGTCTGTAACCCAGGCTGACCCTGAACTTACCATGTAGCCAAGGATAGCTTTGAATGCCTGATCCTCATGCTGGGATTACGGGTGTGTGACATAATGCCCAGGTTATGAAGTATGGGGAATCAAACTCAGAGCCTCATGCCTGAGAGGCAAGCATTTTATCAAGTAAAGGAGCGCTATGGCCCCAGGGTCTCTCCACTGAATCTGAATCTTGAGCATTCCACTTGACTGGCTGGCTGGAAATCTGAAGAGACCCACCTTCATCCAGCACAGGGGTGACGGATGCATGTCAATCACATGAGTGCCAGAGATCTGAACTCAGGTCCTCATGCTTACACAACAATGCCTCCACCCACTGAGCCATGAGCCCAGCCCCTCATTTTGGTTTTTCAATGGAGGAAGGAAGGAAAGGAAAAGGGAGAGGTTAGAAAGAATGTGTTCTCTGGATCCAGGCCCCTGCCTGTCCCTGAGCCTCAGCTAGGGTCCCAGCACATGGGTTCCTCACCTGATTCTGTTTATCAGCTGTCCCCACAGGTGTACCGGCTCATGTCACAGAGCTTGGCTGGAGCCCAAGAGAAACAGGTTGGTGTGGAAATCCATACCTGAGCAGGCCAGCTCAACAAGCAGCCCAGAGAAGTGTGGAGAGTTAGGACTAGTTTCAACTGGATAGATCAAATGTAGGCTAGTGTGGACTCTATGCAGGGCCGGGCCTAGGGAGAGGTCACAGCAGCACTTGGCAAGAAGCATGCACTGTCCAAGAAGCAGAGGCTCCCGATGGTGTGATGCCGAAGCTATTTCTGTCCGCCTTAGAGAGGTAGCATAACAATCAGGAAGCCAAGTTCTAGATCCCAGATCCTGGGCAGTTACCAACGGAGCAATGTTGAGCAAGCTGCTGAACCTCCTCTTTGGAACCAACTCCCTTAGCTCAGTGACTTCACTGTAGGGAAAAGGCCCAGAGCAGTGCCTCTCTCATAATACCTGCTGTCAAAGATATGCGCGGTACTGGGCCTTTTGACTAGACGCTTGAATCAGAATTCAAGCAGGTCTCCTGAAAACAAAACCCCACCAGGAGGCATACATGGCTCATGCCTGTAATCTCACTACATAAGAAAACTGCTGAGCATTCTGGGCCAGCCTACTCTACAAAGTGAGAGTCTGCTTCAGACAGACACAGACACACAGATAGACAGATGACAGACAAAAAGGTAGATGATAGACAGATGACAGATAAGTAGATAAGATAGCTACAAGATAGATGAATAGTTAGATGACATATGAATGGATGATACATAGATAGATAGATGGTAGATTATGGAGGATAAATAGATAATCAATGGGTAGATGGATAGGTAGATGATAAATAGACAATAGATTGGGTAGAGAAATGATAGATAATGGATAGATGGATGATCAAGATAGATGATAAATAGGTAACAGATGATAGATACATGGATGATATAGATAACTGATAGACAGGCAGATAGTAGATGATGGATAGGCAGATGATAGATAGATGATAGACAGATACTTCTTCAAAAGAAATCCACCCCCTACTCCCGCTTGTTTCCTGATTTTTCGGTAAAATGGCTTTTCGGCTCATATCTCTAAAATTCTGAGGATATATTAAAACCATTTTTTAAAAATATTCGCAACTCATATATACCCATCATTACTCAACCGTCATCCCTCCCAGCTTCTCCTGGGCCAGAATAAGCAAAGACACATTTGGCTCCCCAAGTGACAGAACAAGGCAGCAGAGGACAAGGTAACAACTGACAAGGACATGTGACAGCAGTCAGCATCTGGACCTCTTGGGAGTCCCACCTGTCTGGGAGAGGCTGAGGTAATGGGAGATATATGAAATGGAAGGCAGAGAGAACAACAGCGGTGAGAATCGGGGTGTAGCCTGCTATTGTAAAAGAGAAGAAACTGAGACACACTAGACCTTCCTCAGCTCACACCCACGCTGCAGTAACCTACTTACGACACACATCTTGAACAGGCAAGGACCCAAACCACTGACTCCCTGACCCACTGCTAGGCCTTCCCCATGTCCAGGCCTGGGACTCGGCAAAGCAGCTAAGGGGGCAAGATCCAAGGCCATGCTCCCTCAGCGACTGTTTTCAGGAGGCCAAAGGCAGGCGTGGGCTCCAGGATTTGACCAGCCCCGGGAAAATGAGATGAAGGATAACAGAGCAGGTGCCAGGTCTTCTCATCAGGGGGGCACACTGCTAACACACCACTAACACCACATTAACAGGGTAACTGCCGCTGTGACAACAAGGTGGAGAGGGATGTGGAGAAGCCACCTGTCATTCCCACCATCGAGTGGTTTAGAGGCATCCTGAGGGAAGCAGATCTCACGCTGCCCAGAGAGCACGAGGAACAGCAGCTACTCAGTATTGCTCACACTGATTAAACATCAAGGGGCTGGGTGCTCTGCTGTGCAACCTTTCAATCTAGACCCGATGGGGAGACAGAGACAAGCAGGGGGAAGACCACCAGACAGATAGTGCCCTCCTAGCCAGGGCTCTGAATAAAGGGCCTGGGCTACCAACTCCTCTTGCACTCTGTGTCCAGCCACCACCCGTCAGCACACATACACACCTGACGATTTTCAAAGCCCCCTGTGTGGTCTCTCACTGAACTCTACAAACCGTTCAGAGAAAAATATTCCAACGTTCTCAATAGCTGGGGAAAGCCACTTGTCTCTACAGAGTGTGGTAGGACAGAAAAAAAAAAAAAAAAAAAGGAAAAGCTACTTTGGAGGTATCAAGGAAAAAAAAAACTTCTATACAAAAATGAACACCGGAACTTGGCTTTGGAGAAGAAGCTGAAGCCGAAGTGAGTCCTAAGGAGAGAGGATTCAGCCTCCCAGAGAAGGGAAGGAAGGCCTCCTAGGCAGAAGGAAGAAGGGAGAGGGAATATGAAGACGCTCCCAACCTTTCCTGGGGTGTGCCTGAGTTGCCAGCAGAAGCCTGAACATACACCTTGCTGAGAGCTCAGAGTCCAATCTGGAGATGGTGAGGCATCACAAGGAGCTGTAAACAGGACAGTGCCCATAGGACTACCTTAGCGGGACAAGCTGGGTAGCAGGGAAAAGGATGGGTGACAGGGAAGCCAGCCTAGGGCACACAGACACGGGCTCCGCTGCAAAGCATACACCCTACCACTGAGGTACACCCCAACCGCGGCAGCCATCTGTGCAATGAAATGACAGGGCTCCCCTCTGCTAGCAGAGGTGAAGAAGGATCTACGTATTTGAGAAATATTTGTTTAGAAGGCAATTTGGCAAGGATGGCTCATGTGAAAACTGGAGAGGTGACCCTGAGGTTCAAAGCTTACATTCTTAGTGGGTAAGATGACTTTCAGTGGCATAAGTAAAAAAAAAACAAAAACGCAAGGAAGAGCTCAAAGCAAAGAGGAGAAACTTCTGCAGAAATGATGAATTCGGGTTTTGACAAAGTGGATGCAAGACGGCTTTAGAACACACAGGGAGGGAGCGCCACGCAGGATACATGAATTTCAAGCTCCAAAAAGAAGTTTATAAAAATCAAATAATGGCCTTATTTACATCTAGAGCTATGCACTGCCTGGCAGGGTTCCCAGAGGGAAGACAGACAAAATCAGGAACACAGATGCTGCTATCTGGTCAGACTCTTGGAAAATGCGGACAACCAGCCTGCTCTTGTGGGATCTCTGAGCCAGACTCTTAGTCTTGGTTCCCAATCACAACAGCACCATGCTCGGTCTCTGCAGTGAATCCTAGGTCCCCCACTCACCAGCTCTGAGCTAGAACAAGCTGTTTAACCATTTTCTGCCTCGGCTTTATCATCTGTAAAAGGAGGTGATCTCATCTATAAAGTAGGGTGATCGTTACACTCACATCCACACAGAGTGGTGGTCGTTGATACTTTTGAAGTGTTCTCTGCCTGAGACCGGACACAGCAACATGGTACAGTGCAATCTAGACTCAGGCCTGCTTAGGGTGCAGAAGGACAGGAACATGGAGCAGTGACATCACTCCTATGCCCCTTCTCTGTTAAAAACAACAACAACAAACAAACAAAAGCAAGCCAACAAAACAACTGCAGTAATACATTGCCTACAGGGTTGCTGGAAACTAAGATCAAGTCACAGTAGATATAAAAACCCACCTAAGAAACTATGAAGAAGATGAAAGCCACAAATGGGAACCACTCCACATAGGTCAGAGGAGTGTGCTTCTCGGAAGCCGAGTCTTCACTGTGGTAGCCAAGCAGTCTCATTAGGTAGCACTGCATCTTTATGCTATAGGGTGCATATCCTCCCAGGAGCACTCTGGCCATTCATCAAAACTCATGTCATGTGCTAAGTACAAAAAGTCACAGGAGACCAGCCTGGGCTGTCAGAGGCTGGCTCACAGAAAACCCAAGAGGTTATACTTCTCAACTATGCACAGGAGTGAACTGATGACACATAGGATAACACAGATGGACCTTGTAAACATCGTGCTCAGTGAAACAAACAGGAACAAGTGACAAAGATGGCATAAGATTTCACTTGTGTGATGTCTCTAGAATAGATAAATTCAAGAGATAAGAGACAGGACAGAGTTCCAGGGCCAGGGACGGAGTTATTGATTAATGAGCACAGTTTATGGCAGAGATAACAGAAGGCTTGGGATACTGACAGTGGTGAAGAACACAAAGTATTGTGGTATATTTAAACCCACTGAGGTGTATATTTACACGTGATTAAAATGAAAAATCCACTTATATATGAATATGTTTCTAAAGACAAAGAAGTCATTACGGTGAGGGTGTCCAATGTCACTAATTGCCAATGCCAGAAAGATGAACAAGGGGTCCCCAAAGGCTGCTCAGTGTAGTAGCAACAAACTGGCATTCAGCACCCCTCCTTCCTACAGTGGACAATCTTTGACTAAAGGATACACAATAGCCAGGCTCGGTGGTGTAAACCAACAGCATCAACTACTCAGCAGGCTGAAGCAAGAGAACCATTATAAGAAACTGGACTGAGCAGGATGTATTCTGGCATTCCTGCCGAAACTCAACGACATCAGCGCTTTCTCTTAGGTATACACTGCTGTAATAGAGCCAGGCCCCTTACTTAAGAGCAACTGTGTGTTTTGCTTTGACAGCTCTGGGCTCTAATAAAGCATCTCTGCCCCAGTTAAAAACAAAACAAAACCAAAAAGAACAGAAAAAAAACCAAAGCATTTCAGAGTGTAGTATCTCATACCTTCAATCCTAGCATTCAAGAGGCAGAGGCAGGCAGATCTCTGGGAGCTCAAGGACAGCCTGGTCTATACAATAAGTTCCAGGACAGCAACAGCTACATAGTGAGACCCTGTCTTGAAAAAAATGGGGGGGGGGGGGGACTCACGGGAATCATTCCTGAATTCCTCACTGTTGGAACAGAACTAAGCGCTTTTTCATTCTGGTTCAAATTTAAGATAAATGTGTTTACTCATGCGTAGTCCAGGTACTCAAGCTCTTAGTGAACCACATTTTCTCGAGATGTGACTTGCAGGAAAAAAAAAAAATCTATGAATAACCTACCATTCCTCCTCAGGTTTATACGTCACCATTCATACTTCCCTCCAGGCTGCTCCTTGGACCTAGAAAGCCCATCCCTGCTAGGGGCTTTGTACTCACTGTTCCCTCTGTGTGAAACACCCTTTCTGCAAGGAACCATATGGCTCACTCCCTCTGCTAACTCACATATTTAAAGACTCGTGTCAACATAGCCAAGCGGTCTTCCCCAGCAATCAATAAAAAAAAAAACAAGAAAAAACAAACAAAACAAAACAAACAAACAAACAAAAAAACAGCACTCAGCCCACCTCCCGGCACCACCCCAACTCGTGTCCCATTTAGCATTCTGCAGACAGTTTATGTGTGACTCTGTATTTCTAGTCTCTCCTATTCTTTCTCAGCCATCAGAATGTAAGCTTCATCCAGGCAGGGACTTCACTTTTTAAGACTCTGTCTTTCCAGAACCTAAAATAATGTTGGCTATAAGTTAATATACTTTTTCCCCTAATGAGTAAGGCGGGGTTGGGGGGATTAAAGTCAGCTATCCGTGCACCGATGTTTCTGTTGATGAGAATGCCTGCCTCAGCCCACCTGGGGATGCTGATTTGTGTCCTTTGGTTGAAAGGAAGACATCTGTGCACTCCCATCATATGCTGCTGAAATTACGTTAAGTGTTTTCTCAAGTTTAAACCCAACCAAGTCCCTTAAAGAAAAGCAAAAGGCAAACACCCAGTGTTTAACTGGCTCATGTCTAGTATATGGAAAGGACAGTGTGGAATATCAGCCAAAAATAAAAATAAACGATGTGTTGACACATTTAAGAAGCACAGATGAACTGTGCAAACACTAAAAGAAGTCAGACACAAAGGTCCACATATTTTATGAGACCATCAGTAGTAAATGCCCAAAACAGGCAAATCTGTTCAGGCAGGAAGTGAATTGATGGTTATGTGGGGCTGGGTGCTTTGGAGAGACTAGAGGATGAGAGATTAGAAGGGCAGAATTGCCGGGCTGTGGAGGTACACACCTGTAATCCCAGCACTCAGGGAGGCAGGGGCAGGCAGATCTCTGGGAGTTTGAGGCAAGCCTGTGAGTTTGAATCCAGAACAGCCAAGGCTACACAAAGAATTGTAGTTTCAAAAAACTAAAACCAACCAAACAAACAAACAAACAAAAGAGTAGCACAGAGTTGAGCGAGGCTACCCTAGCATTTGGGAGGTTGAGGCAGGTAGATCTCTGAGTTTGAGGCCAATCTGGTCTATGAAATGCGTCCCAGGACAGCAAGGGCTACATAGAGAAACCCTGTCTCAAAACAAACAAACAAATAAATAAATAAACAAAAAAGTGCAGAGTTGGCTAGAAGTGCATGGGGTCTGTGGTAGAGCACTTGTCTAGCATGCAAGAGGTCCTGAGTTTCATCTCAAATGCTGCAAAATCTTTAAAAACTCAATAGAGGTTCAGAGTTTCCTTGGGGAGAAAAATAAGTTCTATAATGACAGTTGTACAACGCTTATATGAGTATATACTAAATCCCTCTGCTAAAATTGTATAGTATATGATGTATAAATTATATAGCATATGAAATATATCTCAATAAAGTCATTGCCCAAAAAAGTATTGGTAAAATCATGATATCATTTAAATATGTAAAACCTACATCTAGATATAAACTATTTATGCATACAGGCCTTTTATAGATTTATAATTTAAACACAAGTTGTATTGTGTAACCAATAAATTCAAACAAGTCAGAGAAGACTCGGCACTGAAATCACATCACTGCTCTCAACAGGAAGGCACGGGGGTACCTCATCGGAGTTCTCCGGAGTCCAGCATAAGCAGACTCAGTGGCGATACTCAGGGTGTTGGCCACCAGGACCGTGCATGTACCAGCAAGTCACAAAAGATACTAAAAGCAACAAAAACAAACACTTCTCTATAAGCGACCCAGATGGCCATGCCAGGCCGTGGGCTACCGCCAGTCCTCCATACTACCTGTGTGCCAGGCTCTGGCCCAACTCTTCAGTCACTTTCTTCCATCTCGACTCTACAAAAATCTTAATTCCCAGCTCCTACCTGTGCAAAGTGCCCACAGGTCCATTTGCCTTATGGGAATTGGTTTCCTACATGTTAAGAGCATTCCTGTTCTCCTTTAGAGCATAAACCATGACAAAAGAATCCGGCGGTGTCCACACCAGAAGACACAAGCAGACAAACTCAGTAGCAGAGCCTAAGAGCTGATGAGCTGTTCAAGGATAAAAGGCCCTTTCAAAGGTGCAGAACATGCTGACTTGACTTTGTGCACATGAGGATCAAACGAGAACACAATTTTTGGAAAAGTGTGACGGAGAACTTCTCAAACTCCTAAGATTACAACCCTAAAATTCAAGAGAACCTATTTTGAGAAACATTAATCTATAAACTGGTTAAAGAAAATAGCTGGTCTCAAACTGAATGAACTCGTGTCTTTAATAAAAGCTAATGGTTCTCGGGTGTTCGTGTGCCAGGTTCAGATCCTGGCAAGTCTTCTACCACTGAGCCATAGCTTCAGCACGGGAGTAGCGTACAGGGTACACAGTCCAAGTGTCAGACACATCTCTTTGTATTGTGTACTCATTCACATATATCTGGTTAAATCAATCTGCTGAAAAGATTCCATATGCATCTTGTTGATGATTAAACACTGACTGACGGGTTGAGGACCTTGTCCAAAGTCCCTGGATCTCATGCAGAAGAAACGGAATCTGAATTTCATTCTGCCTCATCTCATACTAGAGAACTTCCTTAAGGCAGAGAGCATCCCAATCCCTGCTGGAGCCTGACGCTCTAATCCCCTGGGATAGGCAAAATGATGCCTCTCAGCCCCTTGAAGGTGCAACATTACATGACAGAATGACTTTGCAGGCATGAGATGATGAACGTTGCAGAGAACATAATCTGGGACTCTTGGGAGAAAATGGAGGAGACAGAGCTGACCGCAAAGGTCCCCATCAGAAGGTGAGGCCACGCAGGGACGGGAAGCAGAGGTCACAGTGGCAGCTCTGCTGGCCCTGAAGACAAACAGGAGGCACTTGGCAAAATCATGGGCAGCCTTTGGACACACCCAACCTTTTGGCATGTGACACTATGTTGTTACACGAAAAGTTCACATATGAAAACCATGCAATTAGATTAACAACGATTTTTTTTTTAAACCTCATCATGTTTTAAGTCATGTTGGGTCACCTCCACAGACACTTTCAGCTGACAGTGCCCAGTGGGCCACAGACTGGATCCATTGGCCGGGACACTAGACCAGCAGGGGACAGACTGGTGTCTAGGTCCTCCAGCAGGAAAGCAGCCCCACCGATGCCTTGGCAGTTCCCCATTCCAGGCCTCCGAGGCCCAGAACTACAAGATGAGCAGTTGGAGTTATTGTAAGCCTCTACGTTTAGAGCGACTGGCTACTGGATCCTGCGAAGTGGCATGGCTAAGCTAACATAGCTGTGGTGGTATCTTGGAGACTCTGAGCTTGTGACAAGAAGGAGATCACTTAATGACATAGGAGCCCAGTGCTGACTGAGGCAAGCTACTCAGGGAGAAAGTTACAAGGTGATAAAGAGGCCACACTAGAAACCCACGGCCATGGGGAATGGAGGCAAGCAGACAGGACCCATGGCTCGAGTTACTACCTGCCCAAAGCCTCCAGCCCCTGATAAGCAACTGAGAACACATGCAATGCAAGCCCTCCTAAGAAAGTACCCAGAGGCTTTTATGGTTTCCCATCTTTTTGTTTTCCTTGAGAAAATTTCTGGGAAAGCTGGCAAAAATGGCAGCTTCAGGAGGAGGAGGTGGACATGGCCAGTACCTGGTTACCAAGCCACTGACCACATTTACCTCTTGTGCAGCCACACTAATGTGCCAGAAATCAAGGCATGTGAGGTAGGAAACTTTGATCCCATAGTGCATCATTTTGGAAGCCATTTGCAGAGTGGACCAAAATGTGCCCCATCCCTCGTCAAAGAAGCCAATGGGAGGTCAGGGTCACGTGCTGAACACTAGGAATACAGTCACCCATATGCTGCCAATGATGGGGAATGTTGTGACAGGAGTGTGAGCAGACAAGAAGAGCCACTCAAGATGGCTTCCCCAAGGAAGGAACACTTTCACTCAAGAGACTGGCTCTTAAAAACAGTTAGATAAGGCAGCTGGCTGCTAAAAGCAGCTAGAAGTCTCATGGTATTTATCTGCACGTATGAAATGCTCTGAAACCCAAAGAAAAGGTATAAAAATGATAGTAATGACTATAAATAGCCCTTTATGGTTTATAAAGCATTTTTTCACGCACCATCCCAGATCCGACAATAGCACCGGGAGACAGGATGAAAAGTAGCATGCTGTCTTTTATAAATGAGGAAACTGAGATTAACAGCTGTCAGCCGCTTCGCCAAGGTCACACATTAAGTCAAAGGGAAGACTCAAGGCCCAACTCTCATTACTCCTGCCTGAGAGCCCTCTTGACTACACTGAGTGCCCTCCCCAAAGAGACTAAGGCGAAACGACAGGGACTAGTGTTGGCATCTGAGAATGAAGGACACAGGGCAGTTGAGCATCATGTTAGACGCTGCAGGGCCACAGATGGTTGTGACAGGATGTGGTCCCTTCCTCCAGGACCAGACCTCTCAGAGTTGCGACACTCTCATCTTAGAACCTAGCCAGCTGCAGCACTTAAATCAGCCCTGGCTCACGTCTCTGCACTCCTGTCTCCTCCAGCTGCGCATATACCTTAGCTCTTCCCTTCACTAGTAATGCACAGAGTACATATTGCTGTGCGTCAGTGGTGGGAAGGCAAAATGAAAGCATTATGAAATGTGTGTTGGAGGCTCCTCAAAGAACACAGCTACTGGCAAGCACAGTGGCAAGCCTGTGGTCCCAGCTACTCAGGAGGTTGAGGCAAGGCGGACCATCTACGCCCACAAGTTCAAGACCAGCCTAGATGCCAGCTCAAATATTTAATCTACCATATGATCCAGAAATCCCTTTTCTGAATATATAGGCAAGAAAAAAAAATCAAAGTAGGTTCCCAAAGAGGCATTTGTACTCCCGGGTACACACAAAACTATTCACAATAGCTAAAGGATAAGAACAGCAGATGAATACATAAGGAAAATGTGGTCTGTCCATACAGAGGAATACAAGGAGGCCTTAAAAAAAAGAGAAAGAAAATTCTGACACTATATAACATGGATGAACCATGATGACATTATGCCAATACAAAGGGACAAACACCACAAGGTTCTGTTCTTATGATGTTTAAAAGTAGTCAAAATCACAGAAACAGAAGGTAGAAAGATGGCCACATAGGGCTGGAGGGAGAGGAGACTGTATTTATTGGTTATAAAGTTTCCGTTTTATAAAAAGAAAAAAAAGATTAGAGATCCTAGATGCCAATAGTATGAATTATGTCTACATTTTAAAAGCAAATTTTACTACTGTGCATTGTTACCATTCATTTCTTAGAAGCACATTAAAAGGGGAAAGGAAGAAATGTCTAAGACAGATATCGCCCAGTTCAAAAAGAATATGGACAAGGTGAAAAACCAAATGAAGAACAAAGAGGACTCAGAAGAAGCAAAGCAGTCAAGGATGAAGCGTGTACGTATTTAACTGAGGCCACACTAGGCATGGGGATGGAGACAGGCAAGAATATGCCCTCCTACTAGAGCCCCAACTCCCAACAGGAGGAGTTCTCGAGACACTGTCAGGCAGATCCCTTCACTCTCTGAATGCATCCTCTGGGAAACATAAGAGGAGTCTTTACTGACACATCATAACACAGCTCTCCAGAGAGGACTGGGAAATGAGATCTACAGAGTCAGACAATGATGGGCATGGTGACTCGCACCCGTACCCCAGCACTCGGGAGACAGAGGCAAGGAGATCTCCAACTCAAGGTCAGGATGGGCTACAGAGTGAGGCAAAATAAAGCAAAGGCCCTGAGGAGCCACTCACTTCTCACCTGTGAGGCTCTGCGGTCCCTGTCAATAGCTGCTGTCAGGACTACCTGGTGCTCTGGCGGAGCCCTGGGGCCTGAGGCTGTTAGGCCCAGCAGAGCACCCAGCAACCAAAGCCTGCAGTGTCCTCTCCAGCATTAGACTGGCACCACTCAATAGAAAAGGACGGTGTCAGCTACAGTCCTTTACACCGAAACACCATGCCATGCCCTAGTTCTTGACAGCTGTAATTACAGCCCAAACCGCTTTTGAAAGGCAAAGAGAAAGAAGAAAATAGCAGCCTGGACCTAGCAGTGAATTGTGGGGCTTGCAGGGGGAAGACACACAATCGGAGTGCTTGCTGCTAATGGCAGCCAGTCCACACAAGCAACTGGACAGCCAGCCCAAACAACTTTCTGACCAATTAATTCCTCCCTCACATGTAATGAGCTGCTCATTAAGCACTGGAAGCAGCTCCCACAGAGGGTAGGAAGAGGCACGCCGCTGCCAGAGCTGGCAGGTAATGAGAGAAAAAGAGACCGCCACATTCCAGGCCCAGATTCCTGCAGATCCTGTGACCAGCAAGTCACAGGATCCAACTTCCAGGTAACGTTTTCCTGTGCCTCTGTCCATTCTAAGCTGTGGTTCTGTCATGAACTCCCTTGCCAGAAAGGTGCCATGGCCCAGTCCTTTGGTTTCATCAACTAGGTCAAAATTCATAATCAGCATTCCAACAAAGCCTGTGAGGAACACTAGAGGTCAAGGCACAGCCTGAGTGTGAACCCTTGGGTTGCCTGTGATCAGCAACCCGACCCAAAGAACTTAACCTGCCTAAGGTTCTAGGTCCTCATCCATGAAATGTACTAAGAATATCCTCACCCCACGTAAAGTAGCTATAAATAATAATAAACATTATTTTAATATTCAATATCAAGACACCTAAAAAAAAAAAAAAGCACCCAACACAGAAGTAGCTATTACTGTTGATGCAGATACTGATTTCATGGTGATGGTAGTATCAGCAACAGCCATTCTGTGCCCATCAGTCAGTCAGACATAAAAGATGACTTTGGCGACACCCCAGAGTATGGGCAAGTCCTTGTCTAGTCTTTCTATGGCAGCTGTGTGCAAGACACAGGTCTTTGCTTCTTCTACCCATGTAGCAGGGCAAAGGAGGAAGTAAAGAGGCCGGGAAAGACCGAGCCCCAGTCTACAGCCAAAAGGGAAGCTTTTCCATGAGACCAGCTGGCAAGCGATAGAACGCATTCAGGCCACATGCACATTCCTCGGCCTCCATGGCCCCTCCATATACTCCATCGAGCTTCAGGTTAACCTAGAAAAATGACATGGCATGATCCTCTCATTCTGTGACCATTCAGTCACATGAAACTACCTCAAATTTCCTTATTACCAACTCCATGAAAATGGTGCCATTGTATACAATAGTAGTCTCAATTAAGTCAACTTAGTAAAGAAGCAAAGGCTGAAAGACTAGAAGCATCAATGAGCCATGCGGAAGGCCACCAGCAAATATATCTATCTTTTCTCTACCACTGATGTGAGGCTTCTGTTGATTGGGTGATAACGGGACATTCCAAAAACAACAACAACAACAACAACAACAAAAACCAGCACCTGTCCTATGTTTTCCATTTAGGTGAACAGACAACTCCAAAGAACAATGACCCAAGCCAGGCTGCACCGGGAGGTGACCAAGCCAGCCACCCTAACACCACCTCCACGACGCATATTACCACACACCGGAGCAATCCCAAGCCCACCTCCAAAGAGTTCCTTCACAATCCCTGCTCCATGAACCAGAGGCAAAGGGCCGTGAGTTGCCACACACACCAACTCTTACAGAAGTGTTGTGGGTGGGGGTGGGGGCGCATACATGCGCAGGCGCACTCTCACACACCAAAAGCTCCTACATGCTGAAGCATCCAGAAACTGACCAAGGAAGGAAGTTTTGTTGAAATCTACTATCCAGTCTGAAAACTTCAAGCAAAGCTCCTATTCTGTACCACAAAAAAAATTACGTCTTAAACTTATTAAACTTTTGCCCTGCATTTTACCATTCTCCTTTACTGCCTAGCCAATCAGCACACGCGCGTCTCGGTTGGAAGAGCTACAGGACATGAGAAAGGGAAGATGATGCTGCTCGGCCATCACATCCATTTCAACCTTTGGCCCTTATTGCAGTTCACAAGAATTTCCCTGATGATATAGGAATATGGCCTCTGGGTCCTGCAAGGGTGAAGCCATGCATTCTGGCTCTCAGGTCTGGCTCAAAGGGCCAGCAGCGAGGAAGCTTGAACTCCAGATCCACACACAGCCCCACCTCTGACCACTCACCCGGATTCTGCGCATGGCAGCCACGATCTCCACCCGGCTGTTGGGTCTCGGGACATCCAGGCTTCCCACGTACTGTGGAAAAGAAGCAAAGAGAGATTGAGAGGAGGAAGGGCGGCGTCCCCAGTCACACACTGTTAAGCGTACCAAACTTTGAGGCCGCACCTGTTTATTGCCGCCCCCATTTTACAGATGAGGAAATTATAAAACCCAAGGGGTATCCTCTGGTTTTGAAAGAGTTTCTAGCTGTTAATAGTAAATAAACCGCTTAACCAGAAATTACTGCTTCCTCTGTTTTCATCTTGTTGCTAACGTAGCAAAGCCCTTTGGGTAAGCAGGCATCTGAATCAGAAAGGCTCCTTGGAGCGATTCTTGCCACTGTATATAAGGCACAGTAAGTGGCTTTTTCCTTTTTCTCCTTTCAATTACTTCATCTGTAAGATCAAATAAATTAAACACACAGGCACAAAGAACTCTTACATAAAACTGCCTGCCAAAAATAAATGCACAAAGAGAAAGACAGATACTTTGGGAGTTGTTATTGTTTGGGTTTTTTTGTTTGTTTGTTTGCGTGTTTGTTTAGGATTTTTTTGGTTGTACTTTGGTTGTGTTTGTATTTTTAGAAGGCTCCACTCCTAAACACAGGCTGGCCTAAAACTCACTATGTAGCCCAAGCTGGTATTGAAACTCACGGCACTCCTCCTGACTCAGACTCTCAGATGCCGTGACTGCAGCTCAAAAACCACATCCGGCTACTCTTTTTTTTTTTTTATTGGATTTTTACTGAGTTATCCCTAGACATATTGGAATCCTCCCAACATTTTGTTACGTTCCTGATTGGAGAATAAAATGGGCTAATAATTTTTTACATTAAAAAAAATGGACTCATAATTTTTATGTAAAAAAATTACCCAACTGTATTTTCTATTTGTCTTTGGCTTTTGAGACAGGCTCACCATCTAATTCAGGCTGACCTCAAAATCACCTGTTCTTTTGTCTCAGCCTCTTGAGTGTTGGGATTACAGGTGTGTACCATGACACCTGCCCCTGATTATACTTTAAAGCTAGCCACCAAACCACACGGCATTCAGGTTAATGTTTAACATGTATTTCCTTGCTGAAGACTATTCAAATAATGCAAAAACAAGCAAATAAAAGAATTAAGTCACAACTCTCAACACGTCAGTACCAGTCTCCTTTTTCTTGCTTACCAATGGGCATTAGGTTCAGACCATTAGTACCAAGGGGGAGGGGGTAATCATTCATGACTTTAAACACAACATAGGGGCCTATGTCCACGCCTACAGGTGAAGCAGACTCAACGTAAGGCCTCCCTTCCGGACGGATCCTTCACACCGGATCACTGCACCTCCCCCAATCACTTCATCTACATGTCCAAGGGTTAGCCAAGGAGCTAGCCCCAAGAGCTTGCTACGTACCTATGCAAAGATTACACTGATAGAAATAGGAACAGTCATGTTTGAAAGACGATAGTTCCTGCGGATACAAGAATAGAAAGCTTTTCCCAACACTTGGAGCTAACAATTGGTTCCAGTCAGAAGGGTTTCACAAGTGACACTGGGAGCAAACGGATTTCCCCTGGTACCGACCCAACAGCTTGTGTTGACTGAAGAATGACATTCCTGGCAGCAGATGAGTTGGTTGGTAAGCCGTGGGCGCACTGTAGTCTGGCCCCTGGGGGAGCCCACCCGAGTGCATGGGCTTATGGGCATAGGACCTTGGACCCTGCTGAGGCAACAGAGCCCAGGATCAAATATGTGGTCAAGGCTTCTCTGATTAGTGACTCTCCCCAGTGAACTCTGCTGGAGCTGCAAGGTTGGCAATATGTCAGTGACCTATGCAGCCAGAGCTGGCATGGTGCCATTCATGATTGTTCAACTTCAAAGGCCCTCCAGCCCAGGGGGAGTTTCCAGGATCCATCTCCTACGTGTCCCATGCTGATCTTTGCTGAACCCATTGCAGTCAGAAACACAAACCTTCTGGGACTCAATTCCTCCTACCATCAAGTTACGGCCAAGGTCTCGGGATTGAGCAAGGTCACCCATTGTAGAAGAGCCTGAGCCGGAAGGGAAGGTACGTGTCTGAGAATCGGCTGCTAACCATGGAGCCTGAACTCAAACACCCAAAGGGGACCCATCCACTGGCTACTCTGCCCCAATCCATCTCTTCCTGAGGAAGGGTGCTGCTAGACAGATAATACTAGAACAATAAGGAAATGGGGGACGGGGCAGGCAACATAGACTGGAGGTAGTCCTCCAGCTTCTGATGAGGTCTTCTGACATGGGGGCAAAATTCTACATAACGAGAGGACCCCTATTCACACACCCATCTTCACCATACAAGGGCCTGCCTCATTCCACCAGACCCCACCCAAGCTGGTATATACACAAAGCACACACCTTAATACACAGTTGCTATATATATATGTGTGTGTGTGTTGCCATATCTCTAACACATACATACCCACTCATACTGCACCCCCTGAGTGTGATCACTCACACCACACACCTATTCTCCCTTCCTTCCTCACTTCCTTCCCTGTAGAGAAAATCACAAATCTGCCGTCTGGACAAACCGTCTACAGGAGCCAGCCTGGATCTATCCAGTTACACCTTAGGGTCAACCAAAGAGATGAGAAGGATTTACACAGGGTGGGACTCAGTTCTACATCTCCCAGACAAAAGCTAAATATCCGCACAAACAACATGAAACAAAAGGACAGCCATGATGCCAGGGAGGCAGAGAGGTCAGAAAGCCAGTTCCCCCGGTGGAAGCAGAGGGGGGGATGGGTGAAACAACTTTCTCTTCTTCCGCAGCCACTTGAGCCTCTCTGTACCTGACCTAACCATGACCATCCCCACAGCTAACACTTCTGTCTAGGAGCAAGTTGTGAAACAGTTTACAATCAGTCCCACTTGCTGCAAGGCCAGGTCATCCTGCTGATCCCTCAATTTTGGTGATCAAGTTCCAGTCATTTTTATAACAAACTGAACTGAGCTGGGAGCCTCCCATTCTAGGCCAGGAAGGTGGCTCCCAAGCGAAACCTCGTCCCCCAGCTGAGCTAACAAACCGCAGAGATGGTGGCTGCTCTCACTTCCTGCAGGGATCACGCTAGGCCTGTTCCCTTTCTCCAGTCAAAGGATGGGGTGGGGTTTCCAACCAGAAATGTCCTTCTATTTATCCGAGTCCTCTGCAGGATACTGAGTTCCAAAGAATCATAGGACAACGAGAGGGGCTTGATCAATAACTGGAAATTAAAAGAATAATTTTCAAAATGGCAGCTTGTTTTCTTTCCTTCAACTCCCCATATCAATCCCTCCCCTCACTTCCCTCATTCCCCTCATCTCCCTCACCCTCCTACCCCTCCTCACCCTAGCAAGAGCCCCCAATCATTCAAGCCTGGAACTGAGGCTTCATTCTTGAAGGCCTTCTCCCCAAATAAATACAGCTTATGAGTAACCAAGACTTGTTCTCAACATTTTGGGGATGGAAAGACAGCTCAGCAGTTAAACTAATGGCTGTTTTCTCAGTGGATCCAGGCTTTATTTCCAGCACCCACGTGATAGCTCATAACCATCTATAATCCCAGTTCCAGAGGAGCTGATGCCCTCTTCTGGCTTCTGTGGCCACGAGGCATGCGCATGGTACACAGACATACATACAGGCAAGATACTCATACACATAAAATTGTTTTTTAAGAAACCTTTAAGAACCTCCCATGCTTGCTTCTATCTGCTCTGAGGATGACAAACAGCAGCTTCGACATGGCCTTGTTCGGTCCAGCTTTACCTCATACCAGTGCATTCTCCAGCTACTCAAAGGAGTTCCTCACATATACCTTACCTCCTCTGAGCATGCTCCTCCCTGCACACAAAACATTCCTCTCTCTCTCTCTGCCTAATTCGACTGGTTCTCTGCCTCTCTACTGCTGACTTCTAAAAAAGGTGAGGTCTTACCTTGAAGACTGTTTAACTGCTACAACTCTTTTATAGCACCAACATGTGACTAAATGCATGTATTCACTGGCTGGCCGCGTCTATAAATTGTACCACAGGTCAAGACACAAAGAAGATATTCAAAACTCAACTGACTGACTGCAATCTCACAAGAATGACCTGCCCCAGGTGCTCATGGGAGAATCTCTGCTTAAAGGAGAAATTAAAGGAAAGGCCTAAACCCTGACTTCTGCCTGGACCTCACTGTTCTGTGACTCACCGTCAGCCATCCCCTCCCATCCTGTTGTGTCTTTATAATACACCTGTCATCCAGATGCTTGAGCTTGACCAAGCCAGATACTTGTACCACACACAATTCCCAGTTTACCAAAGAATGGCAGTATATTAAACCTTGGTGCTGGTGGATTTTTAATCACTCAGCCTTCAGTGCATCTACAGCATTTCTGTGTCCTCCTTCCAGGAACCCCTGCTCTGCAACATCACACAGGGCCTCTATTCAGAAATGCCACCACAGAGAAGAGAGTACTCAAATAAAGGAGTTCAAAAATACCACAGCTTACAACTTTTTCATTAATATCTAAATTTTTTTTTAAAATCCATAAACTCCAAAAGAAAAAGAAAAGCCTTTAAAGAGGAAGAAGAAGAAAAAGACGCTGCCAACACCACCAGGTGTGGTAACTCATACTTATCTCAGCACCTGGGAAGCTGAGGCAGGAGAATTACGGTGAGTGTGAGGCCAACCTAGCCTACAGAATGAGATTCTATCTCAATGAAAAGGAAAAGGGAAAGTTTACATTTTTTAAAAAGATGTAAACTCTGTGAGTAATCCTGATCTGAGAGACTGACAGTTGATTTATTTGTGGCTTCATGTTTCAGACAAGCAGGAATTAATTGCATATGAGATTACCAAAGAACTTCAAATACTACAACTTTAGCCTGGGTACTACACGACTGATTCATAACATACTTCCATCATCTTGCTCCCAGCTTATTTTCTAGAAATTAACTCCTGTAGACTGTGATGAACTGAACTGCAGTGTCTCCCAACATGTGACTGATAATGCAAACAGCAGAAAGTCAGAACAGCTTGGCTTATCCACCTGTGGAGCACTCACTATGCATTGACCCCTGTGATATCTGCCATTAAGCTCCTCTAGGGGCTCCCACTATTTACTAAGCTCATGCCAGGTGTCTCCAGAGACCAGGTAGAAATTCAATCAAAGACAAAGATCTCATATGATTCTGTTTCTGATGTGACCGGAGGAGCAGGTATCAGACCAAGCCTCCCACAAACAAACAACCGAAACTCTCACTCAACAAGAAGGAAGGAAGGAAAGAAGAAAGGAAGGAAGGAAGGGAAGAAGGAAGGAAGGAAGGAAGGAAGGAAGGAAGGAAGGAAGGAAGGAAGGAAGGAAGGAAGGAAAGAGAAAGAACAACATAGAGAGCAAAGTACATCGTAAGCTAAGGCTGTTTATAACAGGCACCCACACTGGCCAACTATATGTTAATTCAATTATTAATAAGAGGGGGTTATGGGAACTCTCTGCTCCAGCCCACGTTTTCCATGTGAACCTAAAACGGATTTTTAAAAAGAAAGACTATTAATTAAAATAGTAACAATTTGGATGTTTAGAATAATTTGAACCAGGCTGAGACTGGCAGGTCTCCGACTCCGGAGAGGAAGTACTCTCGGGGACACATGGGTTCTGGTCTAACAGAACCGTCCAAAAAGGATGGTGAGGTGGCTGGGTAGTTGCCCTCAGTGGAGACATAACTAGCATTAAAGGGCAACCAAGTCAACTCTTTTTAGGAAGAAGAAAACCACATTCAGAAAAATAGCAGAATCTTCCAGCATGGATCTGTTTAAAAAAACAAACAAACAAACAAACAAAAAAACCGTGACTGGTCAGCACAAGTATGGCGGCCGGGTGCAGTGGTGCACGCCTGTAATCCTAGCCTTCCGGGAGGCAGAGGCAGGTGGATCTCTGTGAGTTCGAGGCCAGCCTCGTGACAAAGTGAGTCCAGGAAAGTCAAGGCAACACAGAGAAACCCTGTTTTGAAAACAAAAGTGGCCCACATTAATGGGCCAAACATAAGAGTTCACGGTGCTGCTGTATTCCCAGCTCTCGTCTCTCTGAAACTGCTTGGCTCTGAGTCTATGCACAGTCATAGCATGTGCTATAAGACTTCATAACAGCCCCTCCCCTTACAGAGGACAGGACTCTCAAGGACTCAGAGAGAAGGTCTCTGAGCTGCCCTCAGTGGAAACAGAATTAGCATTAAGGGTCTCTCTTGAGTCTCCAATTTTGGGGCAGGACCCACCCCGCTGTATTCTTCCCAACTCTTTCCCTGAAGCCCCCCAGCCAGCTCTGCTTTCTATCCCATGCACTGCCCATCTCCTCACACCCCTCTGGTCTCCTGACCACATACTCTCCTCTCTCCAACACACACAAGCATAAAGCCACGTGGCAGCCTGCATGTGGCTAGAACTCTCCAGCTGGAATGTGCCCATCTCAGTGAGTTTCGTGATCTGTCCTCTGTCCTGATACCCTACTAGTGAGTAGACCCGCAGGGAGTCTACTCCCTGTGTAGGAGTTACACCAAGGTTACTTAGAAAGTGTCACACACTCAGTAGGGTCATCCTGCCAGAGCTCATGAATGCTTACGACTGTGATCTGAGCTAAAGCTTCTCTTTTGGCTGCCCTGTTCGTATCCTTCCCCACAGTTAGCGTGGTCCACCAGGAGTGTTCTATCAGGTTCATGTGGTTAATTTTCCTCCCCAGTATAGCGTGAGCCCCTACAGGGACTTTGCTCTTATTCTGTACTCCAGCTCTTAGAACAGGGCCTTGAAAGAGAAGATTCAACCATCCCTTGAGCTGGGCATGGTGATACAGACTTTTTTGGAGGCTTCGACAGGGGTGTTATTATGACTTCAAGGCCAGCCTTTGGTACACAGTGAACTAGTCCAGCCTAAGCTACACTGAGACCCTTGCCCCACCTCTACCCCATAGCCAAACTAAATAAAGAAAATAAAAATAAAACCCAATAACAACGAGAAAAGCCCCACTGAATCAGTGATGGGGAAGTGAAGCCCATGGCAGTCAAGTGCAGGGCCCAAGGACACACTCCTCCAGGCCAGTGGCTCCGCTCCAAAGAGAAAGTCCTTCCCAGCCTACAGAACTGCTCTGTACACAGCCGAGTGTCCTGCTGAGCTGGATTACCAATGTGACCTGGGCTACAGTTCTCGCCTCATTTAGCATGGAACAAAGCAGCATTAACTGCAGTGGCCAGAGCAGCCCAGATTCCAGAGCACACTCAGAAAATGACCTTCTAGTAACTCTGGGGGAGGGGAGGAAAGAGGAAAAGAGTTCTGCATGCAGGGTCCCTCTCCCATTTCAGAGGTCTGTGAGGCTGGTCCTCCGGTGCTGAGGCACAGGGGGCCAGGGGAGATATAGGATGGATACTATAGTTCTTTCCTTCAGCTTCAGTCAGGACGGAGGCCTCAGTATCCAGTCCTCTCCAACTCTCCCTTGCACACTGGTGTATGGACACACACGCACATGTGCACACACCCGAAGGCATGCATACGCAGGAACACATGCACAATTGCACATACACACCGGAAAAGCTTCAAATGCAGCTGTACACATCTTTATACTTCTACTCAAAGAGGACTGAAGCACTTGTCTTTCTTCTAGCCACCCAAAAAGGCAGGTGTTGTTTGATGGCTGCCTGATGTGACAGTCACATCAGTAAGAGCACAGTGGGGCCAATGAGTTTGCAGAGGTCACAGCTGACTCCTTCTTACTCCTCAATATTCAGGGACTCGGTGCAAAATAACTGTGCTGACCTGTCTGAAGGCTAGTGCTATGCAACTCTAAAGGGAAAGAGGCAGGGCAGAAATATCAAGGGACTGCCTCTTAGTCACCACTGGAAAAAAAGCTTAGATATGGTGGCCTGATCATTCTTTATGAGGACTTGACAAGTAAAAGCTGCAAGACAAAAACTGCTCTGGATTTTCAGACTTTGAATACAAGGCTCAGCGAGGCAGCTAACATCCCCGAATAATGTCACAGAGGCAGGTATGGAGCAAAGGCCAGGGCAGCAGACTCAGCAGGCAGCACCTTCCACATGCCCAGAGAGCTGCCTACCCTCCTGGGATTCTTACTTGCTGGGAAGAGAAGAGGAGGAGAATGTTCAAGGCATGGGGAGGAGAGACACTGGTAAGAGCTGCACAGAAATGAAACCCCCTGTGAGACAAGCCAGGAATGCAGACCTGAACCAGGAACACCACAGAAGTGACAGGAAGCTAGTTCAAGAGCTTAAGTAGCCTGAAGCAGCGTTTGAGCTAACCCTTCATTTTCACACAGGGGAAAATTGTGACTCAGAGAAGGAATAGAAGCATGGCTTGTGAGTGGCAGACTCAGAGAGCAGTGTGGGTCCCCTCCCCTAGCCCATACTCCAACAAGAAATAAAAGCAATCAGAAAGAACACAGCCCAGTGCCCCAGTGAAGCCTCATTTGCTGCATTAGACCCAAATTAAGCTGGATAAGGAAGGACATGTGTGCAGACATTCAAATCGTAGTGAGGTCAAAGCTAGTGAAAAGCTGTGGAGCACTGTGGTATGTGGAGAAAGGACAAAGGATCCTCACGTGGCTCCATCAGGATGGACTTAAGATGCTCAGCAATGAATATGGAGTCCCGTCACTGACGGACAGGGAGAGATAGCCACACTGTTCCGAGGAGCACGAAACCAAAGGAAGCAAGCAACGAGGAGGCCCCAGAGCAGCGCTGAGAACGGCCTCTTCTTCCGCAAATCAGAATCAAGATATTTGGCTTTGGGCAACACCAACATTCTAGTCAACTAAAGTCCAAGTTCTCAAGTCTCTTCCCTTGTTTTACCCATGGACTACACCTAGTGCGTGTACATGCTAAACCTGTCCTAGGAACAAAATTAGACAATACCTGTTGGAGATGGAAGCCAATAGTAGAACACTTACTTGGTTTATACAATGCTTTGTTTATACAATGGTTCTCTCTCTCTCTCTCTCCTTCCCTCCTTCCCTCCCTCTCTCTCTTTCTCCCTCCCTCCCTCTTTCCCAATAGTAGAACACTTACTTGGTTTATACAATTCTTCGGTTCTCTCTCTCTTTGTCTCTCTTTCTCCTTCTCTTCCCTCCTCCCTCCCTCCCTCTCTCCCTGTGACAACAGAGAGAAATTATATAAATAAGAATTAACTAAGAGGATCAAAGTTGCCTCATTATAAAATATACAATGGTAAGGATATGTTAATTTTTTAAATTAGTTGAAAGGGAAGTTTCCTACCTGTTTTGATCATGTTCACCCCATAACTCTTTCCAGATCTACCCCTCCCCATCCCAACACTGTGTCATTTGCGGGAGGAGTAGAGGGGGGTGCTTTGGGTTTGTTTTTCCCCCTTTCAAGACCAATTTTTATTGCCCAAAATATTCTTGGGTGTGTGCTCTTACTGGAGCATGGCCAACTTAGCAGGAGCTACACACTTACAGAAACCGACCACTCTGTCTCTTCCTAACAGATAGCAACTGCCGCTCACCTAACAATAGAAAGGGAATTGAGTGTTCAACCTCCTTCTGTATGCTGATATTCGGCCTGGCTTGGAGATGTTGGTTTTACCTTACTATATTCTTGCTCAGGTTCCCAGATGAGGCTGGGAGGACACATAATCTGTGCTTTACGACAATCCCCCTTTGAATTAGCATAGACGAGTGGGAGCGTAGAGCTAAGTGACCCAGAATGCCGGAGAAGTGAGATGAGGGGCGAAGCCAAGAAATCGGACTTCGCAGAATCACAGAGCACTGACAGGGAATGGCGTGAAGGATACAAACAGGTAGCATCACCGTGACCAGACCACACAGACAAATGACAAATGCCCTGACCCACCAGGCCTCCTCCTGCTCACAGGATGGATTCAGCTTACCTTGCCTCCTTTCTGGGCTGTAACAGGAAAAGGTTTCCTAAGGTTGAGGATGCAAGGTCCACAGTATGTCACTCATCAGTTGTCAGATGCTAAACGAAGCCCTACGTGTAAGCAGCATCCCCAGATAGCCAGCAGTAACACCACGAAAACATCAAAGCTTTCTCCACTGTAAGCTCCCTTGATTAGAAGCCTCCCCAAAGTCTATTATGTGCTGCACTAAGTTAAGAATTCAACGCACTTCCTGGATCAGAGAAACCACTAATTACACCCTTCCATGTATAAGCTAAAATGCAGTGGCAACCCCCCCCCCGCATTTTATGGCCCCACGTAGCTGCTACACCTTGCTGAGTCTCCAAAGCTGACTTTTAGGATCCTTCCGGTACCTTCTTGCCCTCAGGAGAATGGCACGCCTACCTTTAGCAGTAACTGTCCCAAATCCTCAAGAAAGTACCACATGGACAATGTATAAACACATAAACAGGATTATATACAATCACCAAGAGGTATTTTATGCCAAGAAGGAAAGGTTTGTTCAACATACGAAAATCAATAAATGCAAGACACCACTTCACAGACGAAAAGTCTGTGGAGAAAGATCACGTGCTATTCTCAAAACACAAAGAAAATGAACTTGATGAAATCTAATATCCTTTCATGATTAAAAAAAAAAGAACTCAATAAACTGTAAATAGGAAGGAAGTTCCTCAACCTTAATAAAGGGCATTTATGAAAACTCCATGACAAATCTAATGTGAAAGATTAAGCATCTTTCCATTAAGAAAAAAAATGGAGAGGGGGAAGATAAGAATAGTGGCAGGAGATGATGTACAGCTGTGACCCAGGCACTCGGCGGCACAAGCAGGCGGATCAGGGGTTGAGGCCAGCCTGGGCTACAAAGTGAACAGAACAAGACAAGGATGCCCACAGTCATCACTTCTGTTTAATTCAGGACTGGAGACATGACTCGGGTAAATTCAGAAAGAAAAGACATTAAAACCACCCAGACAAGAAAATAAAAAGCAAATGATCCATAGTCATGGGTAACAACTTTATACACAGAAAGCCTTAAGAATCTACCAAAAGTAAAGCATCAAGCCAATGAGAGGATTCAAAACGAAATTAAGGGTACGATTACATCGGCTACATTATCATAAAGGACACAATCTTCAGGACTAACTCTATCAAGATTCATGGAAGAAAAATTACAAAATAAGAAGAAATAAATCAATAGGAAGAAATCCCATGCTTGTGAGTTAGATTTAAACCATGAAGATGAGACACTTTCCAAGTGGGTCTACAGGGTCAGAGTAATCCCTATTAAAATCTCACTTGTCTTTCCTGCAAAATTAACCAGCCAATCCTAAAATTCATGTGGAAATGTAAGGAACCTATAATAAAGAAAACAATCTTGAAAAAAGACATCAGGGGGGATTCAAAACCTAATTTGACAGTGGCCATCCACACAGAGGCGGCATCTGCACACAGCCTGACAGGCAGATCAATAGAATATAAGAGTCCAGAAACGAGCCCTCATGGTCATGGTCAGCTAGGTATATGTGTGTTTGTCTTCTCACCATGGAACCCAGGCTGTCTTTAAATTCCTGACCCTGATGGTTTTATGTCAACTTGACATATGCTAGACTCATCAGAGAGGAGGGAGCCTCAACTGAGAAAAGTCTCCATAAGCTTTCAGGGCATCTTCTTAGTTAGAGGGCCCAGCCAGTTGTGGGTGGGCCTACCCCTGGAATGGTGGTCTTGGGTTCTACAAGAGAGCAGGCTGAGCAGACTGTGGTGAGCAAGCCAGTAAGTTTCACTCCTCCAAGATGTCCGAATCAGCTTCTGCCTCCAGGTGTCTGCCCTTTTGAGTTCCTGTCCTGACTTCCTTTGATGATGAACAGTGCTGTGGAAGGTGCAAGCTACTTTTCCTCCCCAAGCTGCTATTGGTCATGGCGTTTCATCACAGCAATAGTAAACCAACCTAGAACACTCGTGTCTTCCCCATCCTGCAATTACAGGCTTGTGCCACCACATCCAGATCATCAACTGACTCTTGACAAGAGCAGAGCCTGGCACTGAACAGCCACATGCAAGAGAATGAAGTTGGACCTCTCCTTCAAACCATCTACAAAAACTAACTCAAAATGTATCATTTAATATAAAATTCTTAGAAGAAAACAGAATCTGAGTGAATGGTTGCCTAGATACATCAACGAACGAAGGACAAAAAAAAGATAAATTAGACTTAGCTGAAATGAAAAACACAGCTTCAACAGAATTCATCGAGACATCGGGAAAATGTGGGCTGGCAAGACGGCTCAGCAGGTAAAAACATCTGTTGGATTACCAGGGTGCTGACCTCCACCCATGTGCTGTGCCATTCTCTCTCTCTCTCTCTCTCTCTCTCTCTCACACACACATACACACACACACACAAACACAAATCTAAGAAAATATTTTTAAATATAGTGGAAAAACAATGGAACGGGACAGAAGTTTTAAGTTTTTGTTTTTATTCATTTATATTTTGGGTGTGTGAGAGGGAGAGGTGTGTATTCTTGCTTCCTTGAAGGCCAGGTCCCCAGAGCTGGAGTTATAAATGATTGTGAGCCCAACATAGGTGTTGAGAAACAAACTCTGTTCCTATGCCCCTATGCCATCTCTTCACTGAGCCATCTCTCCAACCTCAGGACCAAAGTTTTACAAATCACATCTCTTCAGGGATACATATCCAAGATACAATCTTCATATAATGTAACAATAAAAACAATAAGCATCTCTAAAACGAAATAGGAGAAAGAAAGAAAAAAGAAAAACAGGGAACGTGAACAAACACTTCTCCAATGAGCTACACAAACAGTGAGTCCAGGCCATCAGTCATTTGGAAAACACAAATCAAAACCACCGTGAGAACAGGCTCCACGTGCGTGCCTGTAATCCCCACAACTCAAGAGAGGACCACAAGCTCAAAGGCAGCCTGTGGTCCGTGGTGAGTGAAAGGCCAGTGTAAGCTACGCAGGAAGACCTGTCTCAAAGCAGCACCAGCAATATGATGCACTTCACAGATGCAGTAAAATAAGGCTTCAGACAAAGAGGGCTAGGCTGGTCCTCTGTGTGTGTGTGTGTTCCTCCATTTCTCTCTCTCTCTCTCTCCTTCTCTTAATGTTTGTACTGAAGTCTATATTAAAGCCGCTTTTTAATAACCTCCAACTTTTCAAAAGAGAAAAAGACTTCCCAAGGCTGTGGAAGCAGAATCCTCATCTATGAGAAGTAGTGCAGTCACTTTGGGAAATGATTAGCTGGTGCCCAGATGCTAGAGTTAACATACAAAGCAATATTTCAGCTCACAGTTAAAAATCCAGGAGAAATGGAAGACATTCAGCCACACAAAAACCATACTGCCTTTATTCAAAACAGCCAACCCACAGAGACCATCCAAACATCTATCAAATTGAAAACTGGGTGGCACAGAAGGACACAGGGGCCTCATGCTCACACAGAAACACTAGAGAAAGCTCACAGACTTGTCTCTTCAGCAAAAGGGAGACATATAACTGCTTTGCACCCAGAAAGCTGGGAGTAGATGTAGTTTACAGCCTGGCAACCAGTGCATGGCCAGGCCACACCCCAAATCCCCTGGCCTATTTTTTTGATCCCAGACTCTTCCTCCCTCAACACTTATCTTGAGCTTTGCTTCTCAGTCGATAGGATTAGGGGATGTGTCACCATGCTTTATAACTTGGTGACCTCTACACTCTCTCAGTGAGAAACTACACCAGATTCTAGGCCCTTAAGCTATAGAATCTGTCTTCATGGTAGAGGTCACATGTACTTTGCAGAAGAGATTCAATATAGTCATGCCTTAAACTTTAGTGTACACACAGGATTGAGATCATTGTTACCAAATTTTTTCCAAAACTTACTGTACTTAAATATGTCTAAAATAAATTAGTTGGTATCAGACTCTAGAAGTTTGAAACTGTCCAGCTAACTATGTGTGCTGACCCAGATTTCCTTTCCTGCATCTCGTGGTTCATTTCCCTGCTGGCCATAGCATAAGCTTCCACATAAGCTTCTATAGTGGTGATGGCTCCATAATTGTGTGACACCATGGAACTGTAAACACTTGAAAAGCTAAATGTAATAAGTGAGTTATAGCTCCATAGAGCTACAACACACATATGCTACACACATACACATATACACATGTACACACAAGCATACATGCATGCACACATATACCCATATGGATGTGTGTGCATGCGTGAGTGTGCGTGCACACAATCTGCCCATTTGGTTTTCTGTAAACCAGTAAATACAACTACAACCAAAATAGGTTTTGTGTGAGCTTCTGAAGAGTGCTCTTTCAAGTAAAGGTTGTGAGCCTCCCTCCATCCTGCCCACTACGGATCCCTTCTGCGGTTTTTTGTGTTGCCCACTGTCATCTAGATGCTTGAGTTCACTAGATAAATAATTCATGGGGAACGGAGCTATAACTACTCTGAATCTTAGCTCTTTCAGAAGATGTATTTTCCTCTCCTAAAGATTATGAGTATATTTTTTTTCTACTCATAGAAAGCGATCCCACTTCATATGCCTCCTCCCTGAGGTAGTACATGGGACAGAAGCTCACAAATAAGATTATTTCAACACCACACTGGAAGGTTCCAAAACAAACTCCCCAGCCACTGTGACTTTTCTCAGACTGCCTTCGGTGACCCCAACTGGTTCCATTTCCGGACCTCCTTCTTACCAGCACCAATCTTCAAGGCAGAAGCATGTTTTTTTTTAAAGGCACGCTGAGAGAATTAAAAACATTACACATTTTCCAACTTATAAATCTTAAATACTCAAAGGCAGTGACTGAAATAGGGGCTATTTCATACTGTGGTTAAGAATTTAGACAGGGAAGTAGAATTTCGGGGTCAGAAGAGATCTTAAACAAACATGTTGGCAAGCACTGTGGCACACCATCACTTGGGAGGTAAAAGTAGGAGGATCACAAGTTCAAAGCCATCATGGGTGACATAATAAGAGCTTGCCTCAAAAAAAAAAAAAAAAAAAAAAGGAGGGAGGAAGGAAGATGGATTAGCCTGGGCTACATTGTGAGACTACCTACAAAATTCCCCATACACAAGCAAACTAGGGTCTCTGGGGACTTAATCTTCTCTCTCAACCTTGTCCCACCATCTCTTCACTGTGGTGCTCACAGCCTCTCTTCTCTGCAGTGCAGATGTTCTAATCTCTAAAACTCACAGCCATACATACACACACACACACACACACACACACAAGCCAGCCTGACCTAGACAATGCCTCATTAAGACTCTTTTCTACATTGATTCTAGGTTGTATCAAGTTGACATTTAAAACTAACCAACACAGGGCCAAAGAAGGTGCCCTGCATAGAAAATCAGCCCTGATTCCATCCAGGGCCACCCAAACCCTGAACCAGCACGAATGAATGAACTTTAGGCTCACCCTGTCCCTGTCACATTTACCTATTCGTTTTGTTTTGTTTTGCTTTGCTTTGCTTTGCTTTGCCTTGGAAACAGGGTCTCACTCTGTAGCCTAGGCTGACCTGGAGCTCCTCAATCGGGCCCAAACTCTCCCTTCTACCTCAGCCTCCCGAATTCTGGGATTACTGACACTAACCACCACACCCAGCTGGTTGGCTAGCACGTCGCAGAAATCAAGTATCTTCAGAGGCTAGTCGTTGGTCATCAGGACTTCTGGAACTGAGTAGCAGGTCAGCAGTATTTAGAGACAGGGATGCCTGAAATCACAGTGCAGAAGTCGTCATAGGTTCTGAGTAAATGCTCCCGGCATAGAGAATTACAGGGGCTGTGACTGAAGCCTTCCAGGGAGTTAATGAGCAATGGCAGAAAAAGCCTGGGCTTTAGAACTGGACAGAAGTTTGAGCCTAATACCTTTTGTAAGATTGGAAGAGCATCATCTGACTCAGAGAGCCACAGTGGAGTCAAACTGTGGCAACTACGTCACAATGCTGACCCCACAGCTTTTCTTGGCTCCCAGCAACGGTTAGGTTTTCCTGTTCTATTTGGTCCCATTTAGCAGAGCCCTGAGAGTTAACATCTGCTTGATTCTTCAGTTCAATGTCTCTCCCCAAACAGACTTCGGTAGTAAGTCTAGGTGTCCCTATGTACCACGGTACCCTGAGCATCTGGTCCAAAGCCTGGCCCATCCTCCAAATGAAAAGGTAGCAGTTGCTTTTCCTGTTTTTAAGCAAGAACACTTAAGATGGTATCTCATTCTTTTACCTGCCTTCAGGCGGCCCCACACCTCCCACACTGTAAAGACTCCCTCTATTGCCCAACTTCCTACAGTGACCCACCCAGGATTCCTCATAGCAGAGGACTTAATCACTCCCATTAACATAACCATCATCACAAAATAGCACATACTTTTGCAAGGAGTTTTCCAGTGGCGCAATCCATGTAACCAATAGGAAAGAAAAAGCCAGGGAGCCATTCCTTCTTCCAAAAGATGTGAAGGACAGGGTTAAGAACAGGATAACGAAGTCTAATTTATGGAAAAAGAGTGCCCAGCAAAGGTGAGGGGAACAATGTACTATTGAGACAGATGTCCCCAGTAGGGAAGGAAGACACCCAGGAAGGTAGGTCCTGGCCCAAGTCTCTCAGCCCTACCTCTTGCTTTACTGCAGCCAACAAGGCCCAGTGTGTCTAAAGAGCAGGTGTTTCAATCACCGTGGCCTGAGACTGTGACCCAGGCAGGGACCCTGCCTCAAAGCCAGCGCTATAAATACCACACCAGACATAATCACACCAGAGGGCTAGTGCTTACAGTCAGGTCCATTTTCTCAAATTCCAAAAGGGAGAAGGATCAAATGGTTATCTGTGGTGCCTATTAGCAAAGCAAAGCGCACGCTGGCCTCCGGGCTCCCTCAGTACCCCAGGTACCTGCCATGCAATTCAAAGTCCACGCTAGCACCCTAGCCCTTCTCACCTCCTCCCTAAGCTTCCTCCAGCTCATGGGCTTCCCTCACTCCAACCACTCTTTTTTCTTATCACATTGCTATTTTCAGCCCAAACCCCCCCTCCCTCCAGTTTCTTTCATGGCCAGGTCCAGTCTGCTGGCCATGTTCAGTCTACTTCTTTCTCTCTCTGCTCTGGACACTTGAAGGTGCCTCTGGCTGTTCTTTCTCACATCTATAATAAAACTCTTAACCATACCATGGAGCAGACATGTGGTCAGCTTAGAGACCTCCAAGTCCACCTCAGCTACTCCCAGCTGCTCTGTGAGCTAGAGACAGCTGCTACCTCCGTTTCTCATCTACGAAATGGAATGCTATGGTTTCGAGGCTGGATAAAAAGACAGAGAAATTTTAGGGAGCACTGGAAGGGAAAGTACAACTTTTGCCCTAAGGATCTAGCTGAGAGTTAAGAATTTTGACACAGCCGTGGGCATGATGGTGAATGCCTTTAATCCCAGCATGCAGGAGGCAGAGGTAGATGGATGTCTGTGAGTTTCAGAAAAGTCTGATCTACAGAGTAAGGTCCAGCCCAGTCAGGCTATATCAGTTAGACCCTATCTCAAAAAAAAAAATATATATATATATATATATGTACACATATAATATATATATTTATGTATCTATCAAACTATAGTTTTATGTTTTTTCAAAAAAAGATTTTTGACACAGCTGACCAAAGTGACTTAGTTAGATATAGTATCCATATCATCACCACCCCTTTCTTTTTGATAGATATTTCAACCAGGAATGTTAAATCACATACAAGCCAATACGTGCATGACCTTTAATTTTAACCTCATCAACATTCCTTTCTCATCTTTAAATCTATTTTTCTAAGTAAATATTACAAACAAGATTATGAACCATATTTATAGCCAAAACGTATATTTTTGCTTCTTTTTTTTTTCCACTTTTTTTTTTCTTTCCAAGACAGGGTTTCTCAGTGTAGCCCTGGCTGACCTGGACTCCTCTATAGACCAGGCTGGCCTCAAACTCACAGAGATCCCTTTGTCTCTGCCTCCCTGAGTGCTGGGATCACAGGCATGTGCCATTGTACCCAGCTTTATCTTGACTTCTCTCCAACTTATATGTAGTAAGAATTCATTTTACTTTTTCACCTGTTATCTTTTTTGAATCAGCAAACTTATTGTAAACATTTCTTATCTAAAATATGTACTAATCTTTATAAACCATTTTTTGATGCCATACATTACAGAAAATTCATTTGATAAAAGTAAGCGTCCTGGCAAGTTTTATGTCAACTTGACACAAGCTAGGGTCATCAGAGAGGAGGCAGCTAACATTGAGAAAATGTCTCCATAAAATGGGGCTGAGGAGCATTTTTTAAATTAGTGACTGATGTGGGAGGACCCACTCCATATGAGAGGTGCCATCCCTAGGCTGTTAGTCCTGAGTCCTATTTAAAACAAAAAACAGACTGAGCAAGCCAGTAAGCAGCATCTCTCTGAGGCCTTTGCATCAGCTCCTGCCTCCAGGATCCTGCCCTGCTTTGAGTTCCTGTCCTGACTTCCTTTAGTGATGAACGGTGATGTGGAAACAAAAACCAAATAAACCCTTTCCTCCCCAACTTTCTTTTGCTCATGATGTTCTATCACATCAATAGTAATCTGAAGACAGTAAGTACCCAAAAGAGTTCTACTTAATCTTATAAATCCTTTGGACACTGTAACCTCAAAAAATACCACAATCCAAAATGGGACTAACGAGATGGTTTGTCACACATATAAATGTCCAGCAGGCATGGCGGGCTGCCTGACATCCCAGCACTTGTTATATGGAGACAGAGGATTCCCCAGGGGGCAAGCTGGGAAGCTAAACTTACCAAATCAGCAAGTTCAATGTTCAGAAGGAAAGGACCTGCCTCAAAATTTACGTGGACAACAATTAAGAAAGACATCTGAGGCCAGTTGCTAGTCTACACACACACACACACACACACACATACACAAACACAATTTTTTAACAGCCTCAAATATTTTCTACACACATAAATATGTTATATAAAACATTATATATTTATATACAGATAACATACAGTATATAAACCATATGTAAAATCACATATGTATCACATATACATATATGATACTTATTTTGCAATTCTCTCCTTCTGAAAGCAGGTATCTACCTCCTTCCTTGTACCCATGCTGAGATGCAAAGTGTGGGTTGTGGGTTTTTTTATATTAAACAGCGTGCTTTTCTTTACCTAATAAATTCCAAATTTGCTCTCCTTGCCTCACCCTTAAACTCTTCCTATAACAGTAATCAAAACCCCAGCCTCACCCAATTAGAGAGCTCAGAAATCACTCCCAAAGGCTGCTACAGCCCACATGTGAAGTTGTGTTCCCTACTGTTCGCAGCAGTGTTTGTATCTGAAATGTCCCCCGAAGCCTCCAGTGTTGGAGGCTCAGTTGCCAGATGACAGACTTTTGGGAAGTCACTGGACCATGAGGGTTCTGGCTTCGTTAATGAATTAATTTGATGGAATGATTGGGAAGTGCCAGAGACTTATGAGGGCTTGCCAAGATGGAAGAAATAGGTCACTGGGGACATGCCTTTGAAGGGTATCTCTTGTCCCCTCTCCCTCTCTGCTTCCTGGCTGCCAGGAAGTGAACAGTCATCCTGTCCTGTGCCCTGCCATCATGGCACACTGACACACCACAGGCCCAGAAACAGGCAACAAACCCAAGTGACCATGAACTGAGCCAAAAATATGTCTCTCCTCCTTTATCTCTTTCACTTATTTGTCAAAGCAAAAGAACACAAACACAGGAGCTAAATGAGACCCACCACCCACCACCCACCACCCTAAATGAGTTCCACCACCCTGGTACTCTACTTCCTCTATGAGAAAGTTGCAGAGCACTTTACAGTTGTTAAAGAAAAGAAAACAGAAATGCAGAGACAGCAGGGCTTAAAATGACAGGAGGCTCTGGCATGGGTTCTGTAAGAACCGAGCAAAGAAGAAGGACGCTATCCTAGACAGACGCAGACAGGAGTCTTCTCTGGGACAAGGAGAAATGTTTTTGGAAACCTACGTAGCACTGTGCCGGGCCTGTCTTAAAAACAGCCTCCAAGCACACTGCTCCAAGACACCAAGAATCAACAGCAAGGGTCCAGGCCAGCATGACTGGTTCAAAAAGGAAAAGGAAAAGAAAATTTTAAGGAGAAACTAGTACCTTCATAAAAAAATTTTATGGAAGGGTGTGAAAGACTCATGTTTCTTGCAACAGAACCAAATGCCATCTCCATTAGACATCACCGTTCGTTTACCCCACCAGAAGCCACAGCCCATTTTCTCCTCTTCACGAGAAGTCTCCTCAACTGCCACTGTGTACATCCCACACCTCAGAAGGGAGCCCCAGAGGAAATAGCCACTGCTCCTAACACAGAACATAGCTTGCTGCTATGAAGCCACTCCCAGTCTCAGAATACCTGTCAGTCACTCACAGACAAGGCTTGTCCCTGGGATGGGTGACAGGGAAAAGCTCACCCTCAGAGACAAACAGGAAGCAAGCCATAAGCCTGGGCTGGCATGTGGCCCAGTACCACACAAAAACCACGGTGCTTTGGTGGTTAGAACCTGTGATGTTCAATCACCCACCCCTGCGTTATGGAAGGTTCAGAGGGCGACAGTGACACGGAAGGGATGAGGCCAAATCTTCGCCAGGCACTGGCAGCTACTGGGTCAGGGGAAATGCTGCAACATCTCCAAGCAGGGCTCTGGGTCACGGGAAGCCTCAGCTACATGCTTCCTCTCCTCAACTGGGAAGTTCCTTAGGGCAAGAATGGTTAGGTGCAGGGCTGCAACAGGAAGGAACTTTAGTCCAGTTTTCCAGGCCATATCCTGCTTTTAGCACTGAAATTCTCAAATGGCAGGAATCTCCAGCCCTAGATAACGCCAGGATAAGGTGTCCTCTCTTCTCTGCCCTGAATGGTTCCAGTAGCAAAGGAGTGAAACACCCCTCACATACCAGAGATAGCACAGGCATTGCTACACACACGTCTTCCTTGTGCTCTGCGAGGAAATGGGAATCAAGGGAAAGTCCCAGAGGGAAAGGGCAGCCCTTCAGGATGACCCAAACTGGCTGTGCTCTGAACATTTGTTCCCCAGGATTTATGTGTCAGAAACTTAACCCTCAAAGTTATAGCTTGGTGGTAGTTAGAGGTAGGGCCTCTGGGAAGTGACTGGGTGAGAAGGGCTTGCCCCGTCGCCCATCAATATATTTACCTATTCGTGGATCAATGGATGTGTTGCTATGAGAGTGACTTTGTTCTAAAAGCTCTTCAGATTTGCTTGTTCCTTCTCATCATGTGATGCCCAATGCCTCCTTGCAACCCTCTAGGCAAGCCCTTACACAATGCTGATCAGATAGATGCAATTGGACTTCCCAGCCTCCAGAACTCTGAGCTAAACCCCATTCCTTTATTAATTATCCAGCCTTGGATATTTTCTTATAACAATAAGACAGTGGACTACATTGCCTGACCTGAGGCCCTGCTTGGCCAGGATTACAGGATGCCCTCAAAAAACTAGCATTCAGTCACACCAGTTTCTTCACCCCCTGCCTAGGTTGGATCTGTTATAGGGAACAAATGAAGAAAAGAAAGGATTAAGTACTAAATTATTAATAGCCATATTAATATAAATTCTTATATTTTCATACAAATTCCAAGAACTTTACCCAACCCACCTCTACAAAGTCTTATCCTCTTGGGTCACTGTACCCACATTTATAAAACCTAACCAAAGGAAAACCACATATCCCATCAGCACCCTGCCCCATGGCACAATAGAGGGACAGACCAAATATCATCTCCCAAAAACCTCAAGCAAGAACCACATAGTTACTTTCCTCCTGTCAAACCAACCCATGGAAACTATGAGACTAATAGCAGCTTTCAATTGATGAGGACTTTATTGATTTTTATCACATTTATTTATTTACAGAGAAGTATGCATGCCTACAACAGAAGTGTAGAGGTCAGAGGACAACTTGTAGGAGTCAGGTTCTCTCCTTCCATCACATGGGTCCCAGGGATCAAACTCAGGTCACCAAGACAGGTGGCAGGTGCTTTATCTCTTAAGCCATTTTGTTGGTCCTCATCTGATGAATTTTGTGGCAACTGGCAGCTAATAAATAGTATATATTTGTTATATCGACTACAATTATTTACCAAGTCAACATATTGCGCAGTTAAGAGGAAAACAAGGGAGATGCCTAATACAGTCTTCTCCTTGGATTTACAAGTAACATCAACTATCAGAAACAGAGTGACTTCAAAGACCATCCCAGCCTCCCCTTACAGATCAGCATGTGATTGCACGCATACCCCAATCCAAGCAGAACTGTTGCTTCTTGCTTTCAGTTAAGGAGGGTGTCCTGTCTGCGGATTCACATATAAATATGCAAGATGGAGACAGAGATAAACAACCATAACATTCTACATATATGACAACACAGCAACACCCAACCGCATGCGCAGCCATTCATAAGTGTAGACTTAGAGAGACCTCAGTAACCATGGCAAAAGAAGGAAGAAGTGTTTCATTAGCTAGAGAGCAGAATGAGGAGCAAGCAAATGAGTGCTGGGCATAAGGACTTAGAGATGGACGAGATGAAAAGAGAGGACAAGTGGGAGAGGACAAGTGGGAGAGAGCAGAGCTCTGTAATGGATGTTCCAGTTTCTTTAAAAACTCAGTTACATTATATAAATATGTTTTTTGTTTTAATCCCAAGTGTGGGCTTTTAGTTGGACTTGAGCTTGTCCACAGCTGTGTAGGGCGGGGTAGGGCCTTTGCCAGCTGGTAACGGCCTGCTTCGTGCAGCATGGAGAGGGGTGTGGTCTAGGACTCAAAATATAAATATGAGAGCCCAGAAAGAGAAGATGTATCATGTGGTGTCGGCGAATGGCGAGTAGCAGTTTGAAGAGACCAGAGATGAAGGTTTAGAGATGAAGGTAGAGGTTAAACACCCCAAATAAAGTAGAGTTGTAAAAATAAGCGTGATGACTTACTTCTAAGGGTCTTAGAGTTCCTACACCACCTCCGTGTTAGAGCAAAAACCACAATAGCAAAATCACATTGTGTTGATCCTGCACAGCCCTCCTAGAAACCATGGTGACAGGTATTAGTTCAGAGCAGTTGATAGAGAGAAAGGCGGCCAGACACACTGGCCAACCCAATATGCTGCAAGAGAACAGCAATATGCTGCAAGAGAACAGCAAATCAATAGTGCCGGAGAAGCACAGAGGTGGCGAGAGTGATCCGGCATTCAGATGTGCTCACCGGTGTGGCTCGGAAGATGACACTGAGCAAGAGGAGATGAATGGATGGAAAATGCAGGGAACTGGCCTTGCTGCACAAGGCTGTGGGGAACTGTGAATCATGCTTTGCCTCCTAATTTTCTGGGGTTGGGGGTGTGTCTCGATCACAAAAGTAGAAAGCCCACAACGCAGCAGACTCTAAATCTCAATTCTCACCTTCATTCCTAAACCCAAGCTCTGAGAGGGCTGGAGGTAGCAAGCAAGATCAAGGACCAGGTTGAACTCAGAGTCCAGGAACAACCCCTGGTGCTTTCACTAGTCACTCACCCCTCAGCAGCAGGTCTGGAGCTGCTGGACTCCAGCCTAACTCTAGCTGGCTTGATAATCTGCATTTCTTAGCATAGCGGGGTATGGATGGAAGGGCAGTCTTAATCCCAGAAGGGCTAAACGGGACTTCTCAATAACTGGATATAATAAAAGATAGAAAATTTACACACTTCAGCAATTGAGAGGGGGTACACACAGACATACACACAACACAGAGAGAGAAAACAGTCGGGAAATCAGCAAGCAAGCCCAGGGATCAGACCACTGAACAGAATCGCAAGCTTTAATTTTACATTCTCACTTCTAAACCCTGCGAGCTAGTTCTCTGCTCTCCATATCATGTAGCAAGAGAGATTTAAGCTCTATGAGGAAAGCATGGTGTCTTGCATTTTGTTTCTATCCAGGTATGGTGGGTCTACAAAGGACAAAAAGGCATGAGTAAGTGTATGGGAAGATCATGATCCAGGTTCGGGTAATACAACACTTGGTTGGACATGTTGGTTCATGTAGGTTCTAATCCTAGTACTCAAGAGACTGGGGCAGAAGGATCTTGAGTTTAAGGCAAGCCTGAACCACATAGGAAAATCCTGTCTCCAAAATGAGAAGTCTATTCATAAATATATCATTTCCTACACATATTTAGGAAATCTGCACAGGTCAAAGAAAACGTGGCCCACCATGTTAACTTACTAACACACCTGTGCTCTCAAAGGGACGTGTGCCTGTGTGCCATGTAGTCTTGACATCATTTCCCTTCCCTGAGTTTCTACAAATCAGAAGTGCCCAAGACATCCTCATGCTCCAAGGAAGATCCCCAGATGGCCACAGTAATTATGTTACAAAGTGAACCTGGGGCAGCATCCCCCTACACAGGCTCTGCTGTTCCCTTAGGAGACTTGAAGGTTTCTGCTTCTCAGGATCCAAAGAAAATGCCAGTTTTGTACCCAGAGCAGGTGTCCCCATATCAAGATGACATCTACAAATCCAGGACATTTGTACCAACTGTTCCTGTCCTCCAGGACTGGAACTCTTCCAGAATGAGAGATAAATACATCCTCTCATGATTCCAAAAGCCTATTCTCCTTGCAGTATATTAAGGTTGAAAATCTTTGCAGATTCTCAATACACACTGTGTCCTTGAGGATCTGGCAGCTTGACATGACTGGGTCCTTCTTGGAGCCAGAAATGATTGCTACAAAGTGTGGGGGGAGGGCAGAGGAGGAAGGACACTAGTCTTTAAGTGCTAATAGTACACAGGAGATAGACACGTGCTTCAGCAGTGACAGCCTGCAAGGGTCACGGCTGTGATAAGATGATAGCTACAAAGGCCAGCATAAGTTCGAATGGACAAGCACCTAATTGACTTGGGTACTGGCCAGAGGTACCCAGAGAGATGGTTTTGAACTTGAAGGATGAGTAGTTGCTCCTGGATAGAAACAGAGGAAGGAGCCCATTCTAGGCAGATGCACAGCACACACAGAAACAGAAGCTAGGCCAGCAGGACTCACTGATGTGTTTAGATGCTACCAGCCTTTGGCCCACCAGCGAAATGAGGCAGAACAGGCAAGCAGGGCAAGGCAGGGGGTCCTAATATCCTTACTGAAATCACAGGCAGCCATTTAGGGTTTTTGTGCAACAAACTTTGTGGGAGTTGGGTCTTAGCATCCCAACTCAGATTCTCAAGTTGCCTTTACCCACTTAGCCCTTTCTCCAGCCCTGAGCAACACCCTTGGATCAGATGTATATGGCTGCTTCATGCATGATGGGTCAGAGAGAACAAAACGGGAGGGAAAAAAGATCTAAACCAGGACAAGGGCATCGGGAACAGGAAGAGGGGATGTCTAGAAAGAGAGTCCCCCAATGTAGCCTCTAGTCAGGGAGAAGAACCCAGCATTTCAGGATTCCTTCACTCTCAGAGCAATGGCATACCAGCTGTTTCCCAACTCTCTTCTTCTCTTCCCCCACTCACACCTCTACGGTCTTACTTCGAGATAAGCTATTGGTTATACCTGGGTTTGCTCTGACTCACCTCTCCATTGAGTCAGATTTTACACAAACACTGGCCTGATGACTGGGTCACCTGAGTTGAATTCCGTTGTCCTTTTGAACTGACATTCAGTATCCTTCCTTCTTTTGAGAAACCAATGTTGTGAGAACACATCCTCTCCTGCCTTCTTCCCCACTTAGCTCATCTCACACAGAGTTCAAAGGGCAAGACTATATCTGATTCTATGTTCTCCTTCATGCCAGGCATGCTCCTGGCACCCAGTGAAAGCTGATTGCTTCTACCAACCACAAAATAATAACAATCTATAAATACCTTGGCTTCCTTGCAGTTGAGAGGAATTAACCACACTGCAATTAAGGAAAATCTGTAGAAAACATTTAGTTAGCAACTTCCCAATGTAGACAACAAGATTAAGGCAATAAATACCAGCTCCAACATATTTCTTTGGTGGTATTTTATAAGACAGTCCATAAAATACCAAAGACCACCCAATGTCACAGCAGAATGCCAACAACGTGTGAGTCACCCATAAGCTAAAAGTGGACAGATAAATCCATCATGTAACAGAGAGAAGCACCAACAGTTTTTACTAATGAATCTAGTTCATATAAAATATCATACTTCCGGTCAGCAAGATGCCTCAGTGGGTGAAGGCACTTGCCATGAAACCTGGTGGCCTAAGTTAAATCTCCACAGTCCAGAGACAGAACTGAATTCCTGTGGGCTTTCCTCTGATCTCCATAGGCAGGCAGGCAGGCACGTGCACACACACACACATACACACATACGCACATTAAGCAAAAGTAATAAAAAGTTTAAAATCATACTTTAGAACAGTGATTCTCAACCTTTGGGTCATGACCCCTTTGGAAACCTTCTATCTACAAAAATATTTACATTATTATCTAGAACACTAGCAACATTACAGTTATGAAATGGCAACAAAAATAGTTTTGTGTTTGGGGGTTACCACAACATGAAGAACTGTGTTAAGGGCTCACAGCATTAGGAAGGCTGAGAACCGCTGCTTTAGAACAATGAAACAGTGGTATATAGTGTGCCTTTATATATTTCTAGAGAAAGCTATAAATAGTCTCTGAATTCAGGCACAATAGTAACCAAAAAAAAAGGACATGAAATCTACCAGTCTTGGTTGTGCTCAGAATGGATAAAATAGAAATACACACCTAGAAAAAAATTTAGGTCCACAGCTGCTACAGAATGAACTCAAAAGGACCTTAAGCCATAAATAGACATCTAAGCCAACAGGTAATATTATATTACACCAATTACTATCACACTAGACCTCACTGACACATACATTTCAATGACAAACAAAAGCGATCACAAAGAAAAAGGAAAAACAAAAAACAAACAACAACAACAACAAAAAAATATAGGTCAAAGAAAATGGCCAGAGCAAACAGGGAAGTGAGGATTCAAACAAAGTGGGGAGTCCCAACAAGAATGGGGCACCAGTTCTTGCGCTATAATGGCCCCAGAGGCCTAGTAACCAAGGAAAGCTGAAAGGGTTTAGAGGCCACACCCAGCGTCAAGTCCCTTCAGGACTCATGCGGAGATGTGGGCTGGGAAGCTCTGCTCTCCATTTCAGTGACTTCAGAAGAGCATTTATATCAGTGGCAGGGCTTTGGAATAGGGTTGCCGTCACTTTCCATGTTACTGTAATGAGCTGGAACTCAACTGAATAATTATGAAGTTATCTTATTGAATAATAATTGTCACATTCCCATGAGTTCATCTCAGTGGGTAATTAAAGGCAAGGCTCCTAGTTCCATCACAGCGGCCACTCAGGGAGGACTCTGGGTTTTCTTCACTATCTCTCCATTAAGGTAATTTTCCCTGAGTTGTGATTAAGGTGGCTAGAAAATGATTTACATAGTAACTCCCTCTGCACCCATCTACCCTGTCCTCCCCGGAAGTACTTCTGCCCTCATGAGAGTCTCTTGAATCAGGAGGTAAAACTGATATATAGTATCTCTTTCCATATAAGTTCAAGATACCATCATTTTCGGGTAGAAGGACTAATGCATTTGTCATGGTACACACAGTATTTGGCAGAGTCCAGTGTCCTATGACCTTCGCCTTCCAACAACCACTCTTGAAAACTTTCCATAATTCTCTATGATGGTCATGTGGTTTCAATCCACCTTTTTATGCAGGCCTGGGCCCACATGTCTAGGATGCACATGTGTGCCATCACCACTAGACAAATGACAACGGTCATTTATAGGACTCTTCGTTGTGCAGTTTCCAGTTTCAAAGTCTTTCCATGCGCAGTCTTTCATTCCATCCAAGCAAAATGGCTGCTTCTAGCACAACAGGCTAAGCTTAAGGAGTGCAGAAATATAGACACTTCCCCCAAAGTGTCCAACGAAGTACAGAGGAGAAAATTGTTTTCCTCTTCTACTTATCTTAATCACCTCCCAAAGAAAGATGCCACCAGACAATACCAGAACCTACAGAATGGTCCAAGAGGCCCATGGAAAGTACTGTTGCTTGTGGTATAATCCAGCAAAGACGACTCTGAGACCAGACCAGCTGCCTGAAAGATGCAGAAACCAACCAAGCCGCCTGGAAGAGGATTAGACCAACCAAGGCTCTCCAACCTGGTGAGCCGCTAGCAGGCTTCACAATGTGCTCCAGGTTCCCAGCTTCGTGAGCTGGTGCTCATCCTGGGGTGGGCTTCGGGGATGCAATAGTCTTTGAGTCAGTCAGTTCAGCTCCTGTAAGTAACCCCTCCCCCATATTCTAATAAGATACCCTAATAAAATCCATTGGTTCACCAAATCGGGCTTTGGTAGTAGCCCTACTTTGTTCTGTCGTGGGCTCCTATCCAGGGTATTTGCATTTCCCCGGGCATAGCTTTGCAACACAACATGCTGTGGAGCTTGGACAGTATTTAAATCACCTTTGAATACTTTCCAATCACACAGGGAAATGTCCCTGCAGGGACGCTGCACCTGGATCAGGCTGTTCACAACCAAAAGCAGCTCTCAGTGGGAAGTCACAGTTCTAACCTCCACCTACCTCTACAGCAAGCACACCGAAGAGCATACCATCCCTACCGTGCTCACGTCATGCCTCATTGGGCCCTGTCAGTTAACTGCACCATCCGCTGCCATCTAAGGAGCTTACGTGCTTAAGTATCTACTTCTAATGACAATGTGAGGCCCCAAGACTAAAGAGGCATCGTGAGTCTACATACTTGACACCAGGGACAGAACACAGCAGCCACTCAAATGGTTAATCAATCATAAAATATATACAAGCCCTGAATGCTAACATGGCCCATTGCATCCCCTGACCTCTACCCTAGAAGTCTAAAGGGGAAAGATTCTTTTTTTTTTCTTCTCCTATGTTTTAATCCACATCCCCAAATCTTAAATTCTTTTTATCTACAAAAAGGCAGGGGTTGGGGTACATACTAAAATTCTTATCTACTTGTCCTAACGTAGAAAATCTTAATCTGTTAGGTCGAGAGAGAAGGCTAAATGGTATCATTTTTGTTCAGCCCCCAGGTGATTTTGAGCGCAGCAGTCCATTCACCCACAAAGCGCCATGGCACACCCTAAGCAACGTTTTTACTGTCATTGAACCAGTTGTGCACCTGCCTGGGGGAGCTGACCCCACAGTCAGGTGTGAAGGGGCTACTGTGTAGTCTCCCGGGGTTCTCATTCTGCTCAATAAAAAGGAAGCTTCTAGAAAGACTCTTCCCTGCTGTGGCCAACGTCTTGCCCAACGGAGACATTCTAATATCCTTGCCTGTTCCCCTTTTTCTTGAGAAGTGGCAGGAACAGGGCTTGCAGAGAGCGCCAGAAGGGTCATGGAATTACTGCCTAAGAACTGAAGCAGGAGACTGAAGACTCAGTGCCTGCGGTACCAAAGCTGAGGTACAGTGAGACTTCTAGATGCAAAGCACGGAGGCAAACCAACCCACTCCTCTACTTGCTGGTGAGGACTAGTCCCTATCATGTAGTCAAGTCACACTGCTGACACTTAGGAGCCTGCAGACCTTGGTCCAATTTCCTAAGCTCTCTGTGCCTCTGTTTCCTCATCTGCAGAATGGAGAAAAAGGCCCCTTCCTTATCGGCCTGTTTGTATTAGAGCCTGTCGGAACAGGAACTCAAGAGATGGTAGCCATTGCTGTACTGTGATAAATTCAACACTTAGAAGGTGAACCTGGTGGTGCAGGCAGCCGCACAGGAACACCACATCCAGCACAGCATCTCCTTCTAGAAGGCTAATGCTACACAACGAAGCCAGCTAGAGCATGGACGTCTCAAGCAATTTATTAATTACATTCATTACTGTGGGAGTTAGAGAGGCTGCTGGCCTTAAGTGACATGCAATTTAGATAGGGAGAATTAATACAATAAATCAAATCACAGATACTATTAGCATGGTATCTGTGTTCTGTAGAGTCACACATTCTCTAAACACTGCTTGGGTTTTCAAAGGGAAGGCGGTTGCTCTTGTGCCTGGGAAACATTTGAATTCATTCATTTTTCAACACTGCACTTACCAAGAGAGAGAAGCTTAATAAAGAGAATCTCCAACCCCTAAGAGCTAGAGGACCCTCACAGAGTGGCATCAGTGCACTGAAGACTCAAAAGGGATGGCGTGACTTTGTAAGGAGGCTGAGGTCAGATACAATGTGAGCGATGCAGCATTTGATCTGAGGTAGAAAACAAGACAGCCATAAATGTTGGGAAAGCAGGCTAGGAGCCCTCGTGGTGACTGGCCTGAGCAGCGTGCGAAGCCTTAACTGCAGGCTAATGGACAATGATGGGAGAGGGCTGCATAAAATCAAGTTGGATGGCACAGAGGCCAGCTTATCTCACTGAAAGCGGACAGCACTTAGGGAAAACAACTAGATGATGTCAGAAGGCATGTGTGACCGTAGGCCAAATGAGAAGACAGATAATTCCAAGGAAGGCACATCACAGAGGGCTAGAGTCGGCAGATGAGGCGTCATGGAGGAGGCAGGAACACAGAAAATGTAGCCAAGAGGTCAAAGCACTTGGCATGGGAATGCTCATGGGACTGGGCTACACAGTCTGCACCAGGCTAGCCTGGAGTAAGACACTGTCTCAACAAACACTCAGATGGCTGGGGATGTAGCTCAGTTTGTTAGGGTGTTTGCAAAGCACACTAGAAGCCCTGGCTGAGATCCCCAGGACTGTATAAAACTGGCCAAGGTGGTTCGTACACAGCTGTAATCCTAACACTTGAGAAATGCGGACAGGAGATCGGGAAATCAAGGCCATCCTTAGCTACACAGCAAGTCTGAGGCTTGCCTGGGATACAGGAGACCCTGCCGGAAGAAAGAAAGAAAGAAAGAAAGAAAGAAAGAAAGAAAGAAAGAAAGAAAGAAAGAAAGAAAGAAAGAAAGAAAGA
>CM053759.1:21115753-21152187 GCA_028658305.1 Pachyuromys duprasi | reverse complement strand
AAAGAAAGAAAGAAAGAAAGGAAGGAAGGAAGGAAGGAAGGAAAGAAACAAAGAAAGAAACAAAGAAGTGAATAAAGAGGTTGGAGAGATGGCTCAATGGTTAAAAGCGCTTGTTCCCACAGAGGGCTGGGATTCCATTCTCTGCCCACATAGCGGCTAACAACCTCCTATAACTCCAGTTCCAGGGAATCTAAACAGGCATCAGGCACACATGTGATACACACACAGATGTGCAGACAAAACACTCACGCACATAAATAAATAAATCTAAAACTCAAGGTTAAAATTCACAAAAACTGGTAAATTCAGCTTACAAAAAAAAAAGCATAAATCATTTAAGTCCTCATAAATCTCTGTGTGCAGAGAAAAGAGGGAAATCAAGCCAAGGATTATCAAAGGAAAACGAGACTCTCCAGAGACTAGGAGAAAGAATCAAAGGATCCATCAGACCCAAGCTGGAGCGTCTTAACAGCCACCAAACTGACCAGCAGCAGAGAAGTCCCAGACTGCTCCAACTCTCAGGAGATCCCTGGGTTCAGAAGCTTTTCTTCAAGCAATAAGAGGAGACAGGGGTCAACCACGGAGCAAATCTTCCCCCACTTATACAATCTGTGTGCCTTCACTTGCTGACAAATTACCCTGCAAACAGCAGACATTTAAGTAAGGACAAGAGAGAAGGAGCAGGGATGGCAATGGAAAGGAGGGAAAGCTAACTCCTATTAAAGAAAGAGCACAAAGAAACAGGCTTAGAGTACAGACGTTTGGACGAGGAGTTTTCATTAAGAGTTGTTGAATGATGATGAATGGAATTATCAATATTTAATATAATGTTGAATATTTCATTATGATATGACATTTTTGTAAATGTGTATAATGAATGGAGACTCTGTAATCAGCGTTAAACCATGGGAGGACTGGAGATAGCATTTTTCAATTCAATTGAATGAGTATGTCCCCAAGGACAGGCAATGTAACATAACTATAACAACCCAAGGTTCATATGGAAATGTAATGTATAATAAAGCCCATAATTCTAATAAGTGGAAAAAAATTAATGTTGCGAATACTACTGGGGAAAATGAATTGCAATTTAGAGAAATATAATTTAGATCTGGGGGAGGGGGTCCTGGAGAGCCGGCCAGTGGTTAAGAACTGCAGAGGACTTAAGTTTGGTTCTTAGCACTCACATTAGGCAGCTCACGGCCACCTGTAGTATTCCTGCCCTGATGGACTGAACCCTAGAACTGTGAGCCAGAATAAACTTCTCCTTCCTTTTGTCAGATAGTTTTTGATTTTTTTCAAATTTATTTCATTTATTTGGGAGAGGGGGCTTACGTGTCACAACAGGAGTGTGGAGGTCAGAGGACAACTTGCAGGAGTTAGTACTCTCCTCCTACCACATGGGTCCCAGGGACCAGACTCTGGTCCTGAGGCTTGGCAGCGGGCACCTTGCCCATCAAGCCATCTTGCTGGCCTTGTTAGAGCAACCAGAAATGTAACTAACAAGTATTGCATCTTCATCTCCTGGCGGGACAACAGTGCTGTAAGCATGTAAGAAAACACCCGTGTTCTTGGGAATCTGCACAAAAGTACTTAGGGACAAAGAAACTCGGATAAGCAACTCACCTTCAAGTGTTTCAGGAAGGGGCTGGGGCAATCCTTGATGCTCTTCTAGAGGCCCTGAGCTCAGTGCCCAGCCCCTGCAGTGGGGGTGGGCTTCACAGCTACCTACAGCTCCAGATGCAGAAGGTCTCATGTCCTCGTCTAACTTCCACAGACACCTCACCCATGTGGTACACATACGTACAGTCGGGCTCACTCACACACACACAGAATCCGTTAAACTTCTTACAAAGTGGTCCATCCAAGGAGAAACAAAGTGCGCGTGCACATAGACTGATGAACAGAAGGAGAGGGAAAGCTAAATGCTAAGTGAAGACTGTCATTCTTCATCCTATTTGCCAACTACTATTCTCTATAATTCAAAATAACAGGAAAAAAAAAAACAAAACAACCAAACTGCTGGGTGTGGTAGCACATGCCTTAAGTTCCAGCTCACAGGAGGATCAGTCATCCATCCAAGGCCAGCCTAGGCTGTCAGAGAGCCTGTTTCAAAACACTACAGGGGTTGGGGGTGGGGGTAGCAGTATGGAGAGGTTTAGGGAGGAAATGAAAAGAGCCACGTTTGCAAGAGAAACGCTAAGAAGGCGACCACCAAACTAATACATTCACGTTTACATTACCAGGTAAGGGGGCTACAGAGCAGCGTAGTCTCTGAATATGCCGTGAAAATAGCTTTGCATTTAGAATCATGTATTTTGACATTCAAAAAATAAAATACTTGGGGGAAAGGGGTTGTGAGTGTTGTAGCACATGCCTGAAATCCCAGAATTTGTGAAGTAAAGGCAGGCAGATTAGGAGTTCAAGATTAGCCTTTGCTATATAGCAAGCTCAGGGCCAGCCTGGACTATTAGAGGCCCTTTTGTCAAAACACAAAAGGATGATAATAATGACGATGAATATGATTTACCTCAATTATAAATTTAAATGTGTGTGGTGTGTGTGGTGTGTGTGTGGGTGTGTGTGTCTTGCTTTATACTATTGTTATTTTGCTAACTATCATGTTGGGGAAAATGTCAGTAAATAACCTTATAGTAGTCAACCGGAGCTCCGTATTTAAACACACCCAGAAATCAAGTGTTTCGTAAAGGGAGGGACCATTTTGTGATTTTGATACTGACCCAAATTTACGTGTCTGTAACTCCAGCTTTTAGATACTAGGTTGTCCTGAAACAGACATTCCCCTGGGTCATGACATGCTCACTGCTCATAAATGAGTTAGTCTGCCCCGGCTGCAACCTTTAGTGTTGCTTCATGTCCCTGTGTGGACACAGTAGCTGAGCACCATCTCACACCCACGGGAAGGTGAGGCCCTGACACTGTCCAGACAATGATGGAAGGAGTCCTTCCTCTGGAGTAGGAAATGGAAGAAGGAATTCTCGCTCGTTTTCTCCACCGCTGTTGTGGGGACACTAACATTTACTCAGCACATTTACCGAGCACATATGAAAACGTACAATGCTGAGCAGGATGGCTTCACTCTGCAAACACCCCCCCCCCAAAAAAAATACCTCTGTGTAGCAACAGAGCTAACTAAAGAAAGGACCACATCTTCAATGCAATACTCTGAAAGCGCCGATGCTGCCCCTATGACCACCGGCTGTGAGAGCTGAGGCAAGTCACGTGGCTTCTTCCCATCTCCTCATCAGCAAAGTGAAGAGGTTGGACTAAATCTCTCAGACTCCATGAATGGACCCATTACCTATCCAAGGCAGTGTTCTTTTCTAAATGGAATCAGGTGGAAGGTGATGAGCTTTCAGAAGAAAGCCCGAGACTCAGCCTACACGCCGTGGGGAACCCTGCTCCTGCAGAGATGTGCGTGAAAGTGAATCCCAGTGCAGGTCTTGTGTGAGTGTGTGTGTGTAAGCAGGAGATCATTCTGTTCCATTCTCAGAACATACCCCACCTTGGATTGTTTTATTTTTAAGATTTATTTATGTATATGGGTGTCTTGTCTGCACGTCCGTTCACACACCAGGTGAGGATTCCTGACCCCAGGGGACCACAGTTATAGACAGTAGGGAGCCACCACCATGTGGGTGCTAGGAATTGATGCAGGACCTCGCGAGCCATCTCTCCAGCCCCGTCTCCCCTTGTATTTTACAGCTTGCTAACGTGGCTGGCCAGTTGAGCCTCAGAAACCCACCTGTGCTCAGCCTCCCAAGGCAGGGACTACAAGCATGCACCACCACGCCCAGCTTTTACTTGCACTGTGGTTATTACACTCCGGGCCCAAAGGCTTGCACGGCACAGGCTCCACCAACTAAGCTGCATCTCCAGCTTAGCGTGGGTCTCTTTTCAGAAGCTGTCGTAGTTACGCTTTCTTTTGCTGTGATGAAACACGACGTCCAAAGCAACTTGGAGGGAGGGGAACGGGTCTGTTTCATCTCACCCTTCCAGGAAGCAGTCCATCACTGAGGAAAGTCAGGCAGGAACCTGGTGGTGGAGCTGATGTAGAGGCCTTCAAGGACTGCTGCTTACTGGCTTGTTCCCCATGCTCGGCACCCAGGAGGCCAGCCCAAAAGGGGCATGGTCCACAGTTCTCTCACATAAATCATCAGTCAAGAAAGAACCCAACAGACTTGCCCACAGACCAATCTGGTGGGAGCATTTTTCTCACCGGAGGTCCCCTCTTCTAAAAGGACTCTACCTAGCCTGTGTCAAGGTGACACAAAACTAGCCAGCACAAAATCCATATCCAAGAGAAACAAACTCCCAGGGGAGGAAGCAGAGGATGCTCTGGGCCACAGCAGACTGCCGAGAAAGGCGGCCAGGAGTGGGGAAGGTGCGGAGGGAATGCTGGGGAGACTGTGCACAGTGAATATGGAGAACATGTTTAAAAGCAAAGGAGAAAACCTAGACCAATCGTCTGCCTGGCTCCTGGGCCAGCTTGCCAGTTTTGTCCTTGTTTCCTACCTGCCAATCAGCTAAATGACTGCACAGATTTCCATCAACCAAATGAGTTTTCACTTAAGGAATAATTCCTAGGTCTTGAACATTCAAGCTGTATGTCTGCTTCCCATCATCACACTGATAAAACCGTATGTATGAATGTAAATATATGTTTTAAATAGAGAGCAACTGGCCGTATTTAGGCTTTCTTTAGGGTAGGTTCTCAGATCGACAGCATGATTTAATGAAAGGGTATGAAAGGCTGATTGAATGAAGCACCTTGATTCGTGTACCTATACGAATGTATACACACACACACACACACACAGCCCATACTCAGTGCATATGCAGCTACTAAAACCCAACAGCTTTCTTCCAAGGTTGAGGGAATTTTTCCCCCACCACCAGCAGCATAAAGACATCCCACCACTCACATCAGATTGTATTTTTTTTTCACTTGTGCTGTGTACAGGCTGTTACCAACCCATTCTGCCTCCTCCTCACCATCCGTTTCCATCACGGTGAGCCAAAGATCCCTAATATGTCTCACACTCTAAGTCCCCAGAGGACAGGTCCAGGCAATTCCAAGTGTCCCTGTAAGTCCCCTTGTTTCCTTGAGAATCCCTGTTATTGCCTTCAGTACCTTAAGAAACAAGATGGAGGCCCAAAAGCCTAGAAGCCAAATGCTCCACCACTGAAGAGGCAGGTAGAACTGTATAGAAATCTGGGAAGACAGTCACAACCCTTTTCATTGAGGAAAAAAAATAAAAAAACAAGCAAGTAGGTCTCTACTTCTTTTAAACTGAGCCATCTTTGTGTTAGCAACTTTTAAACAAAGTTTAAAAACAAAGAGAGCAGCGACAACACAAGACCTTTGCTCACATTTTGCCATTTGTTGTTTTTGTTGTGTTTTGTTTGGGGCTTTGGTAGGATGCAGAGTGAACTGAGTAGGGATTTCACTTTTATCAGGACAAAAGCTTAAAGCAGAGACACCCCAGTGTAGACTCACCCTGGGTCAATGCCGGCAGAGTTTTGTCTAGTAAATCCTTGCCAGCTAATCAGGTTTCACGTTGGCTTGTGTCTGTAAACCAGGAAAGTAAAGCCCTTTTTGGAATGTGTCCACAGACTCTCCAGACTGCCTGTGCTGTCCCACGGGCTACAAGAATAATTCCTGCCAAAAGTCCTGGAGTAGCCCCTCTTTGGTTGATATGGCAAGAGAGCGCTTTAGTTTCTAGATCTTTCTTTAAAAGGAAAATGCCTGGGCTAGGTGAGATGCTTCATCAGGTTCGAGCTCTTGCTACCAGACCTGAAGACCTGAGTATGATCCCTGGAATCCACACGGTAGAAAGAGAAGAGCAATACCCTCAGGTTGTTCTCTGACTCTCTCTCTCTCTCTCTCTCTCTCTCTCTCTCTCTCTCTCTCTCTCTCTCTCTCTCTCTCTCACACACACACACACACACACACACACACACTAAAGAAATAAATGGAAAAAACACTTGTATCTCTAACTCCCCCCAAATCTTGTAAATGATGGTAGGTTATAAGACTACCCATATCATCAAGATGAGTGACCCCCATTCTAGGGTTCTAGAAATCCCTGTGAATTTTCCTATAGGAGCTATAAGCTTCCTGAATTGATATGTTAAATTCTGTTTAGGGGTAGATTTCTGAGAAGAGAGCCTGGGATTGCTAGTGTTATATCAACTTGACACAAGCTATAGTCATCTGAGAGGAGGGAACCTCAATTAAGAAAATGCCTCCAGATGATCAGGACGCAGGCAAGCCTCTAGGGCATTCTCTTAATTAGTGATTGATGGGGGAGGGCCTAGCCCATTGTGGGTGGTGCTATCCCGGGGCTGATGGTCCAGGGTTCTATTAAGAAAGCAGGCTGAGCAAGCATGAGGAGCAAGCCCGTAAGCAGCACCCCTCTGTGGTCTCTGCATTAGCTCCTGCCCTCAGGTTACTTCCCTGCTGGAGGTCCCTGCCATGACTTCCTTCAGTGATGATTATGAAGTAAACCCTTTCCTCCCCACTTGCTTTTGGTCATGGCGTTTCATCATAGCAATGGTGGCCCTAACTAAGACAGAGGCTAAAGCTGCCAAGACTCAGAGGAACTCAGAATCTTCCCACAGGACATGTACAACCTCTACCCCCACCACAACCTGTGCACAGCCCAAGCCACATTCAGGGTCCATAACAGGTGCAAGCAGCTTCTAAAATACGGATGATTACGATATCCGTTCACAGAACAGTGGGGTGTGTAAAAGCTCTCACAGATACTTGGTTAATCATACAGAAACCCTATGGAGGAGTGGTTTTGTTCTTAAGTAAAGAGTTGACTGTAGTATCAGCAAGACAACACACTGTGTAAGCATCTGGGATTGAGGAGACATCTTACAATCTTTTCATCTGCGTCTTCTCATAACATTGTGAAGGAAGACAATGCAATATGCACAGAGAAGCTGCGGGAAGTTGTCTTGACTGATGTATAGCAGCACAGTAGAAACAAAGGGCAGATATGTGGGCCAGTCCATCAGATGACCAGCAACTACAAAGAGTCTTTAAGGCAGTGGAAGACCCCTGGATGCATGTCCTCTCTTCTCTCTCTCTCTCTCTCTCTCTCTCTCTCTCTCTCTCTCTCTCTCTCACACACACACACACACACACACACACACACACACACACACACACTTTGCTGCTCAGAGCCTTCCTGGAAAAGCCGGAAGGCTAGCTGGTCTCTTCACAGGAAGAACTTAAGGGCATCTTAGCTGCAGCCTGGCAGGGCACCAGCCCTTTTTATTATGGGACACACAATGACACATTCCTTCACCACTGGGCTCAACAGTATATCTAAAAGAGAAAAGAGGCCAGCCATCGGGCTGAGGGATAGCTGAGGAGATCCCTGCAAGCCCTTGAGACCTCTCTGTCAGGGCGTATCATTTGACCCCCGGTTTTTTTTTGTGTCCCTCTGCTTTCCCCTCAACAGGATAACTGGGTGGCTCAGTTCATACTTTCTGTCTAGAGAAAGAAAAACAAAACTGACAGTAAACTCTCTAGCAGGAAGAGAGAGAGAGTGCTAAAGTGTCAGGCACAGGCTATAATCTGTTAAGCAGCATCAAGTAAATCCACACACAAATCTAGTTGTAACTGGCCAGCATCAATCTGTTGGCGACAAGACAGAGGTAAGAAAACCCATGCTATCTGGAGAGACAGAAGATGGTGCATCAAATGAGCTCCTGTCCCCGGGACACTGAAGCCAGAATTTTCTGATTATTAGATTAAACCCAAGAAAACCTCATAATGCTATCCGTAGGGGCACTTTTAGCTCACCTCTTAGTCCCTGGGGCTTTGAGAAACACATGTATGTGCAAGAAGCATCATGAGAGCCCAAGTAACTTAAATGAAGTGGGTTTAACTCAGACTCAGACACTGGAACGAAGACTGCCTCTTTTCCAAAGCTGATGAAATCCACGCTCCCCTGCCCTAGGAGAGCACACACCTATCCAGGACCATTGAAGGAAATCGAACTGAAAGCTCTCAAGAGGACTGCATCTACGATATAGGTTTTAGGAAAAAAGGGAAGCCTTCACCCATAGAGCTTCTAAGACACAACCCACCCTGAATCTGTACCAAAGGTGGAGTTTTACCCATCTTTTCTGTATCTGTTATGGGACATAAAACTATTTCAGGAGGAGGAACTCTCATATCCACAGATTCCACAATTAGGACTGATCCCAAGGTCATGCACTTCAACATATTAAGCTACCATCTCATGTAAGATCCTTCTGAGCTGTCGTTAGGAGTTAGAGTGGACCAGAACAGTGCTGAGCCCAAAGGCAGGGCGGAATGAAGTAAGCATCTTTAGTATGATGGGTGTCAAAGGACAAGAGAAGAACCTGAAGGACAGGACCACCCTTGGAGAACGAGGCGTGCAAAAATCTCCACCTCCTGGGTGAGATTAGCTACCCCAGGATTGTACCGGAAGCATCCTGCTCTGAAGCACTCAGCAGAGGTGATGGCAGTTCTGCTACCGCCGGGCATCAAGGAGCAGTCTACGTAAGACATGAGACAACATTTACAAAGGAAGATGGTCAGGTCGTGGCCTGCCAACCCCCAGCTTCCGCAGAAGACAACACAGGTGAGAGAGCAGAACGCAGGCCTCCAAGGTCACAGGCTCGGCCTGCGGAAGGCGGAATCGAAGACCTCAACGGAGACATTTCCGGACATGGGGTGAGTTATCTAGCAACAGCAGGTGGAACGGCCTTCTGGTGAAGATCAATCCCAACTAACTGCTCCTTTCGATCAATCCTCTGGTGCATGGAGACGACTCAGAGAGAAGCACCCTGTGCAGAGACAGGAAAATCTCAGACTTTAAAACCTGCATACTTGCCAATATGATTTGATAAGCCTGCAATCTGGGTTGATTTTTGTGGTGGCCCTTGTGTTGGTTAGATTTTTTTTTTATGAGTCTTTTGCGTGCATGTATTTCAGAGCACCACATGCATGACTAACGTCGGCGAAGGCCAAACGAGGATGTCAGATCCTCTGGCACTGGAGTCAGGGATGGCTGGGAGCCACCTCCTCTGCAAGAGCAATAAGTGCTCTTAAAAACTGAGTCATCCCTCCAGCCCCAAAATTTGGTTCCTTTTAAGTCCATTCTTCAGAGGCTGGCCTCACTCTGGAAATAGCTTTAAAACAAAAACAAACAAACAAACAAAAAAACCCTACCTTTAGAACTCACTCTCTTCTTATGCCCAGCACTGCCTACCCCCAAATGCATTGTTCTAGACCTAGGTTACTCTACCAACATCTAACCTGCCAGCAGCTTCTCACTGAAGTGCTTCTCAATCTGAGTACGAGGCTCACTTGGAAGATCTTAGTAAAATGCGCATTTAACTCAGTGGGTCTGTTATTTCTGACAAAGACTACATTGACATTTTACACAGGCCTATAGTCCACATTCTAAAGTAAAGCTCTAACTACCTCAAATGAATGACATTTCCAGATAATTCATCTTCCAAGGACCCCCTTCATAAACACGTGCTATGGTTCCTACAATGGATATCTCAAAATCCAAATCTCTCCTGGGTTTGTGTCCTTTCTTATTAATATTGCAACTGAGGTTCTAAGGACTAAAGCCATTTGCTCTGCATCATGCAGCCACAAAACATTTACACTCAGAAAGCAGCTACCAAATTTAGAATCAAATTAAACTGCTTTGACTTCTACAATGCACTTAACTCTATCTGAAATTACCTTACTCATTTTATTTATACTATTATAATTAGTCTCCTTCCTCTCCTTCTACCCACACCTCTAACACTGAGGCTTGTAATTCTCGGAACTAACAAGGGTTACTTCTGTCTTTTTCACTGCCGCATGCCTTGATGTAACCTGGAACAATATCCTGCTCAGAGGAGACACTGGAGAACAGCCATTGAATGAAAGAGTAAAAGCTAACAAATGAAATATATTGTTGCTTCTTCTATGAAAAGATAAACAAAGAATTGGACAGTTCTAGAAGCTAGGGCTAAGTCACTGGTTTCTAACAAGAAGCCACTCAGAACACTACAACACAGACACAGATTAGGAGGGGACAAATATGAAGATGATGCCAACCCATCTGTTATGGTTTGGATGCAAAATGTCCCCACAGGTTCATGCATCTGAATAGCTGGACTCTTCGGGGAGTGGGGGCTCCCTTGGGAGTTGGGGTATTCTTAGGGCATAGATGGAAGAAGGGAGTTGACGTAGGGGAGGGCCCTGAGGTTTGTAGCCAGGTCCCCTTTCTTACCCTGTCTGCTTCCTGACTCACTGAGATAGGAGAAGATGTGGGGTCTCAGCCGCACTCTCCTGCCACTGTGAAACCACCTGCAGCCATGCCTGCCTCGACAGACTGTATCTCCTCAAACTGTGACCAGAATAAATTCTTATTTTCCTAGTTTGCTTCATGTCCGACACTGGGTCACAGCAACAAGAAACTTAACTAATATACCACCTTGGCAAGACCTTCCATCCATTATAGGGAAGAGGTTTTAGGTATATAATTCAAGCACACTTTAGAAATAGAACTACAACTAAATAGGCTGAATTAGACAAAGTAGCAAACAAACAAATGAACAATATCCTGGGTAAGTGGCGCCAAGGATGATCAGTAGAGCAGTCTTAGCAGGAAGGCTGTTGAAGGAGGCGGTGAATGTCTACATGAATGCATCCAGTTCCCAAGATTAATACAGGGTATGAGGGTGTCTTTATGTCAAGCTAGTGAGGTTTACAGGCCCCTGTCAATCAGGAGTCTAGGTATTGCTTTGAGTGAAGATACTTATCCATGTGATTAGGAACCCTAGTCAATGGATGTAGAGGAAGGTTCTCTGTGATGATCTGGAAGGCCTGATTCAGTCAGAAGGCCTGCACAGCAGAATGGGAAACCCCCTAAAGGAACTCCACCTGCGGACAACAGCTCTCCTTCATGCCCCGTGTTCCTGTGTGATGCACTGGCCTGTGCCTTGTCTAACAACTCACGCAGTTGCATAAGCCAGCTCCCTTCTGTATGTCTCTCCATAAACACTGCCCACTGATCCATTCCCCTAGTTGAAGCCTGAGGGCTATGCCGGCTAATCAGGATGATCCTGTCCTGCTGAAGAATAGCACAGCCTCTTCCACCACCTGCACCCAAACTGAAAGCCACCACAGGCCTTCCCATTCAAATTCTTTGTGTATGTGTAAACACTATGCACTAGTAAACAAAACCATATTTACTACCCCATCTCTTGCAACTAGGGGCAAGTAAAGTATTCCGTCGTGGCTGCCCTTCCTCCTAAGAGGATAAGGGTGCAAAGGTAGAAGACGCCCTCCCAGACAGCCCAAGCCCCACACTCTACCACATCCCACTGACAGGGCTGCACTGAGCACCCAGACTCGTTTCTGCACTTGGTATGTGGATGTCCTGCCAACTGAGTCATGCTTGGCCATCTGCCAGTCTTTCTCCTTCAGAAGCAACTGTGCTCACTACAGGAACCAACATCACCCACCATAGGCCTGCTGCCAGCCCCAAATGTCACCTCCTCCAAGGCCTTCAGGAATAGATGGATATGTGTGCTCTCACCCTTGTCTCTGGGCACTAGGATCCTGTCAACTTGCTTCTTTCAGTGACCTCTGTGACACCATCCACTTCCTGATGTACTTGCCAGCCTAACATGTCCATGCAAAACTGGAGAACAGAGCAGCTAACAAAGCGCCAGGCACTGAGAACATGATGGTAGAACTTTCTAGTTGCTTCAGCCCCCCTAGAGCCCTCTATCATTTCACTGGAGTATAGCAAGCGAGTCATCCCACAGCTTTATTAAGGACACAAACAATGTAGGCAAAAGGCAGGATGAGAGCTAATCTTCACTGCCAGCTTGAACAGATTTAGAAGCACCTGGGAGACACACTTCTGGGCTTATCTTTGGGGATGTTTCCAAGACAGTTTGACTGAAGAGGGAAAGCTATCCTGAACGTGCGTAGTGCTGTCTCACAGATTGCATCCCAGAGCAAGCAGAAAACGGGGGTGGGGGTGGGGGTGGGGATAAGCTGAGCACCAGCATTCATCTCTTCCTGCTTTATAATTAGAGACAAAAAGTGACCAGATGGCCGACACCCATGTCACTACCGTGATGGACACGCCCCCAAACACAAGCCAAAATAAATCCTTAGGCTTATTTTGTCACAGCAGTGGGGAAAGTTAACTAATACAGGGGACTACTGGTCTACCCCAGCCCGTTTAGAACACTGAGCCACGTAGTCTATACTCTGAGTACAACTGCACTGAAGACAAGTGATATGACTCAAATAGCAAAAGTAAGAGGTAAAACGCAATGTTTCTTTTCCATAAATGACAGCATTAGCACATGACTGAGAAAGCAATAGTCTTTAGGGTGTCTATCTTTTAAACATGCATCTGTGTCAGAACGGCTTAGACTGCGAGCTCTGAGGAAAGAAAACCTGTCTAAAAGTTCATATGTATCACTGATGTTAAAAGCACAAGCAAAGAAAAACTTGAGGTAGGGACAGCCCTTCTGGGAGCCATTGTTCTAAACTCCCCAACATGTTTAGACATATATTAATGGGAGACCAACATGACTGAAAGAAGTAGCCTGTACTATGCAGTCAAATCCAATGACAAATTCTCAAACACCATCCGCCAGAAACTCCTGAGGTGGTAAGCCTTCCCTCTAAGGCTTTTCTGGCACCTGGGCACAGCATGGTACCTCTGTGGTCACACCAAGAAATTCTAAAGCACTACAGCACGTCTTCAGAGACTACCACTGGGGTCCCCAACCACCAGAGAGGCAGGCAGGCTCCTTAATGGGCAGCTGTAAAAAATGTAGTTACTGACTACCAGTTAGGTGGAAAAATAAGGCAGCATAATAAATATCCCAGAACTATTCGGGGGCCCCCTAGCTGCAGTACAGTGAGAAGAGTCAGGGGCACGGGGAGATACCACCATGGATGGCCAGGCCAAAGGGACATCATTTGGGATCTTCCTTGAATCTTTACTCCCACCCATGTCTACTGCCTATGGACGGATGCCTGGACAATAAGGCTTCAAGGTCTGCAGAATGGAAGACTTCAGAAATCAACTGGTCCAAGTTTTCTCCCAACTCCAGTCAGGCTTGACTCATCCTGATGAGAAAGAGGGTAACTTCTTGACAACCATGACGGAAGACAGCAGCATCCAAAATTCTGTGTCCGTTTTCATCCTCCGACTTGGCAAGCATCAGCCTCTCTGTGCTTCATCCATCAGGAAAGCCTCTGGCTGCAGCGACTTGCTGGCGACCAAGTTACTCTGTTGACATTGCTCTCACTTGGCATCATTTAAGACCCGAAAACAGTTTTCACACTTGCTAGTGAGCCAGGCCTCCACGGTTCATACCATCCTATTAATTTTGAGACTAGAGACCCAAAAGCCTTGAAATTAAATAAAAATGCGTCATTCTTGGGGGGACAGAGTCTTTTTCTCAGAAATGAGTTCCGTCATGGGTCAGTGAGCTCTCCTCCATTGTCAAGGGCGGAAAGGAGGTGGAACACTCCTCACCACAGCCATGGCTAATCAGGGGGATCCCTGTAGATCTACCTTCATCACTGAACAAGCAACCCAACCCTGACTGCAATAGCTTCGTCTTCTCTTCTGTACTCTCTCCTCCAAGCACAACACACCAGTCCCTACTACAGAGCCTCTTCCCACTTGGCCCATCTGTCTAGAACATTCAAGTCATGTCTAACTTAAAGAAATCCCGAGTGAGCCAGAAACAGTAGCCCTAGTCATACCCCTTGCATACTTTGTGTTACTTGGCCCAGATTTATTTCCTTCAAACCATTTATCCTTGCCTAAAAAATATTTCATTTCCTATCAGCCTCTGAACTTGTTTTAGGACAAAAGACTATCTGTCTTGTTCATGACTGTATCCCCAGTACCTGGTTTGCAGGAGACAGATGCTCAATAGATCTTATCTGAATGAATGTCTGTGAGTGATTTCATGGCTATAGTTCAGGCCTTGGCATCAGATATGCCTGGGTTCAAATCCTGGCTCTGATGTTCATTAGTGCCATGACTTGGGTATTTCATCTTACCTAAAGTCACAAAGATAATGTGGTGTTTGTTTTTGAGAGTGTTGCATAGCTCAGGCTAACCTCCATCTTAACAATCCTCCTGAATGCTACGATTACAGATGTGTACACCACATCCAGCTACTTAATGTAATTTTAATACGTATACAGAATTTTAAAGAGAGTTAAGCTTTATTATTTCTAAATATTAGGGTTACGGTTAAGGACTCAAGTTCCCAGTGTCCCGGGAGCATAGTTATGTTCTGAGTTGATAACAGTAGCAATCTGTACTCATTTGGCCATGGCAATAATTGTGGTGGCCTCTGCCTTACCCACTGGCATCACCGAGGATATTTTCAACTTCTGCTAAAGGAAAGAGGCAGTGTGACAAAGCAGAGACAGCAAGGAAGTGATTGTCAGCTGATGATGACTGGAGACTCAAACATGAGTAACCAACCCCATCACTGAGCGCAGGTGTGTGGAGGAGGAATGCATGAGACAGTACATTTATGTGAAAAAACTTCCCTCGTCTATAGTTCAATATTCTTTGGGTCCTACGGGCTCTGCTCACTTTCTTGAACATCTTCAAAGCTCTCTGGCTATCATGCTTAGTAGGACAAACCTATTATCCCAGCTAGTCCGGAGCCTGAACTAGAAGGATCACAATTCTAAGGCCCACTCAGGGATACACAGTGAATTCAAGGGTAGTCTAGGCAACTTAGAAAGAACTTATCTTAAAATAAAAACATAAAGTGGGTCTCAGATACAACTCAGTAGCAGAATGTGGGAGGCCCTGAGTTCAATCCTCTGCACTGAAAAGAGAAACAGAGACAGAAATAGAAAGAGAGAGAAAGAGAGAGAGGCTAGCTAGTGAATGTGTGCCCAGACAGTGGTCCATAAATGACTTAGCACAAAACTCTAAACAGCATGCTAGAGACTCAACAACAAACACAGGCACCCCTCCCTACAAAGACAGAATTTGACCCTACTTGATGAATGCAAAAAAAAGCAGCAGAGTGCAGGGCAGTGGAAGGACCCAGGATTTTGAACCGTAGCTGTTGCATGGTCGGAGCCCCTCAACAGACCTGTGAAACTCAGGGATGGAAAAGCCACCGGGACCACGCAGTTTGTAGTTGGCTGGAGGGAACAATAGAAGACTAAACTGAGGAATCCACAGCCAAGAGGTCCTCTAGAGAAAGGCCTCCCGAGAATGCAGGCTTGGGTTGCCTCCCATCAGCATGAGCTGACCTCCTGGTGAACACTGAACCAGTGAACCCAAACAGGAACAAATCCAGGCCAGCCATGTGTGCTCTGCTTCCTCCAGGAACTTGTCTCTAATGGTATGAAGTTCCATACCATTTACACAGAGCCTTTCAGATAGTCCCTGTTTGAGCCGGATCTGTTCCAAGTGTTCCGTTTTCATTTCATGTTTCACCACAGACAACCTTAAACACACACAAAGGTAGAGAAGATGCAGTAAATGATCACCCCAGTGGTGACCCAGTTTTCAGTCACCACCAACTCAGAGTCATTTATTTTAGTTTTTTTTTCCATTCTGCTCCCCAATTCTCCAGCCCTTCACCTTACCAACAATCCCAGGTATCAAACTATTTCAAAAGCAAGTAATTCAAAATATACAAGATAAAGATCACAGGCGTGTGTGTGCACATGCACCTGTGAATGCAGACACGTGGACATGTGCACATGTGTGGAGGCCAAAAAGCAATGCTCCTCAGATGCTGTCCACCCATTTGGCTCGGCTGGTTGGCCACTGAGCCCCAAGGATCCACTTGTCTCTATCTCTCCGGGACTGAGATTACAGGTGTGAATCGCCACACCCAGCTTTTTATGTGGATTTTAGGGATCAAACTGGGGCTATCATCCTTACATAAGTGCTTTACCAACCAACAGCGCTATCTCCCAGCCCCTGATCTATCCATCAACAACCTCACTACCACTATCCTTGATTTTTACCATCAGTCAGGGCCCGACTTTCCCCTCGCCTCCTCAAAAACATGGTTATATAATTCATTATAATTAATATTCAAATGAAGTCCAAACTACAGCTGCTTAATTCATCTGTTTTTAATCCTCAGGCTCGTCTTGAATTTTTTTCTCTACAATTTACTTTAGGCAACTATTAGGAAACCCAGCTCATGTTCCTGTGGGTTTCCTATAACCTGAGATTTGCTGACTGTGTTCCCTTGGTAGGATGGAGGGTGCCCTCTCTTCACTGCAGATCTTTTAAGCAGTACGTTGGCCATGTGTGGTGGCATCGCCTGCAACCCCAGTACTTGGGCTAGAGGTGCAAGCACCAAGTGTCTAAGGCCAGCCCTGGCCACACAGAAAGTCCAAGGATAGCCTGGGCTAAATGAGACTGTCTCAATAAACAAACAATTTTTAAAACTTAAGTTTGGGGGCCAAGATAAATCCAAAAGGCATAGGAAAATGACTCAGTGGGTAAAGGTACTTAGTGCCAAGCCTGATGGCCTGAGTTTAATCCCAGGGATTCATTTGATGGGAGAAGAAAACTTTCACAAGTTGCCCTCTGACCTACATGCGCACACTCACACATAAATTAATATTTTTTTTTATCCCGAGACACACAAAGCCTGGTTAGCTTCTCCATGTGTTGTTAATGTCCTTAAACCACTGCCTAAACCCGTGTGTTTACTACAGAGATGATAGAACCATGGCGATCCAGTCTCTCACACTTAACCTCACCTCCCAAGGCATTTAGGGGAGTTCTTTCTTTCCCTTGTCAAAGTAATGAGTTTAATGTCCAAGCACCCAACAAAATGACTAACTTTTCTCTTGGATATCATTCAGTTCATTGCCATGCTAGTTTTAATGATGCCCGAACTGTTTCCACTTGGCCAGCAGAAACCTCTCCGAGTTGGTTTTAAAACCTTCTTCAACACGACCTTGGAAGACCTTGATGGATTCCCTGCTTGCTAGTGTGACAAGAAGCTCCAGGCACATCCTACCTCTTGTCCCAGAACAGAAAGCCACCCCTTCTCCAAACAGCCCCAGCTGCTTTTCTTGGGAAATGATCCTTGTCAATCACAGCCTGGCCCAAAGGAAGGCTTCCTGCTCTGGGGTCGGTCATTTGGAGCCTTGCCAGTAGTCAGAACTTGAGCATTTTTTTTAAAAAATAATGAAATGCTTTACCAGTTCCTACCACGAGCCCTCAAACTCAGGACTGTGGGATTTCCGTCACCTCATTGTCCATGTGTCAGCATTTCCTTCCTCCTGCCAGCATAATTAGCTGTTTACCCTGCAACGCGTGTAGGAATCTCGGAATAACAACAACACTGTCACCCACAGCGACAACTGGAAAACAGTCTAAAATGTTTTCAGAACCATCCTGGCATGCTATTTGAGGATGCAGATCATTGCATCGGGTGTCCTGAAGCCAGGAGGCTGAGTTCCTCTGCTCTGGTGGATCATGCCAAACACCTCAAAACAGTTATATCGGTATGGCTTTCTCAGAGGTTGCTTTTCCAAACCAAGTGTGCTGGAGAAGAGCACATCACACCCTCTGGTCCAGACTGTTGGCTCTCTTCTCCTCAGGACAGCCTTTCATTATTATTCTGATTAAATGACTCACTCTTCCATTTTGTAAAAACAAACAAGAAGTAAACAAAGCCATACAGTCTCTTCTAAGATAAATATTATCTTGTGCTTTTCACCTAACATTGCCTAGAGATTACTCCAGTGCAGATATAGTACTCTCCTCCCCCAACACGCACACACACACACACAGTGATGGGGATTGAACTCAAGGCCTCAAGGCCTGCTTGGTAAACCATCCAGCCCCCACTATTTCTGAGACATGCCATCTTTGAATGATCTGAATCACTCTGAGTCAAGACAAACATCTTTTCACATGGTCATGATCTATTCATGATAAAAATAATCAGTGTTTCTAGTTTTTTTTATATTTTTGTACATTTTATATACACATATACTATGTCTATATGTGTACCTGTACACACGCCATGCCATGTGTGGAGATCACCTGTGGAGATCAGAGGGGAACTTGGGGAAGTCTGTCCTCTCCTTCCGTGTGGCTGCTAGGAATGGAACTCGGGCAATCAGGCTTGGAACCAAGATTTTTACCCACAGAGCTACTTAGCTCGCCCTCTAACTTTAAGGGTCTGTAGGTCAACAGTCTCAGCAGAGAGAACAAAAGCACGCATGTGAGACACTTAAAATGAAAAGAACTTGGGGGACTTCATGGTGAAGTCACCAAGTACCAGTGAAGAAAAGTACTCCCAACAATAAGAAAAACCCAAATTCCTCAGAGCTTGTAGCAACCAAAACTGTAAGGCACCTAAAAACCAATCCAACTAAAAGCATAGAAAGATACAATTAAGAAGCCTGCTGGCATCCCGCTCGAATCCCAAGCAGTCAGAAGAAAGAGGCAGGTGGATCCCTATGAGCCTGAGAACAGCCTGACAGACACAGCAAAATCCAGACCAGCCAGGACTACACACTGAGACCTGCCTAAAAAAAAAAAAAAAAAAAAAAAAGCACTTAGGAAATGATACATGTCAAGAAAAGACAGAAAGAGAACAATTCGCGTAAAAAGAAAAAGAAAACTAATGACCGATAAAGGTAAGAACGAACACTTCCAGCGACTGACAATTAGGAAATCATTTTTAGGTATTTCACATCAAGCACGCTGGCAAAAGCTACTAAGGCTAACAAAACCAAGCGGCAGCATGGGTCTGGCTCAAAGCAGCAGCGATGCTCATCCCATCAACGCACCTTCCTCCAGTAATCACACAAATGGAGGAAGCAGAGGACGCACCCACTCTAACCCCCAACCCCATGCCTAAAAACTTACCATGGTGTTCAAGAAGATGCAGAGACTGAGATAAGAAGGTTGACTGTGATGCGCTACACGTCGTGAACTGAAAGTAGCTTAAATCTATCATGGGAAAAAAATGCATAAATTGCAGTATACCCTGTACAACGGGACGCTCCTTAGCAGTGGAAAGGAATGAATGACAGATACAAAGCTGCCAGTGAGGCCGAGCTGGTAGCTGGGTTTGTTGAAGGACAGCAGCCGCAGAATGTGTGCCGTGACCGGTCCAGAAAGTGATGGCCAATTCCAGTTCACCGGTACTGAAAACTACTTCCGCTCTTACACTCTCACAGGTAGAATGAGTTGTGTGCTGGCCGCCTATAGACGCATTGTTTTGTTGGCCTTAGACTTCAAGTTAGGGCCTAAACACCTCTAACTGTGAGAACAATGAAAATGGATTCTGAAATGTCTGACCTCGTCTGTCAAGTCCCATGCCCATAGGACCTGATGTCAACTCTTCATGTAATACTCAATTTGTACAATAAATTGTGAACCTGGGGAAAAAAAAAAGATTCAAAGCTAAAACCTCAAAAACACACTGCTGGGGACCGGGGAGACTGCTGTACAAGCAGGAGGACCTGGGTTCCAATCCTGGCACTCATATCGAAACTAGGGGTGGTGACGTGTATCTCTAACCCCAGTGCTGGGGAGAGACAGCAAAGCCTTTGTACACATGTGATATACCCGCATACAAACGCATACATATACCACACAACTACCAAAACACATATGCGCACACACACACAAAAAGTGTGAAAGAGTAAGTATGTTATCAAATAATTAAAGTATGGCAAGCAAGCCTCTTGAGTCTGAGTCTCACCATATAGATACGGTGGCCTCAAATTCATATATCTTCCTGTCTCAGGGTTCTGGGACTAGAGGAATATGCCATCACACCAAATTCACAGACGTGTTTTTCAAAATGATAACTGAATATACAGGGACTCAAATTACGCATATTCGCTTCTGGGTATCTAATTTCTTTCTGTGTTTTGTTTGGTTGAGACAGAGTCTATTATGTATTCTTCCCTGCCATGCCTGTAACTTACTATTTGGACCATGCTGGCCTCAAACTCACAGAGATTCACCTGCCTCGTCCTCCAGAGTGCTGGGAATAGAGGTGCGCATCACCATGCCCGGATGTTTGTGCCTTTATCTATACCATATACCTAAGACGTGACTGTGGTTAACTGGCAAAGTTCTATAGAAGGCACCAGTTCAAACCAAGGAAGGAATCTTCTAACAGCGAAAGCCATCTCTACATAAAATGTTCTATTGTAGAAAGTAAGGACTCTGACATCTTTGGAGTTACATAGGTAGAAGCAAGATGCTGAGGACGGAAGTCCCATCAATGTCTCCATTGACAATTATATCTTCTTATTAGGCATGGAGGTGCATACCTTAACCCTACTGCCCAGGGGCCCAAGGCCAAAGTCCTTAGTTTGTGGCCACTCAGGTTGCAAAACAAGATCTTATCTCAAAAAAGTCAGTTCCCTGCAAAAAAATAAATTACAACCCTAATGTTCTGCTTGAAGCCCTTGATTAATACCGCTGACTAAAGAAAATTTTAAATCACTGATTGTCGCTTTAAATGTCAGCACTAGAAAACTGAAATGAATAAAAGAATGAGTGAAAGATAGCCCTAAAGCTTACTAACAATTAAGAATATTAATTGGTGAGACCACAGAGGAGGACAGTGCAGCCAGTCCTGATGAGACTGGATAAGCTAGGGTCAGATGGAAGGGGAGGAGGACCTCCCCTATCAGTGAACTTGGAGAAGGGCATAGGAGGAAATGAAGGAGGGAGGGTGAGATTGGAGTGGGAGAGGGAGGAGGTTACAGCTGGGATACAAAGTGAATAAACTGTAATTAATATAAAAACTAAAAATTTAATTTAAAAAGAATATTAATTGACATTCATCAACAAAGATTAAAGAGAATGTTCTTAGTTATATAGCAAGTTTGAGGCCAGCAGGCACTACCTGAGAGCTTTCGGTGGGGGGCTTGGGCAATGGTGGCACATGCCTTTAATCCCAGCACTCAGGGAGGAAGAGGGTGGTGGGTCTCTATGAGTTCGAGGCCAGCCTGGTCTACAGAGAGAGTTCCAGGACAGCCAAGACTACACAGGGAAACCCTGTCTTAAAAATCCAGGAAAAAAAAAAAAGAGGAGGAAGGGAGGAAATGGATGAGGAGGAGGTTAACACATTATTTTACCCTCCCCCCAAATCTTGTGAGGCAGCTTTATTACTGTTTTTGTCTGTAAGGGCGCTAAAGCTGAGGCTCAGTGGTAGATTACTTCCCTACCATGCATGGGGCACTGCATTCAATTCCCTGTGCTTCAAAACAAATGAATGGAGGGAAGGAGAGGAAACTAAAGTTGACTTGCCTGGCTTCTGAACACAGGTGTCCAGGCACTAAAATCCTCCATCTTACATGTGACCCCAAGTACAGGATTTATAGATGTGTTAACGACCTAAATAGTCCCTACAGAATTTGACCAGCATAGGACAAATGACAATAAAACAGTCTAAATTAACCACCTATTATCACATTCTTGCCCCATCTTCCAACTTTCTCTTCCAATGCCAGATCATATATGCACACCCCTACACATCCTAGCTTCCGATGTTGTAACCTTGGACTTTGTGGCTTAAACAACAGACATTTGTTTCTCATAGTTCTGGAAGCCAGAAGGTCCAAGAACAAGACACCAGCAGACTTGGTCTTTAGCAAAGGCTCTTCCTAGCTTGTAGATACGCTCACTCACTGTACCCTCACAGCACCAAGAACCTCATTCCCTATCAAAAGTCCTACCTTAACGCCACACCATCAGGCTAGGATCAGTGCTTCAGAATATAAATTTGTTGCACACACACACACAAAAGCATTCAGTCCACAGCACCTTGCCTTAGGTCATTAATCAAGTCTCTGCTGGAAGAAGTTGCATGCCCTAACTCCAGGTTATTAGCAAGTGCTTGCACTGGAATCTGGAAAACAGAAGACTAGGTGAGACTCATTTGTATGACACAAGACACCTATAAAAATTCCACAGGGAACATGAATGGAATGGACTTGTATTAACTGCTGCAGGAACTGGACAACAAGCCTACAAACAATAAGAGAGCCATGTGGCTACTTGGTACTAGATTTAGCGCTAGGAAGGGATAAAATGCTCAGCCCGGACTTTTGACACCCGAACCACGGTTTGGAAAGGACCATCAATGAGACAACAGACAGGGATGTCCCTTCTCTGCTCAACTCTAAGGCAACTGTGTGATCTCAGGTGAATTGACACTCATTTTCACTATTTAAAGGCAGAGTCTCAAATAGTGCAAAGAAAAAGAAAGGAAATGGCCTTGAAACATCCAGGAATCTGCCAAGTGTCCACCTCCTAGCCAGGTCAAGGCCAATGCCTATAGACCTAGCTCAGACACTCAGCATGTGTGTACTAAACCATACATCTATCAATGAGACTATGCTTATGGTTAGCTTTACCAAGCATGATTAAGGAGTGCTTCTGTAACTCTGTTTCATAGGTTTTGTGGGCTCCAGAGGAAGAATAAATCAAGCAAGAGTTTGCCAAGTCTGACTAGGCCCATACCACCAACATTTAAATGAGACCCAGATCTGTAAAACAAGCAAAAGCCATGCTCTCTACCAACCCTTCTGTTGTTGTGTTGGGAGACTAGGAGCATGGGGCAGAAGGATCAGATAACCAAGCCATTTATGAAGCTGTGAAGACCACTCCATCAGATCACCAAGGTTACTTGCAGGGTGAGGCAAAAGAGTGTAAAGTCTCCCTCCCTCAGTCCCACCCATCAGCTCAGAGTTCTTTAGAACACCTGCCATCAGCAGAGTCTCTCCCGTGATAGAAACTCTGGTGTGATGGGCCACAAGGGGAGCCAGGAAGGTTACAGATGAGCACTTTACACACCCAAAGTTCATTTAGACTCCATCTTCTTGGTCACCACCATCAGGAATACAGGTCTTAAAGGACAGAACACTATACTGTGATCTCTGCTAATGTTGATTTATTAATTCCTTTGTACTGCTTCTTTTTAAAATTTATTTATTTTTATTTTCCATATGTTAGTGTTTGCCTGCATGTGTGTATGAGGGTGCTGGATTCCCTGGAGGTGAAGTTACAGATAGTTGTGAGCTACCATGGGAGTGCAGGGAATTGAACCTGGGTCTTCTGGAAGAACAGCCAGTGCTCTTCACCGCTGAGCCATCTCTCTAGCCCTGTCTGCCTCTTAATATTTTCAAGAATGTGCGTGGTATCTCTTCCACTACTCTGTACATAGCCCAAAAGAGATATCACCTACTAAAGACATGCACACCTCACTAAGTACGAGAAAAATCATTTTTTTTTGTCACCTGTTGCATGGAGAAGTCAGAAAGATCCACAAAACATCCCAACACTGCCTGTCCATAAATTGCACTGCATGATCCTTGAAGATACCTTGTCTCCAAGGTTACATCCTAGCACCCAGTGTGGGACCTAGCTTACCTCAGTACTCAGAAAGCATTGGTTGCAGGAATGGAATTCTCTTCCAAATTTAATGCATTTCCATTTATCCTCTGATCACAGATGAGGGATAATTTTATCACAACCATCTCTGCAGTACACTCTGTCAGAAGCTCTGGAGTCCAGGTTCCATTAACTAATGGATGCTATAATATTTAGCAGCTAAAACTTAGTTCTAGCCACTGGTTAAAAAGAACAAAAAACAAAAAGCAAAACAAAACAAAAACCCACTATTTCAAGTAAAGGAACTGTCTTTGCTATTTACCTGTTACTGTAATAAAACACCATGACCAATGTAGCTTATAAAAGAGACTGTTTAACTTGGGCTATGGCTTCAGAGGGTTAGAGTCCATGATGCTGGAGTGTGGTGGTTTGAATAGGTATGGCCACCACAGACTCATGTGTGCTTGGCCCAGAGGGAGTGGTACCATCAGGAGGTGTGGCCTTATTTTAGTGGGTGTGGCCTTGTTGGAGGAAGTGTATCACTGAGGTCTCCCATGCTCAAGCTACACAGTGCGGCTCAGTCTCCTGCTGCCTGTAAATCAAGATATAGCTCCTTCTCCAGCACCATGTCTGTCTGCATACCACCATGCTTCCACCATGACGATATGGACTAGACCTCTGAATCCGTAAGCCAGCCCCAATTAACTGTTATACTTTGAGTTGCCTTGGTCATGGTGTCTCTTCATGACTAAGACATGGAACACAGGCATAGTGGCAGGAACAGCTGAGAACTGACATCATAACCCACAAGCAGAGGGCAAAGAAAGAAAGACGCTGGAAATGGCACAAGTCTTTTGAAACCTCAAAGCCTGCCCCCATTGGCACACCTCCTAATCCTTCCCCACACATTTCTACCAACTATTCAAACATGTGAGCCTACAGGGCCATTCTCCTTCAAAACCACCATAGGAACTGGAGATCCAACGCAGTCCAAGTGCCTGAAAACTTGCAAAAGGAAAGATACTAGTAGAGAGGGAGGAAAACGAGAGAGGAGAAAAGAGCCACAGAACGCAGGCTCCTTACTGAAGTCGTTTTACTGTAATGGGAAGTACACCTCTCCTGTGCTCACCCCTCTCATCTGACCTCTCTAGTGGGGTGAAGGAGCTGAATAAAGGAGGCGCTGGGGAGCACAGAACAGGGCTTCATACCCCAAGCCTCCTCGCCATGTTATGCGGAAAGGCCTCCCACGCTCTCTTCCCAGACCTCATGTGCAACTTAATACTCAATAATGCATTCATGGTCAGTGATTTTGTTCATCTTTCCCTTTTTTGCAAACAGATTCATTCAGTGCATATCGACTGAACACAAAGCACCTATTGGGCATTGATACACAAATATGAATTCTTATCATCTGGTGGGTTATTTTTTGTTTTTGTTTTTGTTTTTGTTTTTTGAAACAGAATTTACTGTGGAGCCCTGTCTGTCCTAGAACTCGCTCTGTAACCCAGGCTGGTCTCGAACTCAGAGACCCGCCTCTGCCTCTGCTGGGACTAAAGGCATACACCACCAGGGCACAGCTGTCATCTCTAATTACTATCCTCTTGACCATGAAACAAGACCACTGGGACAGAATGCGTGCTGACAGACATAAGGTCAATTCATTAGGTCAACTGCCACAAACTGTCCGTCAGTAAGACTCTATTCCTTGGAAATGTCACCAATTCCACGTTTGCCACCTGGTCCTGCCCTTGCTACCATGAACGAGTTGTAAGACTGCTTCGGAAATCCACCAACCTACTCCATAATTACTCCATACAAACACCAAATTATGCGTGCCTCTATTTTAAGTAAACTCACTATTTGAAACTCTGAACTTCTTAAAACAAAAGAGTGAATACACTCCAATTTACTCTGCACAAGCCCTCTTCTCTTCACAACGGTCAATTTAACAACTACTCAACAGGAAGCCTGGGGTCTGGAAGTCTAGTGTGGGTGAGGGAAGCTGGACTGGCTGAACAGCCAATCCTACTGCCTGATATGTTAACAGTCTTGAACAAGACCCTTATACCTCTCTCTACCCAGGTCCCAAGTCCCCCACCTATAAATAATGGAGTTGACTCAGAACCTGAAACTTAGAATAAGGCTTTGAGGTCTCCTCAGTGATTCTATTCTATCTCTCTGGGATTCTGACTCTTCTCATGTTCTCTGTAAGCCATGGCCCCTTGACCCAGTGAAACCAGCCTCCATCAACATGCCACCACACTAGATCAATCAGAGCAAACAGCCGGTAGGACTGCTGGACCCCATGGGTCCCTGGGCTGTGTAACGTGCCTTCTGTGAGCTGCGAAAGAAGGGCATGGATCAAACAGAAAAAGGAAGTACATGCAGGCAGAATGGACTTACAAAATGTCTTATGTAAATACTTGCATCTTTTGCTGCTTCAACAACAGGCAACAAAACAAAACTTTAAAACTCAAACAATGATTTGCCACACTATGGGGAAATTTTTAAAACATGATACGCCAATACACGGTTGGAGTCTTCTGCGTCCCAACAAAGATGTTAATGAAGCAACAAAGCGAAACTAAAAACTAAGACAACATTCAAAAAAAAAATGTTGAATGTGACAAGGTGTTACCACAGCCCCCAAATTACAAGCGAATCACCAGCAGCCAGTGTGATACTGCTGTCCGTGTAAGATGAAGCAAAGGCCAGGGGGCCTGGGATGCAGCACAGTGGAAGAGTACTTGCCTGGCATGGCTCTGGGCCCATTCCCAGCACTATTAAAAAAAAAAAAAATTAAAGGAAAGGAAAAAAGAAAGTGATGAGGCACATGAAGATCTGGGTGAAGCCCAAAAGAATCAACAGAGAGAACCGGAGAGCTATAGCTATCTGCACAGAGAACTGCAAGGGACCCACAGTATGGCCTGAAAAGCTGGAGTCCCCACCCATTGGAGCCGTCAGAACCAAGTGCTTCCGACAGAACACCATTCTGAGGAGAAATGGCTAGTAACAGAATCAGAAGTGAGCAGCCAGGCAACGGTAAGGACAGACTAAGTAGATACAGATAAATGGGAGATGGGCTAAGAAAGCAGGGCTGCCATTTTGTTTTCTTTCCCAAGATGGTGAGCCCCAGGCAGTGGTTCCCAACCTGCGGGTCGCAACCACTGTGGGAAATCAGACAGCATTTTCACAGCTCTCAGCTAAGAACACGTGCCTATCAGGTATTTACATTATGATTCATTACAGTAGCAAAATGACAGTTATGAAACAGCAATGAGAACTTTATGGTTCAGGGTCACCACAACAGGAGGAACTGTAAAGGGTCGCAGCCTTATCGAAGCCAAGAAGCACTGGCTCAGGGCCTTATACACACCAGACAAATGAGCTACAGCCCCAGACCACCAGCTTTGTAATGAACATGAAAAAAAACAAAAACAAAAAACAATCTTTGTAAAGTTAGAAAAATCACCAAACCAAGACCTATTCTTCAATGTGTATGAGTGTGTTTTGCCTGCATCTATGCCTGTGAATTGTGGGTATTCAGTGTCCATGTCAGCCAGAAGAGAGCATCAGAAGCCATGGACCCGGGCTTAAAGGTGGTTGTGAGATGCCTGGCGGGTGCTGGGAACCAAACCCAGATCCTCTGCAGTCATTTCTGCAGCACTCAAGACTCTTTTTTTTTTAACCTCATAAAAACTAGTTACATAAATATTAACAGAAAAGCAATAAATCTACAACTATTTCTATAAGGAAAAGACAGGCCAAGGGACGAAATTATATCTCCAGCGATGTGACAATGAAAGCATGCCAGGAAGGCATTTGAAAAAGCACATGAAATATAACATATTTTAAAACAGCCTATAAATATTTTAAACTATGCAAGGCTTGGAAGAAAAAAAACATAAATTAGAATCAGGAAAATTCACAAGCGAAATGACAGATTTCAAAAAAAAATAAATGGAAGTTGGAAAAGTTAGTTTAGAAATAAAAACTAAGACCTAAGGTATGAAACCCTGGGTTTGATTCTCAGTAGTGGGGGAGAGGGGGTCTGGGAGATGACTATTACAATAAAAGGAATGAGAGAAAAAAAAATCAAACCTAACAGACATCTGAAACATAGGGGAAATTCTAACGAAAATTATAGGAAGAGATGAAGAAATTTTAAAATGGCCAACGTTGAAGATAAGCAAAGGACCAACACATAGACAAGAGACGTCCCTAAAGAACAAAACAGAAGCAAAGGACAAAACTCCACAGTGATTTGAGAAAGCTTTTCCAAAAATAAAAAACAGAAGGCCTTGAGACTCCCTGTAGACCAAAGCACACTGTGGCCGGGCCTGCAGCTCAGTGGTACAGCCTTACCAAATCTGCGCGCGCCTAAGCTTCACCTCCACCGTGGGAATGGGAGGCACACAGTGTACATCTAGGGTACCAGCTAAAAGTGAGTCAAGGTACCGTCTAGTTCTGAGTGTGGTGGTGCACACCCGAAATTCCAGCACTTGAAAAGGTCGGGAGTTCAAGGCTGACCTTGGTTACATAGCAAGTGGAGGCCAGCCTGAGCTACACGAGACTCGATTTCACCTCTGGTAAAATTAATGCCCTTTAACGACCATCCTATCGGTACTTTTTTTTTCCCTATAGCTCATGAATTATAAGGAAAAGTTTTGACAAAGTCTTATTCTTCCTTTTTTAACTAAATCACAAATCTTTTCTATATAAATCTTTAATATTTTTTTAACTTTGTTTGCATGCTAAGAAGATTCATTCTAAAATACTATCTTCTCATTGCATAATGAGCCCGGTGGGAGAAAAACTAGCCACCTGGGGATCCTTTAAAGGGCCAGACACACAAAATAATCACACTACAAAGTTTTACCAACTGAAGAGGAAGAAACACGGAGGAAAATGTAAAATAAAGATTTTACATCCAGTGGTTTTGACCTTTCAGAGACAAAAGCTTAATAATATGCAGAAAAATAAAAGGATTATTATCCCCATAAGCCCTTCTTATGGACACCAGAGAAGAACTCTACATGAGCAAAATGACCATACACAGAGCCAGGTTTGAGTAATCTTAAGTACATAATTGCTGAAGAATTAAATGAAGGTTAGGAAGGAGACTTTTTTATTTTTTAATGTGGTCCTGGAGAAATTCTGGGCAAGCACTCTGCCATCACAACTCATTACAAAGTCAGCGGCTGAAAACATTAAGAATTCGTTTTTCCTCCCTTCCGCAGGTCAGAAAGCCAAAACCAATTTCACCTGGCCGATCGCAAGGTGTTGGCAGGCTGCGTTACCTGAAGATATTCCGGGGAGGGTCCGTTTCTTGCTTCTCCTGCAACTTCACGTGTAACAGAACCACCCCAACCTCGGTCTCCATGGTGACAGTATATAATCTCCCTCTGTCTTCCTTGTGAGGACAACTACAAGCTATTTAAGGCCCACCCAGATAACTGGGGGGAGGGAGAGCAGCCTCCCTTTCTCCAGACCCTCAACAGACTTTGAGTCTGACCCTCCAAGGGCGCTACTCCAATTCCTGAACATGTCCCACTAGTCCCCACTTACTTATGTTTTTCTTTAATTTATTATGCCTATTCATGTGTACATATGTGTCTGTGAATGTGTGCCAAGGTGTGCACTGCCCGCAGGGGTCAGAAGAAGGTGTCAGGTCTTTGAAACGGTAGTTACAGGTGGTTGTGAGCCACTCAATATGAGTGCTGGGAAGTGAACTCGGCGCCCTCGTCAAGAACAGCATGTGCTCTTAGTCACGGAAACTGGCTTGAATAAGCATTCTGAAGTCTAGGATGATCCTGAGCTTTTGATCCTCCTGTCTTTCCTTTCCATGGATTAGAATTAGGTGTGGGACACCACTCCAAGTGAGGTTCCTTTTCTCCCTCAACTGCCCACTACTTTATCTTTGAGACAGGGTCTCTCTAAACCTGGAGCTCACGGGTTCCGCCAGATCACCTGGCCAGCAAGCTCCAAGGAGTCTCTGCCTCCCCAGCATCTGGTTTTCACATGGACCAACCTCAGGTCCTCACACTTACACGGCAAGTACTTTACCAACCGAGCCAGCTACCCAGCCTGACTGTTTGAACAGTGGGTTTTCGGGGGCCAATCCACAGACCCCAATAATAATCATTCTTCGGTATTTATTTCTGTTACTCTTTAATTCTGTGTGCGTGTGGGTGAGTGTGGCCACGTGCACAGTAGTGTGTGCATGCACATTACATGAGATGCAGAGAATTGAGGTGAGAGTAGCAGGTCCCCAGAGCTGCAGTTATAGACAGTGGGGTGCCAGGGACTAAACTCAGGTCTTCTACAAGAGCAGTATCCACTCTTGACTGCTGAGCCATCTCTCCGTCTCAACAACTTCTCTTTTCTTCTTGTATTTCGAATGGTACTAGAGACTGACGCTGGGGCTTCCTACCGGCTAAGTCCTCACTCTTCCACTGAACTATACACCATATGCCAAGTCTTTCTTTTTTCTATCTTTCTTTTTTCCTTCCTTCCTTCCTTTATTCATTCATTCATTTATTTATTTTTGGGACTGGGCCTCACTATATTTCCCAGACTGCCCTTGAACCTGCAATCTTCAAATTTCAGCCTTCAGATTTGCTGGGATTACAGGCCTACACCACAAGGTTCAGCATATAGTCACTTTTTAAATGATAGAAAATAGGTGGCACGTGCAAAAAAGAAAGTATTCAAACTGTTTTCAGTAATAATAACTGATACTGACGTTAGTATCATTAGTCTGAGAGTGATAATTATGTGTTACAAGAAAAAGCAAATGAGTAATTATGGGATACTCAATTGTTACTTTTTCCTATGTGCACAAAAACAAGGATTCTTGGTGTGAAAGAAGGAACCAGTAAAGAAGAAAGGAGTATCGAATTTCTAGACTCAAATTCTATCTGGAAGCATTGGTGTCTGCCCACTAATGCCCTTCTTAGCACATGCATTTCTATGTCATTTCCCAGCTTCACCTCTGAGAACTGTGGCTATCTAATAAAAATGAGCATCCCTGGTCCCCAAGATGGTGCTTCTGCACCGCTGTTGTAAGAGATACCAGGTCTTCCTAGAGAAATGGGTGGTTCTGGGGTGGAGGCAAAAAATAAAATAAAATAAAAAATAAATGTACAAAGTCTATGGGAAGTAAAAGGAAGAAGAGCAACATGAAAGAACAGATAACAGGGAGAGAGAAAAATCCTCCAGCCCAGCAAGCACATCCGTTCCTAGACTATGTAGTTACAAATGCAAATAAAGGCATGAGAAAGGGCTTAGACTGGATCCCCGGCATTAATAAAAATTAAATTAAATTTTAAAAATCAAGGCTGGCATTATCCCAAGGGGAAAGGGAGTATCACTCAATCCTGAACATATAGGCACAGACCCAGAGCAGGGAGGGACCATACTCCAGAGGCAATAGCAGAAGGATCCAAAGCTGGAGGCCAGCATGGGCTGTGTACACTGTGATCAATAACATGTTTTTAAAAGGTAATTACTCCCAGTGTCTAATCAAGATGGTAGGAGAGAGCTCTGACCTAGAGACTCTGCAGACTGATACCCACCAGTAAAGTAGCTACACAATGAACACACCAAGCCTCCCTGGCCTGCTGCCGTTAAACATTCCCAAACAACATGCCATCCCGCTCCCAACCAGCAGGGAGATAAGGGCTGAATTCATAACCACTGAGTATATCCAGGATCTCATGCAATTATGTATCCCATTGTAAATTCATAAAAAGGCCACTCTGGACTAATAAATCAGGTTTGACAACCTGAAGAACCCAGGTCTGCCCATAAATGCTCCTATTCTGTGTGCACGCACACCAGCAGCTATCTGGATGCATGCTGCAATCACCCTGGAACCATTCTAAAAAGTATGTGGGCCCCACACCCAGGAGGAGCAGGAAATAAGCAGCCCTGGGTACAAGGGGATCCATATTTTCTAAGTTCCCTAGATGATCACAAGGTTCAGTTAGACTGTAAACACTGTCATACAAACGTTCATTTCTAGAGCAATAAGGTTAAGGGCAAGGCTTTTGAACTGTGGGCTACAAATGCCACCACGTAAGGTCAAGACCTTGCCTGTGGGGTAGCCCCTGGGAGTGGCGAGCACACATAGGCCTCTTTCTGCTTGACCTTGTCAGAATTCAAGATACTATCTCTAATTCTTTCTTTCTGTGGAATTTGACCCTATGGAGTTCTGTTGCTTTTCAAAATTCCCCTTTTGGCTCCTGTAAGGAAACCTGAAGACTAAGATGCACATATGGATACACACACATACACACAAAACACACAGACACACATGCACACACACACGAACATGCATACATACATACACACATACACACACCATGAAGCAATAAACGGTATAAATATTTGAGAACTTAAGAAGAATCCATTTGGCCTGCATGAACTTCCATTTGAGCCACATGCTGACCAAGAGCTGGAGGAAGAAATACCACACATCTTCCTCCTCCACATCTCGCTCACTAAGGGCACTTTACACAGCCCAGGAACTCAGGCTGTGAGCACTGTGCAGCCTTGCTGGGATCTAGCTGTTTGCTCTAATTGATCTGTCAACCAGTGTGTGGGTGTGAAGTTATGTGGATGTCATCTGACCAGGGCCAGGGCACATGGTCTGCAAAGAACACGGAGAGAATCAGAGTACCCCGGAGAGGGACCTCAGAGCCTCACTCTAAGACTGAGATGCTGACTCAACTCCATTATTTATGGATCAGGGGAGTAGGGTTCAAAGGGGTGGAAGGGACTTACTCAAGGCTACAGATGGAACAAGGGGTGGGATGGGCTCTGCATCCAATTCAGAATGCCTCCTGCCCCCACTGTAGCCCTCAGCCCTAGCTCCCTGCTAAAAGATCTTATTAAGGAAGGGACACATAAATGGGATAGGGACTCGGGGACACTACAGCTTCCCAGCTGACACATCCGAGGCTCCAAGGCTCCTCCCTTAGAAGAGGTGAGTCAGTAGCCTCGAGTGTGTGCTTCTGGCATTTTCTTAATGAAAAGCAATTTCCAGCTTCTGCTGGAGAAGGGAAATAAAGAATCAGTAAGAGGCATCACTGTCACAAGATGCCTGACACCTCCAGATCTTTAAGGATATTATTGGTTTTACTCCAAAACAGCAGGAGCCTCCCTAAACCTCAGCCACCTCTGTGTATCTCTGCAGTTGCTACATGCCATTGCTGTGGAAAGAATAAAGTGGAACCATTTCTACGGGCCGACGCTGCACAAGTCACAAGGACATCTAAGACTATCAACCAGATGCTAAAGTGGCAATTCAAAGAGGAACACAAGTATAGATGGAGAAGAGAGAGAAACCAGTAGTTGATAGGCTGAACCTCAGCAGCTTAGGCTCCAACGACAAAGCTGGCTTCAGATCACAAGCTAGCTCCCCTCACCATAGAAACCCTTAACCCCTGCCAAGGGAAGAAAGCCTGGGAGCAAGAGTCTAACATCGCATCCTCTCCAGAAGCCATTTTTGTAAACTAAAATCAATCCATCTTCAACGACAACTGGGCTGGGCACAGGAGGCAAAGTTAGTACACTGCAAATGAGCCATGTTGGGTAGCAGTGGGGATGCCTCTGTGGAGAACAGTAACTCAGCTGGGTGTGATGGTGCACCCCTTCGATCCCAGCGCTCCAGAGGCAGAGACAGGCAGATCTCTGAGTTCAAGGCCAGCCTGGTCTGCAGAGTGAGCTCCAGAACAGCCAGGGCTACACAGAGAGACCCTTTCCCTAAAAACAACAACAAAAGAACACTGACTGCTCTTCCAGAGAACCCAGGTTCTATTCCCAGCACCTACGTAGGAGCTCACAACTAGAAACCAGTTCCCTCTTCAAGATTCCCCAGGTACCAGGTGTGCACAGACATAACACCCATACACAGAAATTTTAAATTACACTTCAAAAAAGGAAGAGGCATGCTGAGGATCCCACTCCTGACAAAGGTACCCAAGAAAATGTGATGAGAAGGAACAACGCCCTATAAATTCAATGATACCAACCCCATTCACTCTCCTGCCTGTTCAACAGCTGCATTCGATGTACCTAATACATCAAGTACTGTTCCATGCAATGGAAAGGCACCATTCAGGGTAGAACAGGGTATAAAAGCAAAAATGACCTCTGTAGTCAAAATCCTCAGGTACCAGTAGATAGCTCGGCAGATGTCTCGTTTGCTTTGCCAGGCAAACCTGACGATGAGTTCAACCCCCAGATCCCATGTAGAAGTGGAAGGAAAGAACCACTTCCACAACGTCATCGTCCTCATCCCAAGAACCCAAAAAAAAAAAAAAAAAAAAAAGTCTCAGCACAAATGTGGAAAGATAAAGCAGACGACAGTCTCAAGGTGACAGCTCTCCAGGGAACACACCTCACTCGTTATGAAAACATCTGACACTAATGAAATATACAAAGTGTCAGCAGAGAATCAAAAGACAAGTCACAGTGCCCCAGGCTAGCCCATGCTATGAATTAAAATCTTCAGGATTACTCAGCTGTGTTTGTTGGCTTGGTGTCAGTTACAAAATACTTGAGATAATCAACTGGTTGTTTTTTTGTTTTTTTAAGGATGCTTTTTTTTTTTTTGACTCTTGGTTTCAGAGGTTTTGAGAGGAGATGAGGAGATGAGTGAAGGCACATTTGCGTCGCACACCGTAGAACGGAATCCACACACGCATGCTGCCATCAGTTTAACACATAGACCCTGCTAATAGCGTCTTTTGTTCTGACTCCCCAGTTCAGGGGGCGCCTGGAGGAGCACAGGGTGGATACTCACTAGACTCAGTGATCCAAAAGCCCAGAGGTGCAGACATTGAGAAAAAGGTACCAAGCGTGGTAACAAAAGAGACAAAGACAACGCAAGTCTTAAAGTCACGTCGGAGGAGAGTGGGAGGGGCTCTGGGATGACTGACGGCCCTGATAAGCTCCCTGTAAGGCCAGCCAGCTCGAGGCAGGACGTGAACACAGGGTCTCCTCTGCCACCTTCACTGCCGCCAGCCTGAACAAAGCGCCGCTCCTGCTCGCTGGCGTTCGCAGGACAGGCGTCCGAAGCTCTTCATTCTGGTCAAGCTTCAGTCCATGGTCAACTGGTCAACTGATCAGCTGTTGCTCAGGGTCTGCACGGGCACAGTGCAGGTGGCACCTTATCCAGCCAGGAAACAGAAAGGGAGTAAGGAGCCTGCGTTCCCATATCATCTTCATGGTCACCTTTCCCACTAATCATTCTGCCAGCAGACCCGACCTCCAAGAGGTCCCACCACCTCTCCGTAGTGCCACGGGTCAGCGAACAAGCCTTCAACACATGGACCTTTTGAGGGCCCAAAGTCCAAACCGATCACCAGCCATCAGCAGTTTTTCCTCTTGCTTTACGTACCTGCCCAGAGATTCCAACTAGCAGTACGTCTGAGAAATACTGCTCTAATGCTCAAACCCTCGATCTGAACAGACTGGAGAACTTCAAACAGTCACCCATGCTATTCCAGCAAGCCTGGGCCAGGGGGTTTTATTCTTTACTTTTTAATTTCTGATTATTCTGATATAAGGCCAGCAATTGAGAACAGCTGCTTTATTGATCAAAGGCATCTACAGGCAAAATTCCCTTCATTTGTCAAAAACTGCAAAATTCCTGACCCCAAGGAAAGCGCCTCTTTCAAGTGACCTTGAAGATGAAGGCAAAGCTGCCCCCAGACACTGGAGTTTGGTGCCCAGGGTATGTGTTTAACCTGTACTGCCAAATTAAGAGGAGAAATCCACACACATTAGAGAGACGGACTGAAAATGTGGTTCCAGTTCAGGCTATGTGTGCTTATGGGAAACAGCAGAGGGTGAGATAATACATTAGCTGTCATTGGCCCATGAGAGACATTAATCTTCCGCTTTACAAAAAAAAAGGAGGTAAGCGCTTCCACATGGGTCACGTGTCTTCCATCCAGAGACCAGAGCGGAAGAGTTTACGGTGAAGATGAGCAAAAGGGTACACCCAGTACCTACCACGAGACACTGTCTCCGGGTAGAAGCATTCAGCGTGGACACTGTCTCGGCACCGTGTCCATCCTCCATCTTCTCTCTTCTCCCAAACAAACACACGCAGGCTAACAGAAGTCAGTCCGTTCTCAAATCACTGTGCATGGCGGGATGCACTCTCTTCTCGACTAACAGGCCAACAGACCCTTGGCGTGAGGATTCTGTCTCCTTCAACACTTTGAGGCTGTCATTTGAACTAGTCGCTGTCCCCTCCCAAGGGGGTGGCTCCAAGAATAAGTGGGGGGAGGGGCCAGGGAGATGGCTTAGCACCAGCTTGCCCACATGAATCTAACTTCCAGAACTGATACAGAAAGCCAGGCTTGGTGGCCCACATCTCTAATCCCAGCACTCCTACAGAGAGATGGGAGGTGAAGGCAAGGAGAGCCAGCCGGAAGTTCATGGGCCAGCTAACCTGGAGTATGCTGTCAAGTGGCAGAAACAAGATTGACCTCACCTCTACAGTGTAGAAGGCAAGAACCAATTCCCAAAAGTTGATGCACAGAGTAAGTGCACAGATGTGCTCAAATGCAATCAAGTGAGCACATACCACACATACACATACACACAGAGAGAGAGAATTAATTTTTTTCTTTTTTTTATTTTATTAATTTATTTTTTTGTTATCAATCACAGCTTAGGTACTTTGCATCCCAAGCGTAGCCCCCTCCCTCATTCCCTCCCCCCCTCCCCAGCCCTCCCTCATCTCCTCCCCGCCCCCTCCAAGTCCACCAACAGGGGAGGACCTCCTCCCCTTCCATCCAACCCCAGCTCATCCTGTCTCCTCAGGGCTGGCTGCAATGTCCTCCCCTGGGATCTAGCCAGTCTGTCACTCCTCGGCATGTATGGGGGAGGGTCAAAGAGTCAGCCATCAAGTTCAAGACTGAAACAGTCCCTGTTTCCCTCACTAGGGTCTTCAGTCCAACACCGAGCTAT
>CM053759.1:20981895-21115253 GCA_028658305.1 Pachyuromys duprasi | reverse complement strand
GGGGAGGACCTCCTCCCCTTCCATCCAACCCCAGCTCATCCTGTCTCCTCAGGGCTGGCTGCAATGTCCTCCCCTGGGATCTAGCCAGTCTGTCACTCCTCGGCATGTATGGGGGAGGGTCAAAGAGTCAGCCATCAAGTTCAAGACTGAAACAGTCCCTGTTTCCCTCACTAGGGTCTTCAGTCCAACACCGAGCTATCATGGGCCCCATCTGAACAGGGGTTCCAGGCCACATCCACACATGGTCCTAGGTTGTAGAAATGATCTCATACAAGACCCCTGTGCCCTGCTCAAATTGGTCTTTGTGGAGCTCTTGTTGAGAGAATTAATTTTAAAAGTCAGACTAAGTGGGGCATAGCCACTGCCCTCAGTTCTCAGATGACACCCAAATCCTACCATAGAAAACCATCCGGGTTACAAGGGACGGGTACGTGGGGATTTAGCTTTCTGTGGGCACAGAACTTGCTAGACGCGCCTTTTTAAACAACTTTAAAGCCAGCTGCTCTGATGTTTAAAAGTAAACACAGTGCTGAGCATAAAAACCGAAAAGGGAAATGTAAGCATCGCAAGGTATTAATTAATCCCATGCTGCAAGATTCCTTCTGCTTAGATTAGCTCTGCTTAAAAAAATATTTACCCAAGAAACTCAAAGGCAAGTGAAGACAGACAATGCACCATACTTAAGATGCTGTGATTTTTTTAATCATAACAGGGATTAAAAGGCTGGAACAAATGTGATGGGGGCTTACACCAGAACCTGGTTAACCCTTCTCCATCCCCTTCCAAGAAAGCTGACAGCTATTTTAAGCTCACGATGCAGTCTTGCTGTCTGATTTGCAACTTGTGGAATCAGAGTAATTCCGCAGCTAGATTTTTTTTTTAAGCAGGCATGTATAATGAAGATAACATATTACCAAACCTCACATTTAGAAAAGACAACTGTGTGTGGCTATGCTGTGGCTTAAACCATGCATGGACGAAACAAATGAAACAAACTACTAGCTGTAGAATTTAATTTAATGAAAACAGCATTCGACTCTGTGCCACTGCGCTAGGCATTTACGTGGACAGTTCCCTTTCCCCTCACACCTACCTTATGGGGTGTATAGTATGTGGAACCTCCCTTCCAGATGAGAGACGTTAAGGAATTCATACAAGGTCACATAGCAAGTAAGACACAGAGCCAGGGTTTGAAGCCAAACATAGCGTGGGCTCTTGACTCTAAGCTAGGCACTCTGAACATACAAATTTATATGACATAAAATAACAAAGTAAAGAAAATAAATAGTGAGTTGGAGGAGGGAGAGCCATTCATTAAAGAAAACATACATAAAGAACAATTAGTAAATGTCAGTTACCTATTCCTGAAATTAAACATGCGTTCTAATTGAAACTCTGATCCACGGCACATCAATCATGGTGCGGGGCGCGGGGCGGGGAGAGCTTACTGGGAAGTAGCACAGTGTAAACCGGGGTGAGGGGAATGTTAGACAGCATGACAGAGGAGTGCCTCAAGTTATTGGGGACCAAGGAGCAAGAGGAGCAGTGGGGGGAGAGGGGGACAGGCACCCACACAGCATTTCCCACAGAGGGGTGGCCAGGGAGGAACATGGCATTCCATTCATTCATTCATTTTATACATGCAAGATATTTCATTTATCACTGTTGAGGACACAGGGGCAGAGGGATGCAGACCCAGGCAAAGACCTTGTAGAGACTAAAATGTGGCCAGGACAAGCAGCCCACGGCCTAGGCATGGGTCAGCCCTCGCCCTGAGCGTGGGTCCTGAACTTACAGAGAGAGAGTGGAGAAGCACGTATTCATAACCATTGCTTTCTCTTTCTTGCCTTTGGATGCCAGTGTGACCAGTTTCCTCTAGCTCCTGCCACCATGAACTCACCATGCACATTCCCATACACAGAGGAAGTTCCTATCCCCCTCCCAAAAAAAGGGAAAAAGAAAAGTATCCGAAATTAAGTTCTTAGTGTAGGGCAGGGAATAAAAAAAAAGAGGAAGCGTGTTTCTTGGGCATCAAGTATAATAATAGCTAAAAGGTTTCCAAGAAGCTACAGGCAGTATCCAGGTGACAAGTCTGAAGAGGAGATGGGTAATTATAGCCAGTGACAGCATGAATGTTCTAGTTTTCGAAGCACCACTATGAGTGAGCAATAACAAACAGTAAGTTAAGTCTAATTAGGGTCCTATATATAGGTGATTGGACATCATTACACATGGCTGCATGATTTTGACCACTAAAAAGGACTAAGATGTTTTGGGCAAATGAACCATGACCAAATGCCATCAAGTCATGAAATTTACACTAAGGTAGAAACAGATTTATCCATCAAATCCCAGGACACTCTGGCTTATCTACTTTTATAAGAACAATGAAGCACATGAGGACTATCTCTCACCCCATATGCAATTTTGCAACTTGACTTTGATGCTCCCTCACTAAGAAGGAGGGATTGAGAAACTGGGACGACAGCTCCATTGGTAAAGTGCTTGACACATAAACATAAAGAGCTGATTGCCAAGACCCATATAAAAAAGCCGGGCATTGCAACACAAGCTTGTAATCCCAGGGCTAAGAAGGCACAGACAAAGGATTGCGGGGTCTGCACATTAGGCAGCCTGGCCTGCCTACTGGATGACTCAAAAATACGAGGTAGAGGGTTGGAGAGATGGCTCAGCTGTTAAGAGCAGACATTCTCGGGCAGATAACTCAGATTCGGTTCCCAGCACCCACATGGCAACTGCCTGTAACTCCAGAGGATTCAATGCCCTCTTCTGTCCTCTCCTGGCACTGCATGTATATAGTTCACAGACACACACAGGCAAACACACACACATACACACACAATTAAAATAAATCTTAAAAAAAAAAAAAAACCAAGTGAACAATGCCTGAGGAACAACACTCTAGGTTGACATGCATGTATATGCACAAACACATCAAAAGAGGTAGAATCTATTTCTATCCCCCTACAGTCAATTATGATCAACAGAACACAGCAGAAAAGATGCTGTAAAGCTCACAAGGCCAAGCCTTAACAGTACCCTCCTTCTTACCACACCCCCTCTGGAAAGCCAACTACCAAACAAAAGACCCACCATGCCATGAAGAACTAGAAGCCATTGTACAACAGCCACACGGAGGACTAATAAAGCCCAAACTGTGTAAGTGAAGCCTTGAAGGGCTTTCCATCTGCTCACCAAAAGAAATTAGCCCAACAGAATGTTCATCGTGGGCACCAGAAGAACAGCCCAGCCAAGCACTGCCCCATGTATTTTGCCCAGGCTGAGTCTTAAGGTTGTTTGTTAGATAGCAGCAGATAACTGTATCCAGAGATTAGTGGTAGTTCTGTTATTATGTGGTTATGAACCTTGGGTCAAGCCTTCCCCTCCGGACCTCAATTTCCATCCATAAAACGAGTCTACACTAGATAGCTAAGGTGCCTTTCAGTTCTGCCAACCTGAGCCATTGTCCAGACAGTGCTTGCTAGGAATGCAGAAGGAACAACTATTTTAGGAGTAGGTAAGGCAGCCACAGACCAGGAGTTAAATGCCCCGGAGGGTGGCGATCCAAGGCAACTGGGGCTAGAAAAACATAAGGCACATAAGTGTCCAATAAACACATTATGGTTTGGAAATGCAAGGTCCCCCACAGGCTCCTGTGTTGAAATCTTCATCCCCACTGGGTGGTGTTACTTTAGGAGGTGGAAGAAACTTCAAGAAGCAGGTACTAGCTGGAGAAAGGAAACAATGAGGATGTATCTTTTAAAGTTGTGTCTGCACCTAGGGAAGATGTACAAGAAGGAAGACCCAGGGTGGTATGATCAATGCTCATTTGGATGGACTAATGGGAGGGACATTGAATGGGGGAGAAAACAAGCAACAGGACAGGAGCATACCAAAGAGGACCTATGAAAGAATCAGTATAGCAATGTATCAAAACAGATATTAAGACTCTCGGTTAAGCCCTTGGCAGAGGGCTGGAAGTAATAATAAATGTAGGGGAAGTTAGACTTGGGGAGAACAAGAGCTCCACAAAGATCAAACTGAGCAGGGCACAAGGATTCTTATATGGGACAGTCTCTCCAACCAGGGACCATGTATGGATATGGCCTAGAACCCCTGGTCAGATGTTGCCCATGATAACTCATTGGTGAACTGAAGACCCTAGTAAGGGAAACAGGGGCTGTTTCAGTCTTGAGCTTGATGGCTGACTCTTCGACCCTCCCCCATACATGCCAGGGAGTAACAGCCTGGCTAGATCCCGGGGGAGGACATTGCAGCCAGTCCTGAGGAGACAAGATGATCTGGGGTCAGATGGAAGGGGAGGAGATGAGGGAGGGTTGGGGAGGGCGGGAGGGAGTGAGGGAGGGGGCTACGCATGGGATGCAAAAAACCTAACCTGTGATTGATATAAAAATAAATAAATTTATTTAAAATAATAATAATAATAATAAATAAAGTTGTATCTGGTCCCCAGCCTCCTCACCACCACCTTTCTCTACCTTATGCCCTAAGGTAGATGACTTCTGCCACATGCCCCCATCACCCCGAAGGCTGGTACAGAGCTCCCCACCGAATGAAGCATCTGCTTCTGTGGGCAAGTGAACACCTGAGTGCTGCCCTCCTGTTAGCAGCACATCAGGTGCTCGAGCCATCCTGGAGGGCCACCAGAACCACCAACTGGAGTCATGGGCTGAAACCTCTGAATCCATGAGCTAAAATAAACCTTCCCTTCCTTAAGTCGTACGAATAGGGCATTTCATCACAGTGACCAAAGCCTGACTGATAAAAAAATATTTCCTTATCTGATGCTTACAAGCTCTGTAAGTTTTCCTCCTGAAAAACAGACAAGACTAATGTACCTATTTCTAAAAAAAAAAAAAAAAAAAAGTCTTTGTGAAAGTGCCATGCAAAGCAACAATCATCAGCATGCAGTGAAGACACTGAAGGAAATTTCAGAATATATAAGTATTAGGAAGGTGTCAAGAGCCTAAAGTCAAAGCATTTATGCTAGCGTTGTCAGCTCGGCTGTGAGGACCCTGGCAGGCAGCAGCTTCCCTGAGCCTATATCCTACTTCGTACAGACACACAGAGACATGTCTGGTAGAAAAGCAGCGACTTAAATGAGGCCTGGCAGGTGAAAACATAGACTGGGCATCATCGTCACATGCATTTGGGGTGGGATGCATGCAGGAACCCTGGGTCTCAGGTATTCAGACCCTCCTCCATCCATTTCCTGGGTACTGGGGAGTGCAGGCAGGCACCACCACACTGGGATCAGGGGTGCTGAGAACGTAACCCAGGGCTAGATGCAAGCTAGGCAAGGCCCTCTACCAACTGAGATGCCGGAAGGTAAGCACACAGAAGTTCAGTCAGGGACACACCTTCCCACCTAACCGGTCTCTGTGGAACTCTGAAAAACCAGAGGCATACATCCAGAGACTCACTCCATCCAGTCTTGCTTCTGAAAAGCTGCCAGCCCTTGGAAGAGGAAATCTTGGGCTCATTTTCCAAGGTACCTAACAAGGCAACGGGTGCATTTGCATCTTACAGTCTTGTGTTTTTCCAAAACAAGAAGCAAGTGCCCTGTGGCTTTAACCCTGAATTCCCCCATAATGGCACATTCCTAGCGACAGACCCTGCTCACCAGAGAGGTGAGCATTTACAGGGGTGCAGGGTGGGGGTGGGGGGTGCCACACACAGGGAGATGAGCTTCTGCCCCCACCTCTGCACAGGTCTTGGCTGACAGAGTATCTGAATATGCCAGAGTCCAGCGTCAGCTAGCAAGGGCTAGAAGTCGGGACCCAATCCATAAAGTCAGCCTTTGCCTACGGAAGCTCTACCTGTCCTTTCTCCCTTACTGTCCTTTCTTCCTTACTGCACCCTGCTCGATGCTGACCCCCTCCCCACCGCTGGCCCACGCTGTTTCAGATCTGCACTGGAAACACAACTCAGACCAACCCTGCTTCCTCCGCTTATTGACCACCACTGTCTGTGAATCCAGAGAGTTACTATAGAAACTACACCACGCAGCCTCCAGGCATTTGCTCAGAAAAGAAATTACATGTTTAGTACTAGAGGAGGAAAAAAAAAAAAAAGAGTTGGATCCAGGAAGTTGGAGGCAAGCCTCAAGCACAATACTTCTTGAGGTCTGCAATCACCTTCCTTAGGTCACCTGAATGCTCATTGGAGTACACATTTCCCCCTAAATACATCAAGCTACAAGTGGGCATAGAAGAATTGGACTATTTTGTCCAAAACTATCATTTGGTTGGTTGGGTGGTTTTCTCTGATAGGACTAGGTGGCCCAGGCAAGCCACTAACTCATGGCAAACCCCCTGCCTCAGCATTCCAACCGCAGCTTATACTAAGAATTGGTCTTTTCTTGCAATTCGTATGTACACGTCTTAGATTTTGACACCTACCTGCGAGCAAAGGCAGTGGCCGGTGAGAAAAGAATTTGAAAGCCTTAAATCTGATTAGTCTTTTACCCTAGTTCTTTAAAAAAAAAAATTGCACTGATGAGGCTAGAGAGATAACTTGGTAGTTATGAGCACACACACTGCTCTTGCAGAGGACCAGAGTTCAATTCTACACCAAGCAGCTCAGACATGTCTATAACTTCAGCTCCAGGGAGATCCAATGTCCCTGGACCCTGCAGGACCTTCACTTATATGCACGTAAACACACACAGCCGTAATTAAACATAATTAAAATATTTTTAATATAGCACTGGTGAACCAAGCAAGACAAAAGCCAATTTCTTAGTGCATGTGTATCCAAGAAAACCATAATTTAAAAAAGTTATACTCTTAAAACTCGGCCAAGACACTCATGAGCCCAAGCATCCCAGATAATTAGGCTAGCCAGATCTACTCTGAGATAGAGAAGAGAGATGAGATCTTGGCTGACAGCTCCCCTCTGGTTCCAGCTGTGCCCAGCAATCCAGCTGTTCCTTCCAAGGCAGAGTCTGATATCAACAGGGTGAAGGAGCGACAGCTCTAGTTCTTGCAAATACGATTGAGAAAAGTTGTTTTTTGGAGTGTGGGGGTTAATAATTCACCACTTCATAATCTGCAGGAGAAGAGGGGAGGAAATCTAAGTGCCCTCCGGGCATCTAACTGACACTCCAAAGACATTTTGCAAATTGAAGGAAATAGACTCCTGACGGTGGTCCTTCCGCAGTACCTGTGGTCGCTGAGGAAGAGGGGACTGAGTTTTCCTCCTCGTCAAAAGTCCTGTTCTCAAAACCACCCAAACTTAAATTTCACTCGATGACAAGCACGCTGTGCGTACTGAGTGTCCCCGCGTCTTTCTTCAGGCTATAGGTGGGGGAGTAGGAAACCATTCCCGGGAACAGCCATGGTAAACTCCACTGCAGTCTCAGAAGCCAGAACTCCTCACCAGAGGTGCCTCGCCCTCACAGGGCTGCCGGTCTTCTACACAACCGCTGGTCCAGGGCGCAGGTTCCCACTCCACCCCTCCCCCCAAGGGTGGCTTTGGCCTTGGCCCTGCAAATTCCAGTCGCTAAATTCTTCATCAGCGACTGCTGAGATTTACCAGTGTAGCCCAGAACGAGAAAACGGGTTTCAGCCCACCAATACACACACCAATGACTGGCACATGCAAGAGTCGTGCAAAAGCAGACATTTGGGAAGTAACTTTAACACCTAGACCCAGTTACTTGGAATTAAATATATATATATATGTATGTTAACCGGTCAGGAAACAGGCATTCTCCTTTTAAAAGACCTCCCGAAAGCACCTCTCTCTTGGGAGCCCAGCAGGTAAATAACACCAGCGCTTCCTTAAAGCTTTCTAAAAGAAGCAGGCATCCAGGCTGCTCTGCTCAGGCTTCTCCGGGAAGTAACTCAATCCAGCCTTGGCGGGCAAGGATGGGTGTCTGCAGGTGGGAGAAGGGGTCTCGGCAGCACCCCTCAAACTTTGCAGGTGCTCTTTTTAGCTGATTGAGAGCTGAGAAAGGCCTAACCCACCTGCCCTGGGTCCAGGACCGCTGGCATGCCATCCACCCAGACCTGCCCCCTCCAGGGCACTGCCCTCCCCGTGGCCCCTCACCTTGGCCTCAAAAGAGATGCCATGCTGGAAGGCGTCTTCGTTGTGCAAAGGGATCCGCAGGTCGTGCCCATCGTCCACAAGGTTGTACTTGGTTTTGCTGGGCATGGTGACCCGCGGAGGACCCGCTGCTCCAGGGGCGGCGGTGGTGGCGGCGAAAAAGAGCTGGGGAGACCTGGGGGAGGGAACAGTGGGGCCGGGCGAGGCGGCGTCGAGGACCCGGGTGGTGCGGTGGGCAGCCTGGGTGCCAGGCGATGGCGGGGGGCCACCCGGAGCGGAGCCGAGGGCCGAGCGGCAGGGGCGGCGCGGATGCGGCTGGCGCGAGCAGCTCGGTGGCCGCGCTCTGGCTACCGGGAGGCGGCCAGGCGGCCGGGCAGGCGGGAGCGGGCGGCGCGGAGCCCCGGAGCGGGACGCCCGAGCGGAGGGCGCACGGCCCGAAGCGGGGCTACACCGGGAGCCCGAGCTCGGCGCGCACGGCCCGGGACGAGGAAGAAAGGCAGCGGCGGCGGCGGCGGTGGCGGCGGAGCGGGGTGCCTGTCACGGAGACGCCGGATCGGCAGCCAGCCCGCGGCTCCTCCTGCGGGGCGGGCCCGGGCCGGCTCCTCCCGCGCGCCAGAGCCCCGCCCGCCGCCTCCGCCGCCGCGTCCGCCCCCCTCCCGGCGCCCCACGCGCACCCAGCAGGTGAAAGTCCCCGTGGCTCCGAGCCAGACCCGGGAACTTCGCCCTGGCCGGACCTCAGGACCGGACCGTGGGGAGCGCGGTCCGCTCAGCTGGGAGCAGCGAAACAGCAGCGCTTTGCGTTTGTTTTTGTTTTGTTTTGAGAGCGGGAGAGGAACGATGTTTATTGTTTTTGTTTCCCAAGAAGGTCCAAGATCTGTCCCAGACACCCTTGGTCTGGGCTGCAATAGTTCTGAGATCCCTGCTAAACGCAAATAGGGGGACTCTCTCCAATGCTTTTTGTCCCTTTGGGTGTGTGGCTTCCATTTGGGGGCGCGGCGGGGGGGGGGTGGCGTACAGCAGGGTGTCTTGGGGAAGCATTTAAATATTTAAAAGTCGTCAGCCTTGTAGAACTGGAGTAGGCTGAAAAGGGAGCACTAAAGGATATGAAATTCCAGAAAGCTCGTTTGTCCTTAATTAAACTTCTATAACTGATTATTGATTTAAAAAAAAGTTTCTAAAATTCCATGAGGGGTTTCTTAATAGTGAGCAAAGGAAGCAGCCATAATCATAGGATTTAGAGACCATATTCACTATCAAATTTTCATAGATACAGCATTGTGTAACATTTTCCTCTGAGACTGAAACATTCCATCCTGCTGGGAAGCTCCTTAAACAGGAAGGAAAACAACTCCAAGTAACTTCAGGAAGTCCCTGAAACTGGGCAGATCCACTAAGCCCCTCCCTGTCGTAGTAAACAATAAAATCAGAGCATCTGATTTTAATGTGAAGCTGAGCTGCAAAGAAGACTCTCAGTGGAGAAAAAGCTCCTAAGAAGACTGAGACCAGCAGCCATCTCGAAGACACAGAAAACAGCCCAATGGCCTTCAAGAAGTTCAGATCAGAGTCCTTTGGATAGGACCCTCTCCAACCTGCTGAGCTGCCAGGAGGCTGCACAGTGTGCTCCAGGCTCCCAGCTTTTGTGAGCTGTCACCCATTCTGGGGTGGGCCTTGGTGATGCAGCTGTTTTTGAGTCATTTGTTTCTGTAAGTAACCTCCCACCCAGATTCCTGTAACTCCAGTAAAAAGTCATTGGTTCAACCAAGTCGGACTTCAGAAGTATCCGTACTTGGGTCTGTAGTGAGTTTCCTACCTGGGATGAATAGAAGTTTGCTGTGTCTCCCCAGGAAAAGTGTGTGAAGTACTTAACATTCAGATACAGAGTGGCTGCCATTTGCCTCTTCATAGGGCTCCAGACTCCCCAAAGGCAACCAGCCCAGCTAGTATCAAAGCTGAGATCCCCGAAACAGAAATGATCAGCTTCTGTTGTACTGACCTGTTGTGATTGCTGTTATTGCCAACCTAACAACATCTAGAATCTCCTGGGAGAAAACGCTCTGATCGTATCTGTGAGCGAGTCTCTATACTATGTAACCGGGATGGGAAGATGGGCTGGCGCTATTGCACTGGCTGGTGTCCAGAACTGAGTAAAAAGGAGAGTGTGAGGTGAGCAGCAGCCACCCTCCCTCTCGGCTTTCCGGCTGTGGCTACACTGTCACCAGTTGCCTCATGCTCCTGCTACTATGCCTTCCCCAGCACGACAGAGCACGACAGACCACGACAGACCACGCTGGAATACTGAAGCAAAAAATCCCTCCTTCCTCAGGCTATGCTTTGTCGCGTATGTGATCTCAGCAATAAGAAAAGTAACAAGTATGTCTGTTTTGTTTGGCTTTGTCTTAGTTTAGGTTTGGATTTATTCGCCAGTTAGGTCTACCATTGAGCCCTCAATTATTTTGCTTGAAAACTGCCCCCCTAAATTAACCAAGATGGCCTTGAACCTACAATCCTCCTGCCTCATCCTCTTCAGTGACAGGGATTACAGGCCTGCATCAACCAGGCCCAGAATAACCCGGCCTTTAATATTCAGTGGACACATCCACCCAAACCGTTCTTAGACCATTGTTTATTGCACAGGCTACCTTTGACATCTCCATGAAACACCCCCAAAGAAATCATTCTGTATCATCTCAGTGATAAATGTATGCAAGCAAATACATTATTGCCCTGATGATATTTCTTATCTTGTCTCCTAGGGTGAAAGTACAGCTACCCTTTGCTGTATACTGCTGTTCCCCTGTCTGCAGAAATTTCCTTGAAGAGATAGCATCTTTCTGGGATATCTCCCTAAATAAAAGCAAGCCAATGACTAGGACAAATTAATCACATACATTATGCTGCACCGACTTTATTATATTCGTAAATATTAGTAAGAGCCAAAAATAATTTGCACAGAGGAAATGCACCAGTAACCTTTTTATAAATACAAGACCCAAAGCTCTAATCAGGCATATTTGACTCTTTGAATGTCACAGTGGGTTTAATATGCATCAGAAATGCACTTTGTAAAACCTGGCACAGTAACTGAGCAACTTAAAGGCAAGCCGTTAAAGAACTGTTTTATTTACATCTCATATTCTATCCCAAATTAATAATGTTTCCTGAATCTAGGAGGCCTTTCCTTTTAGATTAACCTTAAACTCACTGGACAGATGAATTTACCATAATTTCATAACTAAGACTGTAACACCTTGTATCTAGACATGATACAAAAAGGCAAGAGGCCTGAGAGGTCTGCTGGGTCTAACATAGTAATACATAGAAGACACCCAATAATTATTGAGGTGTCTTATGAGGCTGGATAATAATATTGGCTAATATTCATTAGTTTTCTGGTGTCTTTCCCACTGTCCTTAGCATCTTAACACTGCCTTATATGATATATATATATATATGATATATCATATATATATATATCATAAATATACATCAGCCCTAAAGTAGCAGATTGAATGAAAAAACTAAAGTACGGAGAGGGTTCACAACCTGCCACGGTCACCCATACAAAGAAAAGCCAGAATCCCGTCCGGGTCAACCCCGTTTCAAAAGGTAGAGAGACTGACCTTGCAATGCTTTTATTTGCAAATAAGACACATGTGGATTCAAGGTTTACAACTGGTTTCAGTGTGTATTGTTGTCAGCCCATGTTCATTCTGTTTCAGAGAGATGGAATGTTCCAAAAAGCAGAGCCTGTTCTGATTTGGCCTCTGCCTTCTATAACGTCAGCACCAGACAGGCATGCAAACCGCCTTCTTTCAGAAAACAATGGACATCCACAGTGATTTCCTTTTTTAATATTTTTAAAGCGATACCAATCTTTTTGTTAACACCTTAAAATACAACTGAACATTACCTCAGAATTTCCGAGTCCGTTAAAAGAAAAAAGCAAATAAAAGCTTGATTTCTCTTGTTCTCTATTTTTCGGTTGTTTTAGTTTCTGTGTTTTTATTTTGAGATGGGCCTTCTCACTGAGTAGCCCAGACAGTACTTGCGTATGTGACACCTTCAGTCTCCAAACTTGCTTCCGTTTCAGAGCTGTGTCACCAGGCCCACCTTGTTTTAGCTTTTGAAGCAAGCTCTTGCAATGTAACCCAGACTGACTGGAACTCATGATTCTCCTGCCTCTAGCCTCACCAAATGCTGGGGGCTGCAAGTGTGACCACAAGGAATCCCTTTGTATTAGTATTATCTGCCTGTTTTCATGAAAAAGAAAATGTATTTCTTTTCCGTGTGAGGGAACTGAATCAAGGCCTCATATACATTAGGCCACTTCTGTCCCCCGGGCCACACCCCCAGTCAACCCTTCTGTGTCTTAATCGTTACATATTAAAAGGTGATTTGAATTATGTTTCATTTATATAGAATTGCTTATTCATAAAAGTACTCCCTTTGCTAACTTTGTCTAGTTATTTTGTTAAGATTTATTCATTTTACTTTATGTGTTTTGCCTGCATGTATGTATATGCACCATGATTGTTTTTATTGCCCTGGGGCTGAAGTCACAGTTGTAAACTGTCATGTGGGTGCTGGGAACCAGACCTGGACCTCTGGAAGAGCAGCCAGTGCTTTGAACCTTTGAACCATTGCTCCAGCCCCCTAACTTTGTTTAAAAATTAATTCTAGAGTCTGTGTGATAGCAAATGCCAGTAATTCTAGTGCACAGGAAGCTAAGAAGCTGAGGCAGGATAGGGTCAAGAGGTCAAGGCCAGCCTGGGCTATGTTGCAAGACCATGGCTTTAAAAAAAAAAAAAGTCAATTCCATTTACACAGTGGGATACTACTTGGCTATTAAAAACAAGGAAATCATGAAATTTGCAAGCAAATGGGTGGAACTAGAAAAGATCATCCTGAGTGAAGTAACCCAGAACCAGAAAGACACACATTACATACTCACTTACAAGCAGATATTAGCGGAACTGTACTAAAATCCACAGACCTAAAGAAGCTAAAAGAGGAGGACCCTATGGGGGATGCTTAATTCTCATTCAGAAGGGCAAATAAAATAGACACCAGAAGCCATTGAAGAGAGGGAACAGGATGGGAGCCTACTACAGATGTCTTCTGAAAGGAGTCACCCAGCAGGGCATTGAAGCACATACTGAGATTCATAGCCAAACTTTGGGCAGAGGGCAGGGAGCGTTATGGAAGAGTGGGGGGACAGAAGGACACAGAAAGGTCAGAAGCTCCGCAAGGAGACCAACAAAGCCAACAAATCTGGACCAAGGTGGTCCAGCAGAGACTGATGCACCAACCAAGGACCATGCATGGAGAGGACCTAGACCCCTGCTCAGATGTAACCAATTGGTAACTCAGTCCCCATGTGGGTTCCTGAGTAAGGGGAGCAAGGGTTACCTTTGACATGGACCCTGTTACCCACTCTTTGCTCACTTCCCCTGGTGGGGCAGCCTTTCCAGGCTACAGAGGAAGAGGATCCAGGCAGTCCTGATGAGACTTGATAGGCTAGGATCAGATAGTAGGGGAGGAAGGCTCCCCTTTTCTGTGGTCTAGGGAAGAGGAAGAGGGAGGGAAGGTGGGACTAGGAGGAGATGAGGGAGGGGGATATAATTGCGGTATAAAGTAAATAAGTTATAAAAATAAGTGGAAAAAAAGTAAAAATAAAAGACTGGAGAGGTGGCTCAGTAGTTAAGAGCACTTGCTGCTCTTCCAGAGGACCTGGATTCCGTTACCAATACCTACCTCAGTTTCCCACCCCTTAGACACATTAGCGTTTCTAGGTTCTATGTACTAGAGCTAGTAGACAGTGGTAGTTATAACATCAAGAGAGGGTCCTAGGGAGGTCTTCTGGCTTTCCCCGCCCCTTCCCCAAGAAGAAAAGGCAACATCCTCATGTCCCTGCTGTTCAGTTCTATTCTGTCCCCATGATGGCTGCCACAGACCCTGTAGCTCAGCGCTACTGCCCTGCTTCATGAAGGGTCAGTCGAGCCCAGAGAACGCATCCCCAAGAAGCCTCTGCAAATTCTAGCTAGTTTTGTTTTTGTTTTTACCAAAAAAAAAAAAAAGACTTAATTTTAGAATTTATCAAGCATAGAAAAAGCTGAAAATGTTCTGATCATCAGCTAGTTGTGACGGCTTCAGCCTGCGATCCCAGCATTTGGAATGTTAAGGCAGGAGGACTGTCAGGAGTTCTAGTCCATCCTGGTCTAGAGAGTGAGACCCTGTAGTCGTTTTAATGAGAAGTGTTCTCCATATGTTCACATATTTGAGGACGTGGTCCCCTTTTGGTGTAGCTGTTTGGAGAGCTTACAGAATCTTCGGAAGGTGGAAGCTTGCTGGAACAAGCAGTCGCTGGGATTGGCTTTGAGAGTTCACAGCCTCGCCCACCCCCAGCTCACTCTCTCTGCTTGTGCTCATGGTTCTCAGTCCCTTGCCCCTGCAGCTTGCTGCCATACCTCTACCATAATGGAGTCTTATCCCTCTGGCACCATAAGCCCAATTAAACTCTTTCTTCTGTGAGTTGCTTATGGTCATGGTATTTTATTTTAGCCTCAGAAAAGTAACTGATACACACACAGATGGAGAGAGCAAAGCAAATTATTATATACATAAAATATCATACACTGACAGCATATTATTTCCCACCATTGGGTAATACTTAGGCTCAAATTACTTTTCAAAGAACCATTTCCTATTGAAACAGGATCTTACTACATTGCTCTGGTTTACTTTGAAATCCTGGTCAAGCACCTCCTAAGTGGCATTACTTCGGATGTAGGTAGTGCTGTACCTACATCCACAGTACCATTTTTCCTGACAGTGTTGGCAGGGAATCTAGAGCTTGAAATCATTAACCCATCTTAGAGGGTAACAATAAAGATATTCCGTGATTGGGGCTGGAGAGATAGCTCAATGGTTAGGAGTGCTTATTGCTCTCTCAGATAATCCACAGGGCTGCTCACAACTGCCTGTAACTCCAGTCCAGGGAATCTGACACCTTCACCTGACCATCAAGGCCACCAGGCATGCATGTTTGTATACATGTACGTATATATATATATATATATATATGTATATATATATAATTATAAAATTACATAGGTACAAAAAATCTTTACTTAAAAGATATTAAGTCATTTCTCTTTAGGAAAATACAATTGCATAATTAGCCAGGTGTAGTGGTGCATATCTTTAATCCCGACACTTGGGAAGCAGAAGCGAGCAAATCTTGTTAGGGTAAGGCTAGCGTGGTCTATATAGTGAGTAGCCCAAGGTGGCTTTGTAGTCTCAGTAATCTTCCTGATAGATATGTGCTCCACCACACCCAAGAGGGTAATCTTTCTTATTGGGAAAGCATCTTACATAGCAAAGACCATCCTAGACCAAACTTGGATTAGAAAAGGTTAGTAAGACAGGGTCTCACTATGTAGCTCTGGCTGGCTTGGAATTCATCATAAAACAAATGGCCAGGTATGACTAACTCATGACTATAACCTTTAGCACTAGAGAGACTGGGTCAACAAAGTTAGTACAAGTTCAAGGCCAGCCAGGGGTACTTTGTTGAGACCTTGTAAAAAAAAAAAAAAAAAGGAAAGCAAGCAAGCAAGCAAGAAAGAAAGAAAGAAAGAAAGAAAGAAAGAAAGAAAGAAAGAAAGAAAGAAAGAAAGGAAAATGTATCCTAAGGGTACCACATACTATGCTGGGGACTCATGTATTCTACCTGCAACAGTACACCACCAGTCATTTTGAAATACGTCTCTTTCTACAAAAGCATGTGCGTATTCTGTTTTTATAAACCAAATATGCTGTCAAATCCCCTTTCCTGATGGGAATGCCTTTGAGACACTTAGCTTTCCCCAATAGCCTGTGGGTCCAGGCCGAGTAAGCAGGGTGAAGGCCATCTGAGTGGGAAGCACAGGGCATGCGTCTGTCTGGAGCATCTTCCTCCTGTAGTAACTTCCCACACACATCCCTGGACCAGAAATACATGATACAAGTGCTGTGTATCAAAGGTTATGGCCCTGGGGCCCCGTGGTGCATATCTGTGGTCCCAGCAACTAAAGAGGCTGCAGGAAGAAGACTCCTAAGCCCCTGGGTCTGAGGCCAGCTGAGTAACAGTGGTAAGGAATTGGAAGAGGTGAGAAAAGGGACAAAGTCTTAAGAATTTTGAGTTGAATGAAGCTAAGTTCTTAGCATGTTTAGAATTCCATTCCTTGTGTAGGTTTATCCAATGCTCTCTCGTAAATAGTATAACCACCCCATGCTTTTCTAACTCACAAGCTTAATTTTCACACTAAACTTAATAATCGTGTTTCTTGACCCCACTCTGTATTTCAATCAAGAAATCTTTCCTGATTCGATAGTTTGTGATCAATAACAGTAGCATCCCTTTTATCAAGTGTCCCTGCTATAAGATTTTTCCACCAGTAGAAATCGCACCCTTGATGAAAATGGCTTTGAAATGCAGAAGGTGGCATGTAGTCCAAGCATAAAAGTGAAAGGCAGCATTTCTATTTAGCATGAAAAGGGAGAAAATCACTGGGCCCCACGATCAAGTAAGGTTCAAAGAACAGGTCTGGCTGGAGTTGAGTTTGAAAGGGGGAAAGGAGTTTGATAGCACAGCAGACACGGAGACAGGGTCTTTGGAGACATTAAATCTGTAAACTATTCTTAGGGGATTGTGGGAAGATAAGCTCACAGGAAGGAGGTTCTCCTGGGAGTAACTGGTGATAAAGCTGCTAGCTGCTGGAGACAGCCAGAGGAAGGGCTTCAGAACTTGGTTCGATGACTGTATTTCATGAGAAGTGTCTGAACTGAGCTGTGACCCAGAATGCTGATTCAAATTTGTGTGTGTCACACACACACACACACACACACACAATCCACTACCATTTTATGAGAAGAAGAAGGAAGGAAGAGAAGGGGAGAGAAAGGAAGAGAAGTAGAGGGGAGGGAAGGGGAGGAACGTAGGGAGAGAGGAAAGGGAAAGAAGAGAGAAAAACAATATATATCCGCTGGCCTTGCTTTTTTGTTTCAAGAAGCAACTAGAAGCTATTGTCCTGGAAGGCAGCTCAGGGAAACATTTGACAAACAGGTACCAGGCTCTAGGTTCAATTTCCGCAGCCACCACCATCACTGCTGACAAAGATTTGACACTAAAGAAAATGAGTGGATTTTCAGTACAAAAAAGTTACAGAGTGGCCTGACAATTCTTGAGCTTGTCTTTTATATCTACAGATGAAGGCTGATGAAAAGACCATTTCGGTCAGTTCAACCCATTATCTCAGACCTGAAAGTATCTCTTCACTGCTCGCTTCCAGATAGCTTATTTTTGCTTTTATTCCATTGTAGCTTTGGTCTTTTTCATTGAGACACAAATTGAGTTCTATTTGTGTGGTCATTTGTTTGGTGTATTTTTAAAGTTGTCTAGACTAGCCTTGAACTCCTGGACTTGAGTTTAGAGGTGCATGCATGCCCCATGCCTGTCTCTATCCCCTGACTCACACACACACACACACACACACACACACCTTAACAAAGAATTTTCTTCTTTAGTTCCTCTACTGAAAATTGATATTAAGGCCTCTACCTTCAGCCCTCTAAACTCCACTGTTCCTAAATCTGGAACTATTTTCATTAGCTACCTATTTAAAACCCAAGAAAAACCAGCTGCTAAATTTACAAAGTTGGGGCTTGTCTGTTCCGCTGAATCTATCCTATGGCATTGTAATGGATCTTGGTTTCTCTTTATAAAACCCACATTCTTCAGATGATACAAGGGTTGTAAAAAGACTGTAGGGACAATTGGGAATGTGATGGTAATATAGCACATAATATTTTATTTGAAGACTTCTCTTTGGCAATATAAAACTTTTAGACAGTTTAAAGCTATTTTTGTTGCTGCTGCTGTTTTAATAGATAAATGGGACCATTGAGATAGCTCAGCAGGTAAAAAGACTTGATACTCAAGCCTGATGACCTGAGCTTGATCCCCAAGGTCTATGTAAAGACTTCATAAAGGTAGAAGGAAAAAACCAACTCCACAGTGCTATCTTTGGACCTCTACCCACATGCCTCCTCCACCTATCACACACACACACACACACACACACAGAGAGAGAGAGAGAGAGAAAGAGAGAGAGAGAGAGAGAGAGAGAGAGAGAGAGAGAGAGAGAGAGAGAGAGCAGAGTAGGACTTTGTATAGATGTATAAGTAAAGGACTTGAGTGATTTTCTTACCAAGTACAAAGCCCTGAATTTGATTCCGGCCACCACAAAAACTAACTAAATGAGCAAACAGGCTTCCTCCAAACCACCTGAAACTCACAGATGAGAGTGCTAAAAAGAAGCAAGAAAGGCACCAACAGCACAGTTCAGTGGTAGAGTACTTCCTAGGATAAGTTAAGTCCCTGGATTCCATCTCTGGCATGGGAAGTAATAATAAAACTTAAAAGCAAACAAGAAAGGAAGGTACAGATGTGCAGTCCGACCAGGTGTGTTCCCCCTTAGAGAGCCAGGGCTTCATGAGTTTTAAGAGCCCCAAGTGGTTACACAGAAACAGGTTCTGCTCCGCACACTCTGGTATTATCTTTTGAACTTCACACAAAGGTGGTGGCACAATATATTTTTTCCACAGTTACAGGCACCTCAGGATAATCAGCCAACGAGGCAGGCATTCAGATTCAGCCTTAGCAGTTTTCCATCATTAGCAGCTGCCTCATTCCCTTAAAAGGTCTTGTAATCTCTTTTATAAATCCCTTGACATCACCAACTGGCCCCTCTCCACACCACTCGGAGCATTTTTCTTGCAATCACGCTGGAGGGCCTCAGAGTTTTCCACCTCTCTGAGCGACCTCTCTGTGCCACTCACTGGCTGAAGGCAACTTCTGTAACTTGAGCTTCATGTGCGTGATAACACTTTCACTGCAGCCAAGTTTAATTCAGAACAAATGTTCCTCATGTTCATACCTTTTTGGAAAAACATCCCAGCCTAATTGCAAGAACAGTGAGGGGTCAGGGTGAGTAGGATCTCCAAACCAAAATCTGATTGTCTACACTGGATACTGAAGTCTACATATCTCCCAGGGGTTCCTATCACCTTTCCTGAGATGCCAACAGGACAGCCATTGCTTCCTATATTGTGCATCTGCCAAACATCTGCCACACCCAGGAAGAGTCTTTACCATGGTGGAATGGAATCAGCTAATATCGGCGTTAGCAGAAGTTGCCATGGGTATAAATTTTTACAAAAAGCACGTGAGGAAGATGATCAAAGCGCCCTCCTTTCAGAACAAGGAGGTATTTACTTGATCTGGGTGTTTAGAGACCTGTGTTCATAGCACCATTATCCACCAGAACATTCCAAGAAGTAAAAAGCAACTCAGCTTGTCAACTGAAAGATGAGTGGATAAATGGTAATGACCACAATACATGGTGTCTACATGTAACAGAGTTATAGCTTTAAAAAAAAAAAAAGGAGGGAGATCTTAGAAGCTGCTTCAACATGGATCCCCTTGAGAAGAAAAGTGCAATGAGCCAGTTGCAAAAAGACAGACACTCTATCGTCCCCCTTAAATAAGGTACAGTTTAATGGGCACAAATTTTCTGTTCAGGATGATTAAGGTGTTTAAGAGATGGGCAGGAAGGGGCCTGTAACAAGGCTCAGTGGTTAAAGGCACATAGTGGATCTGAGGTCACCCTGGGCTACACAAGACCCTGTCTCAAAAATAAAAGACAAACAATCAGGCTGGCAAGATGGTTCAGCAGATAAAAGCACTTGTCACCAAGCCTGCTGACCAGAGTTTGACCCCTGCAACCTTCATTGGAGAAGGAGAGAAGCAACTCCGGCAAGTTTTTCTCTGACCTCCACGCACCTCATGGTACACACAACCACAATCAAGCCATCAATGTAAAAATCAATACCTATTCTGCTGATGAGAAGAAACTTTCTGGCCAATCCTATTCTAATTGAGATAGTCTTGAAGTAAGCAAACGTGCACTATTTTGTGATGTTCAAGTTCTTCTGGACACCAATTGAAATAACAAACAGATATCACACTTGGGCATATTAAGTTCACCCGAGACTGCATCTGAGACCTAGGCAGTAGATACCCAAGGCGCTTTTGTGGCTACTTCCATGGAAATTTTGACAGATTTTATTGCTCGAAGGATTACACAAAGCTGGTTTCAAGCTGAATTCCAAGGATAGGGCAAAACCTTCTTGTATTCACCAGGTGCCTGGAGGTCAGTGCTACCTTATTATGCATGCATTTAGTGAGCGCCTACCAGATGCCGTTGTTATGTAAGACATCTGGCCACATAGTCAATAGATATCTGCTAGTTGCTGACTCTGCTCTGAACAATAAAAAGAAATAGATGATATAAATTCTCTTCTCAAGAAATTCACCTTGATCTAAACAAGGAGCTAATACTGGCATCATGCGCAGAGGAGTAGTGCATGCCTGTAATTTCAACACCTAGGTAACTGAGGCAGGACGGCCATGAGTTTAAGCCCAGGCTACATAGCAAGGCTCTGTCAGAATAACAAAAGAGGATTGGTAGCTGGTTATCCATAAGGCACAGAAATAAAAGAGAAAAAGAGTCAAAGCTAGGCCATCAGGAATTAGAGCAGGAGAACCCTCTATACCCTTTGTGTAGGAGCTGAAGGTGGAATGGTTGGGGATGGAGAACCAGGGAAAGTGTCATGGGGGAAGCAGTCTTTGAGTCTAGCACCTTGGTCATAGAGGTTTAGGAAGGCCTAACCAGGCTTCACAACTCACCTGAGCCTAGGCCTCTGTCCTGTGACCATATACACCTGGCCAGAAAAGGAAGAGAGTTTCACAAATGCCTTCCACTCTTATTTTAACCAATAGAAGGAAAGAGATAGGAAAATGTAGTTGCTCATTTTGAGATCAATTCTTTATAGGAAAAAAAATGGCAATGCTCTGGGCAAGGAAAGTCTAATGTGTCTACATTTGTGCATGTAGACACACACACAGACATACAACCACATGACACATACACACATGACACACTGTAAACACATATGGTATAGACACATACAGTATAGACACATGTATACACATACTACAGACACACATTGCAGACACATAAACGCTAGACACACTGTACACACATATGATGTAGACACGCACAATGGACAGACAGGCAGGCAAAGGGCAGACACACACACACATATACACACACACAGGATTCCAACAGCAAAAACCAATGCTCTGCACTGACACCTCAAGAAGAAAGGATCATGTGTTTCACAGCACAAACCCCTCCTTGAGCTCTGAGGACACACTCTGCTGACTCAGGGTTATTAATATTTGCTTCTGTGGAGAAAAGAAGGGGCTGTCCCCCGAGGAGAGAAAGGGTAAGACAAACACTGATAGGTGACGTCTGAGGAGACTCCCAGACCTTCCACTGCGCTGAAGAACATAGAAAAAAAAAACAACAACACCTTTATCTCACTTAGGCTCACAACTCTGGACGCCAGAGATTACTGAGCTAATTTATAACGAAAACATACTAAGACTTCAGACTCAACTCATCCCATCATTTCCAGCATCCACATGGCAGCTTTTGCTTGGATAGTATCTGGTTCACAGCAGTACGGGGTCCGACAAAGCAGGTGGAAAACACAGGCAAATCAAGGTTGTGAATTACTCTTGTATGCAGGGGCTCATTTTGTTTATTTGAGTTTAAGGGTTGTGTTTTTTTTTAATTCCCTTTGTTGTTGCCATCATTGTATACGTTTTTATGTTTACAATTTTCCATTTTAAAATGTTTTAAAACCAGGACCATGAGCTGTCTCAGCAGGGAACAGTACCTGTCACCAAGGCTGAAAACCTGCGTTTGATCCCTGAAACCCACATGATAGAGAGAGACAACTCTCACAAGTTGTCCTTTGGCCCTAACCACACACACGCACACACATACACACAGACATATATGTATGTATATATATATATATATATATATATATATATATATATAAAATGTGTTAGGCTGTATTATTCACAATAACCAAAAAGTAAAAACAATTCAAATATCTATGAAAAGATAAATATAATGTGTTGTAGATACACAATAAGACAAGGAATATTAACTAAATCTAAAAATAAAAGAATTTGGGGGGCTAGAGAAATCACTCCAAGAATACCAGCTTCTCTTCCAGAGGACCCAGGTTCAGCTCCCAGCACCCACGTGGCGGCTGACAACCATCTGTAGTTCTAGTTCCAGGGGATCGGATATCTTCTTCTGGCCTCTGTGAGTACCAGGCATGAAGGTAGGACATGGAAATACATGCAGACAAAACAACCATACCCGTAAAAATAAAATAATAAAAGATAAGAAAAAAGAGAAAGAAGAGAACTCTCAGCTGCACCTAGCAGTGCAGACCTAACATCCCAGCACTCAAGAGCAGAGACAAAAGGATCGTTGCAAGTTCAAGACCAGTCTGCAAGTTCTAAGCCAGCTAGTGCTTCATGGTAAGGCTGTGTCTCAAAAACCTAAAAACAAAACAAAAACAAAACAAAACAAAACAAAAAACCACACACACACATAAAAATAAGAAAGAAAGAAAGAAAGAAAGACAGATAGATTTGGCACCTTGATAAACCTTGGGAATGCTGGGTATTAAACTGACCCAAGTACTTGACAGTGATGAGCAAGCAGCCAGCACCATCTTGGGACTGGTTAGTCTGTGGCTTCTGGCTGTATCACAGCAGGACACAAGCACCCCCGTCAAGTGGCTGGCTGTGGTCTGTGGAAAACACATGTTTCTACTAACCCTGTCAGGACAGAGGGTGATTGTGGTGAAGAGGCAGATGCTGGGCCAGGAGCACACTGGCATCTGAGCTTGCAGAGCTCAAGGGCTGGAGAGTGGGCTGAGTCTGGGGCCCGAGATGGGGAGGCTTATGCCTTCTACCTCTCTCTCAGCTTGTTGGAGCCATGGCCTTATATTCACTGCCCCTGTCTACCAACACACAACTGAAAGTCAGATACTTGGGAATTTTGTGCTATATTGTGGGAACTCTAGCAAAGTGGATTTCCTTTTTTTCTTTTCCGATAAACACGAATCTGATCTTCCAAAGAAGGAAAAGGCTAAGAAAAATTTTGTTAATTTCCGATAAACACGAATCTGATCTTCCAAAGAAGGAAAAGGCTAAGAAAAATTTTGTTAAGTATATTTTACCAAAATAAATGTCTGAAGACAATGACATCGCGCGTCACTTATAAGTAAACAGCTCTTAACAAATATTTGTTGAAGGAACGTCATGACCAATCAGTGGCACCTTAGATGGGAGTCCCCACCTACGACCTGGAGACGGAGCCCATGGGCAGAGTGTTCACCTCGTACATGCAAGAAGGACCACCTAGCCTTTCAGAGATGTATTTTAGGTCAGGGCTGTTCGTTAGCTCACCAAGCATATTAAAGCCCTACGCTCCATCCTGACCCTGCCTAAAACCTGGCATACTGGCACATGACTGTAATCCAGCTCTTGGGGGAGGGGTAGAAGTGGGATAATCAGGAGGAAGGTTGTCTTCAGTTACATAACAAGTCCAAGGCCACTGGGCACGTAGGACCCCTCCTCAGTGTGTGTGCGCACAGCCCGGCCCCCAAACAAACATGACCCAGATGGAGCGGTTTGGTAATACCGCCCACAGAGTATCTCCTCCTAGGCCCTATGACTAGACTTGCCTATGAGTGGCTGAACTACCTGGCTCTTCAGCTACGGTAATGCAGGTGGGGTTTCCCGGTGCTCCATGAAGGTGCTGACGGCCTAATGGTTTTCTGGTCACCACTGTTGGTCGTCCCGTAAGTTGTAGGAAACCAAACAAGGTTAAAGGAATTCTCCTGTGCAAAGCACAGAACTACAGACCCAACCCCCAGCCCATAACAAGAAGTGATTTCTGACAGCCAGCCTACTATGCCAGACTGTAGGAGACAAGCACAGGATTCAAGCCCCGCACAGAGTCTCTTGAACCCACTTAGAAACCCAGTTTGTCAGCACCTGCCATCACCCAAGAGAACTGCTTCTGGCCAGACCTCAGGGGTCTCTAAAACAGAGTGGGAGGAGTTATGATTACAGTACTCAGATCCTTCCCTACTGCTTCTGCCTTTCATGATGTCTTATGGTCAACCACCCCTAACAGCTTACGAAACCCCCTTTTATCTATCACCTCATCCGATCCTCATGAGCACTTGTGAGGGGAAGTCGATCGTGGTTTTCCCTGTGTAGACAACGGAACTGAGCCCCGGGTGGATAATGAGATCTTCCCCCCCCCCCCCCAAGATCAGGTAAATGTAACAGCAGGCTCAAGTTTGGAGGCCAGCCCTGCATGTGGATAGCTGGAATAACAGTGGAGTCAAGTTCAGAGGCAGGCCGGCCCTGCCCATCTGCAGCAGCCCTCTCTGGCAGGCCTTCTCTTCAGCGCTCAGGTTCCATCACCTGCTCTGTAAACCTGTCTGCCCTTCCCTTTGTGGGAGGAGCCTTCGGGGAAACAGGAACAGCTGTGAAGCCAAGACCAAAGGAAGTTGCCTCCAGACGGCTCCCCCGGGGATGGTGGTGAGTGATAAGCAAGGGTGGCAATGCCTTCTAGACAGGCTCCCAGAGGCCCCATTGCCCTCCCCTTGACTCTCTGAGCAATTTTCTTCTCCTAACATCATTCCTCCGTTACTGGCCCATGTTCCGCACGGCATCCCCACAAGGCAAGAAACCCAGTTTTCATGTTGTCCCCGGCACAATGACAACTAAAGCCAGAATCTCCCAACTTCTCTCCTGTCTGTGAAGTGCTGCTCACAGCACATTGCCCACATGCTCTCCCAAGCCCTTTTCAATGCCCTGGATTCTAAATCCAACCTATGCACAGACTTAATCTGGGGCAATGACCGGGGTGCCCTGCTTGCCTGTGCATTCGCCTGGCTCGGAAGCGACTATTCCCTCCTAAGGTACCTGTGCCTGCGTGCTCCTTTTCCATCCTCAGCCGGGGCCAACCCTTCAGTGCTGGCTTGCTTTCATTTGGTTGACTTGACTCATTCATTCACTCGGGAGCAATGCCGTATACATGCCAATACACTCAAAATGAGTCGCTATGAGGCAGAGCATCATCATGTGAGACTCAGGTGTGAAGAGAAAGGTCAACTGTGACTAATGCCCATCTTTTCAAGGGAACTGGGAGTTTGAGCACAGCCCTGGGCATGCTCCGAATATACTGTGTTCCACCGACGTCTCCCAAGCTCTCCACCCTTACTCTAGCTCCTGGGGTTTATTTTCGTCTATCGTCACTGTAGCCGTTACGCCTCTGTCCCAGCCATCTTTTGCCATAACTGATTTCTAGTTATGCTGAGATAGCGCCCAGCGCAGGCGCGCTTTCAAAGGCTTCAGGAAACAAGGATCTGTGCTGTTTCTATCATTTGCCGGTATTCCTTACTGTCACTATATTTAAAAACATATTGGTGCCCAGGACCTTGTTTGTGCTAAGCAACCAGTGTTGCGCTGGGCTGTCTCTCTAGACCTCTTTTGTACTTTTTCTTTTGAGATCGGGAGTTAACCAAGTTGTTTGAGTTGGCCTTATGCTTGCAAGCCTCCCGCCTCAGCCTCCCGAGCAGCTGGAACTCCAGGCCGGCTCCACCAAGCTTGGCTTCCCTTATTACTTAGGGGATTGGAAGCACTACATTCGAAAAGTGATGGGCTGACTGTGGGAACAGCTTTAGAGGCCTGGCACTGGGTGAACTCACGGTTGCACAGCTGACTCTCCTCATGCACTACCTCAGTGACAGGCTCTGTAAGGCCGAGCAGTCTCTGGTGCCCTCAAGGGGCAAAACTGAGAAGTGAAGAACTCAGACAAGATCTGCATAGAACAATGGTTCTCAGCCTTCCCGAAGCCATGGCCCTTTAACACAGATCCTCATGTTGTGGTGACCCCCAACCATAAAATCATTTTTGTTGCTACTTCATAACTGTGATTCTGCTACTGTTATGAATCATAATGTAAATATATATTTTTCAATGGTTCCGGGTGACATTCCCCCGCCCCCAAGGAGTCGCAAACCCACAGGTTGAAAACTGCTGGTTTAGAAGTATTTGGGTCTGGTTATTATCAGCCTGTGATGTATTTATTTACATGTTTTTAAAATAAAGTTTATTAAACTTTTTAGAAAAGAAATAAAATGATGACTTGGGGACCTGTTTCATCCAGCTATCACCTCCGCAGAACTCTCTGTATTTAGTCAGGTGACTGTTTTCCAAGGAGGAGAAAACTTAGTTCCCTCAGGGCATCAGCAAGCCTTACCTTTGCTCAGAGTTTTCAGGTGGGGCTTAGTCACCTGATTCCCTTTGCATGCACTGGCCACTGCAACAGAATTCTCTGGCTGGATAGCTGTTTGCCATCAGGGATTCTTAATGATTGGAAGTAGATACCAAAGTTTTGATATAAGAGATGAGAAGGCAAAACATTATTTGTCGTATAAATACTATTCTTTGGGTCTGGGGATATAGCTCAACTGAAGCCTTGGGTTAGGAAGGCTTGGGTTCTGTTGCTAGTACCATAGAAACTGGATATGGTGGCTCAGGCCTAAAGTCCAAGAATTGGGGACATCAGGGCAGAAGGATCAGAAATGAAAATTTGTACTTGGCCAGTAACAAATTCAAGGTCCCAATCTGGGACACATGAGACCCTGTCTCAAGGTGGATAGATAAGCAGGTAGGTAGGTGGGTGGGTAAGTAGGCAGACAGACAGACAAAATGGAAGACAGCCCAGGGCAGGGCAGGCCTATGAGGCCTTATCTACTGCACCATAAGGAGCCTCTGTAGTCACCAAGTTGAAGCTGGCACTGAAGTTACAAATATTGGGACAAGGGGTAGACCAAAGTGCACTTCAGGGCTTACTGAAAATATGGGAGGGACAAAGAAAGCTTCTTGGTGGTCTGGAAAGCAGGCTGACATTTTCCCTCATGAAGCTTCTGTTTCTTTATGGATGTACACAACAAGAAACAGGGGCACACCACAGTTGAGGAGCTGAGAAAGACCGATAACCAGATGAAACCTCAGTACTAAAGGAAGAAGTGGCGTGAGAAATCAGCTTCGGAGGGAAAGGAAATCCTCACCCCCTCTAGTGCCTTCGCTAGCCCCCAAAGAACTGAACTTGAGGCCTCTGACATCTAGCTCTTAAAATATGAGACCTAACAGGTAATTTGAAAAGTTCTCTGGTGTGAAATATGGTTTGCCATAACTTTATCTAGAGGTGATAATTTACAGATGTCGTGTTTTGGTTTTATTTATTTACTTATTTATTTTTAAAATAGAGTGTCATGTTGCCTGGCTGGCCTCCAACTCACTTGGTATGGGAGGATTACCTTGAACTTCTCATGCTCCTGCCTTCACATCCTGAGTGCTGGGACGGCAGGCACCTGCCCCTATGCGTGATTATGCAGTGCTGGAATCTAGAGCTTCATGCATTCTAGACAATCACTCTACCCAGTGGGCTGTATCTCCAGAGCCCATCTGTTCAACTTAATAGAAATGAAAATGATTTCTATTAGCATCCAAGAAAAAAAGAAAAATTTAGGGTTTTCGCTACTACTGAAAGCCTCAAGAATTTACTGGCTTCCTTTGAGCCGAATTGATGATTTACACAGATCTGGTGAGTAGCCACCCAGTTCTCTGGTAGAAAAGGCTTCTCTGTATTTATATTAGGGAGTAAACTTTCCTCATTGCTACAGTAGAGTCCAGATGAGAAACAAGTCTTCTCATATACCTTGCCAATAACACGGTGCTTACAGAAGAGAGACTCCAATATGTTACCGAGAAGGATATAAACACTCATTATGAAAAGCCATATAACTGATCTATGCCATTTTTAACATCAATAATTTTATACAACAGAAGTTTCCGTGACTGAAATTGGAAACACTGATGTATTTGCTTGAACATATCCTGTTTTATGTGTCCTAGGGCGGATTTTTATGGCACGATCTATAACTTGTGCAAAAATCTGAGAAACCAAAGCTTGAATATATAATTAATTAGATTTTCTGCCGTATTTTTCCTCATATATGGCCACCATATATGTGCATGTCTTAAAAATAGAAAGGGGAGCTAAGGAGACAGTTAAGTGATTAAAGCAATTGTAGCAAAATTATGAGGACTAGAACTCTCTGTGTCCCCAGAGCCCATAAACGGCAGACAAGCATGGTGGCTTGCCCATAATTCCAGCTCTACAAGGCAGAAAGGAATGCCCAGAGCAGGCTGGATAGGGAGACTAGGCATATAGGTGAGCTCTGGGCTTGACTGAGAGACCTTGCCTCAGACTTGGGTCCACACATGGAGAGCTCACCCTGGTGGTGTGGGTGCAGAAGAGCTGGCAGGCTGACCAACTTAGCTACCACCCCAGCACAGATCCAGGGCTTTGAGTTGGCCCATCCCAACATCTACCCCATCTATGAACTGCTGGAGCATATGCAACGGCCAGTCCTACAGATCCAAAGATGCGGGAGCTCCATGACACAGGGCAACAACAGGATATCCAAGAGGAGTCCTGGTGTGGATCCAGGATTGATAGTGACTCACTGCAACAAACATTTGTAAGTAAAGAAGTGTGGACAAAAGGCGATACACTACAGCTTCCATGGTGAGTTTTTTTTTTAATTTTTATTTTATTTTTGGGGGAGGTTGCAAGGGTGGAACATGGATATGAGGGATAGGGAGATGACGGAGATGAGGTGAATGATGTGAAACTCACAAAGAAATCAATAAAACATTAAAAAAATAACATAAAACACAGAGAGACCTTGTCTCAAAAAAACAAAAAAAAGGAATAAAAATTATATTTTCTTTGGATTTTTTAATCTTTATACATATGGGTTCTTTGCCTGCATGCATGTCTGTGTGGCACTGGCTTGTAGTGCCCACGGAGGCCAGAAGAGAGCATTGGATCCCCTGGAGTTAGCAGACGGCCGTGAGCTACAGTATGGGTGCTGGGAGTCAAGCCCAGGTCCTCTGGAAGAGCAGTCGGCGCTCTTGACTGCTGCTTCGTCTCTCTAAGCTACGTCTTCTGATACACGGTTAAGTGGTCCACTGCCACTGCTAAAATATAAACTCTTGCCCTGCTGATTGGGAAGATGAGCAGATGTCTGAGCTGGTGTGCCCAGCAGCTGGAGCGCTGGCACTGTGAGCCCACATGCATCCCTTCCGGTCACAGTCCAGCTGGTCAGTACCAATCTGACCGTGAACTCCCTCACATTCCCAAGCCTCCATTTCCGTTTTAAAGGTAAAGCACACAATTAAAAGGCATAGTGGGTGTTATCTGGAATGTCAACATACAATCCAATACTGCCATAGGTTTCAAGGCTTGAGCCTGTGTTTGCTGCTGTACACAGGCATAGTCCAACATTGTATATAGGATTAAACCCTGTTAGTTCAAATAGAGGAAAAGAGAGAAGAACTGAGTTACCCCAGCTATTGCTGAATTCAAAATAATCTGCTTGTTTCCATCAATACTATTTTAGAAGATTTTTTAAAAAAAATTAGGAAACATGCATTTATGATAAAGAAAAATAATTGAGTTTACAGCCTAAAGAAAACCTTAGTCTTTGAACTTTACAAAGAATTCAGCATGATCACAACAACTGTGGGTCAATGTCATTTTGATGTTAGGACATATCTGGCTTTATTACCATCACAGTAAGAACCAAGTACTGCCGCAGGTGTGGGAGTGAGCACCTGTAATCCCAGGGCTCAGGTTGAGGCAGGTGGATTGCTTTAAGGCTGAGGCCAGCCTGGGCAATATACCAAGACTCTGCCTCCCATCAACTAACAGACAGACAAACTACAAAGAAATAAAAGATAACACAGTCAAGCGCTATCACCCAGTTTATCATCAAGAACCTCACAATCGTAAGTGCAAAGGTGAATGTGAACCCTAAAATCACATCAGCCTCTCTTCCTTTAGAATACCTTACACATGACCTTTAGAATAATTTCAAAATGAAAACACTAAAATTAAAAATTCTGATGAGATTTAAATGCCAACAAAATTTCCTTTTCTTTCGGTTCTTGGGATTTTATTTTTGTGGGGGCCAGGTTTTAACTATGTAGCCCAGGCTAGCCTCAAGCTCACAGCAATCCTGCAGCCTCAGCCTCCTGACCATGAGCAGCAGCTCAGATCTTTCATTAAGACAATATCAGTACTATCATAATGCAAGCCTTATACACATCTTACTTTCATAGATACATGCATCATAGGTCATGTGTAGAATGTTTTGGTAGGACATTTATAAATGGTTGTATAATTGATACAGTCACAAGTATAGATAAGAAATAGGCTAATCCTGAGGCCAAGAGAAAGAAAATTAACAGGGAAAAATTATAGCTAGACAGGAGGTAAGATAGTTCAGTGGACAAAGGCTCTTACTGGCAAGCCTGAGGACCTGAGTTCAGCCCTGGAGCCCACAAGACAGGAGAGAACCAGCCCCCAAGAGCTGCCCTCTGATCTCTACCTTCAGGCCAAGGTATTTGTGCATGTGTGTTCCTTAGCTCAAACACACGCACACGCTCTCTCACACACACACACACACACAAATAATGCATTTATTTGGGGGCTTTTTAATTGAGCGTGTGTGTTATTTCTCCCGGTTTCTTCCCACTATGGCCGGATGTGCAGTACCTGCTCATATAAGTGACTGGCAAAGAAAAGGACCCAACAACAGTGGTGGAAACCCATTAGAACAGTTCTGAGGAGCAGATGGGGTTACCGTGAGACAGGCTACTTGGATGAGAGGTGGAAATGAGGAAGACGTGTGCAGTGGCAACCAAGCTGTTACCTTCTCAGGGAAAGCCCAGACCTAGCCAGCTCTGCTCCATGGCATCTCATTACCCCACACCCAAAGAGATTGTCTGATTTCTAGTAATTGGCTATAACAGTGAGGTTTTTGTATTTCACCTTTATGTCCACTTTTGTTGCTTTAGACATATGAAGCCCGTGATGTCTCTACTCCCAAATTCACACCCAACAGGAACTCAGAATGTGCTCTTATTTGGAAACATGGTTGTCAGTGTAGTTAAAATGATGTTACTAGGGACCCCTCCTGTGACAGAAGACAAGACGAGAATGTCAGGCATTGGCCGCAGGGGCATAGTGACACATTTATCATTCATGCAGACCAAGGTGTGCCAGATTGCTGGCCTCATTGGGAAGCTAGACAGAGGCAAGGAAGCACTGCTTCCAGAGCCTTCCATATATACATGTACCATAGGTCACAGGATCACCTATATGTAGGATTTTCTATGTTAATCTTTTTCTCTCAGCCACAGCTAGCCTACTCCTTATCTGTGCTAGTGATTGTATCAGTTTTATATCCATTTCTTCCCTCCAGAGTCACAACAACTCCCAAGTGCATTGGTCATCGCCTTCTTCTCTGTCTTCCCCTCTTCCCCACCCTTGCTCTTGCCGGTACAGAATTTTAGCTTGGGATAGAGATTTTTATACTCTAAAGTCACGTATTATACCCTCTCCTGGCCTGCATTGTTTATTCTAAGAAGTTGGGGTCAACTTGGACAGGGGCTGGGGTGTAGCTCAGTGAGTAGAGTGCTCGCCTGGCATGCACAAAATCCTGGGTTCAATCCCCAGCACTACCTTAAACCGGGTATGGTGATGCATGCCTGGAATCTTAGCAGTTGGGAGGTGGATCAGAAGTTCAGTGTCACCTTCAGCTACAGAAAGAGGCCATCCTGGGACATATAAGGCACTATCTCAAAAAATATATATATTTGTATCACGGTATAGAATGTGTCTTTTTCTCTGGTTGTTTTCAAGATTTCCTCTTTGATGATTCATTGGTGTAATTACCACATTCTTTTGTTTGGCGTGCATATGTACGTGTTCTATTGGGAGTTCATTGAGCACCTTAGATCATTTCATTTTATGATGTTTATCTACATGGAAAGTTTTTAGTCATTGTGGTTTGGAATGTTTTTCTTGCTCAGGCTGTGGCCCCAGCTACGGGTATGCTTGGCTCTGCGCTATCATCCCGCAGCTCACTGGGTTCTGGAAATTTCGCTGGTTATTTTGTGGTCCTCCCCACACCCCAAGCTCTTCCTCTGACATTCACTTTAGGTGGTCTTTCTTGCCGCATTGTCAAGTTTATCCATCATTGTTCTATAGTACCTAGTATGCTGGTTAGCAAATTTTTTCATGTTTAAATGTTGTGCTTTAAGCTCTAGTGAGTCTGCTTTTTTTCTCCCCTCATACTCAAGTTTTCTATATGTCAAAGAACAAAATTACATACATTTAAAGGCCTTATTTTTTTACTCTGGAGTCTGGTAACTTTCATTTCTTAAAACAGAATAAGTATTTTGGTGGGGACAGAAAGAGGGAGAGATAGTACACACACAAACATATGGGGCAAGGCAGGAGAATCTAAAAATAACCGCCTGGTTAGGATGAGATCAGTTCAGAAACACTTCCTTATCATGCCAATTGCAGCTGCCCTGTTTGGGATGTTGAGCGGTTATCACTCTACCCCTGACCTCCTGGACTGGTCAGATATATAGCTTAGTATGGCATGAGCTCTTCCATCTTCACTTTTACCCTCACCTATTGGAGACACACATAGTAGCTTAGACCAAAGTAATGACCCTTCTGAGACACCAGCCCCTTCCCACTCTCCGCCTCAGTCCTGGGGCATCGAGCACAACAGCAAGGACTCTGCCAATTCATCTATATCCCAGCTCCCACATTAAAATTCTTAACATTCCTTTTATTTACATATTGAGTGCTACACTACCTACTTTTTTTTTTTTCATTTAGATGGATCCATTTCTATCGACTGGTTTTATATTATTTTGTTTGCTTTTGAGATAAGGTCCAATACTGTATCTCAGGTTCCCCTCAAACTTCTACCTCAACCTCCCAAGTGCTGGAACTAATATTCCTTTTGATGATGAATCATATTTTCCTAGATTTGTTTTTTTGGGCGGGTGTATTTCTGTTAGATGCTGAGCATTCAGAACACTACACTGTGAGATTATGTCAGTAGCTTCCTTTAGTCATAGTCTAAACTTTGTTGTGTTTTGGAGACAGGGTCTTATGTCGTAGCTCTGACTGGCCTGAAACTCACTATGTAGACTAGGCTGGCCTTGAACTCACAGAGATCTGTCTGACTCTGCCTCCCAAGTGCTGGCATTAAAGGCCTGTGAGGGCAATAGTTACTTCTTCTTTAAGGGATAGCTAAATTATTTATATACCAGTTAAATCTTCTTGAGTCTATTTTATTTAGCTTTTTAAGGATGACCATTAAGACAGTTTCCCTCAGTGGTAGTGGTTGGATTTCTTTTCTCTCTCACCACCAACCAATTTTGACGTCAACCAGTGTCCTGAGCTTTACCTCTAATGACTCAGAGTTTAGGTCAGACTCTAGCTCAAGGCCTTCAGTCCTATAGTATTGCACTCACTTTCTGTGCCTATCTTTATCATCAGCTCCCCAGGTATTCACGGTTCATCTAACTTAGCTCCCCAACTGGGGGCTTCCTCAGTCCCCTACCTTCCTGATTGGCTAATGTGACCTGAGAAACTCACAAAGGGGCTTTGCTGATGTCAGGAGTGAAGGAAGAAGGCCTTCTGGGAGCTACACACAGGGCGAGGTATGTAGGGTGCCATGCCTCATGCCCTCTCCAGGTGTGTGCTCCTCAGCATATCAGTGTGTCCAATAACCTCGAGGTAACATGGTTAAGGACCACCAGAAAAGGAAAAGCACAAAACAATGCTGAACCTCTGACGGGTTACCCACTAAAAGCTCGCCTTCACCAACATTGCCTTAAAACGCAGATTAGGTGACAAGCCCAGGATGCTTACGGGCCAGGCATGCTTTATCACACCATGATTACACAAGTGACAAACAGACGAAGAAAAACTGCACCCCATAAAATGTCCTTGGTAAGCCCCACAGTCAGTTCAGATGGAAGATCTGTCAGAGCACAACCACAGACAGCACTCACTCATGTTTTGTTTTGAGACAGGTCTCATTATGCAGCCTGGATCCTTCTGCCTCCGCCTGGGATCATAGGTGTGCTCCACCACGCTCAGCAGGATTTGCTCTTAGCTGACTTACAAATCACTGACTTTTGAGGTTGCAGAGCAGAGCAACCCATTATCAACTTCCCACCAGCTTCCTGGTGTTTACACATTGGGTGTGCAGGTTGTAACAACTTCCCTACAATGTTTAGCAAAAACATAAAGGCTGCTTTAGCTAAAACCACCATCTCTTCAGTAAAGCATGAAGAAATCTGATGAATGACTAAACGGAATAAAATGCTTGACGTCTCTGTCTTCATACTCTGTCTGTTCCCTTCCTATCTGACTCTTTAGATTCTACTCAGGTCTACATGTAGACAGACATTGACCACTTCAAAATTAACACACAAAAATCAATAGCTTTCCTATGTACAAATTACGAAAGAAATCAGGAAATAGTACCTTTCATAATAGACTAAAAAAAAAAAAACTTGGGATAGCTCTATCCAAGCAAGTGAAAAACTTATATCTATAATAAAAACTTTAAGACACTGAAGAAATTGAAGAAGACACCAGAAGATGGAAAGATCACCCATGCTCATGACCAGTAGGAATAATATTGTAAAAATAACCATCTTACCAAAAGCAATATATAGGTTCAGTGTAATCCCTATCAAAATACCAATACAATTCTTCAAAAAATATTAAAAAATAAAAACTTCAGTTGCATATGAACACACACACACATACACACACAAACCAGGATGGCTGAAACAATCCTAAATAATCAAAGAACTGTAGGAGGTACCACCATCCAGATTTCAAGTTATGTTATACAGATATTGTAATAGAAACAGCGCAGTATTGGCATAAAAACAGGCACGTTGAACAATGAATCAATTTTGAAGACTCAGGCATAAATCCAGACATCTGACTTTGGACAAGCCAAAATACACATGGCAGAAAAGAAAAAAAATTACCTTCAGTAAATGGTGCTGAGAGCAACAGAACCAAAAAATCTGAGCACAGGGATCTTCCCTGAGACTGATACTCCAACCAAGGACCATTGATGGGATAACCTAGAACCCTTGTACAGATGTAGTCCATGGCAGTTCAGCCTCCAAGTGGGTTCCACAGTAATGGGAACAGGGACTGTCTCTGACATGAACTGATTGGCCTGCTCTTTGATCACCTCCCCCTGAGAGGGGAGCAGCCTTACCAGGCCACTGAGGAAGACAATGCAGCCACTCCTGATGAGACCTAATAGACTGGGATCAAAAGGAAGGAAAAGAAGACCTTTCCTATCAGTGGACTTGGGGAGGGGCATGCGTGGAGAAGGGGAAGGGAAGGTGGGATTGGGGGGGAGGGGCTTATGGGGGGATACAAAGTGAATAAAGTGCAATTAATAAAAAAATTTTTAAATGGTGCTAGGTAAACTAATGTCTTCATGTAGGAGAATGCAAATAGACCCATATTTATCACACTGCACAAAACTGAACTGCAAAGAGGCACTTACAATCCCTGGCTTACCCTCTCTGAAAGCAGCCTTGATTGATAGGTCGATATGGGATCCACTGGTCCTAGGATTATTCATAATATTTGGAGAGATTATATCAGGGTTGTAAGGATTAATTGAAAGTACCAACTCATACCAACATATGAAAATAAGATGTGACTTGTTACTTTATATATCTTATGTGTTATATATTTTATACAGATAATAACAAATGCTAACACTAGATTTCTGTATCCAGGGCCTGATATCTCCCAGGCAAGCACCTACTACTGCGCTACCTTCCCAGTCCTCATGAGTTTTAGTGAAGGAAATGGGGAAATCTTTAGCTGAACATTCCTGAGGGCTGATGTCTGTCTGACACAATTAGGATTTCCCCATTCTCATTGCCTCGGCACTGCTAATTTTCATCTCACTGCCTCGTGCCACTCATGAGCCTGGGCTAAGATGGAGTCGGGTCTGTAGGAGGACCTTTTAAAAATCACGCGTGCGTGTAAACACATGTGTGTGTAAACACATGTGCATGTGAAGGTCGGAGGACAATTTGCAGGAGTCAGCCCTCTCCTTTTGTCATGTGTTCCCCTGGCCACTCCGGTAGCTAGGCTTAGAGCCTCAAGCCTGTTAGTGTCTTTCTTACATACTGAATGTATGTTGGAAATTGCTCTTATATTTTGATTGTCAGGAGGATCACCCTCATTGCTATAAAGAACATAAAGCATTATTTTTGGTTAGCTGTGATGATGTTTCTGGATGAGTCTGGCATTTGGAACAACAAACTGAGGAAGCCCAGCCTGGACAGAGTAAACAGACAGAGAAAAGAAAACTATCATCTCTGGACACCAGAATCCCAGAACCCCAGGCTGTCAGACCTCTGACTTCAGACAGACAGTCATTGTTGGCTCCCATGGGTCTTAAGACTTTGGACTGAGACTGAGCCACATTGCAGGTGATGTATTGTGGTACTGCTCAGCCTCCGTAAGGTTAAGTTCATTCCCATGATAAACCTCTCATACCCATCTTGCCTATCCATTCTGCTTCTCAGAAGAGTCCCAACTAATACAGATTCTATACAAGGAGAGTTCTGGAGACTAGCATTAATAGGACACATTTCTTGAGTTGGTTTTGTGGTTTCTGGAACTCATTTTTCTAATCTTATTCCATTTCAAAGTGGCTAAGGACACCATCCGCAATTGTACAGCCAGTGTGGCTAGCTCACGACCTGGGCTGCTTATAGAAAAACACGAAATATCGGTGTGGAGCACTGTCTTGGTCAGTTTTTCATTCTTACACAGAATGTTACAGATCGGAGCATTTAAGAACAATAGAAGAAGCTGGCTGGGATGGTGCATAACTGCAGTCGAAGCTTGGCAGGCTGAGGTAAGATCACAAGTTCAGGGGCAATGTGGGCTACTAATAGGACCCTGTGCCTAACAAAAATAAAATAATTTAAAAACTGGCGTTTATTTGTCTGATGGTTCTGAAAGTTAGCAAGCTCAAGAGCGAGGAACCACATCTAGCCAGGTGCTTTTGGCTGTGTCATCGCACGGTGGGGTGGAGGGGTGGAGGGGTGAAATGGGTGGAGAGTCTACTACACTTTTACCTGACTTATATAAAAAGAAATCTTTTGGCTTAACCAACCAAAAGTTTAACTCATCACAGAAGTAGAACCACGGCTCTTGAATGAATTCTCCGACTGGTTCAGCGTATAGATCTAAATTCCCTTAAATGAAGGGGGGGTGTGGGGATGCACCCCCTTGAGGAAGATCTCCCGAACACTCCCATAGATATGTCTGACTCACTTTCCCCTCCCCCTCTGCAGAGGGGTTGGCTGGGACATTTAAACCACACCAAATGCTTTAGAAAAGTTATACAATGGAAGATGAGCTTATAAGCCCCCAAAGGCAAGACGTGACAAACTGATAAAATAGGACCGTCACACTGGTAGACCTGGGCACGAGACAGGAGATTTCAGGATTCGTGTGAATTTTCCTGCCTCAATGCTGCCTTTACCTGGATGAATGACGGGGAGGGAGAAGAAACCGGTTGGAATTGGAAAAACAAAAACAAAAACGAATCGGATGGCAATTTGCAGGGTTTGGAAAATGACACCAAACACCAGGGGTCACTATACCCCAAGGCTGAAAACTGCCGAGCACCCACTGAGCTGCCAAGGGAGCTTCCAAAGTTGTGGGAGTGCCATCTGCTGGCTGGACTCGGTCCTGCCATGCTTTCTTTTTCAGGGAGAAATTCTTTTTACACCGGAGATTCAAAGGCCTCCTGGACACTGTGGATGGCTCCCTAGGAATCCGAGCAGCATGCCACCAAGTTCTTTGATTGAAGAACCAGCCTTTTGAGGCACTGTGGAAGCTAATGTAATTATCAAGTTTGATCTCACAGGGAAAGAAAAAGGTAAGGCGAAGCAGAGTACGCACCCTGTGATGATTCAATGAGAATGGCCCTCACAAGCTCATATATTTGGATGTTTGTTTCCCAGTTGGTGGACTGTTTGGGAAAGACTAGGGGGCATGGCCCTGTTGGAGGAGACATGGCCTTGTGGAAAAAGGTGTAAGATTTGAGGTGTCACAAGTCCACACCAGGTCCAGCTTCTCTCTCTGCCTATTGCCTTCATGCCTGCCTGCAGCGCCACGCCTGTCTGCTGGCATGCCTTCCACCATGATAGTCATGGATTAGCCCTCTGAAACTGTAAGCAAACTTAAACTCTTTCTTTCATAAGTTACTTTGGTCATGGTGTCTCTTCACAGCAAGATAATGGTAGCTATGACACACCCCACTAAAGTCATTCAAATACACACACACAAACACACACATACAAACCCAAATAATAATGGTAGTGGCCTAACACATCTGCAGTCAACAACCATGTAACCTATGGCAAGCCATTCGCTCAGGGAAAATGTTGGCAGATACACCCCCAGCAAGCCCTGAGTGCCTAGGACATAGAGAGATGGAGATACTAGGAACAGGATAAACTGAGCCTTGGCCTGTTATTACATATTCTGTAGAAACAGTTACTTCTTTCCTGGGTTCAGCTGTCTCAAAACCTCAGGTGTTTGTGAAGGGTTTCAAATGCTTGTCCCATGTTTCCATATCAATAGACAGACCTTGGTTTTTAGACATTAAGTCAGTTCTTTTAAAAAAATTTAGACTCAAACAATCGCCATGGAGTTATGAGTTTTGCGTCCTGTTTTCTTTTAAAAAATGATAGGAGGTTGTTTGTTTTAAACTGTGTGCATGTGTGGGGTTTTTCTGTGTGTGTGTTGGGGTGGAGGAAAGTGTTGGGCATGTGAGTGTAGGGCCTGCAGAGGCCAGAAGATCCGCTGTAGCTGAAGTTACAGGAGGATGTGAATGTCTAGACATGGGTGCTGGGACCCAAATTCAGGTCCTCTGAAAGAGCAGTGTGCATTCTTTTGTTTTGTTGTTGTTGTTGTTTCGAGACAGGGTTTCTCTGTGTGGCTTTCACAGTCCTGGACTTCCTTTGTAGACAAGGCTGGCCTCGAACTCACAGAGGCCAATGTAGTCCCAAGTGTTGGGATTATAGGCATGCCCAATGGGTTGTTTTCCTAACACCCTTCAAAATAATAAGCACAATAACAGCAAACCCAAAGAGCTATTACAATTAACAGTGAGTATCCAGCATCTGAAGTATTTTTAAGTGCTCCCAGAAACATGAACGTCACACACTGAACAAGCCCTCACTGCACAGGTGTGAATGTGTGAAGAGAAAAGCCCCGCATTCTAAGGTGGACTACAAACCATGGTCTACTCATTCACACTTCATGAGTTTCTGTTTTCTCTCCTGTGACATGAAGGAAAGCACATCCGTTTCCCAGCACGGCTTTAGAGAAAGGGCGAGAGGTCGTAAAACATCGGAAAAGTGACACAGTCTTGCACGCTGCTGTCATGGCTTAGCCTGCCCCTCGCCTACAGCAGGCTAGCTGTGGTTCAACCACCAGGATCACCTGAGACCAGGAGATGTCCACCAGGAGAGGACCAGCAAATCCTCTCATTGAAGCCAGCCTCAGGGGACCCCTGCTACTCACCCCTACACACACACACACACACACACACACACACACACACACACACACACACCTGGCATACAGCAGCTATCCAATCCATCAGGTTAGAATTTAAAGAAACGTAGAATGCAGTGTCGTTGAGGAGTATATTATGAAAATACAGATTACCCACCCTTTTTAAACCTCAGATGTTTAACATTTTGTACAGCATCTGATGGCTCTACAGAAATACGGATAAAAGGCATCAGTTTTCTGTGGAAAGGTACATGGAAAGCCATTGTGTTTTCGAACATGCAATAGGATCAATAAACCAAACTTCTTGGTGTTGCTCAAGAATCTGGCATCTTATGCGGCCCCCTGCTGTGGGCTCACAGGTATCCTAGCTGGGAAGGCATGTTGTTGGGAAGGCATGTTGTTGGTTGCTTCCCTCCTCTAGAAGCTTCTATGGTGCTTTCTGGGTGGAGGGAGCTTTTTATCATGAAAGCTAGTCCTTATTGAGGAGGATTTCAATTCAGATCCAGGTCTAGGGACCCCTAAGCCCTGTGTCCAACGTGCATAGTGTCTTCAGCAATAGGGACTTAATTTCTGTCTTCAGGGGACAACTAGGGACTTGGGAATAAAAAAAAATTAAAGAATCGGGCATCTTGCACACACTTTTCATCTCAGTTCTTGGGGGTCAGAGGCAGGTGGCTCCCTGTTGACTTTGAGGCCAGCCTGGTCCACAGAGCGAGTTGCAGGACTACACAGAGAAACCCTGTCTCAAAAAAAAAATATATATATATAAATCTTAAGTTTAAATGAGCCTCTTGGAAATCATTTGGTCAAACCTTTATCTTAGCAAGTATACAACATCGAGGTCTGGGACTTTCCAGAGAGGCCAGTGGCTTCTCAAGTTCGCACAGCTGAAGTGTTAATCCTGGGGCCAGGTGCCAGCTCTCCTGGGCTGAGCTATCTCACTATCCACAGGCTACACTCAGCTATTTTTGGTGTAGGTTTGCCATTTTGCATGCAGCGGTTAGAGTATCTTTAAGTGTGAAATTGTAGAAAGACAGACAGTATGTGGGTAGGGTGCTTTTAAAAGCCAGGCAAGCATTCAGGATAGAGTATGAACTGGAGTCAAAGCTAGACTTAGACATGGGCCACACAGAAAGATTTAAAACCGGATGTCAAAATGAGGGGTGGAGTAGAATGCAAGCGTGGAATTTTATTAACGTATTTCCCCTCTCTTTCTTCTTTTCCTTTAAGACCATATCATGTTCTTCTCTTTTCAAGAGAGCTTGTTAGAACCAAAAGGTATTCTCTGTAAGCCTCATGGCCTCCTACAAAACAAAAAATGTGTAACAGACACACGAAAATGAATCCACAAGGAATCAAAACCTACCAGTAGAATAAATCACTTAACCACAAATGAAGACTACAAGAACAGAAAAAAAAAAGCAAAAAACAAAAAACAGCAAAAGTAGGAGATGAAAGTTATAACATGCCTCTGCTTACTGTGTGAGAAACTCTTTCATTGCTCTAAGCTTCATTTTTTTTCTTTAAAAAAAAATAGGGATAATGAAAAAAATCCCAGTTGACAAGTGCTCAATAATGAACATGGTATCAACAATTCACAACAGTGAAAATGGTCTCTTTTTTTAGATAAAATGGGAGCCCATTGGTTAACTCATGCCTTTCCACACACCCAGCCTCTATCTAGTACAGTTCTTCCAAGGGATTGCCAGGCAGAGAGAAGCAGCCTCCTCCATTGGGAGCCTTCACCCTACCGCAGCCCAAGTCAGGATTAAATTGCTGTGTCCTTTAATCTTGCTGGGCAGTAAGTACGCATACACTTAGGGGTTGCTGCTGAGTTTAGCAATGTAGAGATGTGGAGTCACTGAGTCTGCGTAAGCCTCATTAAGACAAACATCCAATTTTATCCACTTAGAGCCTTCTTTGGCATCACAGCTTTAGAAGCTCTAGTCCATGGTGCTTTCAAACCTCAGGGTTGCTGGGCAGGTGACGAGTCATGGTGAGCCGAGCAAAGTTGATTGCATCATGGCTAGAATGGGAAAGCGAGGGGGGGAGGGTCTGGAGGTTCTACTCTCCCTGACTGACCTGAAGGTCCATTTTGTTTTGTTTTGTTTTGGTTTGGTTTTGAGACAATGTTTCTCCATGTAGCCCTGGTGGTCCTGGACGCCTCTCCATAGACTAGAAGCTGAGATTAAAGGCGCTCGCCCCTACTGCCTGGGTTTTATATATACACCTACATTGCCGAGGAGGGGATCAGATCCCAGTTCAGATGGCTGTGAGCCACCGTGTCATTGCTGAGAATTGAACACAGGACCTCTGGTCCACCTCTTAAAGGTTGTCCCTATCCCAAATAGTACCACAGGCTGGGACCAAGCCTTTATCCCAAGGGCCTTGGGGCACGGTAGCAACTGTATTATTGTCCTGTTAGCAATGTAAGAACAGTCTTACTTCAGCCCATAATTGAAGGTTACAATCCACCGTGATGGGGAGTCATGGCAGAAGGAGCTTGAGGTGAAAGGATCAGACTAACTCTGTAACCTATATGTCTTCTAAAACCTATATTTTTTTGAGTTTTAGGATCAGGTTAAGCTAAAGCCTCTTAGTACTTTCCAGAGAATGAAACAATGTGACCCTGATCATCTGTGAGGACAGAGATAAAAAAGTGAGCAAGCACCGACCTTCGCCCAGCAAAAAGAATGACCAGACTTTTATCTGTGAGATAGCATTTCTTAGCAACCAACCCAGATGGCCTCCACCCTTCTTCTGAGTAGCCCCTGACCTCTGGCCAAAAGCCTGCAGCCCCGATCTTCAAGGATGAGCTAATCACCTCCCATCCCCATCTCTAATTGCAGCCACATTCACATTTGGCAGGACTGGCCAAACTTGAGCACCTAAGACTAACCAATTATTTTAAAAGTTAAATACCTCAACCAATCCTGAGTTGCCAAGACTGCAACCCCTGAAAATTCCTGCGCTTTGTCCTTTAAAAACCCAAGGCCTTTGTCTCCCATTGCTACTCTTTGCTGACCAGCAGGGGTGACCCCAGTGCACAATGGTTAAAATATGCCTCTTGCATTTGCATCGATATATGGTGATCTCCAGGAGTTTTCTTCAGTCGCCTCTCAGGTAGCTAGGCACCTGCCAGTCCTGACAGGCTCAGGCCGGGCCTAACAGAGGCAGCTGTTTGCTTTGTGCCCACAGTCAGGACTCAGTGATGAGTGCTCAGCTTGCTTGCCCCTTTTCATTCAGCCCAGGACCCCGGTCCATGAATGGCGCTTCCTACTTCCAATCTAGTTGACGCCTCACAGACACGCCCGGAGGTTCTGTGTTAGCTTCAGCCTCGGTGTCACCGTAGCCAGCAGCGTGCCTGAGCCAAGTCTGGAGTCAGATGTAGAGGTTTCTTTCCTCGGTCCAGGATTCTTCTCCACCTCACTTGGTGGAGATGCTGTCGCCTCACACGGTAGCTTTCACTAGCTTCAACAAGTTTGTGGAACACAGTTCGGGTGAGTCCAGTGGCTACCCCTTGGACACAACTGCAGGCCAAGGCAGAGGACACTCTGAGGCCTCAAGTGTGAGACATTTGGGGACTCCAAATGACAATAAGAAAATTCAAATGACAAATGCACAAGTTGTGAGTGTATCAACTTTTAGCCAAAAGCACATTTAAGTAAAGACTGTCCATATCAAGACACAGGGTGGTTCCTTCAGCCCCAGGAAGTTGCACGCTATCCTCAGTATTTTAATTTTGTCTGGTCTTTTTATTATTTTATTATTATTATTTTTTTGGCTCAGCACAATGTTTTTTTTTTGGCTTTGTTTCCATCATTAGCTATACTAGCTCTTTTCTTCTGCCTTTTTCTGTATGAAAGCATTAAATTTTGCTATCAAGCATGCCTCCTCTTACAATCCAAAAAAAAAAAAAAAAGTCTGCTTTTGGTCTTAGAAAGATACGCTTCTCCCTGGAAGTCCCTTTGTCTATTCAGGAAAAAAAAGGGGGGAGGAGAACAAAAGAAAGAATTCAATTGAATTTTCCTATCACCACTCACAATTACAGCTTGTATCTCTTTAGTGGAAATCAGTCCATGGCAGGAATACATCACAATTAAAAAAAAAAAAAATCTGCTCCTCAGTTCATCATAGCTATATTTGAGTTGTTTTGGGTTAGGCAATTATGGGCAAAACTGCCATTGATAGCCAGACATAGTAACACTGAGAGGGTTGAAGGAAGAGAATTATGAGTTGGTAGCCTCTATGGAGTCCTCAGAGAATTCCGGACCAGGTAGGTTACACTACATCTCAGAAACAAACCAGCTAGCTCTCCACTTTCCAGTTTGATTTTGCCTTCAACAATTGAGTCCAGCTCTCAGCCTTGGTTTCTCCTTACCTGCAGCCTGAAGGTCATATCTACCCTGTATGATGGTTGGAAAGACAAAATGAGATGCCCTACAAGGCTGTATGAATTGTTAAAAGCCTCCTGTCTTAGTCCTGTTGCTGTGAAGAGACACCACGACCATGGCAATCCTTATAAAGGAAAACACTTAATTGGGGCTTGCTTACAGTTTCAGAGGTTTAGTCCATTATTAACATGGCGGGAAGGAAGCATGATGGCAGGTGCTAGAGGAGTTAAGGGTTCTATATTTGGATTTGCAGGCAGAAGGAAGAGAGAGAGACTGGGTCTGGCTTGAGTATTTGAAACCCCAAAGCCCATCCCCCAGTGACACACCTCTTAATCCCTGGCAAGCAGCACCACTCCCTAATGACCAAGCATTCAAATCTATGAGACTATGGGGGGCATTCCTGTTCAAACCGCCACACCTTGTCCAACTAAAGGGACACTATGCCCCTTGTAGGATTCCCCTGCAGGTATTCGGAGGCAGTGCGTTTCTGGGCATACACCTCTAAGTCCTTAAGAAGAGGATAAAGAGATGCTCCGGGGGAAGGAACTGAGCACTTGAACAGCACAGCCACCCCAGAACCATAGGCACCACTTTCTGATAACAAAATCCCAGCCATTTTTTTTTCCAGCACCAGAAGTGAGTGAGGAAGAGAGAAAGATAGATGCACAGAGCAAAATCAGGGAGAGGTTGGAAGGTTAAGAACGGGGCGGGGCACACACGATGAGTTGTTTTAAAAGGAGGACAGGTTCGAGGGGAAGAAGAGATGCCAGCTGGGGATGAAGCTCCAGAGGCACCTCCCAATCTCAGTCATGTGGCCTCTATTTCAGGGGGCTCCCTGGATGGGAACTTTCGCTCTTAAGACACATGGCTGGGTCTCTTTCTGTCTGGAGTGAGATGACTTTTTGCTCAGGACCCAGCATTAGGTGGGAGTGCTGGTCCACTCTTGATCTTCCCCTTCCTTGCTCCATCCTGCCACTAGCTGTGTTCTAGAGAAGACGCTGCCGCTTCACACCCTGGCGCCCACCCTTTAGGCTGCAGCCACCTGGGAATCAGTGTCTGGCTGCCTTGTCAGCGAAAGCCAAGTGCTGGCAGCTGGTTCCATGGCATAGGCTCTGAGACTGCCCTGGGCATTGCTGTAGCTTTAGGGAGTTACTGGTTTGGCCGAGGGCAGGGCATGGTTCACTCCTGTAATCCCAGCACCAAGGAAACAAAAGCAGGAAGAACAGGAAGTTCTAGGCCAGCTTAGTCTACTTGGTAAATTCTGGGGACCCTAAGACATAGATTAAAACCCTGTCTCAAAACAATAGAATGAAGAAAGAAAGAAAAAGAGAGAAGGAAAGGAAGGAAGCAAGGAAAGAGGAGGGAAAGAGAAGGAAGGAGAACAGAAAAGGAGGAGGGAAAAAGAGAAAGAGGAGAAATTGGAGGAGGTGGGGTTTCTTTTGAAAGGATAAAGAAATATTCAGGGATGATCACAGCACAAAGGAAGCGGAGAAGAACTTTATTTTAGTTTTGTCACTGTTTGTTGATTCAGGGTCACCTTATGTAGTCCAGGTTAACGTGTGTCTCAGCCTTCGGACACAGGACGAGTATGATTTTCCCACATTAACATGGAAACTGAGACTCCCAGACAATCACAAGCCACTGGAGACAAACACTGGAGTCCATGCTAGACATAGTCCATACGGCATGTTTGAGAAAAGACTAAGATCAGCTAAGTCTTGATTGCCTATGATTTGCCAGCTTAGAAGCGTGCCTGTGGTAAGCAATCTCGGTCACCTTATCAGCGTGGGTAGACCCATCTTTATAGCAGACAGGACCATTCCCTGGTCGGGACACCCTGAACTGCAGAAGGAGGAGGTAAGTTGAATGCTTATCCACTGATCTCCGTTTCCTGAATGCGGATGGAATGAGAGCAGCAGCAAGCCCCTGCCGCTGTGACTTCTCTGCCACAGAGGACTTAATCCTCTGTGAGCTGAGTGCACTTTCTCCCCTAAAAGTTGCTTCTTTTCTATCTTATCTCAGCAATAGAGACTAGAGCACTTCTCCGCTTCACTTCTTTCTTTCTATCTCATTTTTCTTTTTGTTTTCTTTCTTTTTTTTTCTTTATTAGACATAGTGTCATGTAGTCCAGGCTGGCCTTGAACTCTTGATGCTCCTGACTCCACCTCCTGAATGCTAGGAGTACAGGTGTGACCCACCGGGTCCGACCTCTATTTATTTTTCTCCTCTTTCTGCCCAGATAGAAAGCTAATTTCCTCCCTGCTCCAAACATAGGAGCCAGTGGCTCATGTCTGCTGTCCTGGTGCTGGCGAGGAAGTCGGGCTACAGAGCAACCTGGCCAGCATCCCTGCTTTCACAGCTTAGCCCCAACCTCAGTGCGAAGGTATCTGAGTTGGATCTCTGAAATGATCACTAGCAAAGCAGAGCCTGGCTCTAGAGTCTCTCTGAAAACAGAGCTGCCAAGAAGGGTGGGGAGACATTGGGCTGGGAGCAGATTCACAAAGGTGGGAGGGTAAGGCTGTCCAAGGTAATATCTACCTGGGCCTGTTGACCAAGTCTCAGGGGATAGAGAGAAATAATGTCCTTTTGTGGAATACATAGAACATGCGAGAAAAATAGAAATTCTGGCAACATATTTTAGCTCAGAATCCAGAACTTAAACAGCATAATTTGTGCTTGATAGGCACATGCAGATTTTACTTTGATTGGCTTAAAATTTACATTTTACTATATGATACTTGGTTTAATAAAAAGAGAGGAATTCCCAGGGTTGGCATGGGTTAAAAACAAAGCATATGTCCTCAAAAATTGTATAAACCCAGAGAAGAAACATTTTTACTTGAATTAAAAAAAAATTGCCATGGTGTCTGTGTTTGTGTGTGTGGAACCTCTTTTGTTCCTGTTCCTAGGATCCCACATGAATAATTTGTGTGTGTGCACACATGAGTACGTGTGTGGAGACCAGGCATTGAGATTGAATGCTTTCCTCTATTATCCATGTTATCTCCATTTTGTATTTTGAGACAGGGCAATTCTGGCTCCAGGGTTCTCTTGTTCCTACCACCTAGTGTTGGAATTATAAGCACACAGCACTGTGTGTGCCCGCTTTTCATTTGAGTGATAGGATCCAAACTCTGCTCCTCTTTGCTTGTGCAGAAAGCACCTCATCTGTAGAGCCATTCAGAGTCTATAGAACATGAGCTCCTGCAGTCAGAGGGAGGCCATGTGGGCACACACCCTCTTGTGCCATGCTCAGTGAATCAGAGTGCCTGGCTCGTCATATATATATTCAGGGACTGAGTTAGGCTGAGCTGAAGGAGAGAGAACACAGATGATCCAGGGAAAAACAAGATGAGAAATCCGCAAAGCAGAGGGAACAGGGAAGAAAGACCTCATTTTCGGCTGAGCTTCCCTCTCTCCCTCCCCAGCGTTTATTGCTGCTCCCTGGCCTGGCTCCGACTCTCAGCCAGCCAGGGCAGGGAGATGGCAGAATGATGTAGCTCCTGGGAATTTGCTCCGCTCTTTGATTCTGCTGCTGTGGGGCAGGTGCTTTTTCTAAATTACACATGGGGGTGGCGGGTCATTTCTAGCCACCAGCCCCACCTGGCAAATGAAGCCTTGGCTGGCAACAGGCAGACGTCTCAGAGGAAAGCCAGCGGGCTCCTGGGTAAACTGGAAAACAGATGCTCCTGCCAGAAGCAAACTTGGCTGGGGAGTGGGTGATGGCTGAAGTAACTGGGCAATCCCCAGAACCTAGAGGTATGCTGGCAGGCAAAACTGGGAAGGGTCCCGGGTCTCTGGAAGATGAAGTGGCACGCTCGGGGCTTCAGAGACCCTGCTGAACATTTCCACGGTGTGTCCCACTCCAAATCTATTTCCGAGTTTGTAAGAGGAAATGATGTCACTGACTCCAGGATTGAACATCACTTGATGCCTGGCATAGGCTTAGCACTCAGTACAGAGCTGCCATCATGCAGACTTTTGTCCTGGTGCCTTGGTGACCTCATCTGTTAGGCATGGAGGGCCATATTTACTTTATACTCACATGCTGAGGGGCGAGGGACATGGAATCAACGGGCTCTTAGTAAGAGATTTGGGGAGTCTACAGTACGTGACTCTGATGTTCAAAAGCCAAACTAACTCAGTATCTTCAGATCAGGGTACCACATTACCAGGTAGAAGGATGCCGTGGGATATAGATTTCTGAAAGATTCATCACGAAGAATTTTCGGGAAATGCTTGTTGATGCACTAAAGATGTGTATCCTGGGCATCAGCATGGAAAGGGGTTGGTAGCTTAGTGATAGAGTACAAGCTTAGTCAGAGTGAGGCCTGGGATCCAACAAGAGCAAAGGACAGAGGGAGGGAGGGAAGAAGGGAGGGAAGGAAGGAGGGAAAAAGAGGGGGAGGCAAGCAGGGAAGGAGAAAAAATTGAGGAGACACTTTTCTTAGGATGGGTGAAATGTTGTGAAACTAACCCTATCTGAATGAACTTTTGTTAATGATTTGAATGGAGACAGAAATTGTGCTTATTGAATTTGGAACTCAACCAAAGTTTGAACAAAGGTTAAAAGAAAAGAACGAAAGCATGCTTTCAACAGGATGAAAAAGATGGGCCAAACCCACCGTATTTTTCAGTGGTTAAAAATGTAAAAGCCCATACTTGGGTCAAACAAAAATCACTGGAATGCAGAGAGGAGAGGGAACCAACATAAAACTCACATATGAAAAAAAAGAAAACTACATTAAAAAGTAAATCAATGTGAATCATCTGTGAAATCTGACTGCCAAAAACGCTGACGTGGCTGTGTGCTGCATTAATGAAAGAGCCGTGCTAAGAAAGCAAGTGTGGTGACTCACGCCAGCAATCCCAGCTCTGCAGAGACTGAGGCAGAGAGACTCCCGTGAGTTCCAGGCCAGACTGGTCTACATATTGAGTTCTGTAGCCAGCATGGGCTACAGAGTGAGACTCTGTCTCAAAAATCAAAACCAAAATAAAACAAAATTAAACTTTCTTAAAAGAGCTGAGTTCAGAAAGAGAAAAACTGGTTTCTCTATACTCTAACCTCTCTTCAAACTGGGGCCTTTCTAGAGGGGGGGGGGGGGAAACAGAAACAACAAACAAACAATCAAATCCCTTAGAGGAGGATCTGGAAAGCCACATGGTCTGAGAAAGATACTAAAATGGAGGAAGAACACAGAGAACAGGGACCTGGTTTGAGAATGAGCGGTTTAGAAGGTTTGTACTTCGTATCATTAGAAGAAAGAAAAGCCCTCTGGCAGGAACGCTTTTAGTCATATTCTATGCGGGACCCTAGGGCTGAACAGTTAAAAGAGACTTTAAAAAGCGAACCTTAGAAAAAGCTATATTCCAGATGAGAAACAGAAGAGTTTCATGGTTTCACACACAACTGCTTCAGCTCTGAGTACCATGACCATATTCAAAGAGAAGGGGGCGTAGCATCAGAAAGCCCCACTTTCCTATTGTTCTTTCGTCAAAATCTATTATCTCCCCCAAAAACTCCTTACAGATTTATTCTATTTGTTGACCAGAACAGAATCCTATGGCTCCCTCTAGCTGTATAGGGGACAAGGAAATTGAGTACCTAGTTATGGGTAGCCAAATCAAACATGGGTAGCTTACATCGATTTATGATTAGGCCGACATGCCAATACCTAAGCAGTGATAGTGTAGATGATGAAAAGAGTTTGGTTCCTTGATTATATGACTGAGCAGCTCCATAGTTGACTTGTATTGTTGGAGGGGAAATGTGTATTTGATTAGGTCGTTGCTAGTAGGAGTCTCTAGTACTCCAGTCAAATGTACCCTAGTGGATACAAAGATGCTGTTGATGAAGGTAATGGGAATACACCCACTTGGACTATTTGTAGTTCCTATTCATTCAAACAATATTCATTGAGTGACCACTGAGCTAGTGGTGTCCTGAATGAGAATGCTCCCCCACCCCCCATGGGCTCGTATAGTTGAATATTTGGTCCAATGTTGGTGGAACTGTTTGGGAAGGATTAGAATGTATGGCCTTTTTAGAGGAGGTGTGTCACTAGGAATGGGTTTGGAGGTTTCAAAAGCCTATGCCAGGCCCAGTTTCTTTCTCTGCCAGCTGCCTGAAAAACCAAGATGTAAGTAAGTACTTAGTTACTGGTCCCACGGCATGCCTGCCTGCTGCTGCGCTCCTCTCCATGATGGTTATAGACTCCATTACCCCAATTAAATGCTTTCTTTTATAAGTTGCTTTGGTTGTGGTGTTTTGTTACTGCAATAGAAAAGCGAGACAGTGCTCAGACAGTGGAGTCTGAGGATGTAACAGTGAGCAAAGCCAGCCACAATCTCTGCTGGGTTACAGCGGGGAGGACAGGCATGAAGGATACACACTCCCAACCACCAGTTCTGTGGGAACATATCACAGAAGAACCACCCTGGAGGCAGAGCCAGGGAAGGCTTTCCTGACAGGTGATTACCATCTGAAATGGGAATGTGAAGATTAAGGCTGTCTACCCAGAAGTGCATCCAGCTCCTGCCTGCATCTTCATCTGTCTACTACCTGTTGAAACTTCCTCACCAGGGAGGCCCTTCTCTGCATTACTCATCCATGAAATCCTTACTGGCCTTCTACTAGACATGATGTGCCTTTTCTTTAAGGACTTGGTGTTACTCTGCCTTAGGGTCTCCATGCTTCTTTTGTAGCACTTCCCTGTTCCTGTCCACACCAGAAGGCCATCTCATCTTCCCAGGAAACACCTAGCTGCCTGACCATCACTTTGGACTTAGCCTGCCCTCAACATTTATTTTAACTAGACATGAAAACTACATTTACAGTGTTGACCCCCACCTAGTTTCAGACAAGATTTGATAGTGTTTGTAGAAAGGTATGTGTATAGCATTCCTGCAAAAGTAGGCATCCAGAGGCCTGGACTTTTCTCCATAAACTTTTATCTTTTTAATAAAATCCTAATATTTGTCATTATTGAGATCAAGGGTGTGTCTCAGTGACAGAAATGTTGTCCAGGATCCAGGAGACTCTGAGTTGGCTCCTTAGCAACATCACACTTCTGTCAACTATCATCACATCCAAGCGGGAGCCCGCTTGATTGATTACCTAAATTATCCCAACCTCTTTGCTTAGCGTTAGGAACAAGCTGTTCAGATTTTTCAAGGATGTAGAGTACCTTTTAGGTCTTTGGACTTGAAGGAATTGGTATTCAGCAAAGACACCCCAAGCCCAAGTTCTCAGCACAAAGATTTGTTTGCCCCAAGGGGACAAAGGGCAGGACTAGAGATGAAGACAAGAGACGGAGGATGAGGGGAAAGGGAAAAGGAACAAGGGGGAGGGATATTTGGCCCAGAAGCACTGGAAGGACAGCCTCTGGATAGAGGGGAGACAGTTGTGGCACATAGGCAAAGGGCAGTTTATAAAGGTAAACGGGAAACCCTGTGTTAGGATGAAGTGCTTGATTTTGATTGCACAGGTTAATTAGGGCAGCCAAAAGGGGGCTTTTAATTGTTGGACTTTGGTGGACAGCCTCAGGGGGGAGGAAGTGGCCAAATAAGGGAATAGACTTCACTGGCTAGCTTTAGGAATGTAATCTAACTTTTAGCAAGGAAGAGGGAATGAGGGAAGGGCAAGGCCTCACAGAGCCGTGTTTGTCACGCTCAGGCCAACTACAGTCCCCTCAGAACTGACCTGGCTCTGCTGAGTATTTTCAGAGTGAAAGCTGTTCTGGAAGACACAACCCTCTTCACAGAAGTAACACACTGTTCATCTTCATAGCAGGCATATGCAGGGAACAACCATTAAAGAGCCCAATAACTATCACCCTTTAAAGATTATCTGATCAGAGAGAGGGGCCTGTCCATTTTTTCCAAACCATGGAGCTTCTAAGAGGTGATCCCTGTGGCAGCCACCAGGACAGGAAGAGCGTCGGAGACCTGTAGCTAGTCTCCAACACTGCCACAGAGCTTCAAGAAGCATCCTCTTGGGGGGGGGGGGGGGCATATTAAGTTCTAAAGCTGTGCCAGGCACGCGGACTACCATTGACCATAAGTTCAAAACTGCCGGCACTCCTGATGGGATCAAGTCAGCGGGAAAACTGCAAGATCGCGAATCTTCGCTGTCCTGGTTGCAGTCCAGGGGGCAAGTCAGGACTCCGCCTGGGCTCATGCGAGAAGAAAACTCGAGAAAAGGCGCTCCTAGTCCTGCTGGGGTCAGCATCTACAGTCAGACGCAAGGCCAGCGGCTCCTTTCCCATGCCCGCCGGCCCGGCGCGGGCTAGAGCAGCGGACCGGGAGGAGGCGGGGTCCCCGGGCGCGGCGCCCAGAGTCTGTGCGCTTCCCGGTCCTCCTCCTCCGCGCCGTCACTGGCTGCATCTTTCTGCCCCGGCACAATAGAGGCTCCGCCCTCCCTCCACGCCAGCCCCGCGGCGCCCTGGGCCAGCAGCCCTCCCTCGCCTCCTGCGCTGTGGCCACTGTCCGTCCCGCGCCCGGTCCCGTGTGCCCCGAGCTTCCCGGCGCCAGCCTTCCACCTGAGCTCACCCGGCGACGCCCTCCGCGAGCCCGCGCCCGCCTCCGCCCCCTCGGTCACCTCTTTCTTGTGACCCCTGCACAGTCTAGGCTGCTGGGGTCTGGGAGGAGATGTTCAGGGTCTCTGGGGAGCACAGTCCTCCTCCACTCAACCACACCCAGCTTTAGACGGCTCTCCAAGCGGCAACTCTTCCGGACTTCAGTGAAGACGCCTTCCAACTAGTCTTTGCTGAGACCCCCTACCCAAGGCGGTCTCTGTAGGGACTAAGGTCCCTATTGCCGCGTCTCTCATGGCCAACCCTCTGCCATTAGTTCTCTGCTTTGCTCTGGTGGTGGCACTGGTCTTGGGGTCCAGTATGCCTCCACCTCCCGCAGGGACAAGCGAGCCTCCTGATGTGCAAACAGTGGCGCCCACGGAAGATGACATTTTGCAAAACGAGGCGGACAACCAGGAGAACGTTTTATCTCAGGTAGGAAGAGGAATCCCGTGCCTATATCCCTCTTGCCTTGGGGGATGGCAAGAACCTGAGGCTGGTCCTGGATGAAGTGTTTACAAGCAGCTGGTATTCTCTGTATTTTTAATGAGAAGGGTATTTACTTTTCGTTCCTCACAGTACATTGTTTGTTTGGTGTTGGACGGGCTTTCCTGTAGTCCAGCCTGGCTTCCGGCTCACCGTGGAGCTGAGGCTAACCTTGAACTTCTGGTCTTTCTTAATCTCTCCCAAGGGTGGAGATTCCACCACACACTGACTTTTGTTTTGTTGCGTTAAAGTATTAAAAGCAAATGTATGCGTGGGATTGTGGTCTTAGAGATGTAGAGTATTTCAAGGTTACCAAGTCAGGAGGAAGGAGGGGAAAGGAAGACTCCTACACTCTGAGAAGAAAGGTGTGTGTGTGTGTGTGTGTGTGTGTGTGTGTGTGTGTGTGCTGTTGTAATAGTTGTGAAAAGTCCCTCTTGCCTATGAGACTGCTTGTCAGAATTGGAATGTGTAAACAGGAGGGTATGTTGGATAGGAGGCAGATGGCATAAGCCATGGGAGATGTTTTTACAGCCTCAGGCAGAAGCCTGGGGTGAAGACAGGACTGCCACATGTGTGATACATATGAGGGGGACCCCAGAACAGAGGGGTTTATGTCAAAACCTGCTGCACTGGAGAGTGTCAGCGCAGAGCCACACAGTTGGGGCTGTTTCTCAGTGGGGGGGCCAAGCAGCCCATGATAGTGATGAATGTTGTATCTTGTCCGCTTACCCGAACTAACTCAGTCCCGATAGCCCTCCCAGAGATGAGCAGCAGACGCTAAAGGGAAAAGGGCAAGAGCCTGGCTGCCCACAAGCACCAGCCTGCTTCTCAGGATTGTACGGGATGCTTCTCTCACTTCTGCGGTGTTCCTGCTCCTCAAAGCTGGCGTGCTGATGGCCAGTGGGCGTCTCTGTGGTCCTCAGGATGAGTAATGTCAGAGGAAGGATGCTGAGACTCGTTGCCTGCACCTCCTCTAGGCCCTCAGTCTGGGTCTTTCCTCTCTGTAGAGAGAGAGCTGTGAGCCCTCTTTTGGGGCTGATCAACCACTTGTTTCTTCTCTTAATAATTATGCTAACATATGCCCTGTGCCCACCCATAACCTCACACTGACCCTTAAATCGAAAGGACTTAAAATCCCTCCCGCTGGGGCTCTAGAAAACCATAAACAAAAGCTTGCCCGAAACCGGAGCCCCCTGAAGGGAAGGAACCCATCCAGGGTTCTCTGAGTAGGACTGCACAGGAACCTAGGCAGTCTCAGAGAGAAGACAGGAATGATTTACTATCACTGTGGAGAGACTTGCTCCTAAGTCACCCTGAACTACCTACATCTCCTGCTTCCACTGGACCAGTCTGCATTTCACAACAATACTAAAGCAAACATTAGCTTTAGGAGAAACCCAACCGTCGCAAGGAAAACATTACACGCCTTCTCCCCGCAGGAACATTTGCAGGCTCTAAGCCTGGCCGCTGCCATCATTAGTCAAACGAAGGAATCCCTCTGCCTGGTTAGGATGGGAACCTTGGCACTGGGCATATGAGGCCCTACTGAAGATGAACTGACAGAGCTCAGGGGGGCTTTTTTCCCATCGCCGGGACAGGGAAAGCTGGCATGGGGAGGCTGGGAGGAGCGTGTACCCAGCAGGAAATGTTTAACATTGTAGAAACTGGTTTTGTTCTGGTTTTGGCCTCGGGTTTTGGTTCAGGAGCCAAAGGAACTCTTAGACTACGTCAACCTTACAGACTTCTGGACGTGCTTTCTTTCTGTCTCTACCAGCTCTCATTCTGTCAATCTAATCCATCCTTGAAGATTCACATAACCGCCTCCTCCAAGAAGTCTTTCCTAGATCCCAGCTGGAGCCCCAGCTCTTTAGGGGCACGTGGCACTGCCTGGTCTGTGTGGCTTGTGTACAGCAGTCTCCTTGAGAAGAGGCCCTCTATCCGGCCTATCACTACCTCTCAGTGTACTTTGCACAGTCATGGGGATGTACTCTGTACGTGTGAATGAATGAGCGATTAAGTGAATGAATAAATGGATGAGAAGCCTGTAGTCCTCACAGTCAAAGACCAGTTTTCTGATCCCTCCTTCAACCCTGTCTCTATTTCTAATATAAACCTGGATTTAAGCTAAGGGGAAGGGCTACTGAAAGGACAATGACCCTTATTTTTGTTGTTGTTGTTTTTTGTTTTTGTCTGGTGTGCTTTTGTTTTTGCTTTTAAATGCTAAAAGGTTAAGGCCCCACTGAGAAATAGACATCTTTTCAAGGCCTTCACACTAGCAGAACTCTAAGCGCATTCAAGGAAATGTTTGTGTCAGCAAATTATAAGCCATGACTTGTTCTCTCCACGGCTCAGGGCTGAAGTCTCTGGCTAGGGCAGCAACATTTGACAGAGTGAAATGACAGTTTCCTTGAGGAGCATGCGTTTGCATTCCTCCAACTCAGTCTCTCTGTGTGTGCGTGTGTGTGTGTGTCTAGTTGCTGGGAGACTACGACAAGGTCAAGGCTGTATCGGAGGGCTCCGACTGTCGGTGCAAGTGTGTGGTGAGGCCACTGGGCCGAGATGCTTGCCAGAGGATCAACAAGGGGGCTTCCAGGAATGAAGACTTCTACACCGTGGAAACCATCACCTCCGGCTCATCCTGTAAATGTGCTTGTGTTGCTCCCCCATCTGCCGTCAATCCCTGCGAGGGAGACTTCCGGCTCCAGAAGCTGCGGGAGGCTGACAGCCGGGATTTGAAGGTAGGAGCTGGTAAGGGGCTTTTGCTTGGGTGAGAGGGTACCATGGGGACCTAAGAGACTACAGATTCATAGCTGGGCATGGGAGACCTTTGAAGATGGCCTGGCCCCTGGAGTCTTCAGTGTGGATCTGAGGCTGATCTAACAAGCTGGGCATTCTCAGCTCTGAAGTCAGCAAGAGACAGAGGTGTGGGGGAACAAATTATGCCCTGTGCCCGCCCCTCCTATAGAACCAGGGAGACCAGGGCTAGAAATTGCTGCCAGGACCATCTGGCCAAAAGAACTCAGTGTTCTCCAGGAAAATCATGGTCACAATTTACTGTCAGCCTACCAAGTACACAGAAAATGTAAAAGACACAAAGAGGAGCGAGGCCTCTGGTCCTGGCACCATCACTAAAATGGCCGTGCCTTCATGCTGCGCCTGTGTCCTGTAGGGTGGGGAAATTTAGGCCTATGTGGGCAGCCCCATGGTTTGCTGAGGGCGTCAAATGCCCTCACTTCTCTGAGCTCTGCCTCCTGGAATGTAACGTGGAGGGCCTTGGAGGTTCTGGGAACACTGGTGGATGGCACCTTCCGTGTAGTTGACACGATGCCCATGTAACCTGCGTAAATGAACGAATGAGGGGCGATACGATGTTGCTTCTGCTGGATCTGGTATCTGGGGCCCACTTGCTGACGTGGCAGCCATGGATTCCCCGTTAAGCAGAGAAGCGTTCAACAGGACGAGAAGTGTCCCAAGTTTGGCCACATGACTCAGAGTGGTAGCTCTGCACAGAGCTACTTTCCAGCCTCAGTGCCACAGCTATTCGGTTCTAGGATTGGACTTTGGGGGATTTCTGGAGCCACACCAGAATTTCTGTCAGGAATCAGAAAAATCACCATAGTCCATAACAGGCTGTGGACTCCCCTGTGGTGGAAAGGGACCTTCTAAACTCTGAACACTTCGGTGTGGAGTCTTCATTTGGAAGCAAAGGAAGGAGATGAAGACGGGAAGCAGATGAAGGAGGGAAGCAGAGAATCACAGAAGTGTGGCACAGCATCTTCCAGGCACAAGCCTTTGGTAGGAAGGTTCTTTCCTGTGTCTCACCTGCACCTGAGTCTGGGCTCTGCGAGCTCTGGATGCTGCCATGTCAGGAGCTGGATGCCAGATACCAGGGGAGGCAGTGTTTGAGAAGGCTGCTTGCCCTAGGGCAGGTTGCCATCTCAAACACGGGCTACTGGGCCGTTTGTACTCCAGGATCAGTTTGCTTTCTGTCCTGAAAGGACTGTGGTTGCCTTTCACAGCCTTTAGTCCAGGATTCACCTAAGGGGTTCTGAAGCGTGCCTTAAACATGTTGACATTTGCAGTTACTATGCTTAGTGTTTATGATCTGTTGGCAAAAACTCTGACGTATCTTGAGGAAACAGAGATGAAGAGGCCCTGAGGGAGCTTAGAATCCAGTAAGAAAGGCAGAATATGGGTGGCTGACCTGTTTCGTAGCAGACACAAATAGCCTGTGAAAGTGTCTAGGCCTCAGGTTCACTTGTTTGTGTAAGGTCATCTAATTGTTCTGTTTTGAAGGATATATATATATATATATATATATATATATATATATATATATGTGTGTGTGTGTGTGTGTGTGTGTGTGTGTGTGTGTGTGTGTGTGTGTGTGTGTGTGTATATATATATTATCTCATAGCTGGGGCCTATCTATGTTCCTCTCTACACAAATGTGCCCCTGAGGGTACCTCTCAATTCCTGGCTAGTGTCTTCCCTGTAGAACCTCCAACACGGAAAATTAAAAGGAAACGTCTTTCCTGGGACTTGGTTGGCCCCGATCAGGGACTAACGAACCCTCTGTTCTTGCTTCTTAGCTTTCCACGATTATAGACATGCTGGAAGGGGCTTTCTACGGCCTGGATCTCCTAAAGCTGCATTCAGTCACCACTAAGCTGGTGGGGCGGGTAGACAAACTCGAGGAGGTAAGGCGGATTCACTATCTTTCTTGCAACTGAGCCCCAAAGGATGTAATGCTTTCCTGTGCCTCACTCAGCCCTTCTGGAAGAAGCCCACAGACAGGTGCTGTTGACTGGCCACTTAGCTCTTGTGCCCAAATGGTTGCTGCTTCAAGCACAAATCTGTAATGTTAGTTTGGGATTGTTACTCTAAGTCAGCGGTTCTCGGCCTTCCTAATGCTGTGACCCTTCAGTGCTGTTCCTCATGTTGTGGTGACCCCTCAACCACAAAATTATTGTTCTTGCTACCTCATTACTGTAATTTTGCCACCTTTTTTCCCTGCTTTTTTCCCCTATAGTTTCCCTTCCCTCCTCTTCTCCAAGTCCTTGTCCCCAACCTCCCCTCCGCCATCCACTCCGATCCTCTGTTCTTTCTCTTCAGCAAAGGGGAGGCCTCCCATGGATATCAACCAGCCTTGGCACACCAAGTTGCAGTAAGTCTAGGCACATACTCTTCTATTGAGGCTAGAGGAGGCAGCCCAGTTAGGAGAAAGGATCCCAAAGGCAGGCAACAAATTCAGAGACAGCGCCTGCTTGCTGTTAGGAGTCGCACATGAAGACCAAGCTACACAACTATAACATATGTGTAGAGGGCCTAGGTCAGTCCCATGCATGCTCTCTGGTTGGTGGTTCAGTCTCTGCGAGACCCTATCGGCCCAGGTTAGTTAATTCTGTAGGTTTTCTTGTGGTGTCCATGACTCCTCTGGCTCCTACAATCCGTCCCCACCCTACCCCTTCTGCAGGATTCCCCAAGGCCCGCCTAATGTTTGGCTGTGAGTCTGTGCATCTGAATTTTGCTACTGTTACAAATCATAATGTATACATGGTATGCAGAATATCTGATGTGTGACCCCTGTGAAAGGGTCATTCGACCCCCACCTCCACGAAATGGGTTTTAACTCAGAGGTTGAGAACCATTGCTCTAAGAGCTGGATTTAATAATGCAGTGACCACAGACAGATCAATATTCCTCATGGAATACATTGGCTTTGGAGGTTCTATCATGAGAATCTGAGTTTCCCTGCTGAGTGATTGGTAAGATCTGAGAAAGAGAGGATCATTAGTTTATGCAGAAAGACTCAGTCAGCAGAGTGAGCTACTCTGTCTGCTACTACCTACCAGCCATACCCCAACCCACCCCACTTATGATTTCCTGCCCACTTTGTATGATTGTCCAGGGGATAAAAGGCTGCATTTACTAAATTAAATGCAGCCTCTGGGTTATGACCAAAGAGAGACAAGGTTAAACATTTCCCACAATGCACTGCTTGCAATGCTCGGCCAGAGAAGATGGAAACACTGCATTCATGATTAGATAGCTCAGTGCCTTCCTTCACCCCTAGAAGATATTACCAGAGTCACTAGTGAGATGGCTTAGTAGGGAAAGGTGCTTGTTGCCTTCATCTTTACCTGAGTTCAGTCCCTGGAGCCCAGTGAAATGAGAACACAGACTTCCCCAAGGTGGCTTCTGATCTCCACAGGAATGCTGAGGCAGGTACATGCGCGCGCACACACACACACACACACACACACACACACTCCAGTCAAGGTAGCCAATGCCTCTAATTGCATCACTTGGGAAACAGAGGCAGGAGTATCATGCATTCAAAACCAGCTTGAACTAAATAGCAAGGCTTATCTCAAAACATTTTCCTAGAAAGTGAACCCCAGTTTCCTTTCTACCAACCTTAGGTTCGGACCCTTTCATGCTGTGAAGAGTTTTCAGGATGTGAACATTGTTCTGGGGGCCGAAGTCACTTTAGTTACCAAGTGTGATTAGGAGGGTCCAGGGTCTCCAGCGTGAGGCCCGTTGTAACTACTTCCAAACCCTTTGAGACCCAGGTTGGTTCTGCAGGGATCCAACCAGGGTCCAGAGCTTGAAAGCGCCCCTGTTCCCAGAGTCCCCTAGAACTGTCCAAACAGCTCTGGGTGAGATGTCCCTTTAAGAAAACGGTTGACAGCCACCTCTTCTACTTTCACTTGACCTTGAGAGCCACATAGTTTCCATTCCTTTTCGTAAGCACAGCCTGGGAAAGACAGCTCTGTGAGAGGATACTAGAGGCCAAGGTCAGATAACCTAACCTCAGAGGAGGCCAATGGAGGCCATGTGGAATGGATGCCACAAAATGGCCAAGCCTATTTCCAACCCTACCCCCAACCCCAGGCAGCAGACCCTCCTCTGGCTGAGGGTAGACATGGGAGGAGCCTGATGCAGTGCAGTGATCCCTCAGAAGGGCACTTAGTCACACTGAGGGTTTATCTCAGTTGTCATAGTGACAAGGGTATCGTCTTTCAAAACTCACATGTTTAGTAGCCAGTTTTGGACTTTTATAATAATAATCCGTGCATTTACAGAGCATTTTACAAGTTTTTTTTTAACATTCCATATACATTTAGTGATTTGTTTCTGTGCGCTGGGCAGGATATTAGACCTCAGGAAATTCCATGGCTTGCCTGAAATCAAGGGAAAAGAAGCCCAGGGCTGGGTTCTGGTTCAGCCCTTCTGGTTCTGGTCCAGGGCTCCTTCTAATCAATCTCAGAAGTTCCTTCGAGTCATCTGCCCTCTAGGCAACAGTTTTTCCTAACCAGAGTTTAAAAACAATAAAAACAATAGTTCTTCCAAGGGAATTTCTAGGCAGAACTGTGGCTGTATCCCATATGCATGAAGGTCCCACTCCATAGAGCTTTCCCCAAACCAGACAGTCCCAGGTGACAAGTCCCCGTGCTGACAGGAGTCTTTTGACCCATGAAGTGAAGTGCTATATCTTAGGCTGAGGTGGAATCAAGCCTGAGCAGCCTGTCTGTCTGGGGTATGCAGTAATTGAAAAGGCAGAATGTTGGGTAAATGGAAAAAACACTCCCTTTCTCTAGCCGGACTCTGTAGGAGGAATGGAAGTAAAATTCTGCTCCCGCTCCTTGCAGATTCTTGAATCCCAAGGGGGTTTCTTTAGAGGTCAGACAAGACCAAAGGAAGTCAGATTGCAGGGGCCGGTCCTCTCAGAGTAAGACTTGGCAGTGCAAGTGGGCACACGTGTGCACATCTGTCTCGGGCATAGAGGAGAACATAGGCATGGAAACCTCATTTGCAGATGAAAGAGGAAGGAAAAAGAAAGAATTGAATCCTGGTTCAGAGCCCCCTCGTTCTCAGTAAAGTCCTCCCTGGCAGCTTTGCCTGGGGGCCAAGTACAAGCTTTTCTTTTAAGTGATGGAAAAGATACATGCTTAGCAAAAGCACGAAAGTCAACATTCAGCCTGACAGCTCACTCTAATGTGAGCCTCTGAGAAACCACAGTGATGTCAGCACATCCACTACCCCCCCCATGCCGCCCACGCTTCATCATCTTCCTTCTTTTCTTCTCTCTTTTTTTTCAAAGGTATTATTAGATTTATTTATTTCATTTGAATGTGCTTGAGTGTTCACCTACATGAAGGTATGACACTGTTCCACATGTGTGCCTGGTAACCACAGAAACCAGAAGAGGGAGTCAGATCCCCTTGAACTAGAGTTACAGATGGCTGTGAGCCACGTGGTGGGTGCTGGGGACTGAAACCTTGTTCTCTGAAAGAGCAGCCAGTGCTCTCAGAGATACTGATCCATCTCTCCAGCCCGTTCCTTGCTTATCTGTAGAGGCTTATTTTCTAAGGATGAGTCCCCGAGAATAGTTTCACCTATTTTTGAACTTTGATTATACAGATTCCTACAGATCACAGTTGTGTCTTCACGAATGTGTATAGGTTGAGTTGTTTCACCCATTCCCCACACCCACGTATAATATTTTACTATATGGACATCCTGCAATTTGCCTGTTCATTTGGTGATGATAGACATGTGAGTTGTTTCCAGATTCATCTTTCAGAATAGCCCAGGAACCCTGCTGTGTAGGAACAGCCCTGTGCATGGACCCTGCCATATGCTCACTTGCATTTTCTATTTCATAGGACAAGTAATGGAGTGAGTGATCCATTCCTTATCTTAGATCAGTGGTTCTCAACCTTCCTAATGCCACGTTAACAGTTCTTCATGTTGTGGTGACCCCAACCATAAAGTTAGTTTGTTGCTACTTCATAACTCTAATTTTGCTGCTGTTATGAACCAAACTGTAAATATCTGATGTGCAACCCAAGGGGTCATAACCCGCAGGTTGAGAACAACCGCCTTAGACTTTTAAGGGGGTATTGCCAAACTCTCTTCTCAGGTGAATACAAGTTTATACACCCCCCAAGCAGATATGAACCGTCATCCGCACTTGATAACATCAGGCTTTCTAATTTGGGGAGGGAGGGTATATTGTAGTGAAACCGTTTTATTGAGTTCCAAAATCGGAGCCCCAAACACCTTTTCGGTTCACTTTGGGGAGACCTGAAACATATGCACCCTGATTTTAGAACTGGTCCGGGAAGAAGAAACAGCCAAACACCTTGAACATGGCAGACTCTTTTCTGCCAATGGCTGGGGAATGGAGCAGAGCTCAGAGAATGTGACGGGGGAGTTGGAGTTGGAAGGTTGGTAGACACAAGCATAAATGGCAGGAGAGAAGGAGATTGGAAGTTTGCTTTCAAAGAGAACAGCAAACCCTGTTCATTGCATACAGACCTAGGTGGTACTGATTCGACATATGCAAAGCTTTTCATCCAGAACGAAAAGTGCACCAAGAACACAAAGACTTATAGGCTGTCTAAGGCCGCAGGGCTAGAAGCAAGAGCCGTGACACCTAGTCCAGCATCCTGCTTCCAGGAGTAGGCTTTTTCATGGGCAAAGAAAATAATGGAGGGAAGATGATGAAGAGAAACAGCTCTATTGTGGACATTCTACGGGATAAGATTTCCATAAAATATGCAAATCTTTTTAGAGCCCTCATCCCTAGCTGCAGGAGACCTATAAATTCTTGTGTGTAAGTATTTGGAGATGCCTGTCTGCGATTGCGCTATGTGCATTTGTATATGTGTGACTGCACAGGCCATACTTGTTAAATACATGATGCAAGTTGGTGGCACTCAGCTGTAATCCCAGCCCCTAGTTGCTGGAGAGAGGAGGATCAGGAGTTCAGGGTACCTTCTGGCTATAATTAATTCAAGGCCAGCCTGGTTGACTTAAGACACAAATAATGACAAAGATATAACAGCAAAGAGACAAAAACAAATACATGCATGACTACATTATTCTGAAGCATGATTTCCATTGCTGAGCCATGTCCCTACTGGTGTGTGGCTTTTCCTTTGTCCCGATAGTAGGGAGGGGAGAGGTTGGTGGGGAGGGGGGGACTGTGTGTCAGCTGAAGCATTTTCTCCAGATAGTGTTGCCTTTGAGGAAGAGTAAAGTCTCTGATGGGTTTTCCAGACTCAGAGCTAGCCCACTCTTTAGAATGCACTGAAGTTCTCCCCGAAATCTGAAGATCTATTGGCTTTTGTGTTTCTGGCTCAGAAGGCAACATCAAAGGAGCATTTCTTACTCATGGGGGATATATATTTACACTAACTAATGGGGAAATGTCATTTTCACCTGTGCAATGCTGGCAGTAGGGTAGGGAAACTGGCTTTCCAAGCTTTCCTCCGACCCTTCCGCCCAGCCCAGCCCATCAAAACACCCCAAGTGTTCACTCTCCTGATCAAAGCTGCCTCTTCAAAAGGACTCTGTGGAGCCATTTCACCCTTGTGGTTTCCTTAAGCTCAGCTTTGGAGAGGAAGGTTCAGCCCATCTGCTGCAGTACACTCTGAAAAAGCAGAGGATCGGCGATAATGTTTCCAATATACATTTCAGCTCTACTTAATTCAATTTACATCTTAATTTGAGTTCAAGCCAGCGAATCACCTCTCCTGGGGTTATATATGCTTCAAATCTAATTTGCTACTGTGGAATGCAAGCTTTACTTCTTGGCCAAAAGTATAGGAGTCAGCCGTCTATCCACTGGCTTCGGCACACCTCAGAGCTGCCTGGATGAGAGGGAGCATGTGACTTGGTTTGGGGGTTAAGTGTCTGAGGGGTCATCCCCAGGGATCCAGAACTTATCTGGTCTGTCTCCCCTTCCAAGCTCGGGATCTCCTGAGAGCAGCTGGGTAGTAGTGAGCGCTCTTTGTCTCCCGGTTCTGGCTTAGCAGCACCTGACACACACACAAGATGCTCAGCAGCTGTTTAGCTGGGGAGGGATTTCGAGCAGCAGCTGGTGGCTCCCTCACCCCAGGTCTGCCCATTCCACCAGCTGTGGTCTGAGGGATTGGGCCACAGCCTGTCTGTCCTGCCATCGGGAGCACCGGCTGTTGCCAGCTGCTCTTCCCACTCTAGCTCCCTTACTGGGGGCTGGGGAACAGCTGTCATCTGGGGTGGCTGTCCCTGGCCATCTGTTTCAAGTTGTGTCCCCCGGGGGCTTAGAGAGGGAGGGGACAGGCAGGGAAAGCCCTCCCAGTGTAGGCCCGTTCACCCCTACACATGTGCACAATACTGCTGCAGGACCACTTTAAGCTTGCCCTCAGTACCTGAGCCTGGCACATCCCCAGCCATGCCGTCCAGGTAGCCTGCTGCATGACTTGGTAGCAAAGTTTGGCCTACATGCGATCTGGCCCAGTTTCCTCCTATAGGCATCAAATGCATCCCAGGATTCTTTCTTTCTTCCCTGCCTCAGCCATACCGACCATGGTTCTTCTTTCTTTTAACGTCTTCTTGTCTGCTACTGTGACTGTAAGGGCCATTCAACTGCAGCATCACCTATACGTCTCCAGGCTTGTTTCCACCCCACTCTGCCACATTCAACCCCTTGTCCGTTCTCTGCAACAAGCCTGGGTGAGGGCGACGCCTTCATTTGTTCTCCAAGGAGCCTGGAGAGGTTTCACCGGCGGTTTGGCTATATAGCCAGGCTGTGAACCTCCACAGCCTTTCTCCGTGCATACTCCTCTGGGTTAGAAAAGCAAGGCCGTGGAGAGCTACCAGCGCCCTGTCACCTTTCTTCCTGATCCTTGTGGTTTTGTCACAAGTAAGGCACTGAGCGTACCTTCAGTCTCTCCCTACCGTGCTCACCCTTGTCCAATAGCTGTGAAAGTTCAGGGAAGAAGCTGCAGCCAGACGACACGCTTTCCCCATGCCCACCTCACCAGTGTGCACAATTGGGTGTACTGGCTTCCACACCCCTTCAAAGTATAGGCTGACTAACAGCTGAGCAGTGTGCTGACGAACACCCCGTGTTGACCCTAACTCTACCTGCGTGTTGTTTCTAATTCGCCGGGGGACCCCGCTCAACCCTCATGCTTTTTGTACCTCAGAGCTACAGTCAGAACTGACACTTTTCCTCGTCTGATCACATGGGCTTGCTATCAACTGACAGCCTTCTACACCCAACTGCGTGTCTCTCTGGCTCGTGGCCCTTCTTCAGTGAACACTCCCCAGTTCCCTAGCCCTGCCCAGTCTAGAGACTCATAGTCAAGCCTCCAGATCTTTAATTGTGTTCAGATTTCTGCTCCAGCCCTCTGGGGTGCCTCCCCACCCTCTATTTCATGGTGCCAGGATCCTTGGCGGGGACCATGTAGTATGCTGGCTTTAGGCCCCATAGGCACCCTTCTTGCTGCCTTCAATGAGCTCCCCGTGAGCAGTGTCATTTACATGCTAAATGTCATGAGCACAGCTGTCCCAGAGGGGAAGAGCTCGAGGCATGAGGTCATAGAGTGCACTTATTTGCCAGGGTTGGACCCTAAGCACTCTGAGTGGGTGAATGCCATGCCCCACACCTCCAAGAAGCACCCCACAAAAGGCCCTCAGTGTGAGGAAGGCAGAGCCTTAGGGAGGACCAGCAGCCATGCCTGGGAGGTGGCCCAAGTGGAGGTGGCCACAAAGGGGCACAGCTGCTGCCGCCCTGGGGACATGAGCTGGCTCAGCCCAACAGGCTGACGGGGTGATGCCATCTCCAGCCCTGTGTTTATTCAGGCGGCCGACAGGCTTTGCTGTTCCCATGAGGGAAATAAACTATACAGCTCCTCTGGGTTTTCAGAGCTGGCCTGCCTCAAACCTGCCCCTGTGAAAATACAAAATAATGGCCTTGCTGAAATCAGAAAGGGGATTGGAGACTATAAATCAATGGGCAGGGAACCCCCGGGGCCCAGTGGGCAGGAGGCAGGAGTTGCACCTGTGGACTGCTGGGACCTCCCAGAGAGTACTGTACTGGAAGCTAATGCTTGGGGAGCCGCCCTTCACATAATAAAGGTACTCAAGCCCACCACGCCCCCATCTTCCTGAGCACTCCAAGACATCAGCTCTTTGGGTGGAGTTCTGGGGCTGAGGACACAGCTCAGGACCCTTGGACTGATGTCCAAGGGTTCCAGAGACCAGGAAAATTCCCACTGTCACCCAGGAAGACCTTGGCTGTTACCAACAGCTTCATCCCAACTTCTATCACCTCCTCCTAGAGCTACCTCAAGCTTCTTTTTTAAGGCAGCATTTCTCAAACTCCTTCGTGGACTCAGCATATCTGGAGATGGGGCAGGGGGGGATGCAGGTTCTTGATTCTGCAGCTCTGGGAAAGACCTGAGCACTGACATTTCTGACAAGCTCTTGCATGGTGCTGACAGGGCTGGCCTCTTGTCCGTGCTTTAAGTAGTAAGGAGCTGTTGGAGTCCAGCATCCTGAGTCACTCTGCAGATGCACGCCCTTTTGAGCATCTGAAAGCAGACAGCAAAGGATGCTCTGGCATCTTTAAAGGTCTCGGTGCTGCTGAGGGCTGGCTGGGCACCCTCAGGGGTCCAGTACGTGAACTTCAGGAGCAAAGGCCAGGGGCTGGTAATGAAGCAACACTGCCACTTTTTACCTGCATTTATTGTTATTGTGAGTGCGTGATAAGTGTACGTGTGCCATAGCACACGTGGAAAGGACAACTTTGTGGCTTCAGTTCTGTCCTCCCAACTTTATGTGGGCCTCTAGTACTTTTACCCTCAGGCCATCTTACTAGCCCTCTTGCTAGTTTTGTTTTTTGGGTTTTTTTTTTATTGTTGTTTTTATTTGTTTTTAAATGACATCTATTAAATTGGATCCTTACTGTAAGCAACCTCTCTGTGATATGAAAGGCCTAGTGTTGGGGTCCATCCCAATGATGATGCTATGAGCAATAACTACCTAGCATATTCCTTATACATTCAGATGTGTCAGTTCCTTTGAGCCTCATAAGCATGCTTAGGAAACGTGTTAGTGCTGTCAGCTTTTTACTAATGGGAAATGGGTGCAGAGGGAGTTTAGATAATTTGCCTGGGATCACGGAGCTGGGAATAGCAGCACTGGTGTGTGAGCTGGACACTGTCTTCCTGACTCTATGGTTTTAACCATTGCACCCCCTGAGAGCCTGTCAGGAAACATCACACACATTTACTCTTGGTGACGTCTCCAAACAAGACCCCTTTCTCACAGACTAGCTTCCACAGTAAATTCTGTGCGGTTTAGAGCGTCTGCCTTGGGCTAAGTGCTAGAGAACATGGGCTCAAGAAAAAGGGCTCAAGATTCTCCAGATGCTCCTAGCATGCTGTGCTGACCATTCTGGAGTCCGGAAAGTTTAACAAGAATCCACTGGGCGCCCCTGGGCGGCCCCCATAGGAGCCCTGGCGCCACAGTGTCTGGGTGTCAGCATCTCCTTGGATATATGAACACTGCCTCGGCCCTGAGCCACCCAGGCTCCCGTCTGGGACATCAGCAGCCCCATTACCAGGCTGCAGGGCTGTGTCTGGAAATGACGGAGCTTTTGCACATCTCATATCTGGTAAAGAGGGTGGACAAATACACCTTTTCTTTTACTTGGTTTCTTCCTCTACCAACCTCACCAGCTTCAAAAGCAGGGCCTAAAGGTGAACACATCTAACATCTAATTTTGATTGAGTTTGCATGCTTTTGGTACTGCTGGGAATTGAACCAAGGACCTCACACATGCTAGGCAAGGGCTCTACTCCGGGCTACATCCTCAGCTCTTTTTTTGTCTTTTTTTTTTTTTTTTTTGACAGTACGTTGCCAAGGCTGTCCTTCAGCCTGCTCTGTATCCTAGGCTAGCCTTGAGCCCGCTCTGTATCCTAGGCTGGCCTTGAACTTGCAATCCTTTTGTTTCAGCCTTCTATGCAGCTGGTGCTGTAGGCCTGAGCTACCAACCCTGGTTAGATAGAATGTTTTATTTTCTTGTTTTCAGAGCTGAGGATGGAACCCAGGGCCTTGAGAAAGATGGAAAAGGCTTCTGCCACTGAGCTACATCTCCAACCCTGCCTTAAAAAAACACATTTATTTATGTATGAGGGGCACGCACAGATACACACATGCACTCCCACACACGTGCACATGACATAGCATGCATGTGGAGGTCAGAGGACAGCTTGCAATAATTGGTTCTCTTCCTCTACCATGTCCGGGAATTGAACACGGGTCATCAGCAAGCACCTTTTCTTGCTGAGTTATGCTGTGCCACACGTGACACATTTAAAAGAGTTTTGCATTTATTATTTTTAGTTATTTGTATGTTCAGTGTCTGCGTGTCTGTGTGTCTGTGTGTGGGTATGTGCAGGCGAGTGCATATAGAGACTCGGGGTGTCAGAGCTCCGTGGAGTTGTAGTTACAGGGGGTTGCGAGTTTCCTGATGTGGGTGCTGGGAACAGAACAGAACTCAGGTTCTCTGCAAAAGCCCCAGAGAACATTTTAGATGCTCATGGACACATCAGTGTAGGACCACAGTTGAACTGTGAAGTCACTTCCCCTAAAGTTCACCACTGGACAGAGGAGATCACTAAGCTCTGCGACTCGGCTCCCACCCATGCCCACCTTCTGCCGGCACACTTCCCCTCCCCCACTCCTCCACACTCCTGCCAAGTGTTCTGACCATCATGTCTGGCATGTAAAGACTCTGCAGCCGCGTCACTCCCCAGTGGCAGCAGCCACCTCCCTGGGACAAGAACTCTGGGGGCATTTGAGCCTTTCCTGGTCCTCTGTGCCAGCTGTCCAGGATGCAGCTGTGGCCCTGGCTGGTGTGAACAGGGCTTAGGGCCTGGTGACTGCCGACTTGGGGCCATTTCAGGCAGTTCTTCTCAGGCACAGATAGGAAAGTGTGAAGCCAGTCTGTGCATTTTCTATGTGAGTGATCCAAAGGGGCAGGGGATGAATGGCTTGCACTCATAGAAAAGTGAAGTAAGTACACTACTTTCTGGACAAGCTCTTTTAAAATCACCTCAATACCCTTCTTTCATGCACCGAATGACTAGTTCACTTGTGCCGGTGAATGGAATCGTTGGCACCATTCTTCACCATTTGGTAGGGACACCGGATACAAATAACCAAAAAAAGAGCTGGGTACCGCGGCCATGGCAGCGGCATTAGTAGGGAAAGCTAAGGTTGTCTGGGAATGTCTAGCAGTTGGGTGTCTTCGAGTTGGAAATGCTGCGTGGGTGCCTGTCACTGGTTCCCAGAACGGGGCTAGACCAGTCTTTCACTGGCCAGTGTCTTGGCCATTCCTGGTGGCTTCATCCTCTAAGCCACGCTCTGAGCCGACCCCGGGTCTCATCTCCATGCTCTGACCCATCCCCATGGCTGCGTATCTCCATGCTCCAAGCCATCCCACGGCTCCACGTTCACATGGTTGCTAGTTACCAGCTGTCTGCCTTCAAAGCATATTAATGTACCCTCTTTCTTCTCAGGAAGTTTCTAAAAACCTCACCAAGGAAAATGAGCAAATCAAAGAGGACGTGGAAGAAATCCGAACTGAGATGAATAAACGAAGCAAAGAGAACTGCTCTAATAACATCCTAGATAGCATGCCAGACCTCCGCGCAGCCCTGCAGAGGGATGCGGCAGCAGCCTACGCCCACCCAGAGGTACAGACCCATCTCCCCAGGGCATCTCCGCAGCCCGGAAGTGTAAGAGCAGCTCCAGGAAGAGCTCTTCAAGGGTCGGTTCTTCCACAGCCAGGGCTCTCACTTCTGTGTAACAGCTCCACATGTGTGAAGGGTAGAGTGTGCCCCAGCTTCATTCAACACTGACGGTCAGGGAAGTTCAGTGAGTAAGGGTAGAAGTTGGTACTCCAATCTGGGCCTTCTGAGACCATTCTTCTCACAATACCTCATCCTGCTCTTGTGAGCATTCCTTGCAGGACATACATGCTCTCTTATCTTGGACCATCCAGGTTTGTACCTGCCCTAGCATCATTACTAACACCGAATTTTTTCCCCTCTCATGTTTGTCTCTGCTTAGAGACAAACGATATGGTGCTCCTATTTATAAGCAACTCATTTCATCACTGTGCGGTCATCACTGCAGGCCAGGCACAGGACAGTACCCCCATCTTACAAATGGACATAGATCCTGGATCCGTTGGAAAGTTTTGACAGAATTTCAAATTCTGTCCCTTTCACCCAGTTGAGTCCCTAGAACAATGCTACCCATGTATAAGATGGTTAATATAGTTTGAGTGATGCCACCTGCTTGTATAAAAAAATCTCTTCATTTGGTGACTTTCTCATTAAAATTACTAACTGGGCATGGTGCTGCACACCTTTAATCCCAGCACTTGGGAGGCAGAGGTAGTTGGATCTCTGTGTTTTTGATGCCAGCCTGGCTTATGGACTGAGTTCCGGGACCGACAGGGCTATGTAGAGAGACCGTGTCTTGAGAAAACAAAACAAAAACAAAAACAACCCAACCTAATAATAACAACAACAACAACATAGTAATTTCTATGTGGTTAAATATGTTTACGTGCAATATAGCAAGTTGTCTACTATATTAATGGCTAAGGAACAGGCATTGATTTGGAAGAGAGTCCAAGAGCATGGAAGAAGAAACAGACATTCTGGGGTGAAATCTGCAGAGCCCTATTAGCAAAGCAGGTCTGGATGACATATCATGAAAGGTCCGCAGGCACTCAGGGAACAGCAATATTTCTCAGACCTGACTTACTTTAACTGGCCTCTCTGGGTCGGTGGTGGAGGGCAGAGCCAAGGCACACTGCTGTCTTGGCTAACTGGTCTAGGTATGGGCTGAACAGAGCCTAGGTCAGTTAGAAGCCTTGAGCTGGTTCTTCCGTGGGCTGTGACGTGTAAAAGGTTGGGAAATATGTTTGTTGCTCAGCTTTCTGTTACTGTAACAAATTACTTGAACTAATCACTTAACAAAGAGGAATGGTTTGTTTTTTACTTCTGTTTTCAAAAGTTTCAGCTCGCTGTCACTGCTTTTGGCAAGGACTATGTGGTGGTAAAGCTCTGCTATTCGCCAGAGGGTGTGGGGAAGCAAGGGAGAAGAGGAAGGGGCTAGAGCCCCGATGATCTAACTTTTCTCACTAGGCTCCCTGTCTTCAAGCTGGGGCCACCTCATAGCACCATAGGCTAGAGACCAAGCCTCCAATAAATGGACCTTAGGGGGACTTACAATCCAAATTAGAGCAGGTCACATTGCTTGTTGCCTGTGGCATTGTGAATTTGGGTAGAGAGGAGGGAAGGCTGTGTATGTGGGCTCAGAACTCTTTTTTGTTTGTTTGTTTATTTGTCTATTGGGTGTCATGTATCCTAGGCTAGCTTCAAACTCACTATGTAGCCAAAGATAGCCTCAAACTCCCAATTCTCCCGCCTTTACCTCCATATGCTGGGATTACAGGTGTATACTACCATGCCTGGTCTATGTGGTGCTAGGGCTTTGTCCAAGATTAGCACCCTACAAACCGAACTACATTCACAGCCTGCAGACCTAGAACTCTTAAGTAAAGAAATTCATTGTAGTGGGGCCAAGCAGGCATACCTGGTGGGTTTGGGAAACTTATGGTCACACGTGTTCTCAAGGCAAGATGACAGATGAGGACTTTGAGACAACAAGTACTGGAAACGTATGGTGTGTAGACTTCCCCCAATAAGTAAGCCAAAGCAGTTTTGTGCTGTAAAAGGAGGAAGGGTAATCATTATCTGGCTTTTGGTGTTTCTGAAACGTTATATTATTTCAGAAATAATTTTTCTCTTTTCTGAGTGTCCCTTATATGTTGGCCACTAAACATGTGTTTAGCCTGCCTGGTGGGTTGGCCCTGAGGGAACCAGAAATCATAACTCCAAAGTCAGAAGATTTGGGGACCCGAAAGGGACTTAAAGGCACCTGTTGCCCACACTCGGGTCTCATGCCTCTCACCTCAGTCCCCGCTGTCCAGTGCAGCCAGCGTTCCTTGCCTCCTGCTTCCAGCTTCCCTAGTCAGCCAGCCAAAGCTCGGGAATGTGGTCTGTTGTCTTGATGACACACTCTGTGGTATGTTCAGGAACCCAGCTCAGATTTCCTGAGGGCAAACTGCAAACCAAATCAAACACATCAAAAACTCTTTTTCTCCTTGCTCAGCAAAGTCCCCCGCCCCCAATCCTTCCCTGAGTCCCCACAGCACACAGTGCTGAAGTTAGCAAAATCTGCCCAGCCAGGCTGGTAGCCCAGAGGGAAGTGCCCAAAGGTGGGCTCATTCTCTCCCTGTGTATGCAGCTCTGTGTCTTTGGAGAGCACCACGCTGCAACACGGGAGATGATTTGGCTGTTTATTTTTGGTTCTTGAAGATGATGTCAGGCAGTTCGTAGATGGCAAGTGAGTATCTGTAAGGTGGTCTTCCAACATGTTTGGAAAGTTGGCGGTGGGGGCACGGAGGGACACGGAGGCCAGCTTCGCGGTGGAAAGGGCAGGGTGCGAGTGGGAACACTGGATGCCAGGAGGTGAAATCACTTGGCAGGCTCTTGAACAGAGAGGCAATCAAAGCATGGTGAAGAAAGCTGCCGCCCAGTTCAACTCGTCGCCAGCGAATCCAAGGAAATTATATGTTGTCTGGCAAAGGCTGTCTGGCAAGGGCTGCCCATCGTCTTGCTCCATATCCTTGGCTGGGACCGAGAACTGCAATCCCTGCCCTTTCCCGAGAGCCTGGAACTAAAGACAGTTCCTGGGGTTTGCCACAAAGAAATGACACAGAAAGAAACTAGGGCCAGCAATTAGGTACTCCTGGGTGTTTGAGGTGCGGGCTGCAGCAGGGTCTCTTGTCAGCCTCCCGGGCAGCTCTTTCCACTGGGAAATAAAACATCTTCCATGTCTCCTGGGAAGCTGCCAGACCATGGCCCTGAGGACATGAGGATGTGGCCACTTTTTGGATGGCCAGTAAGTAGTACTAAGGTCACAACCAAATGTGGCTTAATGTAAGTAAGAACACAGGCCCAGAAAGTAACAGCAGGGGCCTATCCGATGGCTATGTGACTTCACTTGTATCCTTCTCACCACTTCTCTGAGTGATTTTTCAACTAAGTAAATGACTATTTTTCCCCACCCATGAAATGTGGTAGCATTACCTTGTGCCATTGTTGTGAAGATTAAAAATAATATATAGTGGATAGGCCATAATAGGCGCTCATTAAAATGGCATCAGCAACAATCAGGCATCCCATAGCTCTGGTAGAGGTCACCAAGAGCAGAGGCTGGAGGGAGGCACAGGAAGCTGGCATAGAGGATGGAGGCTGCCTTGGGTGTGTTTTGTGTTCTTCTGGGCAGTTCTTTTACCCTAGTGAAGAGAGACTGGCAAATATGTGTACACTCTTCCCGGCGCCCACCACCACCTCATGCCAGAGAGACACACACATACTTAAGGACTGCCATATCTATTGCACCATCTGGTCATGGAAAAACAAGCATAGACGGTCAGAAGTGAGCATGCTGGGTTTTCTCCAGGCTGGATTTTAAAGATCAGAAGAAAAGCCTGGTTTGTATAGTGAGGGCGTGTATGTGTAGAGAACAGCTTCCTTATGTAGGTGCCCAAGGAAAACACCTGGGGTAGGCCCTGTGGTGGAAGTGCAGTCTTATATCCCTTGGGACCTGAGTCTGTGAGAAGGCTTTTAAGCTGGCCTCAAACTCAGAGATCCATCTGCTTCTGCCTCCTAAGTGCTAGAATTAAAGGTATATTAGCATACCGGGCTGTGTCTTAGCTTATTAATCTGTGAGTGGACATGAGAAAAGTGGGCTTGATTCTTCCTTCTTCTTCTTCTTCTTCTTCTTCTTCTTCTTCTTCTTCTTCTTCTTCTTCTTCTTCTTCTTTTTGGTTTTTCAAGGCAGAGTCTTTTTGTGTAGCCGTGGCTACACAGTCTTTTTGTGAACCCTCTGTAGACCAGGCTGTCCTCGAACTCACAAAGATCCACCTGCCTCTGTGTAGCCGGCATTTGCTGCTTTGTGGGTTCCTCTTTTTCTCTCCCATCCTTCTCTACCCTTACTAATCCCCTAACTCTAGCTAGGAGAAAGAAAAGGATAGAAGAGAAAGGGGGTGTCGTTATCATTAGCCTGCTGATCATGGGAGTCTAGTTTCCTTGTCGCAAGTTTGATCTTCGTTGTCAGGATATCTAATTTCTTCTTGTTTCTTTGCACACCCGACCACCTGACAAACCACAACCAACAGCAACCCCTCCTCTTGGGGCCCTAGCATTTATATATCCTCTGAAAATTTCCCAGAATTCCAAACATCACACACTTGCAGAAACTATCTGCAGCTGGCAAGACCATGCCCCTGCTAGAGCACGAGGTAAATCATAGTCAGCTACTGCAAAGTAGCCCCATATCCCCACACCTGGGGTTAAAATGAAAACATAGTCCTGTAATATTTCTGTGTCTTTTTAAAACGAAACTAAAATTACAAAATTCTCACTACACCTCTGCCTCCTGGGTGCTGGAATTAAAGGCATGTGCTACCACTTCCTGGCAGCAGGCCTGATTCTTAGGTTTCAGGTTGGAAGATTAGTCAGCTGTCATAATTAAGCACACACCAAGGACTCTTAGGAAGTGCTGCTGTGTTTGATGTGGCCTCTGCTTCAGCACTGTCCATCCTATCCCATCTCTCTGACCAGTGAGTAACTTGATCTTCTCTTTTTGTCCCCTGTGAGCAACAGTATGAAGAGCGGTTTCTGCAGGAGGAAACTGTGTCCCAACAGATCAACTCCATTGAACTCCTGAGGACACAGCCACTAGTCCCGCCTGGGAGGATGAAGCCAGAGCAGCCCATGCAGAGACAGGTGCACCTGAGAGGTCGGCTGGCCTCCAAGCCCACCGTCATCAGGGGAATCACCTACTATAAAGCCAAGGTCTCTGAGGAGGAAAATGACATTGAAGAGCAGCGTGAGTCTGGGTCAGCGGGGCAGCTCCAGAGGCAGGACAGGGAGGAAATGGCCATTTGGATTTTGTAGAGATTAGATGCTACTCCCCCTTCACAGTGCAGAGCTGCAGTTTTCCCAGTGTTTGCTGAGAAGCCTTGGGCAGATCATTTACCCTCTCTGGGTTTTAGAAGACACTGTGGCAAAGAATAAATGAGCTGGAGTGTCATCGCATCTTTCTGTTCTATTCTTTCAGGTTACAGATGGGGAAACCAAGGGTTGGGCAGAATGACTTTCTTGGAGACCCTTGGTGGGCTCTGCCGTCCAGTCTTCCCAAGGGTCCCTAAACTTGCTGAGTCTCCCATGCCTTCCCTGGTCAACCTTCATTCTTCCTGCCTTCCCACAAAGAATAGACGAGCCTACACTTCTGTGTTCATCCACGTCTTCTGTCATCTTTCTTTTCCTTGGCCAAAGCTCCCAGGAAGCCACCATTTCCCCCACCTCCCTGAGCCAATTCCTTCCCTCGGCTGGTCTCAGGAACCAACCTTCCAAGCTGCTGAAGTTCTGCTTCCGCCTGTTCTTTTATCCCATGTGTTATTCTCAACCTGTAGCCACAGAGTCCTTTCACCCACTTTAACCGTGTTTTCCATTGCTGACTATGGGAGCTCTCCCCCTACATCCTTCTTCCAGTCCAGCCATCAGGATGTTTGCTCCCTGCCTGCCCGCTTACAGTTTCATTTCCCTCCCGCTGTTCTTGGCGAGCCTCTGAAATCTAGCTTTCTAGCAATTTCTTTTGCACTTAGATCTCCCTGTCCCCTCTGATAAAGCTTTGCCTTCCATGTTTTGTCTGCTCAGAAGCGTATCAATTTCACTCAGAATAAAAACTGAATTCTATGCAGAGACCCCCAAGCGGCCCATGATCTAAGGTTTGATTTCCTTTGGCTTTCCCTACCACTCGTCCCCTCTGCTGTGTCCACATCATAGCAGCTCCTTAGCCTCATCAGGCTTGTTCAGGCCCTAGGACTTTGAATTGCTGTTATTTCCCCCTTGGAACCCTCCCCCTTACCCACCTCCATGCGGCTTGACCTACTCTGTTACCTTTTCCAGGAGGATACTCTTCCTACCTTCCTCAGTGAGTCTCATCTGACCACTCTATTCACTCCCGTGAGGTTTTATCCTTTTATGTCTTTTTTTCTTTCTCCTTTAAAATTTTTCTTGGATATTGTTTTCCAGGCTGGCCTCCGACTTGCTATGTTACCCAGGCTATCCCTGAACTCAGAATCCTGCTGACTCACTCTCCCAAGTGCTAACATTGCACTGTGAGCTGCCCAGGCTGGTAGCCCATGACTGCTCCTCCCCACCCCCACCCCACATAAGACTGGGATAAGTATAATAGCAATTTGTTCAGAGACCCTCCAGGACAGACACTGTTCTTCTACGTAGTGAGAATTTTGCAATTTTGGTTTCTTTAAAAAAGAAACAGAAATGTTATAGAAATGTGAGGATAAGAGACTGATTCATAGCAGGTGACTATGATTTGCTTCGTGCTCTAGCAGGGGCGTCACTCTGGGAGCTTTTCAAGGGATATATACATGCTAGGTCCCTGAGAGGTGGGGTTGCTGTTGTTAGCTAATTGATGGCTGCTTGTCAAGTAGTCATGTACAAAGAAATTAGTAATCATGACAGCAAAAGTCAAATTTGCTTCAAGGAACTCAATACTCCCAATCAGCAGGAAGTGGGCTAGGGATAACATTGTCCCCTTTCCCCTCTATTCTTTTTTCTCTCCTGTCTAGTGTTAGGGGGTTAATAAGGGTAGAGAAAAAGGAATCCACAAGGTAGCAAACACTGGCTATACTCCTACTCATCTTCTAAGCCCCTAGCCAGAAGGGCTTGGGATAGACCTCAGCTAGAGAGCTTGTATAATGTGCGCAAGGCCCTGGGTTCAACCTCCGAAAAGAAAATAAGAGTGACAAGGTAAAATCCTGGCTGCACTCCATCTCCAAGTTCACTGCCACATTGCAGCAAGGAGCCTCATTCGCCTCTCAGCTGCCACCCATGCTTGGTCAGAGCGTCCCTTGCAGATGAGCCTTGTGTTTGTTCCACAGATGATGAGCTTTTCAGCGGTGACGGCGGAGTGGACCTGCTTATTGAAGATCAGCTCCTAAGACATGAAGACCTACTGACTAGTGCCACTCGGAGGCCCTCAACCACTCGTCATGGTCATGGAGCTGCCATAATGACTGATATGAGCATCCAGGCCACTCCCTCATCCCCAATACTTCCACAGGCCTCAGCGCCCAGCCTTGTTGACCCTGCTTTCCAGGCCTCAGACGGGCATCGCTTGGCAACCCTACAGACTACCACAGTGCTTCCAGAGCCCACAGGGGCAATGCCTTCTACTGAAGTCCCACTCACCACCGTAGCCCACACAGCTATCCAGCCACCTCCAGTCTCCATTGCTCCAGAAATGGTTCCTGGGGACCCTTTCGTGGAAGCTCTACACTTGGTTCCAGAGTCGCTTGACACAGTTGGGACAGACATGCCAGAAGAAGAGGGGACTACGGGGCAGGAAGCCACCTCTGCTGACCCCATCCTGAGCCCGGAAGAAGAAGATGACATCCGGAATGTCATAGGTGAGTTCTTCTTCCCTGGGCCGGAGCTCCTCTGCTCAGTTCAGTAAAAGGTAGAGAGCTTTGTAGGGGATAGGGACTGGAAAGCTAGGCTTCTGGCTAGGGTGCAATACTGGTCGTGCATGACCCTGAGGCTCTGGGTCTTACCCTTGCTCTGCCAATGCAACACAATGCAAGAAAGATCAATGGAAGTGTGCCTCCGACCAGTAGTTACTTTTCACATGTAGCAGCATGGCCAACCTTTTGAAGTTGCAATATGACGTTGTCATTTACAGAGTTCATAGGCTGTATTTTAAGGAAAAGAAACCTGCAGAAAAAAGATTTTATGTTTTAATTAATTTTAAATTTGTGTGTTGGATTGTAATTATGACCACATTCATCCCTGAGCTGATGTCTAAAGTCACCAATGACAAGAGTAGTAATCTCCTTTCTAAAATACGTATGCATAAATAAAATGAAGACTTCATTGTTGAGTTTTTCCAAACATCAGTTTATCCAGGGAGTTTGTGATGGATACTGAAGTTTCCGTTAGCACTCAAAGTTTACCACAGTCAGGTTACCAGGCCCTGAGTCGGCAGAGGATTCTCATTGGGGAGAATCCCCAGAGTCATAGCAAAGTGGAGCCAGGTATGTTGGTTAGTGTATGTCAACTTGGCATAAGCAATAGTCATTTGGGAAGAGGGACTCTCAATTGAGAAAAAATGCTTCCATGGTGTTGGCCCAGAGGCAAGTCTCTCAGGCATCTTCTTGGTTCACGGCTGATCTAGGAGGGCTCAGCTCACTGTGGGTGGTAGTATCCCTGGGCTGTGTAAGAGATCAGGCTGAGCAAGCCAGTAAGCAGCATTGCTCCATGGCCGCTGTTTCCCGTCCTGACCTGGCTTCCCTAATGATGAACCCAATGAACCCTTTTCTCCTTGGGTCGCTTTGATCGTGATGTTTTATTATAGAAATATAAACCTTAACTAAGACACCAGGGAATAAATACCACAGACCACAGTGTGGAACTTAATGAGCCTGGAACTCAGGAGTTCAGAGGGTTGGGGCATCATTGACAGGCGCTCTGACAGAGAGGTGGAGAGCAGGCTACTGTGCCAGCTGCTGGGAAGCGTGGCGAGTGTTTTTAAAGGAGGCTGTCATTTGAGTTGGGTTTTAAAGGATGAATAGGAATGATGTATGCAGAAGAGGAGAGCCTTCTGACTGACGGGTCCAGTAGTACAAGGTACACTCTAGAAGCGTGGAGAAGACGGGCCTTCTGTTCCAGAGATGACTCTGAGATAAGGAAACGGGGGTAGGGGATTTGGGTGGAAAATAGAACTAGTTCCAGAAAATGGCTGACTACCTGGTAGTCATGGTGTGAATTTGAAATCCCAGGACTCAGCAGGCCAAAGCAGGAGAAGAAGCTCAAGTTTGATGTCAACTTGTGCTAAATAACAAGACTCTATGTTAAAAATTAAAGAAAATTAAAGTTAAAACCCCTGTAACTATTTATTAAGTGGTCATTCATTAAGAGTGAATAAACGGTGATACCGATGACTGGTGGTTCTATCAAATATTTGGGAAATCCACTGCTTTGGTAGAGAGCAAGGTCTGTCTCACTGGCATCACCTCCTTCTTTCCAGTCCCCATCCCTGGGGTAACCTGGTTTCCTGTCCCTCTTCAGCAGATGGTGCTAGCTCCAGGAGCAAGATGGTTGCACTTGCTCTACAAGGGAGCACCTGTTGAAGGCCACAAGTCTGGCACTGTACCTTTTTTTTTTCTGTCCCTGCCACTGGCAGTAGAATCACCTTGACAAAGCCCCGCCTTTCTTTGAGTCTCAAGTGAAGCTAGAAATTTGCCAAGTATCGATGACAAGTGTCAATTTACCAAGTATCTTTTCTTCCACAATGTTCCGTGGTTTTCTGCAGGAAGTGTGCAAGGTTGTACTGTAGTAAGGGGGAGGGTGCTCATTGGAGTGTTGGGGGGAAGGCTCAGAAAAATGGCAGAGTGAGAGCAGGGGGCAGGTTGTGTCTTAGTTACTTTTCTATTGCTGGACAGAACACCATGACCAAGGCAATTTATAAAACAAAGCATTTGGTTGGGCTTCTAGGTTCAGAGGGTTAGAGTCCATGATAGTAGAGTGAAAGCATGGTAGAAGCTCTCTCTTCTGCTCCAGACCCAGCACCTTTCCAGCTCTCTTGGCCCTGTATTTCACCCTTTAGCTTCCTGGCACCCTTGGGTGGGAGGGGAAGTTTTTTTGTTTGTTTGTTTTGTTTTCTTTTTTAGCTGTTTCACTGTCTGTCTCTACTGCCCTGTGCAGGTAGCTGGAAAACTCACAGTGAAGACAGTCTGCGGATGATTTGCATATATACCTTTGGTCCTAGGGCCATTTGATTTGAGCCTGGGACCTCTTCTCTCATCGACTAGCCAAAAGTAGAGACCCCCACTGTCTCAAGCCTGGGTCCTACCCCAGCCTCTCCCACCTGCCTTCCCAGATTTTGCCACCAGTGTATCTTTGAATCGCCGTAGCTGCCAGTCGACACCTATCTGGGGTCCTTGGGTCTTGGTCCTCTCAGTAGCTCAGCTGGTATGTGGAGAACCCCTGTGTCCTGACAGCCATTTACCTGCTGGCAGAAGCCACGGATCAATGACACACGTTCTCCTACTGCTTCATGTTCTGTTTGGCTGGACTAAGTCTGGAAGGCCCTGGCGGGGGCTGGTGTTTCAAAAGCGCTGAGGCTTCTGCCCTGTCTAGCTACTTAAAAACAAAAACCTTGGACAGCGACATAGATGCGGTGTTTTGTTCAGATGCCCAGGGTGGGACAAGGGGCTGACCCAGGGAAGAAGTGGTCCTCGCTGTTTTGATAGTTTCATACATGTATTCATCACCTCTCTTAATCTCTCCTCCTTTCCTTCCCAACCCCTTCTTCCTTTCTAGTCCACCCTCCCTCAACCAGTAGCAGTCAGTAGCTCTTCAGGGAGAGGCGGGGCCTCACGGGCACCTCCTATATCCATGATGGCTGGCTGAAGGGCTGCATCCATAGCTGCTGTGTGTTCACGGTTGCACGGATGTGTCGCGTCTGCATGGCAGTCCTCCTCATCCTCTTGGCTCTTAAATTCTTTCTGCTCTTTGGGCAATCGTTTCTAATCGTCTCTTGCCGTCAGGTGCCTTCCACTGGCTGCTGTTAGTGTGGATAAGATTTTGTTATTAGAAATTTTTCTGAGAACTCCCTCACTTTCCTGTGCCCGGCTAAGCAAGAACATGATAATCTCCCAGTCATCAACTAAATAAGTCATTTGGCTGAAACAGATGCCGTGGCTGCTGGCAAAGGTGGCTTGCTGGGATGTTTGTTTGTGGTTGTTGCTTTTGTTTGTTTGTTTGTGGTTAGGGAAGAGTTGATAGTTTTGATTTTTTTTTTGCATAGTTTAGGATGTGTGTGTGTGTGTGTGTTTCTCTCTCTCTCTTCCTAAACAAAACAAAACAAAAATTTGGCTTCCAATTCAGTCTTTCCACCTCAGCTTCCTGAGTGCTAGGCTTATAGGCATGAATGAACTACCATATTGTTTTGGTTTATTTTGTTTTTGAGACGGGGGTTTTTTTCCATAGCACTGTCTGTCCTGGAACCCACTATGTGGACCAGTCTAGACCACAGAGATCTTCCTGTGTCTAACTTCCCAAGTGTTGGAAATAGAGGCATTCCTGACCTCACCATGTGGTTTTAAAGATGTGTTGCCCAAGTTGGCCTCAACATTAACCTTCGGCCTTCCTGACTCACTGAGTTTTGGAATTAGAGGAGGACATCACTACAGTCAGGGTTTATGTAGTGCTCAGGATAAATCCCAGGGCTTCATGCATGCTAGCAACATCCCCAGCCTCCAAAAGAAATATCTGACCCCAGTTTCTAGACCTGATTTTGTAATGGCCTAAGATACCCAGCACTATCCTCAAGGAAGTATGAAATCCTCAGGAAATTTTCTAACAAGAGTAAGTGGGGATTGTTTTGTTTTGCTTTGTTTTTATTGGACATCGTAGTGTAACTCTAAGATAGGGAAGATCCTGGCTATGTCAAGTGGCAGCCTACGCTCAGGAGAAACTGAGGACCCAGGAGCCCAGTGCCTCTGCTCAGCTGCTCCAGCTGCCATGAAGAACTAAAATACTTGTGATAAGTGGCCACGGCTCTGCAGATTCCTAGACACTATCAATACCCAGTCCTGATGTGATTTTTACAAGGGGCCAGTTAGGGGCAGCACTGGGGGAGGGAAGGACAAAGAGGACAGTCAGCTTATGACAATACCAGCAAGTGTTTGTCTCATATCTGAATTTATCATGATCTGTCAAGAATGTCTCCCCCACAGAGTACACAGCCCAAGAAACCCCAGGGCTTGGCCAAGCACTCTGGCAGTGGTGAGAGGGACCAGGCCCGCCTGCCTTAGGTCAGGGAGGCTGCTCCAGGGATGCCCAGGGAAAGGAATGCTAACGTGGGCTGTGCTTTCCATGGATCCCAGACTCTTTCTACAGGACACACAGTCCTTGCCACAAGCCACAGGCCACAGGCATAAGTCTAGTAACTTCTATAACCTAGCCCCCAGCTCCCTGGGAATCTGGTTGTCTCCTGACACAGGCGCCAGAAATGTGTCTATAGAGTAGAATAGCTCCCTAAGATGTATACAGACCAGAGTCTGAGGCTCTCCAGGAGGAGAAGTCCTTCAGTACATCAGGCTACACTGCTCAGTGCCAGGCCATGAGGACCCAGACTAAGGCATGATCATTCCTTCAACGGGGCTGAGCATAGGAGGAGGCTTGCAGCCAGGGTGGCACACTTGTCTGGAGGGCCAGCAAGCATCAGATGCATGTGCCCAGTTCTGCTGTGGGGCACAGCAAAGGCGGCCGTGGGTTGCAGGTTCACAGGACCAGGAGGAGCAGAGGTGACAGTTAGAGCCAGGCGTGGCAGAACAGGAAAAGGCAGCCTTGGTATTCCGGCACAGACTGGCATAGGATAAAATGGTTGCATATCCTTATTGGTTATCTTATTAGTTATCTTCCTGTTACTGTAATAAGACACCACAACTAAAAGCAACTCAAGGATGAGTTTATTTGGGCTCACAGTTTCAGAGGGCTTGAATCCATAATGCCTGGGAAGACACAGCAGCAGGAGCAGAGAGATGGCAGCCAACATTTTCTATCCATACACAGGAGGCAGAGACTTAACAGGAAGTGGAACAATTCTTAGAGGCCTGCCGGCAGTGATAAACTTCTTTTAGTAAATTTGAACCTCCTAAAGGTTCCATAACCTCCCCAAATGATACATGTGTCCATGGGGGATATATTTCACTCAAACCACCAATACCTTCAGAAGTTCAGAATGGCAGCTTCAGAGCATGAACATGGAACAGACCCTCTGAGCAAAGGCCCAAGTTACTGTACAGCTTATAGGTTCATCACGCCATCCATAGCGATGGCACCCATGAGCCTACGCATGGGCAGCTAGAAATGAGTGAGAGGCCTTCGGCTGGCAATCTTGGGGCTGAGTTCACTCTGAGGTGTGTTTTTGTATGTGTGTTCTTAGATTTCCATGCCTTTGGGTCACCTACTCTTCAGTTCCCCCACCTCTGTGTCAGTCCGCTGCCACAGACTCGGCCCGAAGGCTCATTTTAGTGTCTGCTTGCCTCCCAGAAGCAGTTGAGTCAAGACTTCTGAACAGAGAGAGATGGTGGAAGGAAGAATGGTGGTGTGGGAGGGGCTGGCGCGCTGGGACAGGGGTCCTTGGGGCTTCATATAGCAGAGATGGCGGGCTACTATAGGCTTAAGCAGGTATGGGGTGGGGTGGGGTGGGCAGCTCTTCCCGTCCTGGGTAGAGAGGCCGGAAGGAGGCAGAGGTGAATCAGCCAAACAACTGGTGGTGTTGGCAATAGCCAGACTAGTAGCAGGGAGCTCTAAAATAAGTCTGTGGTGGAGGAAAAGGGCTGAAGGGTGAGAAGGAGAGGGAATGGAGGCAACTCAGATACTTTCTGAGGAAGCATGGGAGAAGAAGGAGATGTGGGAATAAGCCAAGCTTCTGGCTTGGTTAGTGGCTACCATGCTGTGTCAGAAAATACAGGCAGGGTAGGATGTGAATGGGCGCAAGTGAGGACACTTCTTCAGAGCCGAGTTTGAGGAAGAAGAGCGACACCCAGGGACAAATGCCAAGCAGGCCATTGGATGCTCCATGCCGGAGAAGCAGACTGAGCTGTGGCTCTTCGGTAAGAGCTGACAGCAGAGGAAGCAGCTGGGAGGGGAGTGAGGTCTAAGAAGTCACGTATGGGGGCAGGGTGGCCTGTGGGAGCCGGTGAGGAAGGTAGCACCTCCTAAGATGGCCCTCAGTGTCTGACCTAAACACAGTCTTAGATAGAATAGGGGGATGCCAATGTCCTTGAGAAGAAGGGGCAAGCTTATAAGGCAGCAAGTAGTGAGAGACCACGAGCATGTAGGCATGGTGAAGGGAACACCCTGTGGAATGCGGGAGTACCCCACAGAGGGGCCAGTTGGTAAGTTGACAGAGGGGCAGGGGGCATATGTTTGCTGCTATGTTCCTCTAAAATATGGTGTGCGAACAGGTGTATATACCAAGGGAGGTGGGATCCTTTCCTTCAGGCCGTGGTAAGCTTTATAGCAAGGGCCTGCCTTGAAGGACTGTCCGTGAGCAAGAGGTTTAGAACAGAAAGTGCTTGGTGAATGTTAGCGTCTGCCACATCCGTGGTAGCCCTGCTCTGGGGAAACCAATGTCCGTGAGCAAGAGGTTTAGAACAGAAAGTGCTTGGTGAATGTTAGCGTCTGCCACATCCGTGGTAGCCCTGCTCTGGGGAAACCAAGAGGGACACAGACAGGGATCTCCTCCCCGACGTTCTGTATACTGCCTGCTATCTCTCACCTTCTTCCTGTGGCTGATGGTCTGTGCCCAAGGATGGGGGCTTTGAAACTATAGCAGTTGCTTTGCTTTAGTCACAGAACACCTGACCAGAAGCAAACTTAAGGAGAGGAGGGTTCACTGTGGCTCGCATTTGAGGGTGCAGTCCATGGTGGGGTAGTGGGGAACAATGATGGTGTATACATTCAGAAAGCAGAGAGTATTGAATACTGACGTTTAGTTCACTTCCTCCTTTGTATTTGGCCTAGGACTCCAGCCCATGGAAAGATGCTGCCCACAGTTAAGGTTACCTTCTCTTAATCCCTCACAGACTTGCCAAAGGCTTGTCTCCTCCACGATTCTAGATCTCTTCAAATTGACCATTTTAACCATCACAAGGACCATCCAGGTTCATCTGAACATGGTGATGTGTTGGGCCCATAGTCCTCTAACTCTTCCGGGTCTGGTCTTCAAACATTCTGAAGCCGCACACATCAGTCCTGCCGTCCTGTGTGGACTCACCCTTTCTGGGGTTTTTCTGTATCTCAGTGGCATATGGAAATTTGTCCGACGATCCAGGTATGAGCACTGACAAACTGCACGTCGGGGCTCCCCTCTTTCTGCAGAAGAAGCGACACTAACCTTGCTCCAGAAACTGACCTCATCTGTGTTCATTCCCACTCTGCCAAACTGCCATCTAAAAACAATAGACATCTATTCTCTAGCAGTTCTGTAGGCTAGAAGTCTCCAATTAGTTTCATAGGGCTAACTTCTTGGTGTCAGAAGTCTTGTTCCTTCCAGAGGCTCCAGGGGAGGAGAACCCATGTCTTGTTTTCCCAGAGTCCGCTCGCTGCCAGCATTCCGTGGCCTGTGGCCGTCCAGGCTTTGCTTCCGTCATGGCACTGCCTCCTCCTCTTCTGTAGCTCATTTCCCTGCCTCTGGTATGCGGATATTTGTGATGCCATTTAGAACTTACTTAGATAATCCAGGCTAATCTCGGGACTCTGGACTCAATCACACAGTGTCCTTTTTGCCATAGACGGTCACCTTCATGAGTCCAAAGGGTTAGAGCCTGGATATCTCTGAGAGTCTGTCTTTGTTTTCCTGTTGGTGTGACAAAATGCTCTCAAAAAAAGCAACTTCCTGGAAAAGGGGCTTACCTCGGCTGGTAGTTCGAGGTGCCTTTTCTGGAGGGGAAATCGCAGCAGCAAGAGCTCAGTGCAGATGACCACAACACATCCACAATCAGGAGCAGAGAGTAATGGCTGCATGGTGCTTCACTGCCCACTGTGGACAGGGCATTCTGCTTCAGTAGTCACAATAATCCCCCATAGGCACGCCTGGAGACTCATCCCCTGAAGGATTCCATACTCGGCCAAGGTGACAGTTAACACTGGTAATCACAGAGCAGCCCTCTCAGTCTACCTTCTCTTGTCAGAGTGGATTTTCCGGGTTCTTTCACTGTGCACTGTGAAGAAGTTAACATTCCATACCATGATGGGAGCAACACAGACTTTGGAGTTAGCGGCAGGGCCAAAATGGAGGCCAGGCCATCTGCTCCAAGCCTAGGCGTATTGATAGTCTTACATCGAGGCCCTGTCACTGAGCATCTCAGGGCTGAGACTGTACCCTCTAGGGGTTTGGTTATCCCCAGGACTGTCCAGGAAATAAAGAATTCATCTTGGTTTCCAAAGCCATTGGCATCTTAATGTGTAGTGGGCACAGCCAGGGACGGAAACATCTTTCCTCCTGTGGACATTTGTGGTCCTTCAGGGCATGGCTGGTAGAGAATTAGTGTCCTTTTGGGATTTTGCCAGGGAAAGAGGTCCATAAAAGCAGGCCGCCCGGGGATGGCACGAGAGGGCTCACCTCAGTGCAGAGGAGTGGGGTTTCACTGGCAGTCAGGGTCCAGCTTAGCGCCAGGAAATGAGCTATTTTCCATCCAACTGCTGCCAGGCTCGGCTGGAGACTTCTGTTTTATTGTCTTGAACAAATGAGCTCAGACCTGAGGGAATGAGGCACTGCTGGGGTGGTTTCTGTTGTTTGTCAAATGGAGACAGAGTCTCTCCGCACTCTCTCAGAGCCGAACTCCATTATCCACACACAAAGCCGCCTAAAGCCAGCCATCCGCACCTAACTGCAAAGCCTGCCTGGAAAACGCTGCTCAGCCCAGCCCTACCCCGTGTCTGCCCCAGAGCCAGGGCCCAAGGCACAACTGCCCTTTCCCGAGCTGCCAGCCGTGGGCCTTGGGTTCGTCCTGCCTCAGATCTCCGGGACGAGGGGTGACCCTTTTCGACCCGGGCCCACCAATACACGGATGGAAGAGTGCATGCTCCAGCAGTTTCATGTGACTTCAGAAACATTCAAGCCCATGTTCAATAAAGTATCAGTAACATAAGCAAGCATTTCATGTTTTTAATGTAGTCTAGATTGGCATCCTAAATAGTTCTAGCGGCCTGTGAGGGCCTTTCAAAGAGCCTCTTGGAGGAGTCTTCCTGGATTCCCGCCCCACTAAGGAACACTGGAACCCACAACTAGAGTAAGATAGTAGGGGCCCTGCCCTTCCAGCTCCCCTGCAAGGATTCCACATAGCCTGCCCCTGGTAGGAACAGATAGTGCACGGACTTGATAACAGCACCCTAGGGATGTGAGCGCCCACCATCCAGTCAGAGCCGCTCCAGGCTGGCACGGGGTGCAAGCTGTGTGCTCCTGACTATGCCTGCCAGAGTTCTTTCTGCTCACACTTCTCTGTGTTCCCAATCCCCACGCCCAAGCATCAGACCATCTGCTGGGGGCTGCACTGTGCCGGAGACTTTGTGTTCTGAGTTCCGGGAACACAGGACAAGCCCCAGCCCTTGCTCCCTTAGTGCTTATGCTCTTGTTGAGGTGGATGTGGAGAGAGGAGAGAGGCACATCCCAGCCTGGTGAGTAGCCCAGTGGTAGAGTGCTTGCCTACCTAGAAGCCCTGAGTTAAACCCACAGAAACTAAAACACGCACACTCACTCACACAGGCATGTCCTGTAATAGAGGTATGTTCATGGTACTGTGGTAGCAGGGCTCAACAGACCAGGACAGAATGGCATTCTGGGAGGTGGTATGGTGCCTAAAAATGACTGGATCTTTGCCTGTTTAGGATAGGATCAAAGAGAAGGAGGCAGGTTGGTGTCACAGGAGCCCACATGGTGACTACGGGTAGCTTTATGGGAGTAGAATGCAGGCTACAAACTGGGAGTAGCATTGGAGGATGCTGGGATGCCAGGGATCAGGTTACACGGGGCTGCTAATGGCTGCCAGGAGTTCAGCCTGAGGGGTGAGCAGAAATGTTAGGTTTAGGGCGTCATTAGATGGCTCCCAGCCTTCTACATCTCTCTTCCCCCCACTAGGAAGGTGCAAGGACACCCTCTCCACAATCACAGGACCAACCACCCAGAACACATACGGACGGAATGAAGGGGCCTGGATGAAGGACCCCCTAGCCAAGGATGACCGGATTTATGTAACCAACTATTACTATGGCAACACGCTGGTAGAGTTCCGAAATCTGGAGAACTTCAAACAAGGTTTGTGGCTCAGCTCTGATGTGGGGGTGCCTTCCCATCTTCATTGCCCTCTGCAGATCAGAGCACAGTGAGGCTACCCAGGAGGCGGGACATCCTGTATGGATTACAAAAGGGTATTTCCAAAAGGGTGGTCCCCCTTTTACTCCCTCCCACTCTCTGCCCTCTTGGTTCTGCCCCGCCCCCCCCCCTTCCCAACTCCTGAGAACTCCCAACTCCAGGAGGACCTTGAACTAGTCTAAGAAAACAGCTAAACATCCTCCCTTCACCATGGCCCTCAACAGTTTACAGAGCACAGTCAGGCAGATGAGTGGGGGACCCTTGGAACACCCAGCGAGGCAGGTGAGATTGCTATTACCACGTGACAGCTGGGCGAGCAATATGCTGTAGGGCACTAGAGAGTCGTAGAGCCAAGACGCAAGCCCAGGCGTGCAGACCCTGGTTCCAAAACAGGCGCTGCTGAGCTAGAGCTTCCCACCTTCCTGCCACCACAGGGCGCTGGAGCAATTCCTACAAGCTTCCCTACAGCTGGATCGGCACGGGTCACGTGGTGTACAACGGCGCTTTCTACTACAACCGGGCCTTCACCCGAAACATCATCAAGTACGACCTGAAGCAGCGCTACGTGGCTGCGTGGGCCATGCTCCACGACGTGGCCTATGAGGAGGCCACACCCTGGCGGTGGCAGGGCCGCTCGGATGTGGACTTCGCCGTGGATGAGAACGGCCTATGGCTCATCTACCCAGCTCTGGATGAGGAAGGCTTCAGCCAGGAGGTCATCGTCCTGAGCAAGCTCAATGCCGTGGACCTGAGCACCCAGAAGGAGACCACGTGGCGCACTGGGCTCCGGAGGAATTTCTACGGCAACTGCTTTGTCATCTGCGGGGTGCTGTACGCTGTGGACAGTTACAACCAGAGGAACGCCAACATCTCCTATGCCTTCGACACCCACACCAACACACAGATTGTCCCTAGGCTGCTGTTTGAGAACGAATATTCCTACACCACGCAGATAGACTACAACCCCAAAGACCGCCTCCTCTACGCCTGGGACAACGGCCATCAGGTCACCTACCATGTCATTTTTGCCTACTGACACGCCTGACCCCCGCCAAAAGAGGAGCGCAGAGGGGGCCGCTAGCACCTTGTATGTGTCTGTGTGCATGTCTGTGTGTGAGAGTGTGCAGGTGGGTGGGTGTCGTTTAAAAATATATATTGTTTTGTATAATATTACAAATGTAAAATGACAGTTTGGGTCTATTTTTTTTTTAAAATATGGATTGTAGATCAATCCATGACGCGTATGTGCTGGTCTCATCCTCCACAATTTATATTTTTGTGCAAATGAGCTTCTCCTTTTGACCAGTATCCACCTTCCTTCACTCTCCGTGCCTCTAGCTCCTGCACTGAAGGGATGAAGGGTTTCTTCCTCTGGCTCTTGCAGCTGGACTGTACCAGGAGCAGGCGCTTGAGAAAGAAGTGCTAAGTGGCGGGAAATTTTTTTTTTTAATGTATGAGAGAAGTTCTTAAAACTCAGAAAAAAAATGTTGTTGTTTTTTTTTTTAATAAAGGAGATATTTTAAAATTCTTTCCCGGGTCTTGTTTGTTTCTCAGGGATGTGTTTAACTAGGCGTTAGCTTCCTGCTCCTGAAGGCAGGGTCTGGTGTTCCTCGGAAATCTTCTCTCAGCCTGGTCTGGTGATGCATACAGGCAGATTGAAAGTTCAAGGCCATGTGAGCTGCAGTGTAAAGTCCAGCCCAGCCCAGGCAGCTTACCAAGGCTCTGTTTGAAAGAGAGAGAGAGAGAGAGAGAGAGAGAGAGAGAGAGAGAGAGAGAGAGAGAGAGAGAGAGAGAGAGAGAGAGAGAATTCTGTTGCCAAACTGGCAACAAGTTGAAGGGTAAGACACTCACTTCCTCTCCCCTCCTTGGGGTGACAGTGCTCTTTCCTGTCTCTCTTCTCCCCTCCCCTCCCCTTTTTCTTTCTTATTTTCCCCTTTCTCCAATATGACTGCTTCATACTCGGTCCTCCGGATTCACCCTGGCTGCTACTCCGATTATCAGCACAAGCCGCCGCACGCCGTTAATCCAGCGTCTAGCATGGTGTTAGTTACTGTTAAAAATATAAAGCTGAGCGTGACTGTCCTCGGCTTCCTTAAGAAGCTGTCACCCAGTTAGTCAGTCAATGTATCTCCTCTACCCTGCATCATCTTGTCCACGGTTCCATCCCAAACATGCCCCGAGACAGCTCTTTTAGAAACAAGGTTTCCCAAGGGGCAGGGAAGAATTGCTGCCCCTCCTAGTTCAGGCTGAGCCCTGTGTGCACCTGCAGGCCACAGCGTAATTCTCACAAAGCACAGGCAGAAGCCGGAACACCCAGAGGAACATGGGAGATGGTGTGGGAGGGGCAGAGCGTGATGAGGTGGGGAGGAGGATGACATCATGTCACCACACAAGTCCCACTGTCCATCCCACTCTCTTTGGAGAGCCAAAACCACCCACATGGGCTTGTGGACCTTAGCCTCCTACCTGTGCCCAACCGTCACTGCTGCTCAATGTATGCTCCACTCCCAGGCCCACTAGCTCCCTGCACTGACCACCTTTCCAAATAACAGGTAGTCAAGTCTCCCTTAGCAGATGCAAGCAGCAGTTTGGATTGATGGCAGCAGAAGGACTTGAGGGAGGTCTCTCTCTTCCTGCCCCTCCTTTCCTATCAGGGAGTGCCCACTTGCATGCAGACCAAGGGAAACCTCAAAGAACAGCCCTCTGGGGAAGCCAGCCTAGTCCACTGGACCAAAACCAAACCAAAACAAAACAAAATAAAAAACTATTCGCAATTTCTGGTGCCTTCCACCAGCTTGAAAGTGGAAGCAGAGGAAGGAGTTGGTAACCACAGAGGGAAGGGCAGAAGCCTGTGGCTGGGTGGGGGGACATGCCTGCCCTGACTACGCTCAAGACGCCTCTGTAATGGAGGTTTTGGTTTCTTTGTAAACGTAGTTATGTTATGTAAATATGTTTTTGTTTTAATCCCAAGTGTGGGGTTTTCACTTGGGCATTAGTATGTCTACAGCTGATACTCATAACTGTCTCCTGCGGGGTGCAGTGTTTGCCTCGTGCAGCACTGAGAGGGGCGTGGTCTAGAGCTCTGATGGGAGAGCCCAGAAAGAGAAAGTGTGGTATGGGATGGCAGTTTGGAGAGACCAGAGAAGGATGCTGTGGCAATTTGGAGCAGACAGACTGAGAGAGAGACACGCTTCGGGGTGCAGAGGCTTGGAGGACACTGCTGGCTGCATTTGCTATTGATGGAGGTTGGTATAGCCCTAAAAGAACCCATTGACCATAAACAACTGGGTCATAGCCTCACCTGTCAGATGAGGGGTCCCCTCCAGCTTCCCGTGCTTACAGGCTGACTCTTCATTCACTTCATCACCCTGTGCGTAACCCAGGGCACTTGAATTGCTTGATACGGATGAGAAATAGATACTTGTTATTTTCTTATTAAAATATCCCAACAGTATCACTTCAAAAATAGAGGAAGAACAGCGACTCACCCTCCCACTCTTCTCTGCATTCGTGCAGTCATTCGCAAAGCATTTCTGGAGACCTGCAGAGATGGCTCAGCCGTTAAGAGCACTGGCCTCCCTTCCAGAGGACCTGAGTTCAGTTCCTAGCACCAACATGGCAGCCCCCATTGTCTGTAACTCCAGTACCAGGGGATCTGACACCGCTCCCCCCTCCCCAGACATACATGCAGGCAAAGACAGCACTGCACATAAAATAAAAACAAATCTTTAAAAAAATTAAAAAGAAATCATTTCTGGAACCCCACTGGGTAAATGAGACCAAGCCACTCAGGGGCTTATGTCCCAGAGGCCAGATCCCTATTGCATAACTGATTGTAAGGGTTGCAAATAATTTGGCAACAAGCAGTAAAAGGTGTCATTGCCAACAGTTAATTCAGGATCAAATACACAATGACCCCAAAGTGTTCCTGGTCAGTACTCACCATGTTGTTCTCATGACTTCACTGCAGTCTTGCTACTGATCATGCAACATGCACATTTGCATTGTATGTGCTGTTGGACCATGCAGTACACCCAAAGCACCTCAGCCATGATTTGAGACCTGTATGTCATGGGCTGCATTCCTTTCACATATGCAAACTTTCCTGCTCTTATAGAAACACGGTGAATTACAGAAAACAAAAACTCGTGATATTTTCCTGCCATCACTGCCTAGTACATAAGTATCGAATTGGTATGTTTTTGGATTTGACTGTATTAGAATGTTTGACTTCAAAAACTGCTGTTTGAGTTACTGACTTGAATTTCATTAAAAAAAAAAAAACAACAGAAAACTAAATGAATTTTGGCTTGAGTTGAGGTTAGAATTTCCAACTGCTTCCAAAATTACCCTAAATATTCTTCTGCCATCTTGGACTATGTTTTTCTGCTACAAAATTAAAATGTGAATCAACTTTGAACACACCGAAGATGTTCTACATTCTGAAGTACCAAGTACTCAAGCAAGATGTAAATAAACCAGCAATTCATTTCGCTGGTACAAAAATTGCTTTCATCTTTAATAAATGTTTCAGCTTTAATAAATGTGATAAAATAACCTGAAGAAGCAACTTAGGGGAGAAAGGGGTTATGTCAGTTCATAGTTCTAGCGGTAGCCAGCCATTTCAGGAAAGCCACAGCAGCAGGGGTCTAAGAGAGCTGGTCACGTTGCATCCATGGCCTGGGAGCAGAGATGGAATTAATATGTGTAGGACCATGCTCCGTTGACTTCTTCACTCTGAAACAGTCCCAGATCCTCTAAGGAATGGCGCCACCCACAGTAGACAAATCTTCCCATCCTTTCATGTTATCCCTGTCGGGCTCAAAGACCTGCTTCTCAGATGGTCCCAGACTTTATCAAGAGGGCAATTAACACTGACCATCTCAAATGGTAAGTTACACGCACAGAAAATGTTGCTTTAAGACAAATGTGTGACTTACTGTCGGTACTTTTAATTTGTATTCTTATTTTATGTACCTATGTACCCAGGGATGTGTACAAGTGTCTCAGATGGAGAGGAGTTTCAAACAGAGAAAGTATAAGAAACCCTCTTTAGAGGAAAGGGAACAATGCAGGGCACGAACTCTGATGGGTGCAAATGAGTAACGCAGAGAGGGAAGGGAGGAGCTGTTGTCACAGGTCAGTGCAAGCCTGCATTCAGTAGGCATTTGGGAAGGAGCAGAGGACAAGTATGAGGGTCTGAGCACACAGATGCAGAGGCCAGCAGCAGGCAAAGCATCGAGGAGCAGTAGCACAACCTGCCTGTGGCCCATGTCATCCCAGAGATTCTGAGGTCACAGGTGGCATTCTGCTGCTAGTACACGGGAACACCATCAGGCCACCGCATGTGCTGCTTTTCCATCTGCTCCGAACTGGTAAGGAGGGATGTTGGTGCAGGAAACTTTCTCCTGGACCTGTGTCTGAGTCCTGGCCCTGTGCTTTGGCACTTGTGTGATCTTGGGCAAGTCCCTCAAGCACTCTGAGTCTAGTTGTCTCTAAAACATGGACCCAATTTGTCTGCAAGGAGGGTAGACTATGAAATATGCAAGGAAGGTAAAGCGAGAGTGTGAGAAACATCAGCCATCAGGCGGGAGGTGGAGCTCAGTGGGTAGCAGGCATGTAGTCCTGGGTTTCATGATATGAAAGAGAGCTACACATAGCAGTGCGCACTTGTAATCTTAGCTCTTGGGAGAAGAAGGATCAAGAACTCAAGGTCAACCTCAACTCTATAACTAGTTCAAAGCCAGCCTGGGATATATGAGAGCCTGCCCCAAAAGCAGCCACCACAGACTGGCCATTATTGCCATCTAAAGATAAAGTCCTTATCTTGACTTCCCAGGCCAGCTCCTCCTTTGAATTTCCTTGATAGTCTCGTGGTCCCCTGGGATACCGCAAAAGGCTTTCTTTATCTTCCCATTTTCTTGAGTCTCCACATAGCACTCCGGAAGACAGTAGGCTCTGTCAGACAGACCCTTGTTCCAGTGTGTGCTGGCTGTGTGATCTTAAAGAAGACACTGAGATTCTCTGAGCCCTACTGTTCTCCTTTTAGAATGTCAGTAATGTGTTTGTCTTGGAGGGCTATTTGGAGAAACAATAAAAGAGCTAGAGCATAAGAAAAAAATAAGCACTTAGCAGTTTCAGTTTTTGTTATGAAAATAATACCAAAAAGCAGAATCCAGGGTGCTAAGGAGATGGCATCGAGGGTAAAGTACTCATGTAAGCAGGAGGATCTGAATTTTTCTGTGTCCACATTAAAAAAAAAATGGAGCATAGTGGCGCACACCTGTAATCCTAATGCTGGGAAGAGGCATCTAGGGACCGGATGGCCCGCCAGTCTCGCTGGCCCCAGGTTCAGTGAGAGAGCCTGTCTCAGAAAGTAAGGTGGAGAGTGATTGAAGAGGATGCCTGATATCAATCTCTGGCCTACACACACACACACACACACACACACACCACATGCACACACACATGCACACACACATGCACAAGTACATCCCTCCCCCCAACAGGCTATCACAGAGCAGAAAGCATAAGAGTTCCTGTATTCATGCATCCACATTATCACGGTCATTAGTATTTAGTTATATTTGCTTTGAATTTTCTTTTCTACTGATATGCTCTAAACTGACGTCAGCCTGATATTTTAAGCCAGAATTCTGTAAGACTCTCTGATAGGAAGGGTATTTTTCTACATGACTCCCACTTAACAAGTTTAAGGCACTTCTTTGGGATCATTACCACTGACCCACATTTAATTTCTCAGAGGTCTGAGACGTCTTGTACAGTAGGGAAGTTTGGACAATCTGTGTCCACACATTGAGTGTAGGGTTTCATAGCTTAAGCCTTTCCTCTCTTACTTTTTTTTTTTAATTTGGGGCTAATTTTAGATTCCCCAAAACATTGCAACATCAGTAGAGATTTGCTGCATACCATTTGCCTGATTTTGTTGTTGTTTATTAATATTTATTATTGATTTATCTTTTAGCTAAACAGTGGTTATTCCTAAACCAACTGTGTACCCAAATCACCACACAGAGACTAGGATTTATTTAGTTAACCTAGAGCACAATGCTGGGCAATAGTTACTCCATCTGAAACCTCCAAGCCCGCATAGTTTCCTCCCATTCAGATTCCCCACATTATAATTGCTTTTAGTCGTATTTTAGGTCCAGCATGATTCCAAGTCCTCTCCTGCCCATCTCTCCTCTCTGACTCCTCTCACTTGCTTCATTCTTCTCCCCTCTGGACCAGGATGTCCCAACCTATTCTCTCCATTGCACAGCATTGGCTGGTTCTTTTATTGAAAATACAGAGAACAAATGGTGGCATGTTTACACAGACTTGAGACAGGTGATGCTTAGAATAAATATCACAATGCAATGTCCGGATTGAAACCAGATAGTAGGGTAGAGAAATCAGCATTTGAATGAACAAGGGTAAATTGCATACATTCCACAAAAACATGATACCAACACAATTTCCTACAACATTAACACAGTACACAATCCTGGCCTCTGACAGAATTAAGAAGCACAATGTAAGCTCCTTGGTCTCTTTTGGTCAGGTCTCTTTCATGTAGATGGCTCTCTCCCACCCGCCTTCTGTCACACCGCTGCCTTGCTGAAGAGACAGCTGTTTCGTGTGGAAAGGCCCCTTTCTGCCTCTTCTCTCCCACAGTTTAACTTAGTCCTCTCAGCCTACTCTCTCTTTAAAGGTGAAGTTAAGTCTAAGGATTCAGCTAGCCACTTAGGGAAGGACATGTCACAGTGTCACCCCCTGCCAATCCTGCTGTGTCCACCTGCCTTGCTCACTCCATCAGGCTGGGATGGCGTATGCCCACACACCAGCCCAAGCCTATCTGTCTCCTGTGGGCCCTCCCTGACCTGGAGTGGATAGATGGACCTGGCTTTGATTGTGTGGATGGTCACAAGGCAACTCTACTTTTTTTTCCTGGAAAATATCCCATAATTTATTTGGTGGTTTCAGGGTTGTTTTGTTTTTGTTTTTGTTTTTTACCTTCCATCTTGATGAGCTCAGAGACCTCTTTGAAAACACTCAGGTGATAACAAGTCCTATGGCCACTCAAACAGCAGCAACGACACAGATGCTCTTGAGTAATTAATTTGGGACACACACAAGCACACACACACACTTTTTTCTTTTTAAACATTTTTAATATTTTATTTTTTATTTTATGTGTATATATATGTATATGTTACATATATATACAGAGAGACACACACATACACATGCATGGTCTTACTATGTAGTCCAGGCTGGCCTAGAACTTCTGATTTCCCTGTCTCAGCCTCCCAAGTGCTTCAATTACTGCCTGTACACCACCAAGGCTAACCAACTTTTGTATCAAAACATCACTGGCTAATCAATTTTTGTATGAAAACATCAAGTGGCTGAAGAAATGGCTCAGCAGTTGAGAGCATTGGCTGCCCTCCCAAGGACCCAGGCTCAATTCTTAGCCCCACAGGGTGGCTTTCAACCATCTGTAACTCCAGATCCAGGGGATCTGATATCCTCTTCTGGACTCGGTGGGCAACAGGCACACATGTGGTACACAGAGGTGCCTGAAGGAAAAACACCCATACACATGAAATTAAAAAAATAAAGTTTGAAAAGAGTTTAAAAAGAAAAAAAAACGTTGAAAACCAAAACACTAAACTTGATTTCAGTTTGCTGCCCCACTTGGGCCTGCTGTCCTGGAATTCGTGAAGAGGCCATTGTCGAAGGAGGGAGCGCGCGGAGAAGGAGGTGGAGGAGGCGAGATGAGGAAGAGAGAGAGGAAGGAGGCCAAGTGCAAAGGTGGGAAAGCATTGGTTGTCTGTGTGGTCCGGAGGTCTCTGAGGCCTTTCAGAAACTTCCCTGAGCACCTCTGTGGTCCTCAGAAGAGTTCTCTATACCTCAGTAGGGACACTCTGCCATTTTTCTCCTCACGTGACTACCTCTATGCCAGTTGGCCATCTCCCTTTCCTGAACCCGGAGAAATCTAGTGCTGATTCCTCTGCCCCTCCGAATGGTTCACTGGGAAGAGACCCAAGATGACCTCATGCATGGCCACATCCGGCCCACAGAAAATTCTCACAAATTATTTATCCTGACAAAGGCTGAGAGTGCAGTCTCTTCCCAGTTACTTAGTATGTCTGTGTGTGTGTGTGTGTACTGAGAATTAGTCTGTCGGCCCATCTTCCCATCTTAGGTCACGCAAATGGGTGTTAGTTGCTGGTCCGCTGTGGCCCCCAAACTACAAGAATATGGATTAAGTGTCTCCAGATGTGTGTTTGAAATCATCCTCTGAGGGCTGGCATGAAGAGGAGGCACCCAGAAAGGCAGCAGGACACAGCCGAGCTGTTTGCAAAGGAATCCTTCAAACATTCCCTTGAAATTTCCCTCCCAACTCTGAATGCTTCTATAGTCTTCACATCCGCAGAGAGTTTAAGAGCTTCCGGACCCCTCCCTGCTGAGTCCTAGCTGTGGACTGGCTCAAGCTTGGGGATCCATCTTCTGGAATGGGAAGCAAGCTTGGTTGGGACTCCCCCCTTTACCCCTATACTCCCCCAGTTCCTGCAGCTGGGACACTTTCCCAGCCCCCATGTCCCATCTTCCTTGATACTTGGACTGTCTGCAAGAACTTATCCAGGTTGATGCCGTGCCCATTGCCTTAGTCATGGTATCTATCAGGACCAAAGAGCAAGTTGGGAAGGAGAGGGTTTATTCAGCTTAGACTCCCACATTGCTGTTCATCACCGAAGGAAGTCACGGCAGGAGCGCAAGCGGGGCAGGGCCCTGGAGGCAGGAGCTGATGCAGATGGGGCGGAGGGGGGTAGTTTACTGGCTTGCTCCCCACGGCTTCCTCAGCCCGGCTTCTTTTAGAACCCGGGACTCCCAGCCCATGGTTGGAACCACCCACAATGGCCTGGGCTCTCCCCCATCAATAATTAATTTTTTTAAATGCCATACAGCCGGATCTTATGGAGGTATTTTCTTGATTAAGGTGCCTTCTTTTCAGATACCTCTAGCTTGTGTGTCATAGTTTGTATGACATAAGACCAGCCAACTCACCCACTCCCCTGGACACAGCAAAGGTAGCCTTAAATACGAGCCCAACAGTATGCCTTTGCTTGCCTTCAGTGGTGCATGTGAACCGGTGGTCTCTGCAGGGAGGGTTCTATCCCCGAGATGGAGAAGAGGCTCATTCTTTAATCTGGGACTCTTCTCAGCACCCAGTCCAACTTACAATGTCCACACATTAGGGATCTGTTGCATGAATGAGGAGTGGACTTGACTACACAGTATGCACAGTCAACTAGAGACTACACAAAGCGGACCCAGACTGAAGTCACAGGGCTCTCTGCAGCCAGTGTCGGGGCAGCCATTCTCAAATTCTGTTCTCCTCACCACCTTCCTGCCCACAGGCCTTCTTTCAATGCTCCACTGGCCAGGCAGGCTGTAATGTCACGATGAGACTTAGGGAAACTGAGGCTCAAGGAGGGCAGACCCTGGACACACTGAGAGAGGATACCTATGGGAATCCACACTCTCTTCCCCCCGGGACCTATAGCATTCATGCCTTACTATCAAGGCCTGGGCAAGGGTGACCAGCTAGCTGCCTCTTCTGGAAATCCAGAGTAGGAACACTCTAACCTATAGTTGAACTAGTGAAATAAGTCGCAGGAAATGGAGTCACTTGGGGTTTTCACTGAGCACAGAAGAGCAGTGTTGGTCAATATTATTTTCTGAATATGAAATTATTTTCTGAATATATATTTCTGTCCTGGGTAACTTGAAGATGAACTTAGCTCTCCTGACCACAGAGTTTTCTCTGGTTTCCCACGAGCACCCCAACACCTGTGTCCTCTTCCCCATATGCTTCATTAACTGCCCCCCAACTCTCGTGAAATCACAAACGGGCACGGATAAAAGGTCTGGGATTGTGACTTTCTAAGAAGCCAACACAGAATGAAGAATTTGCATTTTGAGGGCATTCTCATATTCTATACAAACTTTTATTAACCTCATATCTTTAGAAGTCCTTAGTTATAAGTCACAAAAATAGTTTTGTGCTATCTTAAGCCAAAAGGAATTTGTTGGAAAGACACTGAGAAGTTTGTAGTCTCAGAGGCAAATGTGGAAAATCAGATCATAGGAAGGATAGAGCAGACCAGCTCTGGACAGCAGAACTCTATGACATGTCTCTGGGAGATGGTACTTTCACAGGAAACTCTGATTTAGACACTTGAAGCTCCTCATGTCTCTATCCAAGGCTCAGATTTCCACGAGAGTGTCTGACTATGAGTTTGGTGTTCTGACGGACAGCCCCACCTTCAACATACCAAATTAGGAAGGGGCAGTTCCCCTAGGAAGGGCTGCTGAACAGAAAAACAAACAAATAAAACCAAACCAAACCAGATGTCCACTGTAAACATTATATTTAATAGCAACCTCCACTAATACATTAAGAATCCACATCGGTTTTCCAAAGGTAATTTCTTACAAAGTTCTCTTTTCATTTCAGCTGCTGGAAAGCTTCAGGCTCATCAGAAGCAGGCTGGGTTTTTATGGAGTCCACATTGGCCTTGCCTCTCTACCAGGCCTATTTTATGTTTTCAGTGTTTTCTTTTCTTTCTAGTTAGCCATATTGGAGTGTGCATTTGCATGTGAGTGAGTGAGTGAGTGAGTGAGTGAGTGAGTGTGTGTGTGTGTGTGTGTGTGTAACTTATTCTGGAATAAGTCATAACATAAATGAGCAGATTATCTGTGAGTCTCCAGGAAGGTGTGATGCGGCAGGATGAAGCTTGTCTGTATTAAGGGTTTTCTGGAAACGAGTGGTTACAAAGACGTCATGGCACAGTGTCCCCAGGGTTTTTAGTGCTCTCCCAGAGTCACTAGATACAAACAAGTTGTATCAAAACTTCTGCTGCCTAGTATTCCTATGTTTGGGGACCACAGAGTGACCTATGGTAACACAGGCCAGGACAACAAGAGAGCGGACGGGAAAGAGCACAAGAACAAAGGCTGGTTGGCGGCGGCAATGTGGGGCAAGGCCCTCCTCCAGGGTCACTTTCCAAGTGACCTCAGCTGAGCTCTACTTCTGGAGGAGATGGCCTGGCCTGAGAGCACCAAGGAAAATCTGGCAGTGCCTGGGGGACTTAAAAACCAGCCAACAGCCGCAAGAGCCAAGAATGGGCCAGAGAACTCCGGTGAACTTCCCGGAGTTCCATAGCAACCAGCTCTGGGCTGGAGCAGTGAGGCTAAAGTTGAAGAGAAAGATGCTTAGGTCTGCCTGCTGCTCTGTGAAGAACTCCAGCTCCACCCTCTGATAAGCTCGAATTTCCGATGTGAGCCTGTGGCCCAGGAAAGACCTGGGAGTGGTGTGCTCTCCTTGGTCCTGGCTGTGGAGGTCAGCTCCCCACCCTGCTCTGCCTGGCTAGGAAAATAAATCCTTTGTGTATTGCTCTAGGATCATAGAGGGGTTCCATAAATGTTAATTCTATTGCGTTGTCAGCACGGCCTTTCCCTTTAGTTGAGAGGTCACTAAAGGAAGCCTCAAGGCCTTCCTACATCCAGATGGGAGAGAATTCCTGTACTCCAGGGCCACAGGGCTCAATAGTCTGAGAGGAGGAGGTGTGCTTGGGCCACTAGTGAAAAAGCAGTTGTAGAAGTCAGGGTTTCCCTAAAAGAGCATAACTTACAGAATGCAGATTTATGAGAATGGCTTACAGACTGTGATCCAGCTAGTCCAACCAAGGCTGTCTACCAGCAGCCAAGAATCTAGTAGTTGTTCATTCCATGAGGCTGGCTGTCTCAGCTAGTGTTTAGCATAAACTTGGATCCTGAAGAAGCAGGCTCTAATGCCAGGGAAGGAATGGACTTTTGATATTAAGAATGAGAGCAAGCCAGCTAAAGAGAGAGACTGTCCTTCTTCCATGTCCTTTATATTGACTGCCAGCAGAAGGTGTGGCCCAGATTAAAGGTGGATCTTCTCGCCTCAAAAGATGTGGATTAAAGACGCATCTTCCCACTTCAAAAATCTACCTTAGAAGTGGGTCTCTCCTCTTCAAATGATTTAATTAATAATAATGATGATGATAATAATAATAAATCCTTTACAAGTGTGTCCAGCCACTTGGTTTTAGCTAATTTCAGATGTAGTCAAGCAGACAGCCCATCAAAGCAGTGCTCTGTGCCTTTCAAAGAGCTCTTTTTATTTTATTTTTATTTTTTTGCAAGCTGACTCCTGTGCAGTCCTCCTAGGTCCCTGAACGTGACTCTTTAAACAGAACTGAGTTCAAGGAAATGCCTGAACCCTTCATGACTGCTCAAGGTGACACCCTCAGTGTAAAACCTTACCTATTAGCCCCTTTGACTCTTCCCTGACCACAACCAGCCGTTGCCCATGAGGCTTGTGGGAGCTTGTTCGCCTTTGCTCACCTGTCCCTCCCAGTCAACATGGGCGGAAGTCTCCCTTTTCCTCAAGGCCTCATTCAAACCTGCTGCCCACAGGAAGACCCTCAGTTTTCCCTGTGGCCCCCAAATCTGCTCACTTCAGAGGAGCAGGTTTGTTCTACTAGAGCATATGTTCTACTAGACCACCTCAGTGCCTCTCCTGTTTTCCTCCTTGGTCTGGTGGTCCCTGGGGAACATTTCTTCTCCCTGTCACAGCTCAGCAAGGTCAGTAGTGGACAGATGTCCTGGCTGCCAGCAGAGAGCTCTGGTTCTGCTCACACAATAGAACCTTTACATTTTTAAGAATACACTTACTCATTTGTTTGTGGACACATGTGCTGTGATACATTCACTTGGAGGGCAGAGGACAATCTGTGGGAGTCACGTCTCTCCTTCCACCATAAGGATCCCAGGACCTGAAGTCAGATCTTCAGGCCACGCCCGCTGAGCCATCTTGCCTTCTCAATAGCCCCTGATACCCACCAGGCCCCAGGGGCCTCTGGGTTACGCTGCCCTTCTAGCCCTCATCACTGGTATAGGAACTCCTCTCTGCCTCCATAGAGCATAGCTCCATGCTGACTCCTTCACCTCACAATGGCCGCTTCTGTCATGGAGGGGCCATTTTCTTCCATGACGCATTTTCAGAACAGAAAGGGCCTCTACAGGGTTGCCCTTTTTGGTCCCAACATTCCTGCAGGACAAACCATCCTTCCCTCTGCGGCTGTGCAGACAAGCTCTTGACTCCAAGAGGCTGGGCCCCTCTATTTCTCTCCTCTCTCTTAAAATCTCAGAGCAAGTAACTGCTTCTGGCCCCCAGGCCTTGTTGCTTTTTGAACTCCGGAGGAAGCCAGGAGGCCTGCTGGGAACTAGACCACTCTCCCACAGGAAGCTGCTGACTGGAAACACTGGGGCCCCCAAAGCAGTGCCTGGCCGTAAGGCTCAAAGACTTATCGTGTGGATTCTCAGAACACTCAGACATAGCTCGCAGGCCAGGCCAGGTGGGGGGTGCAGCCTGAGCCACAACACTGAGGGTGCGAGGGGAGTGACACTGGCTGATAACTGCAGTCCGGAGGCCTGCCGGGCGCCTCACGGGTCATAAGCTTCCCTGAGCATCTCTCCTGACCTCCCAGGAAAACGTGTGCATGCGTGTGTGCGTGTGCGTGTGTGCGTGTGTGTGCGTGTGTGTGCGCGCGCGCGCGCGTGAATGCGTGTGTGGGTGTGCGTGCGCGTGTGTGCGTGTGCATGCGTGTGTGCGTGTGTGCGTGTGCGTGTGCATGCGTGTGTGCGTGCGTGTGCGTGTGTGTGCGTGTGCGTGTGTGTGCGCGTGTGCGTACGTGTGTGTGCATGCGTGTGTGCATGCGTGTGTGCGTGTGCGTGCGTGTGTGCGTGTGTGTGCATGCGTGTGTGTGCATGCGTTTGTGTGTGTGCATTTCTGTGTGTGCGTGTACGTGTGTGTGCATGCGTGTGCGTGCGTGTGTGTGCATTCGTGTGTGTGCATGCGTGCGTGCGTGTGTGTGTGTGCATGTGTGTGTGTGTGCATGCGTTTGTGTGTGCGTGTGTGTGTGTGCATTCATGTGTGTACATGCATTTGTGTGTGCGTGTGTGTGTGTGTGTGTGCATGCCTGTGTGACATGCCCGCATCTTCCCTGGTATTCTCACGCTAGTGAAGATGGGAGCTCCCTGCCTGTGCCAAGGCATGCTGGAAGTCAGAGGTGGTATTCCTGTTCTGCAATGACAGGTAGATCATCAACACATCCCATCATGAGGAGTCGCCTGACGCCACATGTAGTCATTGTAAACTCTTTCCTCTAAGAATTTAAGAGCTTGTGTAACTTTCCGTGGTTTTTGTCCTTTTAAGTTTTTTTTCCTTTTCTTTTCTTTTCCTTTTTTTTTTTTTTCTCTCAGTATTTGGATGGTTCTTCCAAGAGAAGTCACTAGGGTGTGATCTAAGAACGAGCCTGGTGCCAGGCCTGGGGTCGAGCTGCTTTTCTGCATCTTGATAAACATACGTGGGAGCTGAGGTTGAAGCTGGCCTGTCGGCCCTTCAGGCTCTTTTCCAAGGCTACTCTTGAAGCACAAGCTCTCCCTCCCCAAGAGAGTCACAAGAGGAAGGGTTTGGCCTCCCACCGCCAGGCATGGAGTCCTCTCTCAGGAACAGGAGGAGGAAGGGCAGGAATGAGGCTGGGTCTTACTCTTTCCCTTGAGAACCAATGTGACCAGAAGTTGTTTGTGTGACGCCTCCTCCCAGGAAACCCTCCAACCTCAGGGCCCAAGGCTGGAGGAGTTTGCTCACCCACCATGCTTGACTGTGTCTGTCTTCTCAAGATCGGACCCCTCTTCTTTCTTTCTCTTGGTTTACTGTCCTTGTGTGGCTTCATGCTTCTTCTGGGTCAGCCACTGCCCTCTTTCACCTAACCCTCACATCAATCCATGCCTTCGCTCTTCTCCTGTTTATATAATTTCTGGTCGGCTCCTCTGAGGTCAGAGGCCTGGGAGCAGAATCTCACCTTCCTTCTCTCTCTCTCCTGGGCCTCCCTGCCCCGGCCTCTGACCTCTTCCTTTTCTCCTTCTCTCAGTCCCAGTTTCCTCTCCTTCCAAGAACATGCCATCTCTCAGAAAGTTCCATTTGCAGTCATGGTTATTTTCATGTGTTTCCCGTTCTAACATTGCAGAGGAATGTCTGACGTCATCTCCGCAATGGAATCCAACAGCCACCCGCCCCGCTTACTCTCTCCTTTCTTTCCTAGATGTTTGCTCAGTCTTGACTCTGTGTGACTTTCCCTGTGTGTCCCTGGAACCCTGCTCCCCCCTCAGGGTCTTGAATTGTGTTGCTTCATAAACCTCAGATGTAGGCCTCAAAAGACATAACTCGTTGGTTCCCAAACTCTTCTACATGTTAGAATCATCTGGGGAAAGGTAACACTCCTGTGCTCGGATCACACCTTCCGGCAACTACGTCAGAATGTCTGGCAGTGGGAGCCACCTCCTGTAGGTTTTAAAGACTCCCGGTGATCTCAAAGATTGAGAGCCACCGGTATGGAGAGGGCTGTGCCGAAGGGCGTGAGAGCCTGTAGCCAACTGGATATACTCCACAGCGCTGGAGGAACTGTGAGGACAGAGAGGAGGGCCCGGATAACTTCAAGCTATGCCTGGACTTTCCCAGCCTGTGTCCCCGGGGGGAGGGCTGATCACCAACCTAGGACACATCCTCTTTTGTCAGCAGAGGGATTGATTTCAAGCTGGACGCCTCAGGAGCCCAATGTCCAGGAGAATGGAGGAGAGCAAGCAGTCGGTGTGTCTTCTTCCTGGATTCAGACCCAAAGCCCTGGATGATGTTGACTTGGCTGAGCCCTTGGACCTTGTAAAAGGACCTAGTCCAGACTCCTGTCACTTCGGCTGGGGATGCACCCACCTGGGAGGCCATGTGATTCAACAAAGGATAGGAAACTGTGAACACTCATGATAACCCCTGTGGACTTTCAAATGGCAGTCAAAAAAAGAAAACATGGAAGCTGCAGAAGGTCTACCTGTGGCAGAGTGTGGATGTCCTTAGCTCCAGCTGGTTGGGCAGGCATCTTCCTACAGGGCTTTTCCAGGGGCCTGTATGAACAGATTGCTGGGCCTAGCCAGCCTCAAGGTTTCTCTTAGTTACTTTTCAGTTGCTGTGATAAAATACCACAATAAAGGCAAGAGCTGTGTTCAATGTGGGGCTTACAGTTTCAGAGGGTTGGAGTCCACGACCATCCTGGAGGAGAGTGTGACAGCGGGCATGGTACTGGAGGAGAGGCTGAGAGCTCACACCCTGACACACAACCATGAGACAGACAGAAATTGGGAAGGGTGTGGGCTTTTTAAACCTCAAAGCCCAGCCGCAGTGACACACCACCTCCAACAAGGCCGCACCTTCCAATCATTCCCAAAAAGTTCCACCAAATGGGGACTAAGTATTCAACCATATAAGCCTATGTGGGGCCATTTTCATTCAGACCATCATGGGGTCTGATGCAGCAGCTTTGACTTGGAGTCATGGAAGTTGCCAGAGCTTTCTAGCAAGTACTTAGGGGCTACAGCAATCTAGAGGCTATAGTTACAGACCAGTTCTTACTTGTGAGACTAAAGGTAGAGGGTGCATGTCTTTAATCCCAGCATTCAGGAGGCAGAGGCAGAGGCAGGCAGATCTCCGTGAATTCAAGGCCAGCTTGGTCCATAAAGGGAGTCCTAGGAAAGTCAGAGCTACACAGAGAAAATGACAGACAAACAAAAGTTTTAGAGGTTTAGTCCATTATCATCATGGAAGGGAACATGGCAGCATCCAGGCAGACATGGTGATGGAGGAGCTGAGAGTTCTACATCTTGATCCACAGGCAGCAGACGGAGACTGAGTAACTGGACGTAGCCTGAGCGTATGGGACCTCAAAGCCTTACCCCCACAGTGGCATACCTTCTCCAACAAGGCCACACCTCCTAATAGGGCCACTCCCTATGGCCAAGCATTTAAATACTTGAGTCTATGAGGGCCATTCCTATTTAAACCACCATAAACACAACTCAAAATGCTGATCTAGTTTAACATGCTCCAAACCCTACGTCCAGAGCGCCTTGCCCACAGCACTCCTGGGCCTGACATGATGCCTGAGGCCCTGAGATGATTCCCGCCTGTCTGAACATCCCTGTTGCACAGGAAGGACAAGTATTTAACAGACATCTACTTCAGAGGTGATGAGAATGAAAAACCAAAATAAAACCCAAAACGAATTTCTGTGAGTTAAGTCTCCTTCTGGGTGGGTCCCATCCTGCTGACCTGAACCAGATCATAACTCCCAGGGAGAGGAATCAGACCTCCTGCCCCACCCCCCACCCCCGTGCCCGTGTAGACATGCTCACGGGAACCGGGACCCATGGAGCCCTTTACAACAAAGGCCTCAACGCTGTAGCCTCCTTCCTGCCCAGGCTGTTTAAATTAAGATGGATTTCCAGTTCCTCCCAGCTGGCGGTTTGATGGAAAGGACCTGGCTGGCTGTAGGAGAGCTGTTGGATTTTGTCTTCTAAGAGACTGCCAGACCCAAAGGGGCAATGTGCTGGTCTGATGTGAAGAATGTTGCTTAGCAGTAGGGAATTCCAGCAACTTGAAACCAGAGGCAATGTGGTAAACACACCATTTCTATCCTGGGACCAGTAGTCAAATGAGGGGGTTAACTGCGGCTTATGGTAAACCCTGGGCCAGGAGCCTCCCACCCCCAGCCCTCTCCTGGGAGCAAACTTGTGACTAACTGTATTCTTTTAGGCTGACCAGCAACTTGTGGAAGTTGCCTTTTCTTCTGTGGGAACGGAGGGTGACCACATGGAACCTGGGAAGAGGCACCATTTCAGCATCCTCAAGAGAAAGAAAAGAGTATGGTCCAGGCTCTGCAGTTTCCCACAGCCGAATGCTAGCTGCTTGAGCTTGGGGCAGCACGTAGGCTGTGGTTAAAGGTCCACATTCCACGGTCATTTCTTCTAGTCCACTGTGATGAAACAGTCCAAGAATCCCACCAGCCCTGCTGGTGCTCAGACCATTGGGATGGCCCCAGAGACTTGAAGAAGTCAGGCTGGAGACCTTAGAAATCAAAGTCAGAGAATGCTTGCAAGTCTCTGAGTTCTTCCCAGGTACCTAGCTCACTGTGTGCAGAACTTTGAGTTATGCCTGTAAACAACTGGAAGCAGCACTTTTAAAAATTAGTCTTACAAGGTTCTTCGTCTAAGGGGGCATAGATTCAGGGAAAGTTTTGCAAGCAGTTAATGCTATAAAATGGCCCATTTATTAATATAGTGTGTTTTACCTGTTGTAAGATATTTCCTTTACTGTTGGACCAGTGCATTGCCTGATTAGTAATCTCTCACCATCTCATAGTCCAGAGCACCCTCACTAGGAGTCAATTCTGTGAGGAAAGCTCGTAAGGCAGGGAGACGTTGTGTAGAAGTACATACAGGAGAGCCGGCAGCGGATGCCCCCATAGGGTTACAAGTTATGTCCCTCTGTGTGACTCCTCCAGATGGAGGCCACGGAGGCTGACGTCCAGCGGAGCCAGTGAAGCAGCTGTTCTCCAGGCACTCGGCATTGTCTTCCGAGGGAATGAGTCACTCCTGGCAAGCCTCCTCGGCACTTGCCTTTTGGTGATGCTCCCCTTTCCGGACCCTGCCTCAACGTCCCGGCTGCACGTGCTGTGTGGTTTGATTTCTTCCTCTCACTTCTCTGCCACCTGTTGTCATCCCTTATGGATGGCCTCAAAGGGTGAATGACAATGTAGAAGGCCATGGCTTCCCAACCGTGACTTCATGTCAGTTCCAGCTTCACTATGTACTAATCGTGAGATCCTGGGCAAGTTAATGCCTTCTGCTTCTTCATCTGTGATGTGTGGAAAATGATGTTTATGACTAGGCAGAGTCGTAGATATTTGAATTTTTTTCAATTTTAAATTAAAAAAATTTAAAAATCTTTAAAAGTTTTTATTTTTAGTATATATGTTTGTCTGTAGTGGATGTTTTGGTGTCTTTAAAAACTCAGTTATGTAAACATGTTTTTGTTTTAATCCCAGCTGTAGGATATAGGGGGCTGCTTTAAATTGTTCTCAGAAGACTATTTGCCTCGTGCAGGCTCTGAGAAGGGTGTGATCTTTTCCAGCTGCAGCTAGTTTAATTCTGAGGAGTCAGGGGTAAATGCCAGAGCCCACAGAGGGGCGGGGGTCTGAGGAAGAGGAAGGAAGCTCTTCTCTGCTGCTCCTGGTTGCTGTTGTTACGGTTTGATGAGAAGATTTGGAGATAACCTGAACTGAAGACTGGACTTGCCCCCAAGGAACCCAATGACCCTAAACAGCAGGAAGTAGTTACAGAAAACTGTGCCCCTCTCCCCACTAACCTTCCTTCCTTCCCACCTGGTGCTGGAGTGTTGAAATGGACTGGGTGGAGTTGGGAGACAGAGTTATAGGAAACCTCAATAAACAGATTTTTAAAAATATACGTGCCTACATTTGCCTCCATGTATGTGTCTCAGATTCCCTGGAACTAAAAACAGTTGTCACCTGCCATGTGGATGCTGGGAATAGAACCTTGGTCCTCTGGAAGAAGAGGCAGTTCTCTTAGCCCCTGAGCCACCTCTCCAACCTAAGACTGCTCTGAAGCTTAAATGAGCAATGCTCATAAAGCCTTAGCACGCTGTCTGGCAGAAAGTTACATTTTCGATAAGCATCAGCTGTTCCCGTGAACTGAACTAAGGGAGGATTCTCTTCCGGTGTTTGTATAGATCATGTCACAAGTGTGATGCAATGAAATATGCCACATATTTCTTGTGATAAGCAAAACACTGAGTCCGAATCTCTATCCAAAGAGCAACAGTGAGAGAAATTGCAGGGTTACACCACAAGAGGCCTCTACTTAAAACACTATGTATTGTGCAACCAGGTGTCATTTGCGGTTGTCCTTTGAGATTCAAAGACTGGCTTGACCTACATCCCACATAGTGTACGAAGTCGCAGGGGGACAATCCTGGATGCATTCGAAGGTGATAGTAGGTGCAGTGGAGGGAGCTGCTTGCTCCTCCTGACTCTTCACCACATGGCTTGTCTTGAACTGTCAGCATGCTTTCTTCATTAGATGTGCCGCATTAAACCTCATCTTCCTCCCTCCCTAGAAGTGCTAGAAAGCCACACATCTGCTTTGATTGGAGAGTTCAGAAAAGGAAGAGGATCAAGGTTTCATCATCACAGCTTATCCAAGTCCTATGGCTCTTCTGCCCCTAGAGCTCCTTGTGAGACTCCTTTCTATAGGACCCACCTCCCACCATGTCTGGTCTTGATTCTTTTCTGCTATTCATTTCTTTCCTCTTTGCTAAACTTCCCTGCAGAAAGGCTCTGAGATGTCATCCTAGATGAGGTGTACCTTTCTAAAGTCTACTAAAGTATATTCTGAAGTTGTTGCTACTTTGCCTTTGCCATGGTTTGACTCCTGAACATCCTACAAAGGCCATGCACATTTGGTCACACACATGAAGGTGTAGTGACCAGCCTGTGGTGTTACTGGGAATTGACAGAATCGTTAGGAGGTAGATGCTTGTAGGAGGAAGTTAGGTCACTGAGGGCACACCCTTGAAGGGGATATTGCAGCTTAGTCCCCTGCTCTGTTTCTTATTGCTTCCAGGCTGCCAAGAGGGAAACAGTTTCTTCTCTCATGGGCTTCTACTACAAACCCAACAGCAAAAGGGCCAACTATGCGCTGAATCATGAGCTGAAATACATCTTTCCTGAGCTGAGCTATCTCAGGCATTTTATCACAGAAACACAAAGTTGACTAATGTAGCCTTTCAGAGAATCCTGGTGTAACAATTTTATATATCTGTGACTTTACGTGAGTTCTTTCAGGGCAAGAATCCATGTAACCTCTTTGCCTCAGAAGGTGAAAGAATATAGCAGTTAATGATCTGCATTGGCTCCACTGCGTGCTAACTATGTAGCTCTTCTAGGAAGCTTGCTGCAGAGGGCCGAAACAAAATAATGAACTTGAAGTAGTCCGAGGCCCAGTAAATGCCTGCATTAAATTGCTGTCAATCTGCAGTGACTAGCTTCATCCACGCTGACACTGACATCGAAAGCTGAGAAAGGGCTTTTGGGAAAGACTGGCTCTGTACTTGAGTAACCTAGTTTCCTGATGGTGCAGAAGGTTAAAGTATGGGTTTAGAGCCTGGCTAGATCCCAGGGGAGAACATTGCAGCCAGCTCTGAGGAGACAAGATGAGCTAGGGTTGGATGGAAGGGGAGGAGGTCCTCCCTCATTGGTGGACTTGGAGGGGGCGGGGAGGAGATGAGGGAGGGATGGGGAGGGTGAGAGGGAATGAGGGAGGGGGCTTCGCCTGGGATGCAAAGTACCTAACCTGTGATTGATATAAAAATAAATAAATTTAAAAAAGTATGGGTTTAGATGATTCTCTTCCTCGATGTGATGGTACTTCAAATGTCTGGACACAATAAAGGAAATTTTTTACTTACCTATCCTGGTAGAACAGTAGAAACAAGCTTGGTGTTTCATCTAAGCATACATAAACCATTCAATATTGAAGATTTGCTTGTTTTTTATCTTTCTGCAGACAGACAAACCAAGTTTTAAAACTCTTTATTTGTATTTTAGAGAAAGAACAGGTATTGCATTATAAAGACTTATTTGAAAGTATGAAATAGTCTGTTGCCATTATTTATTGTAAACGGACATAATTATTAAGGGGGAGAACAATACATCTTTTCTGCATTTCTCCACACATGGTGAGACAGGTCTCATGCAGCCCTGGTTGATCCTGAACTCTTGATCTTTCCACCTCTGCCTCCCAAGTGCTAGGATTCCAAGCACACTCCACCATCCTGGCTTATGTGGTGAAGGAGCCCATGGCTTTGGCATCCTAAGCAAGCACTCTTCCACCTGAGCTAATACCCAATCCATCTCCCACACATTCTTAAATGAGCATGGACACTATACCACTGGCCTTCATTGAACCTTATTATCACGAGGAAAAAAAAAAAAAACAAACAAGTAGAATCTCAAAGACAAGTAGATTTTGTAGCTTTCATCATCCCTGGATCCTGACAATTGCCCAGAAACTAGAGCCGACAATGAATTATGATAGTTCAGTCTTTACAGACTCATGAATTCAATCTGCTGATTCAGTCTGGGAATAGCAATCTGGGGAAGACACAGCATACCTCATTTTATTTAACTACAGTCACCAGCTTGACCGAGGGCAAAAAGCACACCAGTGTGGCATTTGTTGACTTTCACAAATGACTTATTGGCTCCTTAGTTCTTAAGCCCAATATAATTAAGTCTTTTCATGCACTAAATCTGTAATGCTTAAGTTAGCCAAACACAGGGTCATTTTGTGACACTAGCTAGCCATGATATGACTCACTAAATTTCCTAATCGCACAGACTTATCATTGTTTCTCATAAATTCTATATATACCTAACAGATACTAGAATTGCTTAAAGTTCTAGTAATATTCAAAATAAACTATGTTTTAAGCTTAGATATTAAAAATATAAGCTAACAGAATACTAACAGAATTTCCTTAGGCAGGAGAAAACTGTATTTCTTCTATATGTGCATAGTTCCTCTTGGACTCTGGGAATATCTTCCTAGGTAGTCTGGTAGTTACTTAAAAATTACCCATACTTCCTTCCAATAGTGGGGACTGGGGAGGAGTGTTATTAGCGTGGGAATGACAATGTCTTCAAGTCATTATCTTCCTTCTAGGCTTTCCTTTTGTTCTTTTGGTTAAAAATATGACTGATGTTCAGATTAGCAGCAAAGGAATCACTACTTATAGAAATGAAAATGATTCTTCTAACAACTGATGAAAGAACTTGTGGGTAGAGAGGATGGGGCTATGGGGGTCTGTAGGCAGCAATAAACTGTGATCAAGTCTGACCAATATGCACCGAAGCTACAGTGTGAGAATGTCTCACTTAGAAGTTCAGGCCTGTTTACCTGCTGAGGGAAGCAGTCGGCCCCTCAGGCTGTCACAGGTAGGCACTTCCATGAGTTCATGGAGAGGGAAGCCACGGGTCAGACTCTGGCTCTCTAGGTTAAGGAAGTACAAGAGGCTGCTTCTAATGTGCTATGAAAACAGAAGCTGGACTGGAAGTTTTCGATGTGGGGAGGAAGTCAAACATGAGTCCTAGTTTTGTTCTTGTGGTACATTTTTGTCACAGTAAACATTTCTGTTTCATAGTAAAACGGCAAGACCAAAACACAGTCTTACAGTTGTGAAACTGTGGGAGTTCTCCCAGGTCAAATGTTCTAGTCACAGCAGCCATGACTAACAGCACCTTGCTCCTCTGATTACTGGGGAATATTTGCCCAGCATGGGGATTAGGGCCAACAAGACTGAACCGTGACAGAGTCTCTTTAAACATGAGAGAAAATCCGTTCCTTTAGTTTTTAAGTAACAGTTATTGGGAAAACTTAGGAACGACTCATGTAAGGTCACTTTCAGCCCAGCGTCTACTTCTTGCTAGAAAGAAAGGCAAACGGGGAGGTGGTGGGGGGGAACACGCCAGCTTTGTGCTGCTGACATTTGTCTTACAAATATCCCTTCTCATCACCTCCTAACTTGGGGGCAGATTTACATTACATTCTAAGGAAGCTGTTTTGAGAGCCAACAACAGAGAGAAGCAGTTCTGACTTGGGAGTTAACAGGAGCAAACACCCAACTACTTCCCCTGAATTTAAAGACTGGGGACTTGCAAACACACGAAAGCCCACACTGTCAGTCTCCGTCAATGCCTCCCAACGTTACAGTAGCATCAGCCCAGGGCACAAGATCACCAAGTACCATGTGAAGTGACTGCCTCTGGGAATTTATCTAATTAAAAATACAGATTTGTTTTTTTTTTATGTATTAGTGTTTTGCCTATACATATGTGCACCACGTGTGTCTGGTACCTGAAGAGACCTGGAAAAGGCAGAAGATCACTTGGAACTAAAATTACATGTGCCTGTGAGCTGGGAACTGAGCCTGGGTCTTCTGGAAGAGAAGTGCGTGCTGTTAACCACTGGGCCATTTCTCTAGCTCAAATTTATTTAAATTTTTAAAATAATCTTGCAAAATCACACTTCAAGACTTAATAAATTAAAAAAAATATATATATATATATATTATATGTACATGCATAGCTCCTACATTTCCAGGCTATAAACCCCAAAAGGCAATCTCACCAAAATAGAAACCACAAAACCTGACTGTCTGTTTAATGTGCACCAGCGCTGCAGCTTTCCCTTTCCAATGGGCCCTGTGCCAGCAGGCAAACATTACCATAGAAACCACTGTGCCCAGGTATCACAGCTCTTTACTGGTTTAAACAGGGGGATACTTCTTTCTATCTGTCAACTGTCTCTCCCGTGTTTCCTGAAACTCTACCCAGAGGACGACCCACCCCTCACCTCATAAGATGGGCTTGAGAGTGATAATGACAAGACCTGAGGGGCCAGTGAAGGCAGAGAAGGCAATCCTCCAAGCTACTTCAGAACAGCCCTTTGCAGCAACTTGGCCCTGACCACTTGTGCTGTGGTCACCTCGACTTGTCCCTGCTCTTTGGCTGTGCCTCCTCTTCTTCACCTCCACTGTTACATGTGGGAGAGGCATCGGCCTTAGCAGAGGTGGCATGATTGAGGTCTTTGGTCTTCGGAACAGGTGGAATGAACACAACAGAGCCAGGATGCAAAAGATGCCCCGGAAGGGCTTCTTATGTGGTGCAATGAGCGTGAGAGAGATGTGGAGTCCCTTCAGACATTCCTGTCTTCCAGCAGAGGAGCAGCAGGAATGAGCAGCCGCCACGGCCTCTGACCAGGGCCATACCCTGCAGTTGAGCTACTTCACAGGGTCACAGGGTCGCCCGCCTCCCCCACGAATGGCTACTCATAAAGCTACTTCATGCGTTTACTATCTTCTCCTTGGCACCCATTAGAAGACTGATCCCTAAGCAAACAGGTCTTGTCTGAAAACCACCCAAGAGCCAATTCGGATGAACCGTGGCACTGAAGTCCAGCAGTCTACACTATGGCAACTCCAGATTCCTGGGTAATACAGAAGCCCTTCTCCAGAAGCATCTGACTAGCTCGGGAGACAGTAGCAATGTTCGGCGAACAGTGGTTGGTGAGGAGACAACATTTCTGTCTGTGGGGTCATAGACAGAAAATGGCCTGACTGTGTGCAACCCCCGAGAGCGGTCTCTCTTTCACTTGAAAGGAGAAGAGGACTTGCAGAACGGGATCACCCGACAAAGGCGAGCCGGCTAGGGAGAGCCATCAAAACCTCTGGAGTTTTAGGAAGGCAGACAGTGCGTGAGGAACGACATGAGTCCCAACACCCATTTCAGTGACTTTACCAATGTACAATGCACCGGGCAATATAAATTTAGCTGCTTGCTGTGGTGAAAGAAGCAGGCAAAATACAATAAAATATATGTGGACATAACTTTTGCTTTTTGTTTTTATTTTTTTATTTTTTGAGGTGGTTTCCTTATATAGCTTTTCCAGTCCTGTCCTGGAACTCAATATGTAGATATGTAGAACAGGCTGATCTAAAACAAAGCCTGCCCTGTCTTCTAAAAGGTGCTAGGAATAAGGGCATGTACACAGCCATGGCTTTTAAATTTAATTAATTAATTTTTAGCCCCGCTATGGAACAACAAAAAGAGATAATTTCTTTATCAACTTTCCACTGCAGAAACTGAAAGTTTTTGCCATAATGTGGTGCAGCCTCTCACTGGAAACCATGCTTGCTCTGTGCATTGCCAGCCCTAAAGGGGACACTCTAGTTTGCTTAAATCTGGTCACTTCCAAGTTCCTTTGCTGAGTCTGGTTTCACAGGAGTGTGTCCTGGGCTGAGGATTCACAATGACAGGGGAGTATTTGTCCTAAGGTCCTTAAGGATCTGCAGTGATTAACAGAGTTCCAAGAGTGAACGGTAGCTCTAAATTTACACAGAAGTCATATGAACTCCCAATGTGTAAACACATGTGTAAAGGGAGATACCTCTCTCCCGGCATTCCACCACTGGCCTTCCCTTCCCTCCAGTGTGTGGCTTACTCTCTGACCCCACAGCAGTTGTATTTGTTCAGGGCTGAACCACAAGTCACAAGTAAAAATAAACTTTACCAACTGGGGATAATCTCTTAACCCAAACTCCAAACTGTTTTGACTCTGAGGATGCTTCTGGCTGTTCAGATTTGTGAAATGTGTTTTCTCAAATAGAATTTTCAGAATGGATTTGAATCAAAGGAGAGAGAAAGCCAAATGGTGGAAACTATATGAGCATGTGTTCTAAAGCTTTAAATAAAAATCGCTTTACTATGCAGGAAGTGTAGTGGACAAACGAGAAGGCGGGTCTTATCTGGAGGAAGATGCCTATGAGCAAAACATACATAGCAGAAAAGCAGTGAAGAAAGATACAACACAACAACCAACACCAGGCAGCACTGCCTACACGAGCTGCACGACCATGAGAGAACCTCTCTAGCATGTTCCACACCGTGGAGAGATGGTGAAAAGCCACTCTTGTCTTTTCCTTGAGTTGAGCGTGAGGCAGTTCTCCGCTTGCCACGGAGGCAGTGAACAGCACTGCTCACTGGCTCTTCAGCGTGGTAAGGCCCACGCTTTGCTTTCCAGTGCAGCTCAGGGTCCTACTGCAACGACTCAGGGATGGTGCTCACAACATGTGTCGTCTCTGTGGCTGTCGGAGGGGAACCAAAGAAGGTGTTGGTTTGGTTCCTCTGATGATCTCGCAGATAAGGAGGAACTGAGGAGCTTTTGATGTGGAGGATCCTGGTGTCCATCACCTGACAGTCAATCTGCATCATCACCTCGTAATCCTGCCCATTGATCACGTTATCTGCAGAGAAGCAGAGACAGGACTCAACAGGGAGAGCTTTCAGGGTGAACTGTCACTATACTTTCAAGGGGGAGAGTAGTTTTTTCGGTCTCTATGCCTAGGTGTCAGTATATCCTGTTCTTTCCTCAAGTCTAGTTCTCCAAGGGTCTTCACTGGTTCAGGAAGGGCTGTACCCTTTCCTCCACTGTGGAGATTGACACAAGACATCTGAACAGGATCGAGAAAACACATCATCCCAAGAAGGAAGAACTACTAAGGCCTTACGCCTTCCATTTCATTGCATTCCTTATTTAAAATTGTTTGTACTTTTGTACTTTACTTGTTCACTTGTGATTTAACTTATACCTCCCTGGAAAGGCTGATGGACTATTTACTCCACAATATTTTCTCTACTGTGTCTCAGCCTCATTGTTTGTTTCTCAATCGTACTTTACTCCTCTTTTCCTCCCCACCCCATTCCCTCTGCATTTTACTATTTACATACTCATACCCTAAACTACATGTCCTCCAAAAGGCACCCTAGTACTATTGTTCCTAAATCTTACTGGGGACATAAGTGGTGTGTACAGTGAGCATGACCTAAACATCCAAGAATACTGAGATGTCTTCAGAAAACCAAACCTAGGAACCTGTGGGCAGAAGGAAGTGAGTTAAAGCTTAAGGGCAGAGTAAATTTAATTTACTCAATAAAACCGCAGCAGAAAATATCCTAAGTCCAGAGAAGGAAATGGACATGCAAATACACAAACCATTTCAAGGCCTAAAGAGGTATGACTAGAGAACTTTCCCATGGCATACCATATCTAAGAGAAGATGCTGTCTTAGTTGTTGTTGGTTTTGTTTTGTTTTTTTCTGTTGCTGTAATGAAATACCCTGGCAAAGAAAACCAAAGAGAGTTTATTTTGGCTCACAGTTCAAGGTACAGTCCACCATGGAGAGGAAGGCAAGATGGCAGAAGCTTGAAGTAGCTGACTGTGCCACATCCACAGATAAGAACCAGACAGGGATGAATGCTCAGTTCTTGCTCTCCATTTTCACAGTTCAGGATCCCAGTCAGGGAACAGCCCCACTCACCAGGGGGAATGTGTCATCCCACTTCTGTTAAAGCAATCAAGAAATCTTCCATAGGCATGCCCAAAGGCCCATCTTCCAAGTTATTCTAGATTCTGTCAAGTTGACAACTAACCCCAACAAATATCAAAAGTATAAAGTTAAGAAAAATATTAGAAGCTATGAGGGATAAATGTTGACTCATGTACAAATGAAGCCATATTAAAATAACATTATATTTCTTGTTAGCAACTCTAAAAGCAAAGAAAGCATGGAATGATATACTTCAAGCCCTAAACGTAAATAACTGCCAAGAAAGAACACTATCCTTAATAAGTTATTTCTTGACATTTCAAGATAAGCACATACTAACGCAATTCATAACAACCAACTCAGCACTGCAGAAACCACTTACAGGAATACTCTACACAGAGGAAGAAGACAGTACCGGTATCTACGAGAACAAGGGAGAGCTAAGTAGCAACTCATTATGCATGACAGAGGAAACCAGCAAACTCCTAATACTAACAGGAGAAAAAAAAAAAACATCAATAATTCAAACAGCCCAACAACCACCAAAACAACCACTGGAAGTTGCAAGCCCCTCTCAATAACAACCTAAAAGCAATAACCTCAACTGATTATTGAAAAAAAAAATACACGTTAATTGGATTAAAAAATACATTTGTCAAAGAATGGAATCAGCCTTCCCAGCAAATGTCAACAGTCTGGTAGAGCTGATAAAGCAGACTTCAGACAAAACCTAATCAGAAGACTAAGCCCAGGACATAAGAACAACGGGACCACACATCAGGATAAAGGTGATTTCAGTTCAGGGACGAAAGGTTGGTTCAACATATGCAAGTCAGTAAATGTAACATAACATGTAAATAGACTTAAAGACAGAAACGAATTAATCATCTCAATACACTCGGAAAAGGTATCTGACAAAGTTCTCCATGCCTTCATGATAAAAGTCTTGAAGAAACGAGGAGCAGGAGGAACATATCATATAGCAAGCCTACAGCCAACATTACATTACATGGGGAATAAAAGCATTTCCCATAAAATCAGGAACGGTACACAGTGCCTTCTTTTCCCACTCATTCATCAGAATGCTTAAAGTCTTAGGTAGAACAATAAGAGAAGAAATCAAAGGGATATCAAGAGCAAAATGTGAAGACGATTGACTATTTTCAGGTGATACCATTCTGTATATAAAAGAACCTATGGGTCTTACTTCTTAAGGTACAGTGAAGCCTGACAAGACTCTTACATCTGTGTTTTCAGTAAAGTGGCAGGATTCAAAACCAACATGCTAAAATCACTAGTTTTCCTACATACCAACAACGAGTTTGCCAAGAAAAAAAATTAAGAACAATTATTCCATTCAAAACTGCCTCAATAACAAGAAAACCCCTAAGAATATGTCAAACCAAGGAGGTAAAAGCACTTTAAAGCACTAAAGTAAGAAACTAAAGAAGACATTAGATAAAATATCTAATATGCTATGTTTATGATTAGCAGAATTGTTGGTATAATGTTCTATTGGTATGTATACAATTTACCCTTGTTCATTCAAATGCTGATTTCTCTTCCCCACTATCTGGTTTCAATCCGGACATTGCATTGTGATTCTTATTCTAAGTATCACCTGTCTCAAGTTTGTGTAAACATGCTACCATTTGTTCTCTGTATTGTCAATTAAAACAACCAGCCACAATACAGAGCAATAAAGAGGATACGGTAGGACATCCTGGTCTGGAGTGGGAGGAAGAGGAAGGAGGCAGGAGAGGAGAGGAGAAGAATCTGCAGGGGAGGTCTTGGAACCACTTGGAGAAATGAACCGAGCCTAAGATATGACTAAAAGCAAGTATAATGGGTGAATCTGAATATAGGAAACTATGCGGGCTTGGGGGTTTAGGATGGAGTAATTATTGCCCAGCATTGTGCTCTAGGTTAATTAAATAAATCCTAGTCTCTGTGTGGTGATTTGGTTATACAGCTGTTTAGGAATAACGGTTGCTTAACTAAAAGATATATTAATAGTAAATATTAATAACCCACAACGCAGAATATTATGATGTATGTGGGTATTTTGTCTGCATGCACGTCTGCACTGCAGAAGAGGGCATCACATGCCATGGGAATTGTGAGCCACCATGTGGGTGCCGGGAATTGAACTCATGATTTCTGGAAGAATAACCAGTGCTCTGAACTGCTGAGTCATCTCTCCAGCCTCACCAGTGCAGTTTCTGATTCCATTAGATTCCCCTAGCTGTGAATTTAACAGTGAGGTCAGGGACGAAACCATGGACATCTGAAAAGTATGTTCTTTCTCATGGTCCCTGGAGCACTGCTATGGTGGGACAATACACATTCTAGAGTTGCTGTCCATGCCAAGGAGACAAGCGCAGTTCTGTGTGCTCAGTTCTCATAGACAGTGGTATCCACCAGAAGGAACACAGACACCATGCAGAATCCTACAAGCGTGAGCACGAGCAAACACGCAAACACACGCACACACACACACGCACACGCACACACACTCTCACACACTCCAGAAGAAGGTTGGAGCCCCTGGAGCTGGGTCAGGGGATTGTGAGCCACTTGAGTGGGTGCTGGAAACTAAACTCTAGTCCTCTGGAAAAGCAGCAGGTTCTCTGAGGCACTGAGTCACCTCTGCAGCCTCCATTGCCATGAATTTTAAATACGCAGATACTCCCTTCTTGCTTCTTAGGGGGATTAAAGCTTTTTACTTTGGAGACAGGGCCAAATTACTCCCTTATTTGTAATCCTGGGTGGTCATTTTCCAACTTGTAGTAAATGAAATAACGAGAGAATTATAAACAGATAATATTTCTCAAGCCCAGCTGAATAATCACGGCACTCTACCAGAAACGCTGAGGACTTGGAAGACTGTTGAGTAGTCAACGTGGCATGTGCTTCTGTGCTCTCATCTGTGACTCTGGAGCTGTGTTTGGGGAGGGGCTGCTCTTACACTACCTTTCAATTAATATCATGCAGAGCCAAATAGTAATTTTTAAGTCTCAACACTTTTTAGTGGCAAGGAACTCGGATTAAAAGTAAAATTCTTCCTGTCCCATTATCCTTTCTTTGAACTTTTGCACAAGACAAGTCAAGCATTTTGGAAGAAAATCCAGAGTTTGACATTTGATCTTCAGATTCCACTGTTTTGTTGGGGAAAGTGAGCCATAAAGGTTGCAATGAAGGAAGGTGGGAAAGCTGGAGACATCTAGCCTGGAGTGTTTTCAAAGGGGTCTACTACACACACTTCAGGGAGTGTATACGGTCTCTGAAACCGTATGAGAAGTTTTGTTTATATGTTGTGGAAAACATAACTTACTGGATTTTTTTTGTTTGTTTTTCTGAGACGGGGTTTCTCTGTATAATCTTGGCTGTCCTGAACTCTCTGAGATCTGCCTGCCTCTACCTCACAAGTGCTGGGATAAAAGTCATGTGACACCATGCCCAGTGGCCTACCAGATTCTTAATGGGGTAAAAAAGAAAACACGAGATAAATCTAATAACCTATTAATTTTATAGTATCGGATACAATCCAATTTTAACCCCAAGGGAAATATCCCTGTGCTTTGAGCTCAGTCATTTGTCCCAATGCTTATAACACTCACTGGCGACAAGGCTCCCCTAAACCTCCTTTAAGGGTCTTCAGTTACAAGTAAAGCTAATCTTCTTTTTGTCTTCACCAGAGATGAAGAACAGCTGGCCGCTGCTGCGGACTAACCTCTTCTTGAAAGCCATTGCTATAGCAGCGTAAGCCATGCCTCCGCGTAGTGGCTTTCAAATTATTTATCTTTATACAACTAAATTTGGATGTCTAGAACTTAGCCAGTGTTTCTCACTGAACTATTTTCCAGAAAGTAGAAGATGGAAGACATTCTGCTAATGTATTTGGAATCATTTCGTCTAGAGCATGTGACCTAGTTCAGATTTCAAGGCACCATACCAGTCATTTCCTTTTGGAACCACAGTCCCTGTGTGCTTCTCTCTGTGTATGAATGCACACACACGCATGCGCTGTAGTACAGAAGACCAAATAATGGAAAACACATGTCAGAGACATGACATACATATTACTAATTTTTACTGTTTTTTTTTTTTTTTTTTTAGATAACTCAGAATCCAGGTGACATTTATGATCAGGACCACACTCTCTAACATAGTGTAAACCACCTGCAGAAGACATTAGGTAAACATACCTGCTGCAGCTTAAACTGACACCTAGAGTTCTTGAATGCCTTAAATATCAAGAAGAGAGGAAGGCCTAGAAATACAAGCTCAGATGCTCCCAAGGAAAACTAAAAATGCCATAGGGTTCCAAACCAGGAGCTCTTGCTGGGGCTGAAATGGCAGTGTTATTTTAAGCCTAACCAGGACACGCAGGGTAGCACTGGAGTACGTGGCTTTAAAATAGATTCTGTTCTTCTCTCCCTCCTCCTGATGTTGACAAGGGCTAGGCCATGGTACCAGCAGGAAGGCTCGAGGACCATGCCAGATCTAGACAGAAAGCGAACGTAGTAGAATTGACTAAGCCCTTACGAAAGACACGCTGGATCCGTTTTTGTTGTTGCTGTTGCTGTTTGTTTGTTTGTTTGTTTTTTGGCAATTCTGGGACTGAATGCAAGGGATTCTACCACTGACCTATGGTGCCACAATGTTCCTAACATCTGAATGCAATTGATGTTGGAGTCTCCAACATCTCCAAAGATTACAGAATACAGTAACACTGGTTTAGCTCTGGGAGATCTTATAAAAAGGCTTCTTTGCGGGTTTCATATAACCCAATTTGACAGTAGGTGAGGCGGTCTCATCATTAACGATGTTTGAATTGCTGTAACTTAAGGAAAACAGATTAAGAAACAGGCTCATGGTAACTCTTTGTAAAATAAGGCTGGGCTTGAACTCAAGGCAATTCTCCTGCTTTACCATTTCCAATACTAAGATTACAGGTGTGAGTCACTAGGGTAACTTGATCTCAATGGCAAGGGACTGTAGGCATCTGTTTACACAGTGCGCATCCAGGACAGCAGGAGCTTTAACACTCACTGCAGTGATGGTAGATGAGGCTCTTGCTTCTCCTTTAAGACTTTGAGCTCTGTTACCAGGTGAGCACCTCTGGGCAGGACAGCACCTCCAACTGATGCTAACAATTTGTCAGTCAGTGGTGATAATATTATCAAAGCAGGCCCTTAGAGAGGGTCTGAACACGGGTTAGCTTAGAAGGGCAGGAGAGAAAGGGTCCTTAGAAATAGGGTTAGAATATGAGTGGCAGAAACACAGACGCACACATTAAAGACGATGTCTCCACTGTCCACGTGGAGGGCTCTGCTATGAGAATGAGTTTCCTCATGACAGAGAGCATGGTAAACATTAGGTTAAGGAATTAAGAATGAACTTCTGTAAAAAGACCCATAAGCCTTTCCTCCTCTAAATGTATACTTAACTTAAAGAAAGAAAGGAAAGAAGGAAAGGAAGGAAGGAAGGAAGGAAGGAAGGAAGGAAGGAAGGAAGGAAGGAAGGAAGAAAGGAAGGATCTGGGGAAACAGAACACAAAAGGAGCCACATTAAGGGAAGAGTGAAGTGTTCTAGGTTTATGCTTCTACCAACAGATGTGTTGAAATGGCAATGTTTTATAAAATATCCATCTTGTGTGCTGGGCCTTTTGAAGCACAGAGAATGAGACGGAACACTGATCCAAGTCTGGTAAAATGCATAAACCGAGTATTTTACATTTAAAATCCATCAGGCAAATAAAAAAGAAGAGATGAAAGGCAGCAAGCACAAGCCCTGGAATGTGCTTCTGAATGCTCAGAAGGGTCCGGGAAGCCAGGAAAGGTGTCTGAACATTGAGGGTGGAAAAATTCCAGGCAATGTGGAATTCTGAGCAGCTTGTAAACACACAAAAACTGAATTAAGCACAGTGTGCCAAAGGGGTATTTGTTGTGAGATGACTAACACAAAAACCAGAACCTTGACCGTAAACAGAACTAAATATCCAAAATTTACACAAAGTTTAATTTTTAAAAGTGACAAGACTTGACTAGTATATGTGTGTGTGTGTGTGTGTGTATGGTAGGTTTTAAAAATACTTACCTGATTGTTATTTATGTGTGTGGGGGTTTACCCGTGTGCCTGTGCAGCACGTGTGGCAGTGCCTGCTGACTGCAGAGAGCAGAAGGGGGCATCTGATCGCCTGGAGTTAGACTTATGGATGGTTTGGGGCTGCCAATGTGGGTGCTAGGAAATGAACCTAATTCCTGTGCAAGGGTAACCAGTGCCCCAAACCGTTAAGCAACCTCTCTAGTGCCAAAGACAGATTCTCACCTAGAGTCAGGCACTAATCCTAATGAAGGGGTCTGCTCTGTGCAAATCTGATTGGTGCCATGCTATGCTGCTCATAGCTGCACCTGAATCTGGGGACACAAGAGACAACCTCAATGAAAACAAACAGAACACAAAATCCAGGAGCACAATGAATAAAGAATAGAAGAGTGCTATAATATCATCTGTCTGTGGTGACTCTTCACTTCCATAAGCTAACTCCACGATGCCAATGCATCTCTAATTGTCACACACGTCCTGGTTTTGGGTACTCCGACATACCACACATTGCTAACGTTCTCACTTCTGCTTATGGGGAAAACCTTTTCTGTTATTTTTGATCCACTCAGATTCTCTAGATAGTTCAACTCTAGTAATCCTTCAAGGCCTACTTTGAGTATCAACTTTGAAGAAACTCTTCATGATAACTCCAATGCTGAGATTTACACTTATAAGTCATGTGTAAATGACCCATTTCATTAAACCATGTTAAGGTAATCACAGAAAAGGAAAAAAAAAACACAACAAAATCAATTAGGCTTCTTTAAGAAATGGCTGAAAAAAGCTGGGAGTGGATAAGATTCCAGGGGATGTGGGTGGAGTGACTGGACGCTGCCCCTCGTCGACGGCAAGACACAGATCAAGTTACTGTTGTGCAGATGGCAGACAGAAAGAGCACTTCCAACATGAAGTATCTGGAGACGTAAGAACACATGAGGGACAAAGAGCAACTGTCACAGAGATCCTTTGCCAAATGAAATTTAAAAGTTTCTCTGATGAGAAGATTTTTAAGGTTGAGGATGTTCAAAAAGGCAGAGAAAAAAAAAAAAAACACAGTCAGTTGTAACAAAACTAGAACTTGTTAAATGGTTTAAGTTTAATGTCCACTAGACATTGGGGATTTTGGACAAGAAAGAGTTTTGTCCTGTTAGATTAGAAGTGACATCACTGAACATGTATGTGGACCTAAAATAGTGACTATAATAAAATCCGCTGGATCCTCAAGAGATACCTTTAGGGTCATGATATATGAATGGTATTACTAGGTACTTGTACTAGGTACAAGCAAAACAAACAAACAAACAAAACCCCTTATTACTATATTAGTCTAAGCCTCATATTACATTTTAATATACAGATTTTCATATGGGCTAAATATATATTAAATTTCTAGGAATATAACTGTTAATAAATATTATCTGCTTAATAAATACTTTTATGTATAAAGCACTGATCACCTAATTTTTTTGTTCTCATAATAAGCTCTTAAATCACTATAATTATGATTATTGTTGTTACTGTTTCCTTTTCTGAGATAAAGCAACTAAAACACAAGACATGAAGTGCCTCATCACTCAGCTGGAAAATGACAACGTAGATCTCTATCCAGGCAGTGAGGCAGAAGAAGCCATTCTTAACACTATTCTATCAGGTTAGCAACATTTTTTTCCTGAAATCAGAAAAGTCAAGAATTTGTTATCAGAATCACCATCAGAGGATATCTTGATGAAACTGCATGGTGGGTACTCAGAACCAAAAGAGGACAGCTTCAAAATACCACCTCCCAAGAGCCCATGTCTCATTCATGTGAGTCCCCGCTCCCCACCCCTGCACTCTAGAGGAATACTCAATAAATTTAACTTTAAACAAACTGGAGTCTAATGGGTAAATAATATGCCAATTCCTTTCCTTATCATCTACTAACATATATACTGATGTCCAGTAGCCCTTCACTATAAAACCCCGAGTGTCTGTCTGTCTGTCTGACCATCCATCCATCCACCCATCCTTAAATCAGGGTCTTACTATGTAGCCTTGGCTGGTCTGAAACTCAATATGTAGATGAAGCTAACCTTGAAGTCATGGAGATCTGCCTGCCTTGGCCTCCTGAGTGCTGGCAGTAAAGGTTAACACCACCATGCCCAGCTTCCTTTACTTGCATTAAAAAAAAAAAAAGGATGGGAATTACGTATTTTTTCCAGAATATTGAGATGGCCTGTACAATATTTCTGCCCATTATGTTGGGAAGTCTCGGCTTCTACATTATCACTGACAAAGAACTCCAGAGAATGTAGAGTCTTAAAAGAGAAATAGGACCAATTATTCTAACTTTATCAAAAAAAAATCCTGGCAGATTTTTTATTCAAAAAATGCAACTGTAACATGTTTGGACTCCTTTGTTCCTCTGCTTCTTGAAGATCTGCTACATCATGAAATGATACAGTAAATACCTGTACTAGAGAGTTTATGACCAACCACCTCCTTCAGAGGAAAGGGCTGTCATATAGTATCCTTTCCCACAGGAAGGCAGTAGTAACCAGGTCAGAAATTCAGAAAAAAAAAACTTGACAAAAGGACAAAACCACACTAGACACCGTCTTTATATTTGGAATCCATTTCAGTAGTGGCAAGACTAGCTTTGGTGTGGTGTACAAAGAAAAATGAACTCAAATACATGACATGACCTTTATGAGAAGAAAATGAGCACAGTGAAAGGAACAGATAAATTTAGAATGTCAGTGAGACTTCAAAGGCCAAGACTATCCTAGCAAAATGTTATCTGGAGATTAGTTAACAGCACAGGTAAAGATTATGTGATGATTTGATCAGCATGAAGGTGCAATATATATATATACACACACACATACATACATACATATATATTTTACACTGCTTACAAATGATTCAGAAAATCTCATTCAGAAGTAGAAATAACTTCAAACTGTGAACAGGTTAAAATGAATGTGATATCACAATTTTATATAACCTAAAATTTTCTTACAAACAGAAACACACAAAAATCAGTTTATATAACAGCAAAGACTACTATTTCTCATGCTTCTCTCTGTTTTCTAAGAAAAATGGTGTGTCTCTCCCTTCCACACCTGACTAGGCATACGGCTTCTTGGAGCACACAAACAAATTTGGCAAACTCCTGAGGTTTCTCAGAAACATCTGCTCAGTGGGCTTAACTTCAAAGATAGCTCCTAGGAGGACTCACGCTGTCAGCTTCTGGGGACAGGTATTTTTGTCACTGTTGAATTCTCACTATACACAAACATTTTATCAACATTTATTGGGATATACGAATGTGTAGATATAATCCCAAAGGAAGCTGATGTAAATTGAAATGAATACTCAGAGAATTGTGCTAAAGCATAAATGAAAGCCATCTCAAGTTTACATCCCAGAGATTCAGTTTTTGTATATGGACATATTATGTATGGGTTTATACATGTGTGCGAGCAGGTGAAGGTGCTTTTGTGTGCTCATGCATACTGAGACAAGGGGACAAACTCAGGTCTTGCTCCTCAGGAACTATTACCTTCATTTTGAGGCAGAGTCTCTCACTGGCCTGGAGCTTGCCAAATAGGCTAGGCTAGCTGTCTAGTGAGCCTTAGGCATCCTGCTGTACCCATTTACCTGGGAAACAAGCACACAACACCATGCTCAGCTTTTAAAAATATGTGCTCTAAGGATGAGACCTGGGTCTTCATACTGAATGGAAAACATTTAACTAACGGAGCCATTTCCCACCCCCAGATTCAGTTAACTGGACAATTCCTTCCTCTTTCGAACAGTACACTTAAGATCAGGGTAGAGGCCGGGTTCACAAGTCAACGTCTACAACATTATTTGCTGTTCTGAATCTCTTTTATTCCACGGACATGACAGAAATCCCCAATCTGAATTAAACTTGAGCGTGCTTTAAAAAGCCTGAGCCTTTGAGTTCCAGCATGTGTTTACTTCCTAGTGAACAATGTTACAAAAGTAAAACCAAGCTAATGGGTCTTCAGAAATATGTCTGGGTTTCCCTGTCCCTTACTGTTTTGCCTTCTTGCAGGCAAGTCTTATTAACAAAAGGGAAGACAAACTTGTAATTCTAGCACCTCAGAGGCTGAGACAGCTGACTCAAGAGTTCCAGAACAGCCTGGACTTAATATCAAGTCCCCATCATTAAAAACAAACAAACAAAGCGGCAATGAGGTAAATCCGAATAACATGCTGAGATCTGAGGTGGTTTATACAATCCCCCAATCCTACTCTCAGCTGAAATATAGTCAAGGACTAGTCACTTAAGATTTTCCTTTTAACATTTTAAAAACCTGCATTCATCTTGTACAATACACAGGCACTTTTTGTTTGTTTGTTTGTTTAATCTTAAAGGTCATCAGCTAATGTAGGTACTACTCAGGGAAAGAAACAGCTGGTGACTGTGTTAGTCTGGTCAATGGCTGGAGCCACTTTGATATTCCAGCATTCGATCCTGCAGAAGAAGTAATCAGAAAATATTCATTCTAGAAAAGAAAGAATGTCCTTTTTTCTACAACTGAAACCAACCTAATAAAGCACTAAGGAAACAGTCTCGATGGCACTCAGGTTAAGTCCTGGAGGATGCTGATCAAAGCTCAAAGAGGTGAGTGCTACACAAAACACTCTACTCTGATACCCCATACCAAAAAAACAGGAGTGCCCTGCCTACAAACCTCTCAAATGAATGATTTAGGATTATGGAATGTTTCTAATCTCCATAAAAATAAAAGAAATTAGAAAATACCATCTTATTTCTATGAATTGATACATATTGTGCAAAATTATAAACAGCCTCACTTATGATTTGTAACAATGCTGTTTCCTTAAGAGAATAGACTTTTTCAATTAATATAAACAATATATCATTGTGGAGATAGTACCATACTTTGAGCCCTCAAAGATCCTTCTTCTTAGCAGGCTGGGCAGTCTCTCTCCTTAATATTAATTGGGTTCTGCTGACCTCTTCTCAGCGTTTGCAGAACTCAACTTGAGCAGGAATCTGACTCAGTGTGTAGCTTGTATAGAACTACCCTGGCTGGCCTTCAGCACACATTTTGCTGAGTCTTCTAGCAAGAGCCCCTCTTATCTCTCCTGTTTCCTCTTTGTAATTTTTCTGTTACTGATGCTTCCTGAGCCCTTTCCCCTTGGCTGTAAATTCCTAATCCCTGTCCTTTAACAGCAAGACCCATTATGAAGGTCCCTATCTATACCTAATGCCACAGTCATCACTAGATAGTCTTCCTTAGCAAGTTCAGCAGGTGGCAGAAAGCCCATTTTCTTTAACACTCTTAGTTGCTTCTGTCTGTCCTGTTTCTTTCAGAAAAAGGAAGCAGTAATGCTTATGAGACTAAATCTTGGTTGAGCAGTGAGCTCTATGAGGAGGTATTGCATCACAAGCACAGTGAACCTCTGTGGAGTTCACTGCAGGCAAGCAACAAGCAGCATTTTAGAAAATTAAAAGCAAGTTATAAAATGCTCTGATCAGTAGATGTAATGCCTAATTGTTATGGATATAAACATGGTTTTATTTTGGTCCCAGGTGTAGGATATAGGACTGATTCAGATTGTCCTCAGTAGCAAACTATTTGCCTCATGCAGGCTCTGGGAGGAACACTTTGCCAGCTACAGATAGTTTAATTCTGGGCACTCTGAGAGGGAATAAATGCCAGGGCCCAGACTGAGAGAGAGAGGTAGCTCCGAGAAAGAAGGCTGCTGCTGTCCATGCCGGTTGTTCCTGGTTGCTGATATTGTAGTGATACAAGAACTTGGAGATCTCCCAATGAACTTCCTAACCAGCAGAAAGTGGCTAAAGAGAACTCTGCCCCTTCTTCCCACCTTTCTGTCCTACCTGGTATTGGGGTGTTGTTAGGGATAGGGGTGGATAAGGGAGGAAGAGGCACTAAAAAACATAGTTAAAAAATTGCGCCAACACCTGATCTGCTGAGAAAAAAGAAAGCAGAAGAGAAGACAGTGACCAGGGATAAAGGCCAGCATAAAGAAATCTCTTGCTTTTGTTTTATAAATGTCATTAATGGAAATCAAAGAATTTTTTGTTGGCTTATTGGGTTTTTAGGATAAGAACTGCCATATTGTAAGTTACATACAGAATAAAACTGAGCATAATTCAGTCAATGTAATGTTCCAGTGTTCTAGTCATATGTGAAAATGACAATCATAGCTGGAAAGTAGAAAGTAGGTCTGCTCCATCCCCCCAGATCCTGGTGGGATCTATTCCAAACAGTCTGAGAAGAGTTTCGAGGGCAAAGTCCTAGAGAGACCCAGACGTAACTATGGATTCACACCACGAAGGTATTTTCTTCAATCAAGAATGTCATTTGAATTTCTGAACTCCACTGAGGTTCACTGTGCTTGTGATGGAACACCTCCTAATAGCACTCACTGCTCAACGAAAACCTGCCCTTTCTAAAAGTCAGGCAGCTAGGGTCAGGGTTAAAATAACTGAGGGTCCTCCCCACCCTCCTCCTAACACTCCCTAACCTGTCAGCTGCAGGTGTGAGATCGGGGAACTTTCGGCACCTTACATGAGAACATTCAGGCAGCATGGCTGGTCAAGTTGTGCTGCTGCTCTTTCAGAGGACCTTCAGGGCAGCTCACAACAGAGCTCCAGTTCCAGGGGGCCTAACACCCTTTTTTGACCTCCTTGGGTACCAGGCACATATATGGCCGTGCACGCGCGCGCGCGCACACACACATGCACAAGCAAAACACTTTACAAATAAGTCTTTAAAAAATTAAAATATAGGGGCTGGAGAGATGGCTCAGAGGTTAAGAGCACTGGCTGCTCTTCCAAAGGTCCTGAGTTCAATTCCCAGCACCCACCTGGTGGCTCCCAGCCATCTATGAGATCTGGTGCCCTCTGCTGCCCTGCAGGCACAAATGCAGGCAGAACACTGTATAAGTAATGAATAAATCTTTAAAAAATTAAAAAATACTTAGGTGGGAGGCACCAGTAATGCACACGTAAAAGCGGATGGCTGAAGACTCAGCATATAGCAGAGTGGAACCAGGGTAAACTGTTTTTAGTGAAAATGCCTAGCAACGTATCAATGACTATTCATGCATATAACATGTATTTGCTCCAAATGTTTACATAACAGTTACTATCTTCAGGTAATTTACGATCAGGTTCTTAGGGAAAATATATGTGGGCGGGGGAAGTGGTGGCCTAATAACATTTCATGGATGGAACATGGAGACCATCACAGCATGCCTACATCTAACAAAAATTATTAAACTTAGCTTCAGGATTCTATTTATTGTTGTTTTATGGGATAATTAAAGTTTTTCTAGAATAGCCAGAGAAAGAATGGAGTGGCATTTTACTACTAAGTTCAAACATACTATCAGGTACAGTGACAAGAGTAATGACCACAATAAATTATAGACATTTCTGTCCAAACACATTCACAGAGCTGCCTCAAATCCATGTGCTCATATATAAAAATGCTCAAAAGATTAATTTCTTCTCAAGCTTATGGGAATAGAGTAAGACAAGGGTGACCAAAGGTGCTGCCATTTTATTTTCAAATACAAGCTCTAGCATAAATTACGGATCCATAACTAACTTGGGTTCTTGTGTTCTCAGACTCGTCCTCTGTTACCACAGCTGCAGGTTCACTGAGTCTTCAGCCTCAGTACAGCAGTCTAACATGAATGAGAATTACAATCTCTATTCAAGCTTTGCACTTAGCCACTCATATTCAGAAACATGCTTGAAAAGCTTTTTCTCGCTCATAAGCATATAAAATCTCTAAGGAACTGCATTTTATTCTTTTTCAAGAAGATTTCTGACAAAGAAATTAGCCAGGCTGAGACATTCATGCAAATGAAACATTGCATTTAACCTTATTTGCCAAAATTGTGCAGAGTTGGACAGCCAATGACCTGGCTTGTGGATGAATGTTCTTAATTGAGAGTGGCAAGGGGTGCAGGGCCATGCTGTAGACATATTTCCTTTCCAGATCCAGACAGGCCTGTTACTGCCTGAGTTTCCTGGCCTGCTTTCTGGCTTGTCTAGCCTGTGGGTAACCCAGAGGAAGCAGTGCTTGGAGTGAGTTTCCCTATGGCAAAGCTGGATGAGCTCAGACATGCTCAGTATAAAACTGCAAGGGGGGTGGGGGGAAGGAAGACTTAAGCAAATGGTAATTAAGGGAAGTTATATAAATATTCACATCCATCTCCAGAATAAGCCGAACACTTAAACACACAGAATTAACTGCATTATAAAGAAAACTAGGTGTTTTGTACATTTTTGTGATGACTCAAGTTAGAGTTGTGCCAGTATTAAAAATGACATACTCTCTCATTTTAGACCTTAGGAATATGAGGCCCAGAAATACTTTAGGTTTAAGTTCTGTACTTTGTTCTCATTATTACTGCTTCTTGGATAGAATCCAAAGGAGGGCTGGCCTACATAGTATAGTAACTGAGGAACAGTTGCTTAAGATGCAAACCACCTAACAAATATTCATAATTAAATGGATTTTATTTATATTATCACGTAAAACTTTTTCTGGATTTTAGCCGACTAATACTCCAAATTGAAGAAGCATGAAATGTGGACTAGTAACTTAGGTTATTAAGTGTGGACTTAGTAACTAGGGTACTAAGCTCAGACACTTTCAGGACATATCATTTTAAGGAAAAGACTCATTGTTCTTCTACTTTCTAGTCTATTCACATTAACTATTTACTGAATCATTATTGAGCCAGGCCTGGTCTAGCTGTTTGAACTGAAATGAGGGAGGGACCCACAATGGTTTCCTCTCACAGACTTTACATTCTAATGGTGAGGCTAGAGTAGACAGGAAATAAGAATAAATAGTGTGCTTGAAAATGATGGAAGACTAGGCATAAAAGGAAGGCATGAGTGGTAAAGGCTACACTGGAAGCACAAAAAGGCCGCTCCGGTAGGCCACTGAGAGAAGTATTTTGGTCAGGGTCTATAACGAAGAAAGGTAACCAAGCAAGTATCTGGGAAAGGTGCATTACAAAAGTTGAGAAATATCAGTAGAAAGGCCCTGAGCTGGAGCACGGCCCTGGGTCTGAGTGATAGAAGGAGGCCAGCACAGAGTATACAGGGATAAGGCCTCAGGGAACCAGAGGACCTGCAGCCCGAGTCCTCTATTTAGATGAGATGCAAAGACAGGGTCTTTGCAAAGCTCATAAGGATTAACTTGATGGTATTGTGAAGGTTTTCAGAGTGTTAAAAGAGATCTGAAGACTGTTACCATGTGGGGTTGGTGAGGCATAGTGGAAATGCCAGGCTTTAGAATCAGTTATGGATCTGAAGGTTAGCTCTTCCTGTTTTTATAATTTTTTCGGTAACAGAAAAACTAATACCTAACCATATGGTTATTTCAAGGTTAATTATACCAAGCACATCTGGCTGCAAGCAGCATATGATTTTCAATAGAGCAAGGAGTGAAGGTACCTCTGCATTCCAGAGCACACGTAGTAGCTCTGAGCATCAGTAATCCTGGGGTCTAGCCTGCCCTGCCTTCTGCTACCTCATGCTCTCGTAGAGAGGAAATGGATGCATTGTCCACTGTTCATTCAATTGACAATGACTGTTGCTTTGCTGCAGTCATGTGAGGGTTGAGGAGGAATACTTGCAACATCTCTGTAGAAAAAAAAAAGACTATAGTGTTCCTAGGGTTAATACAAGTGTGACTAAGACTGGTGTTAAGACAATGAGTGGGAGTCCTGAAAACAGTGTTCAGACCAACCTACCTACCTTCCTTTTTTTTTTTTAATTTAATCACAGATAAGGGAGGAGGAGAGGGGGAGGAACAGGAGGTGAGGACATAAACAGGGAGGAGGAGGACTTAACGCCAGCAGCAGATCTCTGTCATACAGTACAAACATTTTCAGGGAAGAAACAATGGCAAACATTAACATTCTTAAGTCCTGAGCCGGGCACAGGGGTCTTGTAAGAGACGGTTTCTACAATCAAGGACCATGTGTGGATGTGGACTGGAACCCCCGCATCATGGGGCCCATGATAACTTGGTGTAGGGCTGAAGACCCTATTCAGGGAAACAGGGACTGTTTCAGTCATGATCTTGATGGCTGACTCTTTGACCCTCCCCCATATAAGCCGGGGAGTGACAGACTGGCTAGATCCCAGGGGAGGACTTTGCAGCCAGCCCTGAGGAGACATGATAAGTTGGGGTTGGATGGAAGGGAA